>OX104065.1:8033430-8100220 GCA_944474145.2 Dicrocoelium dendriticum | reverse complement strand
AGTTAATACAGAAGCGAAGTGCGCCGCCAACGCGGACGCACGCTCAGTGCTGGAGGTTAGGGGCTGTCCATCCGTGCCATCCAGCACTGGCACATCACCTGCCGGCTTCAGGCGTCGCTTCACGTATGCAAAGATTCTCTTTGGGGCGGTCTTCGCGGCTAATGCGAGCTGCTCTTCGAAATGTCGGCGTTTATTCTTTTTGCACTGTTGCAGAGATTCCGCTGACATTTATACCCTTCGTAATCATTGGCAGAGCCAGAGAGGAGGAATTTGTCCCACAGTCTGCGCCGCCTCCGAGCCAGGTTTCCATACTCCTTGTCAAACCAATGAGGCTTAATCGGTCCAACCTTCCGACATTTCAATGGCACAAATTGGGAACACAATGATGTCAATCTCTCTTTTATAAATATCCAACAATCTTCCACAGATGCAGCTTGTGACAGAGACCAATCCAGTTGGCTCGCGGCTCGAGCTAGACCATCGAAGTCCGTTTTCCAGTAGTTGGGAGCTGGTTGCAGCGGACGTGAATACGGCAAAGATAATTCCATATCAGCTATCAGTACTGAGTGGTCGCTTGTAGCCAGGGGCTCCAGGATCCTAACGTCACGCACTCGTTGTTCGTAGCTCGTTAACATCAGGTCGAGACAGGACGGGTTGAACGTGTTGATATGCGTGTTGGCTGGCATATGTGTTGCGATGCACCAGTTTCAAGTACCAAATCCACGAACTTTGCTTCAACCTCACTATGTCCAGGCATCAAATGCACATCAGGCCATCGTATTCGAGGACAGTTAAAATCGCCCATAAGTAGAAAGTGTGGACGACTCATGTGGGTTCGAAGAATGGGCAGCCAATCCAAACAACGACTCAGGGGACTGCGATAAACTGCGCCCACAAGCAGTTCTCCGCGCCTGAGGCGGATGGAGCACCACAGTAGCTCACACAAACCATCGTCACTTCGGTAGGTGCTCACAAGTCTCCCACGCAGGGAAGACCGGATGTAAAGTAAGACACCACCGTGGGCATTCTTTAGTCTATCGCATCGGAAGCACGAGTAACCGTTGAGTTCAAGTTCTTGGGTGTATAACTCTGCATGCAGCCATGTCTCTGCGAGTCCCACTACGTCTGGCCGCTCAGACGCAACGAAACAACAAAGCTCATCGCGCTTATTCATAATACTGCAAACGTTTGTGAAGGCTACTCGCAAGGCCGCAACAGGAGCCGCCGAGCGTGCTTGAAGTGTGAGCAGCCTGTTTATCCTGATTCGCAGATTGTTGGAAACCACCGGAAAATTTATGATACGAAAATTTGCTTCCCCTCACAATTGCGTCTTTTCAGTTCAATGATGGCAGACTTGAGCCGCTCATTGTCTACTGGGTCCAGGTCTGGACGAACATGGATCTTCAAACCTTTCAGCCTACTTAGGCGAGACATGATAAGTCTTGGACTGGCTTCGTCCACAAAAGTGATTCTCCTACGCCGATTTCGTTGATCATCTTGGTTTACCGAGTCCTCACCAGCGTCGAGGAGGCTGTCAATTAGACTGTGTGAAAACTCGATATCGTGATCGTAGCACACTTGGGGTGATGGATCAGTGGACTCCGGGGCGTGAAAGGTCACCAGATTATAACGCCGCTGGTCGAACGTGGTTGATCTTGCAGGGCGTAGTATACTACCAGCCTCACGTGGTTTGGCTAACTGTTGACTTAATGAAGTTAAACGCCCAACATACCTTCGTAATTTCGTTCTTGGTTCTTTCCACTGGTTTTCAGCACTCAGACTTTCACCTGCTGGGATATCAGTGTCCGTTGGACACAACAAAGGTAAACAATTTATGCCAGGTGCAACTGGGCTTCTCACAACGGTTGGACTTCGTGTCGGTGAGTTTGCGCGGGTAGAGGAGGACGACTGAGCCGAAACCTGAAGGCTCTTCGGACTAGGTTGTTGGGCCAAACACACGGAACTGTTCGCGAAGAAATGATGAAGCCTACACGTCGGCTTCACTCTTCCTGGCTGTATCTTATTTCGGCAATTTTCACATATAGCTTGAACGAAATCGTGTTGGATCTCGCGAAGACGATGAAAATGCTCAACTGATAATCCAACACATGAAATGTGGTATTTAACTTGGCACAAAATACACGTCAGGGCATTTGCACGGTATCCGACTAGCTTGGAGCAAGTACCACAGGGTGACTGCTTCGGCGTTGTGAATTATCCTAAAACAAGATAGCTGCCAATTGACGGAGAAAATGGCGATAGCAAGATCACCGAAACCAAGCAATGAAAACACAAGTATTTCTGGTCGAAAATTTCATAATCGGAAATGAAACTGAATTGTATCTAAATGTCCACGAAATACTTCCAATGAACGCAAAAAGCCAACACAAAGTGATCTTGTCAACACAGCCAAAAATAACCGACCGGAGTCCGCTATCCGCAGTGACCGATATTGGTCGTTTTCTTCAAACACCTAACCAATGAAAATACAGAACATTGGATTTAGCAAAGGTGAAAAAACTGAGACTTGACAAGTCCTGAAAGTGAGGGAAAGAAAACCAAGAAATGACTCAACTCGGTGAGCTAACTGAGGCGCACATATGTGCACATATTTTATGCGATGTCTTCACCCGGCAACGGGCTAACTCATGAAATAGTGGCTGACCGATACAGCACCAAATCACATTTGAATTCGGATACGTAGCAGTGGGACTGGCAGAAGTCAGAAAAGGTTTCCGAGGTTAGCGCAGTGCCCAGGCTTGACTGTACTTCAGAAGTAGAACACAATTTCGCTCACTGTCGAAATTTTCATAAATGGCTTAGCACGCATTTATTGCTGAGATACATCGACAGATACCCGTCAGCTGTCTCTGATTCCGTGAAAACTGTGGGAATCACAACCATACAGAGCACCACCTAAAGTATTTCCGGATCAGCTTGTATGACAATTTTCAATGACATGGCTTTACACTGTCTGAATGCTAGACTAGGCTATGATGACCATCATAAAGCTACTGGAGGAAGCTGAAATGCCAGGTTACCGATAAACTAACGTAAGTCTGGGAGTTCCGTTACAGCAAAAACCAAATCGAGCAATTTTGGCGACCGCGACATAACAGTTTATCCATCAATGTGAGTATATACAACGATTTACGATCAATAATGTCATATGAATGAAAAGCAACGCCAATGTGCGTTGACAAAGTAACCAAATTGCGGATAAGGACCCCTTAAGCCTATGTAAAATCCATCGGATACTGTAGGTTATCTTGTGTGTACAACTGAAGTTCATCATTTTGTACCCGCCAACAAGCCAAGTGACGCCTCAGCGGATCGTGCGTCGAGCTCGGATAGCCTACCCTAACTAGGTGACGTCCCAGAGAACTGAGTCTGGTTGGTGCATCCGTCTTCATAATAACAATACTACTAATGTTTATCCTCAGGTATGTTAGACATGCCAGTTTTGGAATGAGGATGAGAATAATAATACTAATAATAATAACAATAATAATCCAAGGTACGTTTCTCTTGATGAGAGAAACTGTGTCTATAGCGGCACAGATCAATTTGTACAGAAGTATCCATGCTCTTGCATGGACGACATGCATAGATGGAGTATTGGCATATGCGTTACAAGTACTAACATTCTAGCGATTGCTTGAGGCCAAAGCCTAGTTACGAAAACATTAGTGTTTAAATGTCTTTAGGCCCCTCTTGGAATAGCTCATCAAGAGATAATGTGAATATAGATTATGGTAGTTAAAGCAAGGTAATTGGCGAGTCTGCTTCTAAATGTTGCCACATTGTCACATGATCTGAGTGTTGTAGTTTATTCCACAGATAGCTATACCTGACCAGGAAGAAATTAGGACGGATGTTCGTTCCATCCTCCGGTATATTCACCGGAAAATCTTTGTTGCGAAGCGCTTGATTTGAGCAATGTTATAAATTGAGTGTAGGCAGGTTGGAATAGGTCTTTTTGTGTGGCACGTGGAAAAGCAGCAACAAGTTGTGCTTCAATCACCGAAGCCAAAATGGTTCGAGATGAAGTTCATTGCAAAGTTCTCGATAACTCATTGCAGAGTGTTTACCAATCGGTTGTTTAGTAAATGACCTCTGCAGGTGCTCTACCGCAGTTCTGTCACTTTCTCATACTGATGTATATTATGCTGCAGTGTTCGAGGATGGGGCGAGTGAAGAACTTGAAAAGCGCAACTCTAGCACGAGTTGTGTGTATTTTGTTTGATATATTTAACATTAGGCTGTCCGGCTTACAAGCATGTCACAATTATTTGCAACATCCTTGCTTGTTCAGTCCAAAGCCTTGAGTGGGTACAGATAAATTCACGGCGTCCTGACGGAGATCTCCTTGTACGAACGGAACCAAGTTTACTTTTCCTTGGGTAAACGATGAGAAGCATCTAATTGAGATTAAAAATTTCATATGCATTGTGGCATTCAAATGGAGTAGTGAAGGACGGAGGTATTTGTTTATTCTTAATTCAGCAGCTATAAAGAGAGCATCGCGCTGAGCCGCCTCAACAGCTGAATGCTTATCGGCCGTTTGGTAGTACAGATGTCAGTCGTCATTTTTGATTAGAATGACACCATTCGTCATGTGTTTGTTGCAAATGCTCAAACACCCAACGGAGAGGTTTACTTTAATGGCCTGCTTTGTTTGGATGGTTTGAAGGTCGGAAAAACAGGACCTGGATGCTGCACCATGCAAATACACCCTCGCACTCATCGTTTCGTAGCAGTGAAAACTTTTGACAACACAATGGAAGGTGTTCGTTTCAACATAGAAGAATAGTTGAAAAACCAACCACCCTTTTTGGAGGTGCTGGTTACCAGAACAGTGGAAGGTGAATTACAGAAATCAGTTTACAACGGCACATACCGACCAATGCCTGAACTTCAAGAGCAATTATCCTAAGTATCAAAAAATAAGCTGTATGCGGACCCTGTATCGTAGGATAGAATCCCAATGCATTACTGTAGAGGCGAAATGAAAGGAAAAGGAACATCTGTTTATGTCTTTTATTCGCAGCGGCTACCCACGCAGTTTCATCGGAAGACACATAAACCGAAAGAACACAACTACCACACCTACACCAACAACGGGAACATGTATTGCCTTGTCGTGCATCAAAAAGGTATCGGAAAAGACAGCCAGACTCCTCAAGCCGCACAATCTGATGATAGCTAACATACCAACTGCGACTTTGAAGAGAATCTTACGGCGACCTAAAAGAAAACTATAGGCACACGAACGCCGAAATGCCGTTTACAGGATACAGTGAGAGAACTGTTGGAAAGATTTCGTGGGCCAAACGGTGAGAAAACTACATACAAGAATACAAGAGTACAAGCGTGCATGTCGATCGCATTATGCATCCTCTCAAATCTCAGCGCACATCGATGACGAAGGACACAAAGTTAACTAGGACAACACAGAAATTCTGGCACACGGAGGGACAAGAAAAGGAAGGGAATTCCTCGAAGCATGGTTCTCTACGGAGAATTCAGTGAACCTCCGCATTGACCTCGATTCTGTGTACCTACAGCTGAGAAAGCATGAAACTAGGCGGCCGAAAATCGAACGAACAGAGGTCACGGGACACGGATCGACGAGGCCAATTTCAAACGTTACGTCTTGATGACACTTTCCGTGAGATTTTCCTCTACCCAGCAGTTCACTGAAAACGCCAATGAGAGAAGTATTGAAACCTTTGCCATTAAATTAGTCCTCTCGGAGAACCAAACAAAACCTTGACTACCAACCACAGCCACAGGTATTGCGAATCATTGCAAACTGGGTAACTAATTTTGCAGCCATCCTACACTCTAAACTCGACTCCTGCAAACCTTTTCTACTCCAAACATTAGAATCCACAATGAGAGTCTGCATAGTTCAAACAATGGAAGAGATGGAAGAAACTCCGCCAAGAAATCTATTTACAGTTTCACAAATTGAATTCCAGCACGGGTTCCGAGAATGAAATACACGGTGAGAGAGGTGTGTAAGTAAAGGATGAGTATATTTTAATGGTGATAAGCCTGAATGCATTGTAAGCATATTAGTACTCTCTTTACAAATTCCAGGCTCTTCATGGGTCATGCGTATACTGACAGGTTGCAGCTTGCTTCCTCTCCAGCCACGTGTTTATGTCAGTCACACAACTGTTTATTCGGAGCTGCAGTGAGCAATTCGCTCCACAGGGATCTAATACATTGGTCACATCTTCAGTAGTACAATGGCGAAACGTCCAGCGGCTGAGCGGACTACAGTTTGTCCACAACATCTCATTGCGAGGTATATTCAATGGAACAATGGTTTTATACGGATAAAAAAGCTAATGCTTAACAGGTCCCGTAAGATGGTTATGGTGAAAATACAAAAAATACAAAAATGTTAGCAAAATTAGGTTTACGTAAGTATACGTGGTATAGACTGAAAATCCAAGGTCAATCCATAAGAAATGACGGCAAGTTGGATGTTGGTAACTACCATGTCTCCTTCTGCTTTATACATAGAGATGAAAAAGATAGAACGAAATCTGTGCTGTGACCGCCAGTGAAATCGCTTACAGACACTTGTGTTTATCCATGGGTAATGGGTCATGTAACATGGTGCAGGGAAATAAGTGCACGGTAAATTTTGGATGAGAACTCTGCCAGTGTGGGGGCACATATGACAGCTACTGCAAACGCGTACGGAAAAGAAATTCCGACGGCATTCTAAACGACTGTGCTCCTCTGCCAGTTTGAGATGGCAGCCTCTCAATTGACTGTTGTGACTGAGTTCTAGTAAGAAGCGGCACGTGTGGTTGGGATCTCCCAAACTTCGGTACATCAAAATGTGGTTTACGCAGCGTTGAGGGTATGTCCAACGCGACGGAATCTCTCCTCAGTCATGGATGCCAAAGCTGTATTGCGTATTCCATATGTGGCCGTTTTTATGAGCCGAGAAGTGAAAAAATCGAAGGGTCGAATTGTCCGAATGCACGCCTCAGGAGGCCCACGTGTTGGATGCACCATCTTGACGCAGTTTCAGTCTGCTCCGAACATCCAAGGTCAACCCGGACCAAAACGCCCTGATCCTTCTCGCCAGAAGACGTTTGAATCTCTTGGTTGCCGAGCTTGTAGGAATGCACCAACTTGTGCCGTAGATGCAGCACTCTAAATTTTTCCACATTGAATCGATGTGGATTCTAGGTTGACCACGCGTATACCGTATCCAAATCAGCTTGAACTACTGTGATATCATCTGGTGTATTGATTGCACTCCACACCTTGGTATCATCGGCATAAAGAAGGCAGTTCGAGCTTATGATGCGCGTGATATCCTTAATATACGTCAAATATACTCTCGATCATAGCACCGATCCTTGTGGTACTGCGCATTCAACTCGGATGGAGTCTGACAACGAATCACGCACACGTACTTCCAGGCGCCGGTGTAGAAGAAATCTTCTGATCCATCCTAGGAGAGCATCACCAATACCAAAAGTCAGGACTTTGAAAAGCAGAATGTTATGGTCTAACCAGTCGAACGCCTTCAAGAAGTCACGGAAGACTACAGCAACTCCTTTTCCAGAGTCTAATACTTCAGTCCAGCTGGATCGTGCTATCAGTAGATTTGTGGTGCACGATCGATTTCATCGGAAGCCATGCTGTCCCTGTGCGAGGTAGTTAAATTCTTCCACCTAGACTGTTAGCGCATCAGAAATAATAGCTTCCATGACCTATGGAAGATTATGAGTCCGCAGTTGGCTGGATTGGAACGACTACCTCCCTTGTTTATAGTGGTAATCATCCCGTGTTCCTACATGGTGCGCATCTACATTTCGTCAAAGCAGTGTTGAAAAATCGAACCAAAAGTTCAGCTAAACTCTGTCCCACAGCGGCTAGCGATTTCGTGTGCAAATTATCAACTTCAGGAGAGCTGTGCTTGCGCAAACTCAACAGTTATTTTAGTAAAGCTTCTGCTGGATAGGATATGTGATTGAGTTTTGGGGGTAAAACAACCATCCTCCTAAGGTTAGGTGGCCAGTGATCGCAATGAAATCTTGCAGTATATTGTAGGCGCAGGGTATTCGCCGCCTCCGTCGGTTTCCGTGTGTGTCGTCCGCTGTTTGAAGAGGAGGATTTACCCGTTTCACTTTACGTACACTGTTGACTTGTTGATACAGAAGCTTGTGGTTTGAGGTCATACGCACTGCCAACTTCTGCTGGTACGCCATTCTATCCTCGCGAACAAGCTGAGTACAGTGGTTAAGTTGAGTGGTATAGGCCATCCAGTTCTCGGTGCTCGGAAAGAGTTTGTAGATATGCCAGGCTGAGTTTCTCACCGCTATACACTTGTTTGTCCTGTTTCTCGGGCGGAAGATCTTAGTCGCTGATGCTTCGGCAACCAGAGAGTTAAAATGGCTGACGAAATATTCCCGTGCACTAGCTGGTGTTTCGTGTGCCAGAAAGGACCAGTTCACTGTCTCACCTAATCGAGCTACTAGGTCGTAGCGTATGACCCTTTTTGTTGCATCGGCGATTGCCACGGTATATTCTGCATAGCATAGGTATTCGAATAGTAGGACTACATGATTGCTGCGACGCAATGGGACGTCGACGATCACCCTGTCGACCATTAGTTCTTCGTTGGTGAATATCCGATCCAGTATTGACGGCTTATCTTTTTCTCGGAATCGGGTGGGAGTGTTGATGTGGCCATACAGCGGGTAACTGGAGACAAACTCTTGTAGATCCGCCTTAAACTGTTCTCCAGGACCTGATTGGGACTCCAGAGCGTGGATGTTAAATTCGCCAGTAATGAGAATGTGGCAGTAACTTGTGTTTATCACCCTCCTTATTGCATATGCCAGATGGAAGTCCAACCTAGGCGTGGAGGAAGGAGGGCGGTGAATGACCGTCACTAAGCAAGTGTCGTCGCCTTTTAAACCTAGACAACACCAAAGGGATTCTTCTACCGTGCTGACCACATCATCTATGAGCTCACATTGGAGATGGTTGCGGAGGTGCAGAGCCAGCCCACCACCTTTCTGGGTCTGTCGTGCCACATAATGGACATGTCTGGCAGGGCGATCTCCATGTCGCTTATGTCAGGGCGTAACCATGTCTCCGTTATAGCGATGAGGTCGCAGACTTTGGATCCTTGACCAGCTGCATTAGGGAAAGTTTACTGAGTAAGTCTTGTTCATTGGTTTACATACAAGAAAGCTTCTCGTTTGTCAAATGCTATTTACTAGGAGCGCATGAATGATGTGGAATTGTGCCGACCGATGAGAGGCCGGCACCTAATCGTTTTTTGGGTGAACTGCCAAAGCTCGATAGAAATGTAATAAGTTTTTGGTCTCAATTGCACCTGCGGTATACAGTCCATCAGTAGCCTTCTCGATAGCTATGGGTCTTAACGCACAGGTTTCTGCATCGCTGTTGTGATTATATTGAGTTGCAGCTGGAGTCGTTTCCGCGAGAACAGCGAGTGGCTGCGGCTCTCTAACTCCTGTCTTCAGTCGTGGTCCCGAAGGAAACTTGTCGCGTAGTAACTGCCAGCTACGCATTAACTTCACGGCCATCTTGTTTGACTGCACCGTTAATTTCAGTTTTCTGGGGCCACTCCCTCTGTAGTTTGGTGACATGGGTAACCGTGGAATCGACTGAAGTATGACGTCACCTGCACCGAGAGCTTCCCGGATGTAACGCCATTCTTCCAGGTCATGAGCGTGAGCTTTCTTGTTGCTAGTTGTCTATAGCTCTGCTACTGTCCGTGTGGTGGTCGTTTGAAGTATTTTTGTCCCGCTGACACTCGCTCCATGGAACATCCGGAAATATGCGTATCCCACTGTTTTCAATCCGCAGGCGGTATGCCAACAAAAGCACCGTCTCGACATTACCTACTGATCCCAATGTTACTCGCATTAACCGGGGCACCCCATAATGATTCGAGGTTGGATGTCTAATGATGCGCATTACGTTAGTCGGACTGGCTTAAACTCCGATTTTATCACAAAGGAAATTCCATTGATTAAATCATCCTGCTGTTTGCCCCTTAAGGACTTTACCTTGGACTCATGAACGTCAGTGCATATATGTGTCAAGACCCCGTCTTTCCGCCTGGTCTTTGGCGATGTGTGAAGCACGGTTATCGAGGGATTTAATGACGTCTCTGTAGGTTACACCTTGTGCTTGACCCGTTTTGTGGCGCTACTGGGCGTGACTACTGAGGTCGCGCTTCGATTATAGCGAGCAGCACCGGTTGCGTAGGTAGATCGGTCTTTAAAGCGCTTTGGATTTCGTTGGTCAATCGAAAGGGTGGGTGTTACCGATGTTGCAGCAGCCGGTAGGTTGGATAAGAGGAGGTGGGTAGTGGGGCTAGGCATGCTTCTATCGGTCGCGATAACAACTTGGTTCATGGTCCCCAAGGTTTCTAGTACTGCGTGGCAGTGTGAACGTCTGGCTCTTTTCCTTGGTTTTGAAACAGCAATTGAAAGAGAAGGATTAGGCGCAAGTTGCGCTATTGTCACCTCAAGTGAAACATTTGTTGCATTCAAACGATGTTCAGTTTCGATGACTAAGATGTCGTACTTTTGTGTTAAGGCTAGCACGCATTTTACTAGTGGAACCGTCGTGCATTTCGGACAGAAACAAAGTGAACCCGGCGTATTGTATTTCTTTATGTCGGTTCTACGAATGTTGATGCATTTCGGATGGTACCGGTTTTGGTAATTTGGGCAAGTCAGTCCTCCTTTTACTACCTTAGCACAACTTTGATTAGCACAAAATACTTCGTTTCGGGTTATCGGTTTGGTGGTCATGATGGCCGACTACCGTAGAACAAATCCAAGATGGCGGACAAAGACGGCAGTTGGGCCAAACAACGAGAACTCTTAAATTAGTCAGAGAACATGCACCAAATTTGAACAGACTGAAAAATATATCAAAAGGAAACTATTGGTGCACAATTCACACAGAAAAATCATGTACAACTGAGTAATCCAGAAGAAATAGTGGTGAATCAACCGACACATTGTCAACATCAATATGTTTGCCACTCAGGACTACTGTAACCTCGTAAACATATCACTGGCGTTCTGTTGGACCAATTCCCTGCATAATCAAACTCCTAGCGCAGTTAGCAAAACTACTAAAGGTTCGGCGTTCTTGTTCACAGCCCACAACCCACACATCTTAAGTAATCCGAAATCCGTATTGCGCCTCCTAATTGTAAACAACATCTGCAATACAATAATAAGGTAGTTGCTTAAATATTTCCCTTTTTCACTGTGCAGTAATGTGGACTTATTTTTCCCTGTTAGCCAGACCCATACTGCTGTTCCTTATGCTGAGTCCAGAAATTTGGTTGCGAGACCCTCCCCACACTATATTATTCTCGATTCCACACATGTACATAATTCCCTAGGAAGTTTTCGACCTCCATCCCACTAATACTTACTAATACTTGCTATTTCCCTTCTATTTACGTTGATCCGGACCACAACTCGTTCAACGGTACGATGAGATACTTTTTTTAATAACTTAATCTCGATAAACAATTTCAGCTTCAGAGAAAACTTGTACATAATGATCGGTCCAGGGTCTCTGGAACGTGTCTCACCTTTCTGAGAAATATACCTATTATTATTATTATTATTATTATTATTATTATCCGGAACGGTTATCCAAAATCCGCGGCGTCCGTGGGTACATCCAAGTGAACCGTAGAGTAACTTTGGGTAGTTTTGCGCATTATTCGAATAGGAGTTGCGAATGCCTTCTGGTTTGCAACAACGAAGAATTGGAGAGTTGTGTACATTCTCAGCCCTAAAGGCGTCACATAATTTTTGTTCCTTCCCATTTTGGCTTATCTAACTTTTCCTTCGTTGACACGCGTGCGTCGCATACTAGTATGGGAATTCAGTCAATGGTAGCAAAGGACTTCGCTCACATTTGCTGTCTTAAGCAAGCTATGGAGAGTTTTTCATTGCGACTGTTTGCCAGTGCATAAACAGAAATCTTAATGCTTATTTTCTATTGAATTGTATGAGTTGCCAGACATCACAGGCGTAATCTATGTTGCAGAGTAAAAATCCGTTTCCTTGCATCCAAAACCACTTCACCTAGCCACTCGGACTCGGATGACCATATGTTAATCGCTAGCAAGAACGGAGTCACGATTCAACGCAATGTATTTTCACCTCTGTTGTGGTGCGTTCAAACAAACTTGGCTGTCGACCTCTGACAAACACACAAACACCGCCCGATTCTCAGTCATCCGCTAAAGTGGAATCCTTCACGACAACATGTGCAACGACAGCTGCAGCTAGCAACTTAGGTCTATAACTTGGCATTAGAATGGTGGATTCCATTGGCAGTTTGGTCAATTACAACTGATCCTCCCACTGACTGGCCTTCATCGCACTTTAACCATGCTTCCCGTTGTGTAATTTCTCAAAACGTTGACAACATTCAATAATCTGTCCGAGATGAATCTGCACGCAGCCCCGTTTTGTATCACTTATGTTACGGAAACTATTGCAGGTGAGCGACCAATGAGGTGAGCACTGCTCTTTGCTACCAAGCGGTCGGCACTCGAAGCAGCACTCCTGAGTGACACTTTTCTAAGTGCAACTGGATGACTGCAAGTGCAGCAGAGATGCTGCCTCCTCGACTAAGGCGACGAGCAATGCTCTCCTTCACGATCGGACGAGAGCGAAATGCAGATCTCCGAGAGAGTCTTCAGGATAGGCTTATATTGGGTGGTCAATTGAGTACAAAGAAGAGGAAACTATGCAAACAGCAGCTGTGCTGGTTGGATCGCCAACTTTCTCACTCAACGTCAGCTGAATGTGAGAGTCCGCAGCTCCATGTCCGACCCAATTGACGTCCAGTGCGGTGTGCCACAAGGGTCAGTACTGGGGCCACGTTTATTTTTAACATTCATTAACGATCTTGCCAGCGTACTACAGTCGAACTTCTTGCTGTTTGCAGATGATGTCAAAATTTGGCATGACATCCGGACAGAGGACGATCACACAACACTGCAGAGCGATCTGGACAGGGCGTACACTTGGTCATCCGAAAACATGCTCCACTTCAATGTCGCCAAGTGCAAAGTCGTGAGCTTACACCACCAGCTCACTGTGCTCCAGACAAGCTGAAAAGGCATCGAAAAGGGCCAGTCAACATCTCGGACTCTTACGGAGGGCTTTCGGAAATTTCGAGCCATCTGAATTCCCGCAAATGCTGAGCGCTACGTGACCCCCTGATATAAGCGCCCTAGAACTTACATTCAAGGCTGTTCACATCCCTACCAACGCAGACTGCAGTCTCTGGGATTGTACAGTGGTGAATATCGTCGTCACCGAGGAGACCTCATCACGGTCTACTTAATACTGATGAATCCAAATCACCCATGTCGCAGTCTCTTGCAGCTGAGCCAAAATACCAACCTGAGAGGTCATCAGCTCAAACTGGCTACACACTACAGCCGACTTGATTGTCGACGAAACTCTTTCTCACTCCGTGTGTCCCGTGCTTGGAATGCGCTCCCGACTCACGTCGTCCTCCCAACATTGGCACTATTTAAAAAGCGCCTAGATGACACACTTCCACTTCATTATTGCATACACTCCTATCGAGACGAATAACGAGACCCAAACCATGAGGTTACTGACCCTCCCCGCAAAGTGGCGGTGATGTTACATACAGAAGTGTCCCAATGAGCGACATGGCTGTATACAAACTGAACGACCACTCTCAGAAGAGTACGTATCCTCTTTCCAATTGTGTATATTCAGTACATACTCAATTCATATATGTGCGTGAATTGTAGCTAAAAATATTACTTGATATCCTGCTCCAACCACCCTACGGGACCTGTCAAGCATATGCTTTTTTACTCGTTATAAATCATTGTTCATTGTTCATTGACATTAACATTTTGAGTTTAGCAGGAAAGGATGAGATTACGGTAGGATACCGGCAATATCATGATAACCTCAAGATTATTGTCACCCAGATGTCGCAGTGGATCAATTCTTGCTAGTTACCACACTCGAAGTGCAAATTCTTCTCCAAGATTGGCAGGGACCCACTCCTGAGATGACCCTTGGCGATGATCGGCTTGAAGCCGTCCAAAAGTTTAAGTATCTGGGCAGCTATATTAGGGCCCGTTCGTTTAAAGATGAAGCCACGACCCGTATAGCAAAAGCTCCCGGTGCGTTTGCCAATGTCCGCCACCTGTGGCGCCGGCATGAGATCACTCTCACTCGGAAGGGCAGAGTTTACAATGTAGCCGTCCGTTCAACCCTCCTGTACGGTTGCGACATGTGGCCCATTAGGCTAGCCGACATAAAGAGGCTAATTACGTTTGACCATTGCTGTCTTCGTAGCTTAGCTCATGTCTGGAGAGAACACCGCATTAGCAATGAGCGTGTTCGGTGTCGCTTAGTTGGTGCAGGAAGATCGAGTGAAACGCACAGCACAACTATATCACGCACTAGAATCCGATGGCTCGGCCACGTGTTACGCGTGCCAGCACACCGACTCCGGCATCGTGCGTTGCTTGCGCGCCCGGTGTCTCGATGGATAAGTGGAGAGGAGGCGAAGCATTGACTTGGTCTAGTAGTACTTCTCCAACTTTTGATGTTGCCATCCACAAGCTGGGTTCACCACAACCAAGTACCCCACGAAATTTTTAGTTTAAAAGGCTAATTATTTAGTAGCTATTGCGCGTTTGTATTAAATATCGAAAATTGGGTGTTTTCTTCAATTGCTTTCCATCATTCAAATAGAGAAAACACATGTGAAGCGCAAGTTCCATTAAACCAAGGGCTGAATGATAATGAGACCGTTAATATTGCTTAGTTCTGACAATTTCTGGTACATTTTGTGCCATGTCGGTTAACACACATCTTATATCTTGCGCCAAGTTACATTGGTTGCTTGCTTTGTTTTCGTTGTCATCAGTGTCGAAAATCCATTGCCACGCCTATACATCATGGCGAATGTGATCAGTATTCTGAAGGCTTCTCTCGATATCAATAAATACTCGCCACAAGTCATTTCGCAATAGGTTGCTCTTTTAACTAAACGGCTGACCTATACTCCCAGCATAGCGTTCCTTCAACTTTGTATGTAATTCGACCCGGTGAACGACTGTCTGAGTGAATAGAACGATCGACGAGCGAGCCGCTATAGGCGCCATCTAGCTGCTCTGTGTTGCAGCTTGCATTTGTACTTTAGGTAATAAAATATACCAACGAAACTTGTCCAGGTTCATGACCACCCACGCCATCAATCACGGATGGCTAATCATTAGTGATTAGGTAGTCAGTTACATGTTTTGATACAGAAATTATTTTGTTATTACTATTTTGTTGCGATTGATTAATGACCCAACCTTCGTCCTTATATTTATCCCTCGTAATATTCCATTTTACCCCTTGTGGTTAAGTACCCCGAGGTTGAGAATCCCTAGCCTAGAGGAATGAAGTGGGTCACTTCGAATTTGGTGTCGGTTGGTGTTTCTTGACTGTCGCGGTTGGGTCCGAAGAACGATGAACACGTTTGGTTAGATACCCTAGCAGACATGTCGACGGGCCGACTGTATTGGCTTTTGTGTTATGAGTCTCTTTGTCCCTTCTCTCTACTTTAGCTTCCCCCTCCAAGAACGGTCTTGACTTAATGCATAATGTGGTTTTAGCGTTATGTTACATTTTTAGATTTTGTAGTCGGTAATGTTTAAGCTCTTACCAATTTTTACATTGCGGCTCATTAGCAGAGGCGTGTTTCTCACTCTCGGCTAACATGTATTGATGATGCTGCATTGCCACCGGGATTTCGAAAGAGTTATATCGAAGACACGATGTCTGCCTGCTGTAACGGATGCTGGCAGAAGTTACATCCATCACTGGATCGATTTTGTCACCACAAGCTTCGAGACTACTCTCCTCTCTGCACTAACAATGTCACTAATCTTGGTGAGTACCACAGCTTCTAAACAGACTTACACATCTGCCTGTATTTCGATTTACATCGAGATGTCGACAGTAAAGTAAGTTGTGCAGCAGTACCGCATACAAATCACGGTACTTTCATTTGAAATAAAACAATAATTTTCTTCTCGATGGAACAATGCACACATAAAGGCGTGCACAAACACTCCTCTAGATGCGGCTACTGATGTAGAGTATATGTTACATCGCTACTGTGGCTGCTCTATGACTGGCTAATTATGCTGGTGCTATCTCATGCCTGAAGGACCAGGTATGGCTCTGCCAGCCGTCGCAACTACGACAAAGTGTGCTCTCATACCCTACGACCATCTTGGCTACTACCTCCAGGAAAATGACAATCTGTACTGAGAAAGACGAAGTTCTAAGACATTTTGACAGTAGTAGAATGTAGTCAAGCTGTAGCTGTGTGTACTTCCAATACTCATGTGTTCCCATACGTAGTCAACTGCGAAGCAATCGCGGTTAGTAACAACATGGCTGTCGTTCTTTCATCGCAATGAAACTGGAGCTTAACGCGATGCAGCAGTATCGTACTTCTCTTCTCCTTGTGCAGCTGGGAGCCACTCCATTCTGCTTCAGCGTCCTTCCCGGTGGGACTTGGAACCAGAATAAATTGCCTTGTTTCTGACAACACATTCTATTGACTGTCACCGCATTCTCTCTGCCTCGTGCCCAAAGACTTGAGCCAAGGGTCTCGGATGACATTGACCACTACTTATCCTTGTAGAGCTCAGTGCCCCGTCAGTCATTCTGTGGTTATAGCGTCCTTGCAATTGCATTATAGTCCACTGGCGAGGAGTTGCCTTTCTGAATCCTTAAGTAACCCGTAAGAAATATTCCTCATCTAGCTATCACTTGCACTCCCGGCTTCATTGATCACCAGCTTCTAGCCAAATTATGCTTTATGGTTCTGGAGTTTTTGCTCTGGTTTCTCTAACAGAGTCCACTTGTTTTATCGGCCACTATGTAGCTGTCTACGGACATATAGCTCAGTGTTCGTTCCGAGACTTACACATTTCCTGAAGAGATTGTTGATGTCAGCGGCCATCGTCTGTATTATACTCTTTCCGATATAGTACCTGAAAACCCACGCTTCTGGATGCTTACTTTGTGATCTGCGAATGAAGCTGGTGGGAAGGCCTTCTTTTCACTCATACTCGTGTAGAAACGTTATCTATTTCCGTGTGACTACGACAATTTTCAAGCAGAATTCTTCTAAGAGTCAACGCAATGGATTGTGAGTACTTGTAAATGTTCAGAGAAACGCGAAAATCCAATAGGTCGAGTTGATTTTGCAGTTGGTGAGTTGTTCGTCGAGAGGCATTTTCATTCGGTTGGAAACCGCTGCGAAAACATCAACGAGTTTCCAATGTTCAGTGAAGAACGACTTTTACGGATTAAGAAGTTTTGCTTTACGAGTCCCATCGGGTGGTTGGTAGGGTTATGTAAAACTTTATTAACAAACACTCAGATGTGACGAATTTCTACCTTTACCATGCAACTAACCCCTACTACTCTTCTGTAATCAGTATGCAGACCAAACTGCTTATAATGCCATAAGTCAGTTGGCGGCTTAAGTTTGGTAAGCTCGTCACTTGCTGAGGGGGCTACCCTGTCCTCTGCACGGCAGTAACATGTAGGTCAGTGGATAGTGAGCGGCGCTATATCACATCTAGCAACTTATGCACGATGGTCATTGCCGTCCCCCGTAGCTCACTGGTCTCAACCACGGACTGGCAACAGTCGAGTTGCGGTTTCGAGCCCTACCAGGGTCTGATGGAATGCGCACTGCTGACCATTCCCGAAAGGATGAAACGCGCGTACAGTGCTTTTCCGGGCGTGTGGCGGCTGTCTGATTGAGTCTAGATGTGACGAATTTCTACCTTTACCATTCAACTCCCCCTACTACTCTTCTGTAATCAGTGCTTTAATTGTCAAAAGTAGACTTATTGTTTGTTATGCTGTAGCCCTGCAACCCACGTGATTTCACCTCGTAAACAAGTGAAATCTAATAAATCCAAGGTATATTCCAGGAGTAGAATGGGGAGTTAGTGCTAAGTAACAAGTGTAACTAGATGAGTGCGTCATGTAACCGCTTTTCGCAAATAGCTAATGTAGGTGCAGAGAGGACCGATACGATAAAAGCTTACCAAGCGTGACGCGGGTACTTGTCGGCATTCACCTGAATCCTGCGCCAATCTTACTCTCAACGACAAACAGTAGGAATTTTGGGGTGATTAGGTGCGTGTGGTCACTAATAAAAAATCACATCTATTTTGACTTATATGGATCAGATAAGGGGCTGCGAACTATGACCACTAATTTTCTTTGAAGGAGAAAGTTGGCAATCCAGCTTAAACGAGCTTCACCGATACCGTAATATTGGAGCTTGTAAAGGAGAATCCGATAACCTAAAGGATCGAAGGTCTTCGATAAATCCAAGTCGATCACGTCGACCTCTTCTCCAACGTCAGCTGACTCGGTTCAACTACTCTGCGCGATTAATAAATTAGTTGCGCACCATTGCTGTTGACTCCTGAGTAGAAGGGCATTTGGCATGTCTTGTCAAAGCAAAATTTTATACTGTTTGAGGTAGATGCCGATCAATTTCTTGCACGATTTCTCACTATGGATGACTGCTGAGTTCACCACTTACAACCAGAAAGGAAAGAGCAATCAAAGCGATGGAAGTGGGCATCATCTACGCCAAAGAACGCTAAGATTATGTCGTCAACTAGCAAAGTAAGAGCATCTGCTTTTTGGGATTCTCGCGATATGGTGATGAATGATTTACTTGAAGAAGCGCATTCCATCACCATTCATTATTACTATCAGCTGAAACGTCTTGGACAAACAAATTCGCGACTAGTGAGCAGGAATGCTGTCGAGGGGAGTGATTTTTCTCGTACTTTCTGTAAAGCAAGAACCAAGTACTGACGGCAGAATATTGTGGTTTTTGCAAGGTAACAGTTAGCATGATCCAAATGCAGCAACATGAGTATTTTGAAAGATATGATAAGGAATGCAAAGATCTACTGCGGATCCTATTTTCTAACAGGTACTCACTGCAGTACACCTCTTAGGAAAAAATAAAGAAAATTTTGTACCATGGTTTTATACGGGTAAAAAAGCTAAACTGGTCCCGTAGGATTGTCATGGTGACAATACAAAATTTGGTTCACACCGCTAAACTTACGGTATGCGTAGTATGCGTGGTATAAACTGTACATCCAAGATAAATCCATAAGGAATGACGGCAAATGGGATGCTGGTTAAAAACGTGCCTTCTCCTGGTGTACACGTATAGGTGAGAAAATGAAACGATATCTGTGGTTTACCAGTCAGTGAAATCTCTTACAGACATGTTTATCCATGGATAATGCGTCATGTAACATGGTACAGCGAAATACTGAAGGAGAATAACTGGGTGGAGATGACAGGTATCTCACGTATAATCCAAAAGATAATGCCTGGCATGTTTTAATGCAACTGAAGTCATTTGTTATAGAAAAATATCAAAGCATGCCGAGTGATATGACCTGTGCTGAGAGCACTTTTTCGTTTACATTTGTGGTAAGAGAAAGAAGCATACGAAGATTGACTTTTTGTCAAGAATGAAGTAAATTTAATGAAGTCACACTTGTTTTAATTATTACGGCACTATTTTTTGACACCATTGGTCATTATGTAAATGCCCTTATATTCAGAACTGGGTGCAAGTGAAAATGTAGTATATACTGTACTACTCACAACTTGAAAGTAGGGTATTTGACTTTTGTCTAGGACCAACATGTTGACCAGCTCTATACATCCAGTCCCTGGAGTGGTCAAATTACGGAAGCCTTAGTGTACAGTACCTGAAACAGAAATTCTCGCTGACGTAATATATTGTTAATCTAACGTCTCTGTTCTTACATCGCAGAACTGGTCAATGGCGGAGCAAGTGGCTCCTAATTCACTGTCTTCATGAGCACCGAACTCAGCAAATATCTATTTATGTAGTTATTTAATACTACTAATCGTCGAAAGTACTCTTGCCAATATGCAACAAGTTATGGAAACCGTCAAGTCTTCTTTCAAGCCGGTTTACGATGACATTTCTTCATACGGTATCAGGAGACTGGACCAACCGCCGCTTTTATGAAACAAGTTTATCTAAGCTCTCGAACAAGACTATTTTCCGGATCACTGCAAACAACTTTTATTGACATGTCATAAAGTTGGTTACGAACAGAGGGTCACTGATCGCCAAACAAATCACCACATTCAAAACATTAATTAAAACTGGAGTGATGAGTTTACCAAGTTCTAACGTGAATTCCCCGATGATCGATCTTCTACGACCCTTCTGTGACAGCAGATGACCAACACTGACTCTGGTTAAACAATTATAGCTTAGCTTGTGCGTATCCCAGTTGTGCTTGTAAACGTATTTGCCTAATGTGAGTGACCGAAAAGAGATCTCTTTGCAATCATTTCTTAAATTATAGTTTTATCATTGAACATGTAAAGATCTTCGACAGCGTGCCTGAGAAGCATATCTGCTGCTGAGTTGGCTAATGTCCTGCGTGAATGGTCGCTCGCAGGTAGTCACTTTGAGTGACCAATATTCTTCTCCGCGTCCCATACTCTTCTTCGCGTCCAATCACTAGCGGTGTCATTCCGCAAGACTTACTTGGTGTTCTGCTGTTTCTGTCCTAAATCAACGACATCAGTAGGTCCACCAAAAATGGTAAGTTATTTTTTCACGACGTCACTAAGATACTTTATGACCTTCGATGAGACTAGTTGCACAACACAAAGTAGCTAATTCAAGAAGACAGCTGCAAACCGGAAAACCAAATATCATTTTTCTAGCTGTTCCATCTTTGAATGATCCCTTACTACGAGATTGAGAGTAAAGCTGCTTATTCGCCAGTTCGGAATGTAGTTCTTTGCAAAATTCCACTTTTCGAGTGAGTCCGCTGTCAACTAGTGCCGTTGAAAATGTCTATGATTAATAAATCTAATGGTTCCAAGCAGTAACTATCAAAGCCATGCTTTTGAAATCATTGCCTTTCCTTGGGAGCATATGTCTGATGAAAATAAAAACTAGAAAATTTGCAAGGGTCAATTAGCAGGCTTCTGTTTGGTAACGCTTCTATTTTAAACTAGCAGGATTGTAAGTTTTAACCTTACCTCGAACTCGCGTTGTTCAGATGACTGAAAAATAACTTCATATTTCTGTGGATACATTAGAATCACGATATAAATTCCCCCGGAGACTTCGAAACAAGGAACCGGAACAGCTATTCACTCGTACTTCTTCCTCATCGGATACGTTGTCTTACGGCATAACCTAATGACCACAAACATTTGTTTAAGTAAGGTACCTCAATGGTAAACCTGCATTCGACAGCGGCCAAATTCCCAACTGGAAAATCACCCAAGCAATTCTTAAAGTAAAGATCACAAAGTAAGCGACCATTGGAGATACAAAGCAGTTATACAAAAAAATCACGATAAGCAAGAAGTGTCTTTCTCATCATGTATCGGAGACAAACTAATACGCGTCAACAACTGAATCCGAATATTACTCACCCAACAACCTGATCACAATTCTACGTAATGCCTTATCATTAGAGTTACACGAACGGTCACTCCAACACCCAGAACTATTCAAGTTACCACCTACTTCTCTAACACGGGGTAACGGTAGGCAGATAACACGAGCTTTCTGTACCGTAATCAGGAAAGCAGTGTAGGTTTGAATTGCGCAGAGATTATAATTCAAAGGATTCAACAGACATGTCTCACAGAAACAGTTGTAATTGCAGCAGGTATTGGAAGTAATTGGCTAGCTAGTGTTGGAGGAGACAAGGATGCCCGCTGTCACCTTTCCTCTTCAACTTCGCTATTGATGAATTCATGGAAACAGCGTTCGCTGGACACGATCTAGAAGGTGTGGAGCTACTTCCTGATGAGCGACTTCTTGACTTGGAGTATGCGGACGATATTGCCCTAATCTGGGACAGCCCCCAACACATTCCAAGCAGCACTGGACCGATTAACACTGGCTGTCAATCGTTTTGGGCTATGCTTTGCTCCATCGAAATGCAAAGTACTTCTCCAAGATTGGCAGGGACCCAACCCTGCGCTAACGCTTGGTGGTGATCTGCTAGAAGTCGTTCAGGAATTCAAGTACCTGGGCAGCTATATTAGCACCCGTGGGATTGAAGATGAGGTTACGAACCGTATAGCAAAAGTTCGAGGTGCTTTTGCCAATCTACGCCACCTGTGGAGCAGACGCGACATTACTCTCGCCCTGAAGGGCAGAGTTTACAACGCAGCCGTCCGTTCAACTCTCCTATATGGCTGTGAAACCTGGCCCATCAGGTCGACAGACATGATGAAGCTCGTCACATTCGATCATCGCTGCCTTCGCAGATTAGCTCATGTCTGGTGGCAACACCGTGTGAGCAATCAGCGTGTTCGACGTCGCGTATTTGGTGCAGGAAAAGCGAGTGAACCGCTCAGCACCATTATATCGCGCACCAGGCTTAGATGGCTGGGCCACGTGTTGCGCATGCCAGCACACCGACTCCCGCGACGTGCATTGTTTGCGCGTGGTGGGTGCAGTTGGAAGAGGAGAAGGGGAGGCCACGTGATGACTTGGTCGAGAGAAATGAAAACCCTCACTTCGAAGTTGGCGTCGGTTGGTGCATCCCGACTGCCTGGCTGGGGTCCTAAGGACTGTGAACACGTTTGGTTGGACACATTTGCTGATATGGCTCGGAGCCGGCACCAATGGTGTTTGTGTTGTGATTTCCTTTGCCCACCCCCCTCCTGTTTAGTATCCTCCTTCAATCACGATCTCACCTGTTAGGCATAATATGATTCTCTTTTTACGGCAGCCAGCTGTTAGCTCTCCCGAACGATGTTCATCCGTTACTGGGGACTCAGCGGGCGCGCCACTGTTTGTTTGTTTTTCTTTTCTTGCCTTTTATATTGGGGCACAATAGCTGAGGTGTTTTCCACCTCCAGCTAACGTGTAATGATGATGATGATGAGTGTTGGAGGACATCCAATCCGCACACAGTTGATTTAACCCTTCGAGTCCTAAATTTACCTATAAATGTGAACCACGAAGTTTACTCCATACACTGTGGAGTAAAGTATCGAGGTTCTGGCCCTTACTTAATTGTTGATGAAAGGCTATTGTACGTATCCCTGAGAGTACCGGCAGGAACGACTTTTGTAGTGAAGCTGTAGTACAATTTAAACAAAGCAGTACTTATACGTACTATCAGGACACAAAGGCAACACTTTATACACCCCTGCATTGTGGTAATGGTGTCAAAGGCTCAAATGTAAAGTTAACATTCTCCTAGACGAACTGTAAGCTTACAGGGTGCTGAAATCACTAGCTTACTGAGTTCGTCCAGTATTAAATAAACAGCAAAGCATGCTGTTCGGATCATTCCGATCCTCGGTATTTATGAGCAGCTTAGTTGGACCGATCAACACTGGCATTCCTATGTTTCTCGACAAATATATGGCAATGTGCGTGAACACATTGGACAGACGACCATACGATACTCTGGAAAAACAACACTAGAGTTTCAAGTAGGTTAGTTCAAGCGAGCATGGCGTTCAACGCTGAGGAGTGATGTGTTGTTTGAACATGACAGTAAGATAATTACATTCGTGGACTTGCCGACTGCGACCTACAGACCAACCTCCATGAAGGAAATCTCTGTACTCATAAACAGGATGACCATGGATGTTGGCGCAAACCTGAGTTGGAATCTAATATGATAGCGCACTTTGGATGGTACTTTGGCTTTCTGAGTTACCAGTGTTCCCATTTTAATCAATAAGCGCGTTCGCACACCGAGAATATCAGCCAGACTTAGTGTCGCTTGGGCATAAGGACAGTCTGTAACCGCCTGTTAGGAGGAATACCAACAAGCAGGAAGTCGTCCATAAAATCCGTGAAAACATCGGTTCCTCGCAAAAGTATCTTAACTACAATGGAACATGGAAAAAGTAGCCGACTGCACAGACCACGTAGGCCAAGGTCTGCGTGTGAGTTTTGTTCAAAAGTTTCGATCGATCAGAAACGGTCGTTTGAGTAGTCCAATCGACATCGGCCAGTCAAGTCGACTGTGATCTGTATGCGTAACACCCCTGTGAAAACGGAGTTTTCCCAGCACTTAGTAACACTCCCTGAGGGATCAGCCGTCTAAATTGGTACGTGATACGGTTAGGAAGGAAAACTCTAAGAGAACAACCTAGACGCCCATAGTCAGCACGGGGCCAAGGCATGACAGGTGAGCCACACTTGCCCGCATGGGTTGGGGAGAATAGATAACCAACCGGGTGATGCGGCCAATCAACACGAGGGTGGCATTACTTGCTTGGTCGTAAGTTGAGCCCTCTGGAGTATTCCACCTGTGTTTTAAATCCCATTTACGAACTTTCGAGTTTACCTTTATAATGAACGGTATGATTAGCTAATGGGACCTAATTCCTTTGTTCGTTCGTCCGATCCGGTCTTCTCTCTTTCCTGTGAGGGGCCAGCGACCTCGAGTTCCGATTGATAATCAGCCGTCTAAGCGAGCGAAGGACAACGTCTTCAGATACAGCCGAGTGCTATGTTGACAAACTTTTCCCCTCCTAGCGTCTGAGCAAGTGCATGGTGCTTCTACTACCAATGCATCGCAAAATAAGCAAATAAAGGAAAACACGTTATTGTTCCGTGGAAGCGAAAGCTCGCCGATGAGAGGTACAGGTCATATGAGTTGACAACACACTGACAAATTTAAATTACGTGACATAGTCGTTGTTCACCGAGCTACGAAGTAAGCGTAAAGCAAACGGTGTCCTTGTTAGAATTTTCGTGTAACTGATGCACGAGTGCTTCCATTTGTGCCGCACTGCGATACACGTAGCGCGTGCCTTATCTAATTGACACCGTGTTCTATCTCGTAATTCCACCTTGACCATTCTGCGTGGTCTGTCGGGTGTTTTTATTTTGCTGGTCACGAAACCCTATCTTCCGTTCAGAAGTGTGATCACGGTGCTCCGGAGACTTTATTAGGTAGGACAACAAAGATTATCAAATGTCTGCGGTGCTTTCCATACCAGCGACGTTTAAAGTGTGTTTTGTTGATGATCTTGTGGTGTCCAGTTAATGCATTCTGTCGCCTGCTGAAGCTCAGTCACGACGCAAACCCAAAGAGTAGCCAATTGAGACAAGACGTGTTGCAGCCATGTGAAAGGTGATTCGAGTAATTTTCCTATCGGAGCTGTGAGCGCTAATTGATGTCAAGGCTCCGTTGTTTCTGAACCCACATGACGGTTCAATTTCACACAGCTGTTAAGCGTAGTAGCTCGTTCATTGGCTTTCGTCGCATTAACCATTGGGCTTTATAGTGCCTGTTTGTGAACTATTGACACCATCAGCTTAAATTAACTGCACGGAAACGATAAACGAGTGCTTCGAAAGGGTGCCTTCAACCATTCATCATCCGTTTTGACAAACGTTGCCCGCTGTGACTCGGAGGCTTAGGTTCCGACTGACATCCCAAAGGCCGCCGGGCTGCTTGCTCGCTATCTCTACCTGACGAGATTGAATAACTACGAAAGCGGTTGTGGGATGCAGTGTCCTCGTGTGGGGAAACACTCACTGGCCATCTGCCTCATTAGTTTCGGCCCCAGTGGTCCAAGTGATCACTTCAGTGCGGAACGCTATGCACATTGGGATTACGCTTTGCAATCCAATCCCTCTGGGGTTGCGACGGAATCGGTCTACTGGGGTTGAAAGATTTCAACTGAGGCATAAGCAAATATAGTCAGATGTAGATGAGTCAAGCGATAAGAAGTGGAGAAACCACTTCCAACATGGAAGTATTGAACAATGTATTAAGCGTGTTAGATCTGTATTGTTTACGCATCTAATAACCGTTGGGTCTGCAGATAACTGAGTCTAAGATCAGAATTGCGCCCACATTTCTCTCGAATTGGTTGTTGATCTGGATCTGGATCACTACACACTCATCACGGATGAATTTCATTATCTCGACTATTCTCCACCGACTAGTAAATTGGTCACAATAGAGCAAATCGGTTAATGGGTCGAGCAACGACCCCCTAACTTTAGAGAGGTCCGACGACTCGGGGAATCTAAAATAAAGTTGATCGCATCCAACATAAATGCAGAAAACGTACGTGGTTTGCATGCAGAGCAGACGCACAGCAGCACTCCAGGAAGACGCAATGCTAAACGTCAAAAATCGAACAGCGAAATATCGCGTTGGTGTAGCTTCAACGTTTCGTCAAAGCATTTCATGGGAACAATGCAAGTAAACATTTCGCTTTATGCTGCCCGTAAACAAATTTCATGGTTCATATAATGAAACGTATTCCAATTATTTGGCATCGATTGCAAAAAGCATTTTACTGTTCAGTATATCACATGTTAACCAATGGATCAGTAGTTCCTTACATGCAAATCAGTGCTCATTCACCAATCAGCGTTGGACCCCAAATGCGACTCCCTGTTGCTTTGGGCACACAGATTGTAGACTAGCTCACAAAGACATGACATACACTGTTGAAAACGGTCGAGTCAGTTGTGAAGAGTCAACTAGCTTATAGGTCTGCTGCGAAGGGCCTTGGAATGATTTGACCCATCAATCTATCCAATGATACACAATTCGTATAAGTGCCCACAAGTTGAATACACAAACCTAACATGGGAATCTTGGTTGCAACTTGATAAATAAATAAAGAAAGAAATTGTATATTCCTCGACGATGCGAGAAGCTGTTCTCTATAAGGAACTGATCAAATAATGGTACAATTTTTCCATGACATTTCATCAATACATTTTCAGAGATAAACATGGACGCAATTGCAAATTATGTTACACAGATTAATCAGAGTCGTTCTGCTATTTTTTCCTGCCATTGAATCAGGATGCTTCACAATCACACGACAGATATTTGGGTCAAAAGAAAAAATGTAATGAAAGGGGCTGTTGTCCGAAGGGTTATGTGTATGTGTTTCGGAAATTTATTCAGACACCATGGATACCGTTTGCGAATGCATTATCTAGGGACTGTGATGTCCCGAACATCTTAATCACGTTTCGGAAGGTTAAAACTTACTAATAACAAGCTTAAAATTGCAAAGAGTATAGCATGTTCTGATATCACTTGGGAGTTTGTTCCAATTCTTTGAGTATTGGCTAAGAAAGAAACGTTCTCTGATTCTCGTAGTAAATTTTGGAATCACGACCTTTACCTCTTTGTTACGTTTTGGGTATCTGCTGTTTACAGATATGTGAACACCGTTTTCAGGACTGCGAATTCGATAATTTATGATTCTGTAAAGAAAACATAGGTTCAGCTTCATTATTCGAAGCCAAACTGGGTCAAATCCAAGTTTTTCGCATCGCTCCCTGTATGTCAACTTTGAGGAATATCCACATAGCTTTTTCGTGAAGCGTCTCTGGATCCGCTCAAGAGCGTGCTGGTCAGATTTCCGTAGATTAGACTGTACCATTGAACAGTATTCCATACACGGCAATACATGTGTTTTGTAAAGCGATATGCGAGATTCCGTAAGGTAAAAATGATGGCAGATATAACCAGTGGTCTTCATGGCTTTCGAAACTTGGGAGTCACAGTGTTCAGAAAAGTTAAAAGTAACTGAATATCGCACGCCCAAGTCGCGAATTGTCCTGCATTGCGAGATATAGGCACCTTGTAGTAATAAACTTTCTGGCGGTACTTGGCATTTGTACGACAAAATATTACATTTGTCTACGGCAAATGACATCTGCCACAGTTGGCACCAGGAGTCAACGGCAGATAGGTCATCCTGAACGAGACGTAAGCCTTCCTGAGTATTTGCGCGTGGTTGTGAGTAGACAACTTTAATGTCATCAGCAAAGATAAATGCAACACCATTTCTTATTCTCTGGAATATATCGTTAATATAAATTAGAAAAAGAAGTGGACCAATAACACTCCCTTGAATCACTCCACTAGTGATTGCTTTCGGTGTAGAGAAATGATCGCCTATGCGCACAACCTGCTGTCTACCAATTAGATATGAAGACAGCCAAGAGAACATCGGTTCTCTAATGCCCATAGCCTTCAGTTTTTCCAGTAACCTTCTGTAAGGCACTCTGTCAAAGGCTTTTTGCATATCCAGGAACAGGATTACGACACTGTTTCCGTTGTCAATTGCAGCCGTTGTGTAGTTTAAAAAGTCAGTCTAGAGACACAGGCTAGAGACACAAAACACAGGGCAACTAGGAATGTCCAGCTTCTAGGTAATTTCTCTTACCAGCAAGGGTTAAAGTAAGTGGGTGTTTTTAGCGGACGCTACCGAAAGTCGCTAGGAGATCTCTTGTTGGGTTTCCAAAGACTGGGGGTCAACTATCACGTATGCCGTCATTCTCGGAAGCTCAACAACACCAACCTTAGAGGCAATCGCCTGCAATGAACTAAACAATTGGGATGTTTGCAATACTGATGGAATCATGCTTCCTTTCGAATTTGCTGACACTGGAACGTTCTCTCAAACTCAGCTGTGTACCACCATTTTCGAAATCCTCAAAGATATGTTTGAAGTTTCAAAGTGGTATTTGGTGCACCCGCTGTGTGGTTGGATTGCGTCTCACAATCTCTATTCTGACCTCAGTTCACTTTGAAGTAGACCGCAGTTATTACGATCACAAGGACCGTAATCGAACTGGTGGTTCGGCGTTACTACTCCCAATCATGAGACCCCACTACAACTTTCGTTCTCAATTGGAATCAGCAGATGGAGAAAGCCTCAGTTAGGGTGGACCTTGAGGCCTAGTGTTTTAGGTTTGACGAACTGACCACTATAGGTTTAAGATCCGCGAGCAAATCCTGGTATATCTTTTAAGCATTCAAAGTGGCATTTGGTGTACCCACTGCGTATTTCCATTGCGACTCACAATCTTTATTCAGACCCCGGTCTCCTTTCAAGCAGACCACAGTCAAAACGATCACAAGGACCGTAAACGAACTGGTGGTTCGGCGTTGCTCCTCCCCACACTGATATCCCATTACCGTTTATGTCCTCCTTTGGACTAATCAGATGAAGATTGCCTAAGCTGTGCTGGAACTGGAGCCCTGCTTTTCAAATGTGGACGCCTTGATCACCATGGCTCTAAGATCCGCAGAAAAAGAATGGCATAACGGTAAAGAATTCCAAGTGTCATTTTGTGAACCCGCTGTGTGGTTGTATTGCAACTCGCAAGCTCTAATCAGTCCTCGGTCCCCTTTAAATTAGACTTCGATCATTGCGACCACAAGGCTTGTAACAGATTTGTGGTTCGGTGTTACATTTCCCAACCCTGGAACCCCATAACGGTTTCGTCCTCCTTTGGACTCATCAGATGGACATAGCCTGAGCTAGGGTGGACCTCAAGGCGTAGTGTTCAAAGGTTGATCCCTTAACCACTATGGCTCCTAGGTCCGCGATCAACGCCTGGCACAGTGGTAAAGAATTCCAAGTGGCATTTGGTGTGCCGCTGTGTGGTTGCATTGCAACTCACAATCTCTTTTCAGACCTCGGTCCACTTTCAAGTGGACCTCGGTCCTTACGATCACAAGGACCGTAACCGAATTGGTGGTTCGGTTTTGCTCCTCCCAGGGTTGGGAGAAGCACTTCGTTACTTCGTTACTTAAGCTAGGCTACTGCTGATTAAATTAATCACGCCCCTTCTACCGGATTTATGTATCACATGGAATTAATGAAGCAGTACATGAACGGACGTTTCATTTTTCTCCAAGAATACGTCAACTATAAATGGTCCACATGTTGTTTTGTAAACTGGCACTCAATTCTCATTTTCTTCCTCTCGTTCTCCAGTAAGGCAATTAACTTGCTACATGCTTAAACAAATGACACAAAATCAGTATTGTATAGTTTTCACTCCATCCATCCTATGAGACTAGTTGTCTACACGCATTTTAGCCGTGATAACTCATTGTTCATGCTTTAATGTCGACTGGGACATACAACACCAAGAACTCTTCAGACTGCGAGTGATGTATTATCAGCTCTTTCAAGGAACACTTTCAACAGCGAGTCGATGTTGTGTAGTAACTAGGTGGCTGACTTCGCCCTAAATACGTTGTTCAGCTAGCATGCAGAGTGCTCATAAGATGACGTCGAATATGCTTTTAACAACTAACTCACGAAGTTAACAATGTGGACTCGTTTCGTTTTGACAAATTCCAGCCATCCCAACAGAATCTCGCTAGAAGTGGGATGGTTGTTGGAGTTCCGGAAACTTTTATTAGCATTTCCCATGCAATGGCACTTTCTTCCGCTTTGCCAAGCTCAGGTGTCGGTTACAATTGCAATAGCAGTAGGCTATCGCACGTGTCACAGAACGTTTGGAATTCCAACACACGCGTTGTTTGATGACTCAGCTTGGCGCGAGAAATTTCCAAATGGAAGTCGTCTTTGTTCATCACCCGGGTCTAATCTCTGGCATTACTTTGACCTTTGTGCCAGATTTCGGACAACTGAACCCTCGACCCATTGAACCGACCTTGAGCTAACTGGATGCTCTTTGTTCAACGCCATCTGGTCAGCTGATGACCGTGATCAAATCCACACCACGGTCACGCGCACTGTTCGCGTCCAGTGTTCGTGTTACAAATGGGGTACACCTATTATTTTGGTGCGCACACAGCCAAATTAATGGTGCGTCTACAGCTAGTGTTCTGTGTAGCTATGCTCATGAGAGGGTGTATTCATACCCTGCATGGAGTTTGCTGTACTAATCATTCATTAAGAGATGGATTAAAATAAGAAAATAGACCACCCTGCTTTTCAACCGCTTTCCTGCTCCCTAAGAAAAGAAGTGTGAACGAACTTGGCACTGCGATCAGTCGTTGATTATGGAAGCAAAATGCTCTCAATGTGCATCTAATCCTAGAAGCGGAAACATGTCATCCGCTAGGAAGAATTCCGCGGTTGTATGCCTACCAAAGCAGCAATCTGCGTGAGATACATCTTGAGTATCAGGTTCTGTATAAGACTCCCCACTTCGGTGGCTAATGCTTCATGGGACGAGAAATGTTCACTTATGGGCGAGCGAGGAACCCGATTTAGTTCATGGCGAGTATACCAAGAGGAAATTCGATAAACGCGTGATTAGCTACTATGATGGTTAAGTACAATAAAACTGTCTTTGCATGAATGCACAAACGTTCGTATACTAATATGTGATTGCGTGTTCCAAACATGACGTAAAATGTCGAATTTTCATTGACCTGCGTTTAGCCTGGGTGAAATATCTAATTGCAGTCGGACCAAATTCCTACCTACTTCGACTTTGGGAAATTACAATGTCCTCGGCTTGACATCACTAGGAACAGGACACCATGTTTCAAATGAAGAAAAGTTCACCAAATCCCTTGTAACTGCATCTTTGCTTGAAAGCACGTGTAAACTTGACGAGGACCATGAGGAAGGAACACATACCAACGAAATTGAATGCTGAGGGTTTGAGTTAGCTTTGTTTTCGGACTACAGCACACAATCTCTATTGAGACCTCGGTTCCCTATGAAGTAGACCTCAGTCATTCTGATCACAGTGATCGTATCCGAAATGGGGAGACTTCGGAGTTGTTCATCCCAAATGCTGCACTTAATGACTGGTTTCGTCCTTGGTTAGACTCACATAAACATGAATGAATTCACGAATTGGATATTTCTCAATGACTCTAGGATCTGTTCCCTCGAAGTGACGGACCAGAAAGTAGAACAATCATAACATGCTATCGCATTATTAGGAATAAAATGATGCGCCCGAATTTCGTGTATGTAACACGAAATAATCTGAATTACTTACCGACATTTCACCTCACGATGAACCAGCGTTCTTCATAATCACATGACATTTGTTCGGATCAGGAAGAAGGAAAACAAAGGGCTGTGCTTTTAAATGTGGTATGTAGACGTTCATGTATTATTCGTAATTTGACAGGCGCCATCGATACTGTTCTCGGAAGCTTTATCCAAAGATTGCGATGTCCCAAAGACATTAACCATGTTTCGAACGATCAGCTACTTACCAATCTTGAATTAATATAGTGTGCCGTACGTTCTGGTATCTTTATGAAATCTGTCTGAAATTTTTGCGTGATAGATTAGAAGAAAACGTTCTATCTTGTGGTAATGAAATATAGCATTGTAATTGTTGTCTCCTTGTTGCGTATCGAGTATATAGGGTTCAAAAATATATGAAGACCGTTAGCAGAACTGTCTGCGTGATGATTTATGATGCTGTAAAGTAAATACAAGTTCAAGTTCATTCTCCAAAGCCAGGCTGCGTCAAATACAAGGTTAGCGCCACGATGTTGGCATGTTATCTTTGAGGAATAACCAAGTGGTTTTTTTAAAGTAATGCCGGACAATTTGCTGCAGGGACTTGAGCATATTCGATTGGATTAGTGAACAGTATTCCATACATGGTAATACACATGCTTTGTAGAGTCAAATGGGAGATTTGGTGCGATAAATGTGATGACATATGGATCCCATGATCTGCATAGCCTTCCGAACTTGAACTTCTCATTGTTCATAAGAGTTATGGAAAATGAAATGTAGCACCTCGTAGTTGCGATTTCCCCTGCGTTGCAAAATGTATATAGCTAATAGTGGTAAACTGTGTGGCAGTGCTTGGAATTCTGATGACAGGATGCTACACTTTTTGACAGCAAATGACATCCGCCGCATGTGGGACCGAGATTCAAGTGCAGTTAAGTAGTCCTCAGTGAATCATACGGTTTCCTAGGTATTTGCACCTTTTTGTACAGATAGTGATTAATTGACTGATGGTTAACGCCTTGACCATGAAGCCACTAAGGTCTGTGAGCAAAACTTGGCACAGTGTTAAGTAGTTCAAGCTTGGGCTTTGAAGTACCCCCAAGGTGTTTCGGTTGCAGCACGTTATCACATTTTAGACCTCGAGGTGCTTACTCTGAAGTAGGGGCTAGATAAAACGTTCAAACGGAACAATGGAACAACGATGCATCACGAATAGAAAGCAATACTTAGCAACTTCCGTGGGATGGAAATTTGCGAAAATAAAATGACAGCCAGATGTTTGCGTGATAAAAGTTTAAATCTATAAAGCCATTGGCTAAAGTTTTGGAAACATATTGTTTGGTTACTTTACGTAGCCCCCGCGATAACAAATAATAAAATGCAATGTGAACGGAACAATGCTTCGTCAAATCTTTTTTAATAAAATTGGTTTAGGAGCGGAAATGACACAAGTTAAAGGAGCCTTCCACAGCAGACACACTTGAAGTGATAAGAAATGTCTACAGCATTTCAGCCGGTTATAATGTATTGTCATTTGTAAAGGGTGTCCGCTTAGGTGGTCGTTGTGGTTCAGCTCTAGCAGCGGGCAAACCCGTAAACGCCGATATCGACTGCGGTACATTCCAAAGGACTGCATTCTAGGCTGGTAGGGCAAACGGAACAGACCAACATTCTAGGTTATCATTCATTGAGGAGTCTCGAAAGCAACGAGACCCCTTTTCTGCCACGGCTGGCGTGTTCCGTTTGTGGTTGCACCTAGGCGCTAAGCAACTGTGGGATGATTAACGAATCAGATCGACCGAACCCCCTGCGAAGAAGGCCAAACTGTTGATTGCCGGTTCTCGACGCCCTCTCTGCATGTTTTGAGCATCCGAAATTCTCCTAATCCACTAGACCCAGGTCACGCTCCTGCGAGGCCTTCTGCAAGGTGTGGTCTGCATGCTTGTAAACGCTCACCGGTTGATGACATAAGTGGATCATCTTGCCCGTAGCTGTGTAGAACTGGAGTAGGTCCTTCGTTGATCATTCATGGAAACAATCCAAATAACGTTTGAGAAAATCATGATCTTGCTTGTCATTAACCGCTCCTCATTCCTTGACATCATATTCGAAATGCAAGGAATTTGAAATAAAAGCTTTTGTCAGGTCGCTGCTAAACACCAGGAATAAGGGAGTTCCCAGCACTGAGTCCTATGGAACACCGCATTTCACCTCAATCGCGTTGGAGAGACATAGATTTACTCTAAGTCACTAACTTCTTGATATTATTTTCTATCAAAATCCGGGCAAGCGCCCAGTATTAGAGGCTAGACTCTAATGAAACTCACGACTACAAATAGCCGACATCCTTTTAGGTTACTCGTTCAACTGAAATGTCTGCTTTTACCGCGTTAGTAAATTTGAGAAACATTTATTATGCATGACAACCGTAAACACACGCTCCGTGAAAACTAAAGGTGTAGCCAGCCAGTATAGTTAGGAAAACAATACCATCGCGGTCAAAAAAGCTTGAATAGCCCTTTGTCCTGAAACACACACACACATAACAACAACCTACGCTGTGGTCTACAGGAGAGAATGCATGAACTTGAGAATAACTTAAGTGGTTTGGCAAAGAGTGACTTATAATGAGTACGAAATCTCTTTTCCACTTACCGAAGCCGCCTTCCAATCCATCATCTGACTATATACGTCCAGTTGGTGAATGCGTTTCCGTGATATCTTTCGAGGTGACCAAACGAATCCTCCGTACCAATAATGGTACGGGATTAGGCTAAAGATAGCAGGCGCAGGGCCGCTAGTTTTCAGCACTTCCTTGAAACACGCAAATTCCGTAAAATATTGGCCGCCACAATCCTGCAGAGTTATAAGCAACATGGCATTAGTGACACCTGACAGAACAAAGAGACACACGAGGAAACATCTCGATCTGGGATACTCCATGCTACCATGTAGCCTGACTAAATGCAAGAATCAAAGACCCACGCAAAAAACGCCTAGTGGCCGACCTACGAACGATCGGCTTAAAACTAAACACTACTTTGTTGTCCACCTATACACCTTTAACCTCAAAGCATCATCATGTTTGTATACGAACGCCCAAGGTCTTCTTAGTAAGTTGGCCGAACTTAGAGAACTCCTGGCGTCACAACCGCGGGATCACATTATGATTACGGAGACCTGGTTCAGCCTTGAGATTGCTGATTCTGTAGTCAATTTGCCTGTTATGTCACTGATTCGGAATGACAGACTTGGAAGTGGTGGTGGCGTAATTGTGTATTTCAAGGCTAGCCTCCGATGTGAAGTTATTGATCACCCAGAGATCCATGCACCAGGTTCGCTTTGGCGTCGGCTGTGGGTACGGAACAAAGCCACATGTCTTATAGCTGTGATTTACCGCCCGCCAAACTCTACGTGTGAAATGGACTCCAAACTAAACCATTCTTCAGGTTGTTTTAAGCAAGACATTCTCATCGCAGGCGACTAAACTGTGCACGATCTGGAAATAGGGGCGACCGATAGCATGCAGTTCATAGCCTGTTTACAAGAGGTAATTTCCAGCTGCCCTCTGTACAACCACATGACCACTCACGGCAGATTTCGAAGTGCTAACAAACCGTCGATACCTGATTTTGTGCTGGCCAATGTAGAACTCATGGTAGACGGAATAATTACAAGCCCACCGCTGGGTCGTTTTGAACATGTGACTCTACTGTTTAAGTATGTAGGTTATGGGGAATATCCTGAGGAAGAGGCCGAGAAAGTATATACGGTCACGCACTACAACGTGCTATCCGCGTTTGTTAAGGACGTATCTTGGTCCTTCTTAACGTAAAGCCCTCCAGAAATCGCCTGGAACACTTTTACATGGACATTCATCACACCGGTAACCAACAGGTCTGAGCAGAAATACCTTCCATCGTCAAATGAGAAGGAAGTCATTACAGAGGAATAGAGCACGCAAATGCTTGTCCTTGAGGGAATTAGCATTGAGATCTCACAAGGACTCCCCGGATTCCTAAACCTGAACTGCGTATCTGGAAAATCACAAGATGATAACACCAGAGAGAGCCACATAGGTTCCGACAAAATCGCTCATGCACTACGAACCTGTTAATTGCACGCAACAGCTGGACTGAAGCAGTTGATGGTGGAGCAGGAGTTGATGTCATTTACTTGGACTTCTCAAAAGCGTTTGATCGCTTAGACCACCGAATTCTCCTCTATAAACTTCAGCTCCATGGCGTTGGCTGCCCACTGTTGCGTTAAATAGGCAGTTTCCTACACGAACGTCACTTGGAAGTGAGAGTACGAGAATCCCTGTCTGATCCAATTGAGGTGGAACACGTCGTACATCAAGGCTCGGAGCTCGGGCCCTGTCTATTCTTGATTTTCATAAACGATCTGGCAAGCGAAATTACTTCCGATTTCCCACTCTTCACGGATAATATCAAGTTACGGCGAGCGATCAATGGACCGAAAGAACACGAAAAGCTCCAGTGTGACCTTAACATGATTTCAACCTGATCATTTTTGAAAATCCTCCCTTTCAATGTGGAAAAATGTCACGCTGTTCATTTGCGCCATAGACATGACTACGTTTATAGGCATTGGTCAAATGTATTGCAAACCACTTCACAAGAACGCGGCCTTGGTGGGCTGATTCCAATTAATATTAACTGTTCAAAACAGTCGGAGGAAGCTGCGAAGAGAGCCAACCAGCACGTCGGCTTGCTGCGGAGAGCATCCGGGAGATTCGACCAATCCATCTTCCCCATGATGCACGATTCTCATGTGCGCCCTCACGTTGAATACGCCATCCAAGCTTGGCTACGTTGGTTGAAGCGCGACTTAGAAGTACTAGAAAAATTCTAAAGCCGAACCACAAAGAACGTGAAGAGCCTACGAAATCTTTCCTACCATCAAAGGCTGAAGTCACTGAGAGTTTTCAGTGGCCGATACCGAAGGCTGCACGGTGACCTCATATCAGTCTATTAGTCTAGTTGTTGATCATGCTTGGTTTGGTGTGTCTCGATAAATTCGAGAATTAACTATTTATTTTAGTTATTTGTTTTAAATATTGTGTGACCCTAATCACTTTCTGAAACTCAGCCATAACACCAATCTCACAGGTAACCCTCTGAAATTGTGTGCACAGTTTATCCGCCTGGAATGCCGGCGTAATTATTTTCGCTTCGGGTTTGCCAACCCTGGAACTCTCCCAGACTTCATTGTTTCCTACTCCACCCTGGATATTTTAAAAAAACGATCGGATTTTGCCTTTGGCCCCCATCATTTCATTGCCTAAACTGTGCAACTTTGGAATATATTAATTATCCCTCCAAACCGGCTTAGCATGTTAGGTAAACCTGAGGATGCGGGAAAGAAGTGAGTACTCTTGTTTTTACTTTTCATATGTAATATATCAACTATAATTGTCCCCATGTTGCCATGTTGTTCACGTTTAATTCCCACCTACGCTACTATTATTCAGCAGCGTATCTGCTAGCTAAAGGCTCAAACAGACAACTCACCTATCGTTTGATAATTGTAGTTTTACCCCCACCATCCTGCGGGGCTTGTCAAGCAATTGCTTTTTACCCGACATAAATCATTGTTCATTGTACTGTTTGATATTCCAGATAGGCTACATTTTAAGAAGCTGAAGCAGATACTTCCAAACGCCACTTGACTTCAAAAGGAAGAGTGCTTTGTCGAAGCGCTTTCTTGGAAGCACACGTACCCGATGGTATTGAAAACCTAATGGGCCGAAAACATAAGTTTCGTATAGTATATATGTATTAGATGAACCATTCGCTAAATGTGAACAATTTTGCCAAATTCAGCAAACATTTTAACAAATGAGCACACTGTAGTTGCCTCTACATCAATGGAATATGAGAAATGCAAACCAAAGTTAAAAATGGGCTTCATTCACCAATGAAGGGCAAGTTTTCAGCTCCTTGTGATAAGAGATGCAATTGGACTTAAGCATTTCGCCAGGAAGCCAGCTAAAAGGCCGCTTGTGTAGATGTAAGCACCAGTTCAAAGGAAACCGAATAACGCGGTTGACTGTCCGCAGACTGCCTTACACACAAGTCAGGTCAATAAATTGCTTTATGCACCCTTGGCGCATGAACATCGAGTTACAGCTACATGTGTTGACGATGTCCACTCGACTGTTCGCTGCACAGCTGATCTGCATGTGATCTGCGGCTACTGTTAACTGCCTACCAACACATCCGACTGCGTTTAGCAATGTGCCTGCTATCCAGGCAACTTGCACTCTCACAAATAGTATTGCCTCAAGGAACTTAGTACTAACTGTTTCATTCAAAGTTGGACTTGGAAAATCCGCTGTGTGGTTGGGTTGCTACAAGTAACCTCTATTGAGACCTTGGTGCACTTGAGGTGGACCTCAGTCGTTCCCCTCACAAGTACCGTAAGTAAAATGGAAATATTATGGTGTTGCTCATCCCAACACTGGCACCCCACAACCGCAGTTTCGTCCTGGTTTGGACTCATCAGCTGGAGATAGCCTGAGCTGGGCTGGAACTCAGAGCCTAGTGCCTCATTGTCCATGACTCTGCATAGACTTCACCTAAGTCCGCAAACTGTCGTCACCACAAATGGCGCCAAACTAGAGGAATAGATCAGTATCAGCGCTAGGTAGGGTTCAACCTGGGAGCTGTTGAGGAGCATTGTAGTCTCTCAAACATCAGAAAAGCTGGGACATTGAATGTTTGGGTTCCATCGTACATATCAGCTTAGCATTAGGTGGTAAAAACAATAAACATTACTTCCACAATGAGAAAAGAAACAAATGATGTGCTGCATGAAGGTATTCTAAGTCCTCTGTTGTTTTTGTTGTACATCAACAACGTCTTCATTATCATCAAACACGATAAACCATAGGTATTCGTGGATAACATCGAAATTAAGTAAATAAACAAACGAACCGTATATTTCTCGACATGCGAGACACAGGCAAAAGGAGAGGCTGATCAACTGGTACAACCAAGTAGGATAGTGGGACGATTTTTCAGATCTGTTATATGTGTTCAATGGAGTATTTGAGGTGCTCAATCATTTAAAAGTAGTAAAATATGGAAAGTTGAGAGTAGCAATAAAAGTAACTAGAGCCGTCAGTTCAAATAAAATAATACGACGTTTCATGGAACCGTCTCCCAGAGATCTGCTTCCACACTTTACTTACACATCACATCTGGCCATGTGCTGTTTTGGCTTGAAGCAAACAGGCAATGATTTTTTGACTCGTTTCTTAACTTCGTGTTGGCTGTTATCTTATGCAACTTCATCATCATCATGGTGACACATTATACATAACAATGCATATATTTATGTGGGAGCCTGTGTTATATGCTAAGCTCTCCCCATCATACAGCCTTCATTTAGCTGATTCGAGTCCAACATGTTTACTATTTTCCAATGAGTTCTTGACAACACGAATTGCATGAGTGTACCACATTTTTTGGAAGCTGTTATCCATCACCGCGAGAGATCGGCCCAGTGGTGGCCAACAGTGGTAGGAGAGAAATAAACAAATAGAAAATCGATGAAGGACCAGTACCGAGCAATGATGCGCTTTTGTCCGAACTTGTCGTGTTCGGCTTACATCAAGTATCACTGGAAACACACCCTCAGAAATGTACATTTTTAAAAAAGAATTTTCAGAGGAAATATCGTGATGACTCCAAATGTTGTAGGAGATCAAAATTGGGAGATTGGTGATGTGAAATCAATTTGTATGGCCCTGAGAAATGTTGTAGGTACGCAAGATATTTTCTCCAGGGAGGGAGAGAGAACCGTGTGCAATGTAAAGCATGTTTACTGTCTTACCAACAGTTTAGCTGCGCTGGGTAAGAGATGTTTACTTTGAAAAAGGTAAGCTTTCAGGATGATCGTAAGCATGGATGTTCCTGCTTGGTTGCCACATGGTGCCATCATGTGGATCCAGTCAATAATGGTTAATAACTTCTATTCGGATAATAGCAGTATAGCCACAGTTGAAATATAAGCGGGTCGGAAACAACTGGAAACGGTGCAACAACTGAAAAATCGAATTCTCATCCAAGAAATGCAACATGTTCTCGGTACAGTACGGCACCAAACTCATCGATGCTTGACGATAATGCACTATCCAACTGTCTCACAATCCGTGATCTCAGGCTGCATTACTAGAGCTCATTCAACTCCGCCGAAGAGGTGGATTATGAAGTTCCAAAACCTCGTAAACCGAATGGGCTAATACTAAAATGATTTGTTTTGAATGAATCCGTAATTAACGTGTACAATACCCGTTTACGTCTCTTTTAGAATATCGCTCGCTAGTTTACTCCAAGCTGCTTACCGTGACTGGACTGCAATAGATACTGTTCATCGCTCCTTCACAAAGCCTCTTATGGAGAGATCTTTTAACCTGACCGTTGACATGAGACGAAAATCGAAGCCCTCTGGCTAAGGAGGCTAAACCTCAAGATGAGTCTTAGGTTTGATAGAGTCCATATACTCGTCTTTGCTTCAGACATTGTATGTTGCGGGACTCCGCAGAAGTTACGCTGAATCCTGACTGGAACGAATCTACGCAAATAAACCAACACATGATGTGAAAGATTTTAACCTGCAGTACACTGCAAAAAGTCCGAGCCTGATCAATAACGACTTTATCACTTTGTTCTGTAGCTCTGATTGCTCAGATTGCGCAGATTTCCCTCGGAATTCATCTCAACAACACTGTCACCATGAGGGGACTCCAACTACGCAAGTGTGTTGTGGTGGTGTTCCGTGGATCAAGAACAAACTATGAGCCGTGACCAAGATTCCATTGTTTAAAGAACACTTGAGTTTTGTTCTCGCCATTCCAATTCAATTATTTGCTTGGCGTCTTCGGCATACCCATTCGGGATCACGTTGAACCTATCAACGTAAGCAAGCAAGAGGTCGGCTAAGGGTCATCGCTGCTCGCTCGCCAACTAGCACCACAGAGCTCATCAGCATTTTGCTTCGTCGACCACCTCAATTCGCAATGTACACACAGAGCTTTCCTCATGTGCCTTAAGGACATCCACCTACCTCCATTGCATGTGTATTAAACTGATATATCAGTATGTTATAAATACCAAGGGGTAGAAGGCATGATTCGCCGTTGGTTAAATCAACAAATAAACTGTCGCCATTAGCCAATCTTTCTTTTCTGGGTTTCGTTGCAGACGTGCGAGGTAACACGTTTTGTCCCCAGGCTCAGCTTGCGTCCGCCGGATAAGTCACTTCGTCCGTACTTATTCCAATTTAATGAACAATACTTTATCAAGGGGGAAAAAGCATACGCCTCATTTCGTCCTCTGAGTAAAGAGGATTATATCAAGTAATATCAGTGGAAGTGTTTCATCAAGGCGTTTTTTGACAAGCGTTCATGTAGGGGCAAGAATGATGTGAGCTGGAAGGGCGTTCCAGGTTCGGGACACCTGGAGGGAGAAAGCGTTTTGTCGACACTCAAGTTGACTGTACTTCGTGACCAGTTTGAGCTGATGGCCACCCAGTTTGGTGTTTCGGCTCAGCTGTAACAAGTTTCGACAAGGGTGAATTGGGTTCGTCAGTATTAAGTAAACCATAATGAGATCTCCCTGCTGAGGTCGATATTCACCACTAAACAAGCTCATGACTTGCAGCCTGCGTTGGTAAGGTAGGTGAAACAATCCTCTAACGAGTTTGGTTCCTATGCGTTGGGGAGCTTCAAATGTGTCGACGTCGCGCTTGCGTCAGTGATGTCAGTCCTGGATCGCATATCCCACGTGCGGCCTCAAGTAGGCGTTCAGCATTAGCGGAAAGCATGATAGCTCGAAATTTTCGAAAGCTCTCTGTAAGAATCCAATATGTTGACTGAGCCTTTGCGATGCATTTTCAGCCTGTCTTGAGCAGCCAAGGTCATTCTGCACCATCATCCCCGAGGTAGCTTTCCTGGGAAGCACGTTGCAACAATTGGACCCCAAGTCGATATTCATGGGCAAGCTGATGGCGTATGCTCAGCATTTTGAATTTCCGCAAGTGACCCTGAAGCCAGTTTTCGCATGACCAATTATAGGCCCTCATATTTTGTTCTGTTCTCCGAGTTAAACATTTTCGTTGCAAACATTTCATCACCAATCGTGGTGACTTCTTCAGTACGTAATGAGCAAATGTCACATCGTCGTCGGTAAAAGTCGACGAAACAACTCAGTTTGCTTAGTACGCACTGCAGAGGTCACCACGATTGGTGATGAACGTTTGCAACGAAACTATTCAGCTCGGAGAAGAGAACGAAATCTGAGCAGATCACTCGAGCTACAGGTATTTCGATTTATTGTTAAGTATAAGCCCAGTTGAGATCCCTCCGCAGTGCCGTGCGATCGTCCACTGTTTGGATGTCATGCCAGATTTTGGCAGCGTCTGCAAATAGCAAGAAGTTCGACTGGAGTATATTAGCAACATCAGTTTGATTACTATGTGTGTGGGATACAATCAGTGGGGATACTTTCGTCCGTACTGACTAAAAATCGAAGACATTTCGACGTGTGATACAAAGATGATATTTCAACCTTTACACGCGTGCATCATAATGAGTCGATGTGACACGTTACTAGTCGAAAAGAAACACGAACTACCTTAAATGCAGTATTTTTCCTAAGCACTAAGCAGTTGTGCGAAACAAAGTACCTTAGAACTTAAGAACGTGTGCTTCAAAGGGAGCTTTCCGTAGTTTATCAAATAGATAATCGACAATGAGTAAAGTGAGAGGCATAGCACAGTTGTCGTTTGAAGAAAGGCCATATGTCATACAGTAAATAAAAAATCCACTGATGCAAAGTAAATCCGCTTCTACTACATCTGCGTTCCTTTTAAGCCAGCGAAACGAAGCACTATGAGCTTAAGATAATGTGCATGCACTGATATATCTAAAACGTGATACCGCTTTATTTGCTTGCATTTTGCATACTACTCATTCTCGTGCTCAAAGATTCCGTTAGGGTTAGACCAATTCTAACTAACCCAAAAACTATGAACATCGATCAACCGCTATCGATCACTGCATTTACACACCGTCAAAGCCAGAGCAGCGTTCGCATTCGGCATCATGGGCTGACGAAGTACGGTTGTCCAACTTCAGGCCTGTAGCCCAATTTGGTCAAATACATGGAATCTCGAAATGGGTCCACTCTATTAGTACCGGGTTGCAACAATTTGGCGACGGAAATGGGATGGATCAAGATGGTGTTTTTATAGTCACTTGGAATGCAATCTTTTTACAAGAACTTGAGCAATTTGGAGCCCATCGCTTGCGCATGAGCTGGGTTTCGATCAACACTTATCTGTTTAGTCAAGTGAAGATTCCGCACTTGATCTTGCTGGAGACCGTCATTCGACAATTGTATTTTCAACCAGCGATCCTCAGGCAATTAGGTATAATCGGGATAGTCACTCGACACTTGCCTCTGCGGTCGGCACGTGCTAGGATACCGAAGAGTCTTCAGTTGATACAGCAATTAACAATGGCTTACACCAAATGTTCCGTGCTCCCAATAAGGGACAGAAACAGTCCAAGTTCCCTTGGAGTTGTAACAATCCCAGTGTCTGCAAACCTTAAGAATGTCTTGCAATGAAAACATTTATTGCGAGAAAGGTGATTTGGTTCGCCCAAATCACCACAATGATCATCGATCAACCGCTATCGATCACTGTATTGAAAACTCCGTCATAGACAGAGTAGCGTTCGCATTCGGCATTATGGGCTGACCAAGTACGGTTATCCAATTTCAGGCCTGTAGCCCAACTTGGTCAAATACATGGATTCTGGAAATGTGCCCATTCTATTAGTAACCGGTTGGAACAGATGTACGGTAAGTGTGTGAGCTCCTTGCGCCCAATGACAAGTAGGACGTTCAAATCTAATCAGTGACTTTCTTTAACCAATACTCTATGTTGTTCATTTACGCCATAGGTATAGCTACGTGTACTGGTTTGGGTCACAAATATTGCAAACTACTTCCAGGGAACGTAACTTTGATGTGCTCATACAAGGTGACTAACTGTTCAAAACAGGATGAGGCAGCTGCGAAAAGAAGCAACGAGCACATCGGGGTGTCACGGAGGGCATTCTGGAGTTCTGACCTATCCATCTTCGTGACTGCGCACAACGCTTACGTGCGCCCTCACGTTGGATATGCTATCCAAGATTAGCAACCTTGGTCGAAGCGCAACCTCGAGGTATTAGAAAAACTACAATGCAGGGCTACAACGAACGTCAAGGGTCTACGAAATTTCTCCTACCCGCAAAGACTGAAGCTACTGGGAAATTTCATAGGATGCTACCGAAGGCTTCACGGCGATCTCATACTGGTTTACCAAATAATATGTGACTATTCACCCATGCCATCACTTGTTGGAATTCACCCAGCTAGCCGAACAACCTCTTCGTGGTGCCAGCTGGGTGGTTCGGGTTTACCCTGTTCCAGCAAGTGGTTCGGCGGCAGCGTTTCAGGACGTGGTGTGTTTTCGCCTAGAGAAAGTTCTCCCTATAAAAAGGAACAAATGTCTGCTTAACAACACTGTGACGTGGCGATTGTGACTCGCCACCAACTAAAGTCACCCTATTGCTTATCCGGATAACTGTTGCAAATCCACAGACATCAAGCATACATTTAGCACTGTCGACACGAGCAAAAGTGCAGGAAATCATTTACAATTCCCGTAAACTTGGCAACACACCTACACGCCCACATACATACACTCATCAAAATACGTGACAACCCTATTGTTCCAGTGTACATTAACTGAGCAAATTTTGCACTCTTACCATCATCATGCCTATGCAGGGGTGCCTCGCGTAGTCGAGAATAAACATTTTATTTCTTAATTAATTTGCTGACACTATAAACGTCTGGATTTCCGGTAGAATTGTTTCCTTTAATCCTGAAACACCCTCCCCAACTAGGTCAGTTCCCCCTACCCTGGATATTATCAAAAAAATGTTTGTATTTTGCTTTTGGCTCCCGGCACTTTGTTGCCTACACTGTGCTACTTCGAAAGATGCTATGCCTTCAAGCCGGATGTATAAGTTGCATAAATCCAAAGAGGCAGTACATGAGTGACTATATTAGATTTAATTTTCCCACTTAATACACAATAAATAACTGTCCCATGTTGTCTTGTTGTTTGCATGCAATTCACATATACACTACTGTTATTCAGCGACGCATTTGCCCGCTAGACGCTCAAACAAATAACTTACATACCGATTGATGTTGAAGTTGGACCTCTACCAGGCTGCACGACCTGTCAAGCAACTGGTATTCGTCCATGATAAATCCTTGTCCATTGTTCGTTGATCTCGTTTCGCCTGGCTTGAAGATCTACCGTTTGTCTGGGTCAAAACAAGTGCCCTAATGTACCTTAGAGTCACGATATTAGCCTCATTCAACCTAATCGTTCTATTCGTTTTCTGATTTCATCCAGCATTTACTCACTCGTATTTCGAGCCCAAATATCAGCTCTCATGTCCCCATCAGTTGAAAGTTGAGGCAATATGGCATCCTTTCGCTATTCATTCTGTTGTCGTTGTTCGACTGTGCTCGCGCGCAAGAAAAGCGCGATGCCGCGAAAAAAAGCAAGAAGGGGCAAACGGATTCCTCTGACTCGTTGATTCCTACCTATCACCTTATTTAAATGCTGTAGTTAACATGCACGATTTTATTTGATTGTCCCAAAATCAAGTGACAACTTTCGACACCATTGCAAAAATTTCTGGAAGCTTCTCGAAGATTCTTTCATACAGGTATACAAGTGGACCGAAGGAAAGTAAATCTGCAATGTTCATTTGCCTTACGTCTTAGCAATAGCTGTGGCATTGGTAAATGATTAACTTGCTGTTTGTTGATGACCCTTGTATGAGTTCCGACAAGGGCGCGAAAGGATCGAGCCTTGTCGAAACATGCTTGGTGTATGGTGAAATTTTAGTTTCGTCAATCCAAATTAGGGAACTTTGAATTGTCGAACCTCGGAGATCAACGACACAAGCCAGCGGAATTTGTCAATAGCTTTCAAGACGCCCTAATGGAGGATCCGAGATAAATTGTACGTGAAATTGCGTCACAACCAGGCCTTGCAGAAACCACCGCTCACCACAGTTAGCGCCAATCCGATCCGGTCCCGAAGATTGGACAAGTTGTACCACACCAATTGACTAATGAACAGCTTTCATACTGTTGTGTCAGCGTACCATCGTTGCTCATCCGAAGACGCAATCACGGATGGCTGAACGATATCTACACTGGAGGCGAATAGTGGGTGCTCCACGTCGGCTTTAACAGATGAAACGCCAGCAGAAGTCCAGCAAGGCGAACTACACGGTACTACTGTGATGCTGCCTGTTTGGCAAGACCGCCAGGGTGTCATAAAATTTGAACTGCTACCTGACAATTCCACGGTTACTACCGACGTCCACTGCTAACAAATGCAAAACAATGGTTGGCGAACACCGAAATAAGCGTACGAGAGCGGTCCGAATCATTCTCCTGCATAACAAAGCAAGTCTCGAAATTCAGCAGCTCGGTATCCAAACTCTTATACGTTCAACATAAAACCTGGACCTTACTCCTACAGATTACTACCTTTTCCCCTCTCTGCAGAATTACATCATCGAGGAGAGATTTGATAACCGCAACCATATCGAAATCTAACTTGCCTACCACTTTGACAACCAGCCTAGCTCCTTCTATGGGAGGGTCAATGACAGCATGATTGGACGTTTGCAGTAAGTCGATAAAATGGATCGTCTTTACTTAAATATTACTGATTGTTCAAAATCAATAATGCTTGCAGAAATATGCTATAAAGGTCAAATTGTTTCGGGACAACCTAGTAGTCATACAGCAAAGCGTGTTTTCCTTAACATCCCTATTTGCACGTTCACCTGCATCCACTAGAGACAGAAAAATTAGCTGAGTGTAGCAATTATCTGTTGCTGATCAGGAGGATGGCACCGATTGGTAACCTTGTGACTTGGAGCGGGAGCTGAAAACCATGCCATAAACGAGTACACAAAGACGAGGGCGCAATCTGAAGTAGCATTAAAATGATCATTCAAATGTTGAGGCGTTTGAGGAGATCTTTTGGTCACTTCGATCCATCTATTTTCGTGCAGTTGCTTCCTCGCACATACGTCTCCGTATAGAATATGCGATTCAAGCATGCAAGTCATCTCGGAAGCAGGATCAAACTGACTTGAACATTCCACAACGTCGGGCCACCAAAAGCCAGACGGTTATGCCACTTAAAATATAAAAGTAAAGGTGGGTAGCTCAGTTTGTTCATTTGTTAAATAAACTGTTCGCTGAGCCTGGCAATTTTGTTGCAATCGTTACGTCAGCAGTCGAGGTGACCTCATCAATGCGTTAGGGCGTAACGTAGGTGTTGCAAAGCTGACCTCGCGCCTGCTCTCTTTGCTGCCAACCCAGCCGCGAAAGAAACAAAAGACCGTGGCCTGCCAGATCGAAGTGTATTAGGAACAGAACACGGTTACTTTTATAGGTCACCTGCTATTACTTCCGGCTGCACGTTTCTGAGCTGACTCACGTCAATTGTTTGGACAGATTGCAAACCTGATAGTGGTGCACAGTGGCTAGCTCTCGTCGCACTTACTTACGCCTGTTGCACAGCAACCTGTGTCATGGTGACGGAATGATCTCATCAGCTTCCCGTGTGACAGGCGCGCTACGACCGGCCTGGTAGCAACCCGCTTCATGATGACAGACTGGTTACATCAGCTTCCGCGACAAGCCGCGGGTCCGCGTTACGTCTCGAAACCGTGTCACGTTCTTAGGTTGCGTCCTCCGAATATTAGGGTAGTATAGCGATGCGAAAGCAAGTGTGAGTGATCCGGGAGCTTTAAATGGACGCTATCAGCGTTGCCATGGTGACACTAGCGTGATGTACCAGATTTAGAGCAAGTCGAATCACGCGTACTATCACCTGGTAAATCTCATTCGTAACAGCAGTGCGAGATGCCATCGTTTTAACCTGATAGAACAGTACAGGCGGCTGAAATGTAGACGAAAGATCTGTTTGTTTCGTGTTTGACACATGAAATTCCCTCCAAGAACCTATTATTTCCATCTCTACATTAGCTGCGTCTAAAGACCATGTCGACAATGTGCGCGTCGCGTTACGCCAAATTCCATAACAAACCTGAACCATACACACATTTAGAAAATCAAACCGATTCAACCCACACCCGACTTTCGAGGAAAACTAAGGGCGGTGACATTTCAAGCTGCATACAACCATATGTGAACGATCAAGACTCGGCCAGCCTACTGGTTATGGTTATTATGTCTTTTCTTTCGAAAATCCTCATCCACCATCCTGCGGACATGCTAATCTCCAGCTTTTCCGTTTCATTATACCACTGAGCATCGCGCTCTTGAATCGGTAAATTATTTGGGTTAGCGCTGAATACACACATACACACATACCAAAACGCACACGGTGTAATTACTAATCTGTGCCCTTCATGAGCGCATTCATTGGTTAAGCGGAGCAAATAGACACCTCGGATTTATTCCTTTCCACCATTGGGACCGTAGTAACTCTTCGCATTGCCTAATGCGTCAGCTGTTAAACCAAGAGTTTAAGCACATTGAGTCGTTAGCGAAAATCTATGGAATAATGGTTTAGAACGGATAAAAATGTGCATGACAAGTCCAGCATGGATAGCTGGACATGGTCTAAACAACCCGGACAAGTATAGCACAGCAGATAAATCCAGTCTCTATTAACTCAAGATTTTTACTCACCTGCACCACTCATCACTCGATACGACTCTTTTACATCTTCTACCGGTTTCAAAGACTGCTGCCGAATCATGACTAAGCCAATCGGTCAACCAGCGAATAAAATTGGCCGTCAATCGACTGCGAATAACCGGGTGCAAAATCGGTCTGTAGAATGCATCGCCAACTTGCATTCCTGTACAAACTAATCGACGGCAGTGTCCAACGACGTGGTGGGTTTTCGCTTCGAAAGCGATTGCCCTATAAAAGCCACAAATGTCCGCTTAACAATACTGCGAAGTGGTTGAAGTAACTTGCAATTGAATAAAATCACAGCTGAACATTTCAAACTGGCGCAGACGTCAGATCACTACATGCAACCTGTGCAACCGATTTTGCTGTACAGAATGCTTTGATGGAGCACCGAACATTACGAGCTTTTAATGGACAACGATTGCACTGAAATCTTACTTTGGTTCCTGTGCTCATGGGTCACCATATGGCGAAATCACGCAGATGTTGAATATGGACACAACGATTTGCTTTTCCCGCGCCCCAGCACCATCATGTTCCTTGGTCGGACTATTACCTGAAAAAATTCTCACTCTTATGTACTATGAACATTTCGGTATTAACTTTCATTAAAACGAAATGTTTTACTATCCCAACGCAGCCATGTTTGTATGCATATTTGATCGCGCCTTCACCGGTGTGCGTCGTTTCCCCGAAAAGATACTATTCGTAGCATGCAGCATTGTCACCGCGCTCTCAATGCTTGGGATAATCTCTTAAACATATATCTTAGCTTTATTAATGGTAAATGTCAAACCTTTCTCCAACAATCTACATTCCGTTTCATTCAAAACCCCATCTGATATGTTAACTACATTACAGTAGGTACTGATAGACCCAGAACTGTCATTAGGACCGGTGGCATTAGAATGCACAGATATTAAACGCTCGAACTTACGCATTGGTCTTTTCTTTGCATCACGCCCTTGTTCCAATTTGCCGTCTGAAGCCTTATTGAACATTCTGTTGTAGTTGAGAGGCGTTATAGCGGTCTGTAGATCCAGGAACAGCCGACTCGCGTCAATGCGGATCTCGCTTAAAGGTTTTGTCACTAGGTAAACCCGCAGTTTCAGAAAGACATTGGAAGCATTAAATGCATTCCCTGAAAAGGTGTACGTACTGTTCGGAGGTTTCACTGTTAGACATTTTGGGATAAGGTTAGTCTTCGACATCTCATGTTGAAAACGCAAAGATTCTCCCAGTTCGCTTCAAGGTCTGCCAATCGAACGAATCCACATGACAGCTTTCGAACACGCGGTCCGTAATTGGTTGCAAATTCTTGGAAGATACTTGGAACCGATCGAGTAGTCGTGAGTTCAGAGAGGTTTGGAAACAACCGGTTGGCATAGTAGTTTGGTAACGTTTCGCCCTTGACACAAGAGCTTCATCAGACTAGGTGAATCAGTGTGCAATTGGTGTGGGATTTTATAGCAAACAGGGGCGATAACCTCGTTACCCGAGACTTGAGCCATGATGTCATTACAATAGCAAAACGTGATGCCACCTCAGGTGGTTTAATCACAGTGGGAATAGTTCAGGTGTTCATTTGTACGTCATGAAATTGAAGGATAAGCCCATAGTGTTGACAATGGGAGTCGGTTTACACTTTCCAATGTGATCCACGCACCAATGCTCGTCAAGCTGACTGGCTTAAGACCGCCCGCCACGAATTAGGCAGTTCTACCCCTCCAATCTATTCACGCAGTCGTCAGATTCGGCAATTTCCACCGCCTTGGCAATCAACTGCTGAGGTATTGATGGTACGTCCCTCCTAATGATATTTACGTTTTCGAGGTCTATCTGGGGACCCGTGTCTAATGCATGCACAGCTTTGGTGCCACATCACTTTTCACAAATGTACCCAAAGAAGAGACGCTAGGAATAGCGAGACGTTGCCTAAATGAAGACGTCACTCTGAATGACCGGACGAAATTAACAGTTATCCAGATAATCGATGGCATGACATTGTATCTTAACATGTGTTACTTCGTTTTTCAGTCGAAGCTTTGCAGTCAGGAATAACTTATAGCCATGGGATCGCGAATATCCCCTGTACTGGCGAACCTGTATATGGAAGACTTCGACAACCGGGCGTTAACAGACACCATTTACTCACCAAAAGTTTGGTGGCGTTATGTAGACGACACCATTGTACTTGTTAAACGGGATAAGAAGGACGAGTTGCTTGATCACTTAAACTCCATTGATGAGAGAATACAGTTTACTAATGAGTTGGAATCTTGTAGCGGCACAGTACCATTTCTTGACTGCCTGGTTCACAGGAATGGGGGAAATTTAAAGACGACGATATGTCGCGAATCAGCGGATACTGACGGCGTGCTCCACTACACTTCGGGTCATCAGAAAGAGGTTTACGCTATGAACAATGAACAATGATTTATCACGGGATAAAAGCAAGTGCTTGACACGTCCCGTAGGATGGTTGAGGTGAATATGATGAAATCAAAATATGTCTGGGTCATCTACCGAACGTCTGCCGAGATGAATAGTTTGATAAGTAACATCAGTGTAAAATTAAAATAAATTATCGAGCGTAAACGTTCAGAAAGACACTGGGGTGCAGTGATCATTGAGGTAAAGAGTGAACAAAGTAAAATATGGTCGCTCACTTAGATCCGTTTGATACATAAATCCTGTTGTAATGCATCCTTGGCGTAATCCACAGTAGGGGAGTTTAGGTAACAAAATGTTGGGAGCTAAGAGCAACATCTAATCGTTTTTTGAAAACATCCAAGGTAGGAGAGGATACAACTGAGTCTGGGAGTGCGTTCCAAGGTTTGCAAACCCGAAGGGAAAAGTAATTCCGTCGACACTCTAGACGGCTATATTGTTCCTTCAACTTTAAGCAGTTACCCCTGAGCTGCGTGTTGTGGCTAAGTTTCAGCAAATGGCGGCATACATGGTTGGGGTCACTCAATATTTGATACGCTAATATGAGATCACCGCGCAGTCTTCGATAGCGCCCGCTGAAAATTCCCAGCAACTTCAGCCTTCGGTGGTAAGAGTGATAGCGCAGGCCCTTCACATTTTTTGTTGCTCTCCGTTGTGGTGCCTCTATCGCTTCTAGGTCCCGCTTCAACCAAGGTTGCCAAGCTTGGATAGCGTATTCAACATGCGGGCGCACGTAGGAATTGTGCATCATTGGGAAGATTGATGGGTCAAATCTTCCGAATGCTCTTCGCAACGTGCCGACATGCTGGTTGCCTCTTTTCGCAGCAACCTCAGCCTGTTTTGAACAGTTGAGGTCGCTCTGTACGATCACACCTAGGTCACGTTCCTGGGAGCTATTCTGCAGTCCTTTGGTCCCAAGTGAATAGGTATAGTTATGACGATGGCGTAATTGTACGACGCGACATTTGTCTACATTGAACGGTAGGGCGTTTTGAAGTGACCAGTTCGACACCTTGTTAAGATCGCACTGGAGTCGTTCATGGTCTTCCGGTCCTCTGATCCTTCGCCATATCTTGATATCATCAGCGAAAAATAGGAAATCGGAAGTGATTGATCTCGATAAATCGTTAATGAACACCAAGAATAGACGAGGTCCAAGAACCGAGCCTTGTGGTACTCCGCACACCACATCGATTGCATCAGACAATGATTCTCGGACTCTCACCACTAGCCGTCGTTCTTGTAGAAAATTGTCAATCCAACTCAGGATTGGGTCGCCAATGCCGTAATTTCGAAGCTTGTGAAGGAGAATGCGATGGTTTAAGCGATCAAATGCTTTTGAAAAGTCTAGGTAGATGACATCGACTCCTACTCCATCATCAACAGCTTCAGTCCAGCTATTACGTGCAATTAATAGGTTGGTATTACACGAATGCTTTTGACGAAAGCCATGTTGCTCTGGGGCTATTAAATTGTGGCTTTCCAGGTATTCCATCAGCGCATCTGCGACGATTGATTCCATCACTTTGGATAGTACGGGAAGTAGTGTTATTGGACGGTAGTTGGCAGGATCAGTGCGGCTACCTCCTTTATGAATAGGAGTGATGACCCCTCGCTTCCATACTGGTGGAATACGGTTCTCCTCTAGACATCGCTGATAGAAAATAGCCAGTGGTGCTGCTAGATCACTAGCTACTGCCTGGAGAGCCTTTGGTCGGATGTTGTCAGCTCCAGGAGAACTGTGGATACGCAAGCATAACAACTTCTTCAACACAGCCTCCGTAGTGAAGGTGATGTTTTCCAAACCAGATGGTGGAGTATTAGAAATGAGGAGAATGTTTGGGCTCGACACTTGTTGGAACGTTTGAGAGTAATGAAGCCGTAGGAGATCAGCTGCTTCCATTGCTGATCGCGTGCACCCATCAGCCGTGACTAGTGCTGAAACCCCTCGCTTTACCTTTCGAAGGCCGTTAACGTGCCTGTACAGGAGTTTGCGATTCGTGCAGAATCGCTTCATTAACTTCTGCTGATGAGTGACCTTGTCTTCGCGGATCAGCTTCACACAGAAGTTACGATGGGTCACGTATGCAGTCCAGGTTTCGGCAATCGGGCAGTCCTGGTGATCTCGCCATGCCAAATCCCTCCGGGACATACATTTACGTGTCCTGCTCCTCAAAAATGAATTACGCTTGTTTTTAGGGTGGAAGGACTTCTGCTCTGATGCGTGCGCTACCAGTGTATTAAACGTCCCTGTAAATGTTTCCCAGGCAACATCTGGTGGGCATTCGGTTAAGAAAGTCCAAGATGTATCCTTAACAAGCTTAGACAACACATTGTAGTGTGTGACAGTATGCACTTTATCCTCCTCCTTTTCAGGGTACTCCGCATAGCAAATATAGTCAAATAGTAGAGTAACATGATCACTACAACCCAGTGGTGTGCTTGTAATTATCCCGCTAACCATGAGCTCTTCGTTAGTGAGCACAAGATCCAGTATCGACGGCTTGTTAGTAGTTCGAAATCTGGTGGGAGAGGTTACGTGGTTGTCCAGAGGGTGGCTAACAATAAGCTCTTGCAAGCAGGCTTTAAACTGCATACCGTCGGTTGCTGGTGTTTCTATGTCATGCACGTTAAAGTCTCCCGCGATAAGAATGTGGGTGTAGGACTTGTTCAAAGCAAACTGGAAAACGTGGTTCAGTTTGGAGTCCATTTCCGAAGTTGAGTTTGGCGGGCGGTAAATCACGGCTAGTAGGCATGTGTGCTTGTTTCGCAACCATAGGCAGCACCAAAGCGAATCGGGAGCTCAGATTTCCGGGAGGTCGATAACCTCACATTGGAGGTTTGTATTATAATAAAGAATCACACCGCCCCCCTTCCGGTTCTATCGGTCCGAAGCAGTGACATACCGGGTAAATTGATCTCAGAATCGGTTATCTCAGGGTTTAACCATGTCTCTGTAATCATGACGAGGTCCCGCGGTTGTGAGGCATGGAGTTCTCTAAGTTCTGCCAACTTGCTTAGAATGCCTTGGGCGTTTGTGTACATGCAAGATAGGGCCTTTGTTTTTAGGAGTTCATTGGTAGATGTCAAGTTTGTGTTCGCTTTTAAGCCGGCCGTTAGGTGGCCGGCAACTAATCGTTTTTTGGTTTATGTATTTCAGTCGTGTTGCAAGGCATTATTAAGCGTCTCTGTACAGAAGTTTCACTGGTGCTGTGCTCGGTCCTCCTGTGTGCCGTGGGCGCTGTTGTGTCGGTCTCTCCGCAAGACTGTGCAGATAAGGAATTTGCTGCGTTTGTAAGTTCCGTTGAATTGCTTCCGACTTTTGGTCGTTCGCCTACTGCCTTTAGCCGGATCTCTGTAGGCAACCTAGCTCGAAACTTTAACCAGTTATCCAACAGAACTTGCGTCATTCCCTCCGAGTGTAGTATTACTTTAATTAGCCTTGGACCGCAGCCCTTGTAGTTAGGTGATGTCGGAACTCTTGTCAGGGGTTTGGCAATAACATTGTCTACAGAGAGTGCTTCGCGGATGTAGCACCACTGCTCTCGGTCATGAGTTTGTGCATCGTGATCAGAAGAATGCAGAAGCTCAGGAACACCATGAACAAATATTGTTTTCTTGCTATTGCTATTAGCAATGCCGCGTTGGTCAACTGCTTCTTTTGGGCGATCTTTCCAAGGCAGATCAGGCAACATGCGTACTCCGCTCGGTGAGTTGCGAAGACAAACTGCTGAGAGCAGGACAGCCTCTGTCTCATCTGCTGAGTTTAGTGTTACTCGAAGAATTCGAGGTTCACCAGAGTGCACGGAAGTCGGGTGACGCGCTACGCGTTGCAGAGTTACAGGCTCAACCCGAATGTTAATTGCCTCGCAGATGGAACTCCACTGGTTGCGATCGGCTTGCAACTTGCCTTTTATTGTTCCAGATTTGGATTCGGGAACATTGGTGCACACGAGAGTTAACGCAGCGTGGTTTTGTCTAGCAAGTGTTGGCTTTATACTTTTTTCCGGCAATTCGTGTTGTTTAGAGGACACCACTGGATTGGACGGTGAAAGCTGCTTTGCACCACGCGTGCTCGGTACTGAAGATGGACCTATGTGTGTCCCTCCCGGTGTGTTTGTCGAGGCAATCGATGCGTACGTTACCTGCTTGTTATCTGCACCGGATTTCCTACGGCTCTGAGCTGTCGGTGTCATGGCTGAATCTCCAAGTGAAGCCGCTATGGTTGGAGAAGTGGAAGCAGACATGTTTGAGGCTTGCCCACTTATGGGAGTGAGGTGACCCAGTGGATTTAGAGTCACAGACGCTGCAGTGCGGTTGGAGCGTCTAGCTCTTTTCTTCGGTTTAGACTCAGAGCTTACTTTGGCCGGGTGAGATATTATCGTGGCCGTATTTACCTCCGGGGGAGGGATCTTAGTATTTACAAATTGCGCGATTATTTCAGTCATCCTATCGCATTTTTTCATGAGCAAAGATAAGCAGTTGACCACTGGAATGACTTGACATGTTGGGCAAAACCAAATTGTGTCAGCAACTTGGTTTGTCTGTCTCACTTCTTGGACAGATTTGCCTACACATTGCGGACAGTATGATCTAATGCAGCTAGAACAGGTGATACTGATCTTAAGCAGTTTACTGCAGTTGTCTGCGCAACATAGGCGACGTTGAACCATTGGAATGCTGGGATAGCCTCAGCGCTGTTCTACAGGGCACAAAGCTTGTGCACGATGGAGGAGGACAAAAAGGCTGCGCGGAATGTGGCAATGAGCAAACTATTAGAAAGTGATCACCCGCTGCGGCTAGTCAAACGCTAATTGCATAAAGTGCTACACCGGCAGTCAATACCCCCAGCCGAGTGGATAGGGACGGTCGGAATTCCGTACAAGGAAAACACTTCGGAGGCAATTCAGAGGGTACTAAACAAGAACAATATAAGGGCAACCTTTCAACGAGGTCGAACGCTACGTTCAGCTCTGATGAATCTGAAGAACCCCTTTCCTAAGGACAGGACGAATAACTGTGTTTATAAAATTAAATGTAAAGACTATGCATATGTGTACATAGGCCAAACAGTGACAGAATTACGCGCACGAATTTCGGAGCACACGAGGCGCATTTCAAGACCCAAGAAACGAGTTGGAATACCAGGCAATAGTAAGAAATTTGGCCGTAGCTGGGCATGCATTAGACACGGGTCCCCAGATAGACCTCGAAAACGTAAATATCATTAGGAGGGACGTACCATCAATACCTCAGCAGTTGATTGCCAAGGCGGTGGAAATTGCCGAATCTGACGACTGCGTGAATAGATTGGAGGGGTAGAACTGCCTAATTCGTGGCGGGCGGTCTTAAGCCAGTCAGCTTGACGAGCATTGGTGCGTGGATCACATTGGAAAGTGTAAACCGACTCCCATTGTCAACACTATGGGCTTATCCTTCAATTTCATGACGCACAAATGAACACCTGGACTATTCCCACTGTGATTAAACCACCTGAGGTGGCATCACGTTTTGCTATTGTAATGACATCATGGCTCAAGTCTCGGGTAACGAGGTTATCGCCCCTGTTTGCTATAAAATCCCACACCAATTGCACACTGATTCACCTAGTCTGATGAAGCTCTTGTGTCAAGGGCGAAACGTTACCAAACTACTATGCCAACCGGTTGTTTCCAAACCTCTCTGAACTCACCACTGCAACCGCATTGGAAACGGCTGGATCCACCCAAACTAAAATGAGAATCCAACAGATGTTTGAAACGTTCCTCGGTCACGGTATCGACGATGGTATCCGGTAGGCGGTTCCAGTCATTCACCATGCGAGTGGATAAAGCCAGGCAAGGTAGCACTCGATGACTCCTTGGTTTAAACAGTTTCAAACTGTGGCCTCGTGTCGAACTTAGTGTATTGTGATAAAAGAGTTCCTGTAATTCTCTTCCCAACTCTCCTCTAAGGATGCGTCGGGTGAAGATCAAATCTCCGCGATGACGACGGGAATCCAGGGAAAAGAGGTTCAGTTGTTTGAGTCATAGAGAATAAGGCAGGTTCCGCAGCTCAGAAACAGATTTGTATTCACACCGTTGGATCTTCGCATGCATATCACATACGAATTGCGTAAGATGGTAGGCGGCAGGTAGTCTTTATTCGAGAATAGAGCATACATTTGAAGTAAACAGGAGTCGGAAGATCCCCGGTGTCAGGCAAGGGAAGGCTGTACGTGTTGAATGAAACATCCGGTAGGCCGCAAGGACCTTTGAGGTCAGGCGAAACTATCCTTCCTAGATCATTTGCGTGAGAGGCGTTTCTGATCAAGAAACTGTCAATATGGTAGATTTTAAATAGGTTAGACGCACCAACTAGAAGAACTGAACAGTTCTCACGATTCATCGGCAACTGCCAATTAAGCGACCAAGTATGTAGCAGGTCGAGCGTCGATTGTAACCTGTCAGCATCTTCCATGCTGGATACCTCCATCTACTGCAAGTCCTCGGCCTAGATGAGGCAATCCGTCTGGACTGCGGATGGTAAGTCATTGCTGATAACATTGAAAAGCACAGGGCCGAGTACAGAACTCTGTGGGACTCCACTAGTCATGAGAACAGGAGCGGAAAATGTTTCGTATACTTGCAACTGCATCGTGCGGTCGTAAAGGTAATAGGCGATCGAGTAATGAAGGTTCCCGGCGATACCGATTCCTCAGAGTTTAAGCAAACTCCTTCGTGCGTGACCGTGTCGAAAGCTTTGCTGAAATCAACAAACACAACCTCCAGGCGTTTACCGGATACTAGCATCCAGTAATTTCGCGGTACATGAGCGTGACCTCGAAGACCATGCTGTGCAAAAGAGAAGACATTCAGTTCCTCAAGATAGAGATGAAGAGATTGCTTCAGGATCTGTGCCATAAGTTTACACACTATCGACCTTAAGCAGATTGGGGGATGGCTGCCTGAATCTTGCCTGTTCCCTACTTTGTATATGAGTCTGACAATGCCCACTTTCCAAGCCGACAGAAGACTCCCAGATTCAAAGGAACGACGGAAAACTTGACAGATAGGCGGGTGATGTACTCTGCCACAGTCTTAAGGAACAAGAGGTGCAACCCATCCGGGCCGGATGAATTGTGCAGCACTAAATCAAGGAGAATTTTAACCACAGAATTTCTGTTACTGTCTAGTTGATCCAAAAGATAAGGAAGATCGGACACAGCGTCGTCGCAGAACGGAGTTCCTTTCGCGAAGATAGAGGCGGACTGTGGAGCCAAGAGACTGGCTTTCTCAGCGTCTACGTAAAGGAAATTTCGATGCTCACAGGAACACAAGGCAGGGATGCCACTACCTTCCCCGGTGCTTCTTTTCAGATAAGAGAAACGCATTTCTAGGGTTGTTCTGGAGTGTTTTGCTAATGTAAGTTCATATCGTTGAGGTTTATAAACTTTCAACGTGACACAAGTATTCCTGACAGTCTTATAGAAAGCGTAATCAAACTCTGACTGAGATTGCCTGAAAAGATCCCACAATTTCGCCTTCTGTTCATCAGGGATCTCAATTCCCCGTCAATCCAAACTGCACTCTTCTTGAAGCACCTTCCACTGGAGGAGGGAACGACCTGCTTAAGTAGAGGTATCATTATTGTGACAACAATGTTCTATGCATCGTCAACATGAATGGGTTCACGAATACTCTAGTCCATAACACTTGCGACTGTTCTCACATAGAGCGGATCCGCGCGCCAAAAGTTCCGAAGGCAACTATCTTGGCTATGGATCGTGAGGTAACGCGCCCATTGGAATGAAACGACACAATGGTCGCTTTTGCAGATGGGTTAAAAAACTCTTAGGTGCATGATATCAAACTGTGCCGGGGAAAGTACGAGGTCTAGAACGTGCGGCTTCTGACCTGGGAAAAAGCGCGTTAGCGTCATGACATGAACAAGACTGCAATCCAGGACGGTTTCGACTAAGGAGACATCAAAGTGTTCGGATGGGTGATCACAAAGAAGTAAATCCCAACCGATATGTGTTGCATTGTAATCCCTAGGATAAGGCAGTCCTTGCTTTCGCCGATCTTCCTGATTGAATTAACAAGCAAACTCCAGAGACTGATGGCGCCCTGTAGACGACACCGATCATGAGAGATCTACATCCGTCATGCACACGGCACCAAAGGGCTTAAAATTTGTTATCATGGACACTAATAGCTTCAACCGCATGCGGTTTCAGATCCGCCTTTCAATAGAGAATTACGCCACCACCAGACCGTACGCCGTAGCGATCGGGCCTGGTGATGTGATATCCAGGGATAAACACTTCCGAGTCTGTGATTTCTGGGAATAACCAAGTTTCAGTGAATACCATCAGCTCGGTACAAGTCTCCGCAGTAAGCAACTGAATTTCATCCAGCTTATTCCTTAGACAGCCCACAGTGGCTGATAGTACGCGTAGTTCGTTTTTATGCATTACTGTATGGGAAAGACGAGAATCGGCCTCCAGCGGACTGTTGTGGTATTCCGAACCACGCGAAAATCCACGATATGCTGGTCGGTTTCACCCCTCGCCCGGCGCGTTCGTAGCTCCTCTGCCGCCTTTTTCATTTTAATTCCGTCCTTGGTAGAGTGGTCTTGTAACAGGCAGAACGGCTCACCCTTGAGACGCGGACTCGTCGCAGGATGCGTCTGCACTCTTCTTCGTTTCCATATACAATCTTGAGGAAGCGAACCTTGGAGGAATTCTCTTACTTCTTACCGAGACGTAAGGCAGAGATAATGCTTATTCCGTATTTACCTGTATCGAATAGTAGAGAGATCATTCGCTCGAGCAGTATTTGCTCATCCAACATTCTCTCCGCTAAAGTAGTGTTGTTCGATTCGGCCGGGTTAATGATGATGAGGCAACGGTCAAGAGATGGTTGACTGCGCTCAGGGATTGGCGGCTTACAGGATGACGGATTTTCCTTTATCACTTTCTCCAGTTCGGAAGGTCTGTCGAGAACCATCTTTATTTGTCACTGAGAAGATGGAAGCTCAGGTTTATTCAACGGTTTAGTCTTAGTCTTCGTGGCACGTGTGACTGGATTTTGGTCACACGAAGCCAAGGTCGCCTTCTCCTTCGCTACAGCCGAATATGATTTTATCATAGACTCAATGGGCCGCATGTGTGTCAATGAGTCCGACTGAGAAGTAGACGGAGCTGTGCTGGTCGTGACTTTTGGAGGGTCGCTGGGAGACGCCATGCTGCACATTCTGGCTCGCCTAGCAGAAGGAGCGGAAGAACGTCTTTCAGGATGTTGATGTGGCGGACGCCTTGCCAACGCAGCGGTATCGAGGCAATAGCGGCAAATTCATAGCAAGCCTCTGTGCTCTGCATGGGTCTTGAAGATCGGTTCAGTAAGTTGTGAGCAACGCCTTTGACCACATGCCCAAAGTCTGCAGGCAATGCATTGGACACACTTGCTCACCACTTTAAAAAATGCAAACACTGTGAGTTAGACATGGGATGATTTTGACAAGGTCAACTTTTGTACACAGTGTTTACACAAACACTGTTTTCAATGATATTTCAGTCTAAAAATCGAATCAATATAACACGCCAAAAATTAGAGTTACCGCGTAGTACCCTCAGAGTTATGGGTAAAAGACATTGCAGATAATAAGCAGATTGCTCACTGCTCTGCATAGCTGTACGTGCGTCACGGTGGGTCACACTTCCAAAGAAGCCGGTTAGCCTGAATATATCCAGAGGATCCATTCGTGTAACAAAGTGTAAGGCTTTCTACTCGATATCCAAACGCTTTTTGGAAACAGCTAATTTGGGTCACAGATAACTGAGTTTCGAAGGGTGTTCCGGGGTTGACAGACCTGGAGGAAAACTAATTTCGTCGACAAGCGAGACGACTGTGTTGTTGACTCAGTTTCACGCTTTTGCCTCTGAGGTTGGTGTTCGGACAGAGTTTCGAATAGTGACGGCATACGTGAATGAGTTCGCGCAGTATTTGGTGAACTACTATGTCTCCACGTAGTCGCCGGTAGCGTCCACTGAACACTCCGACTGACTTCAGTCTTTGCTAGTAAGGAAAGTGCTGCAAACCCTTGACAAATTTCGTTGATCGATGTTGGGAAGTTCCGAGCGCTGCTAGGTCACGCTTTAGCCAGTGCTGCTAAGCATGCGACGTGAGGGCGCACCTCGAAATTGAACATAAGGGAGGGAGAGAGAGAGAGATGGATGAATCCAAACTACCGTATGCCTTTCGCAAGAGATTAACATGGTGCTTAACTATTTCAAAGTAGACTCTGACTGACTGGAACAACCGAGGTCGTCCTGCACATAACGGTGACCAAAATTGCACTATACCTTAAATTGGAGTACCCGTGCCTAGTACGTCAAACATGTTTCGACAAGCATTGGCCGCTTAACGTCATTGTCAGAACTCGTAGAAGGGACAACGGCAAACAGCATGTTGATCATTGACCAAATCCTGTAGTCATTGCTAAGGTGTAAGACAAGTAAACAATGAAAGATTATTTTCTTGTGTCCCCTTATGTACCCGTATAAACGAATGTTGGAGAAGCTTCCTGAAATTTCGGGAACGGCGACGAAAAATGTCACTTGTCTTTGGGACAACCTAATATATAAACGAAATTCGTGTTCATGTAATTATTATTCCTAATAAAGCGATAGCATGATATGATTGTTTTACTTTCTAGTCTGCCATTTCTAGTGAACAGCTTCTCGCATCATTGAGGAATATCCAATTCGTGAATACAATCCTTTTATATGCGTCTAATCAAGGAGGAAACCAGTCATTAAGTGCAGCGTTTGGGATGAAAAACTCCCAAGTCTCCCCTTTTCGGATACGATCAGTGCGATCGGAATGACTGAGGTCTACTTCATAGTGAACCGAGGTCTCAATAGGGATTTTGTGCTGTAGCCTCAAAACAAAGCTAACTCAAACACTCAGCATTCAATTTCGTTGGCATGTGTTCCTTCCTCTTGGTCGTCGTCAAGTTTACACGAGCTTAGAAGCAAGTATGCAGTTGAAAGGGTTCTGGTGAATTTTTCCTCATTTGAAACATCGTTTTCTGTTCCTAGTGATGCCAAGCTGAGGACCTGGTAATTTCCCACAGTCGAAGTCAGTACGAATTTCGTCTGACTGCAATTAGATATTTCACCCCGACTAAATGCAGGTCGATGAAAATTCGACTTTTTTACGTCATGTTTGGAACACACAATCACATATTAGTATTCGAACGTATGTACATCCATGCAAAGACAGTTTTATTGTCCTTAACCATCATGGTAGCCAACCACGCGTTTGTCGAATTTCCTCTTGGTACACTCGCCATGAACAATAACGCGTTTATCGATCGCTCACAAGTGAATATTTATCGTCCCGTGAAGTAACAGCCACCGAAATGGTGAGGCTTATACAGAACCCGATACTCAAGATGTATCTCACGTGGATTGCCGCTTTGGTAGGCATACAACCGCCGACTTCTTCCTAGCGGGTGACATGTTTCCGTTTCCAGAATTAAGAGCACATTGTGAGTATTTTGCTTCCATAATCAACGACTGATCGCAGTGCCAAATCCGTTCACACTTCTTTTCTTAGGGAGCAGGAAAGCGGTTGAAAAGCGCGGCGGTCTATTTTCTTCACTATCGCCATTATACACAAAGGATAATCTTATCAAATCGAATGCGGGGCAACGACTAGTCACTCATATCAGCTGACGCGAGTATAGTTGCACGCTTTCCGAAGATAAACATGTTTCTTCAACAGACAAGGCGGGCAACACCCATTTTGCTGCTGCCATGACATTCTTTTTCCTTACACAAAGGAGCCAGGTACGAGGAGCTCTTTCCAATGTGCAACAAATTACCTACTGATGAGGAAGGATTACAGTCTTCCACATCAGTAAAGTATCTGAGTGTGACGTTGAGTTATGAGTTATCCTGTACGCTTCAAGTAACTGGAACTTTTACAAAGGTCAGAAGACTGTCATCCTATGCCTCTCTGAGCTCAGAGCCTCCTGCGTTCCTAGGGAGTTGATCGTTCGCTTTGCCAATGCCTGTGTTGTTCATCATTGGACGTACTCTTCCCCTGTGATCATTCCCGGTCTCTTGGGGAAGCATTTTAAGTTAATTGTCAGATCATTAAATTACTTAGCCCGACGTGGCACTGTTCCGATATCTGCCTTTAGCAAAACGCTTATTTCTACACACATCAGTTCTTGTAAAATGCTCGCCTCTAAGATGCTGACCGATACAAGTCATCCCGTACATACTGCCTTAGCTAAATGTTTATCAACTTCATCTACTAGGCAGTAGTACATGCTAATCTATGCCCGCACACAAGCTTACCGCTCGTCAGTCATCTCTTACCTCTCGCGCGAGACCCCAACTCTGTCATCCTTGAATTAACCAGTCGACTTTCAACTTGATTGTGTCTTTTGTCCTTATCTACCCCTCCTTTGTCGACCTACTTTGCCCTGATTTACTCTTTTGGTGCATTGTCGAGATGGTGTGTGTTGTAGCTGAATATTCACCCATGCATGGTGCATATAATTATTTCTTGTCTTGATTTGTCTTGCCTTCATTTTGCGCACCCCTATTCGATCATCCGGCGAGACATTTTCAAGCTTCGACTTTTTGCTGCGCAATTTATCATTGACCATTAACCATTGAACAGGGACAGACTACACAAAAACGGACTGTGTGACTCTGGCCGCTCGAATGCTAGTACTGCACCTGGTCTGAAGATTTTGCCATTCGCCTCTTCTTTTCCATCATCAGACCAGTACTGGAGTACAACTCACCCGAATAATGCGGGAGTAACTATGACTATTGCTTTACCTGCGGCTCCGGCTGTCGCTATTTGCTGCTAGTCTTAATGTGTGGTCGGTTTGGTTCACCGCCTTTGTCGGGCAGGTGGGGGATAGTAGTTACACCTCCTGGGCGCCTCTACGTGGTGACCGCTGGATAGGAGATGGGCTTGCTCATCTGAACCAAGATCCAGCACAAGCCACGTAGTGATACCCACTCTGCTTGGGTCAATTTGCGGTTACTAAACTTGTCCTGAACTCAGATTCAGGCCAACTCTCTAACTTGGTTGAAAAGCATAGCGATCATTCCCTTGTCTTTCCCTCTTTGGTCCCGGTGGCGTCCGGAATGGGAGAGCGTTTGGGTGTGGACCGTGAAGTGGATCGGGATGCTATAATTGTAATGGAAGACCAGGAGGTTAATGGTCATAGCATTTGTTTGCTCTGAAACCAACGCTTACATTTCTTTTTGCGGTTAACAGTAAATGTACATTTTACGCGTATCTTCGTTTCATACTTCCGTGCATCCACAATGGAATCCGGTTAAATTTGGTCGTTGAGATATTCAGATAGCGTCATACAGGGCAGGGTGTCAGCCGTTTATTACGTATGAACTGAACCGATTGTTACATGATTCATTAAATGATCAAGTGGGGATCTGCATAAACATATCAAAATAAATTTTGTCTGCCATTTCGCCGACCACAAATCTGTTCGACGAACTCATTCATATGGCGTTTGGGGCGATTAACATTTGTGTCACCTTTTGACTTCAGTTGAAAACCTCAGCGTCACTGGAGCGTCTCGGTACAAAGTCTCCTAGTTGCAGCCGCTATAGCACACTGCAGGTGGGCACTATCCGTCTGTGTCCGTGTCTTTTCATCTAGAACTTTGGTAATCCACTTTCATCGGGGCCATTTGGTTAGTCGCAATCTACCGACATTTCACTACAACGCTTAGTAACAACCTTAGTTCTTGGTACATAGTCAAATCTAATGATTCTTAAATTCTGAGCGTCGCTTATGTTCAACACGATATACTTTCCGACCAGCTTACTTTATTTAGCAGGTGGCATGATTTGCCAGAAGTACATGCGTCAGAGAAACAACCAGTTTAATGCACCCATACCCAGTATGGTCTTCGATACAAAGGACAATGCAAGCACAAAAGAACTGTGGCAAAACGGTTTGCGCATAGCTACATCGCCTTGGTCTTGGTTTGCTTGTGCTGGTGTGTGTGTGTGTGTGTGTGTGTGGCAGAAAGGCAAAGTGTTACGCAGAAATGTCTACCGTGATCGGACTATGGACAGACAAAAGCGTAAGTGGCGCGCAACCAAAACGGTTAGATGACAATATTGCGCTAACGGAATAGCGGTAACAAGATAAGTCCTATTCTAATGTTCTTCGCGTCAGGATTACGTAAAGTCGTCCATTTTTGAAGAAAGTATTTAAGCTGGGAACAGGGTCTGAAGCGTGAATGGGCCTGCGGCGGCCCTTTGAAGAATTTTGCAAAACATTTACATGACTAACTGTATGGGCATTGGTGAAAAGGTCACCCCTGGGAAAGCGGCGGGTTTCTTTCGATTATTGTATACGCTCAAGTGGCACTGGTCCGGTGTTGGATGTTACCAAGGTACAATTGATCGAAACTAGCTGAACAACCGATTACACATGGACTGACAGAAACGCTTTGGAATCGAAGTATGTTCCCAACGATTTCGTTCACATTGATGCTTGGGCAGAATGCGAAACATGGTTTTCGCTGACTAAACGCTGTACATAATGGAATTAGACTTTGATCTCGGACTCACGAAGCAGTGGTTATCAGATCCGACTTCAGATTAGGTTACCAAACCTGTACCGTACACTCATGTACAAAACTGATTGTGAAATGCTATGTGCACTCACAACGTGCTACATCTGACACTAAATGCCGCACGAGGTAAGGCATCGGCAATCAAACTGGTCGAGACGACCCGTACCGATTGCAAATAAATCTCTAAATCTACTAACAAAATGGGTATTCAAAAATACCTGAAATGAGCCACGCTCATCACCTAAATACCTAGTCGGCGTTGCAATTACTCACAATTTGCCCTGCACCTAAGGACCGGTTCCGTTTTGTATATTCTTCTGTGTACAGACGCTCGTGCCAAATGTCTATCGCTTGGGTAAACCGCACTACCATTGCTTGTAGCGACGTTGCACAATCTGCTGAGTAGTACCTGGTCAACTGGCACCACAGAATTTCATCTTTAGAAATTCCCAAATACACACATGGAGAACAGGGGGCACAATTTTTCTAAGTGGACAGGGTGACTGATAAAATGATTGGTGTAAGTAGCACAGTAATTCTGCCCCATATTTTCATACTCAAGCAGGAATTCAGAGTGAGAAAGCAATAGCAACACCCGAGTTCACATTTCTTCGTCTAGTATTCATAATAAAGAGTGAAATAAACGACATTTGACGAGCAAGAAAAGGATGAATTGCGAACGCAATAAAAATTAAATTGCAACGAGCGTAAAACAGCTTTGTAGGAGTCACTGGTAGAAGTACGACCCACCGAAAATACACATAAAGTTCAAGGGTATTCTTATATATATATATATATATATATATATATATATATATATATATATATATATATATATATATATATATATATATGGTTGGCGGCATCCGGTTTCGGATTTGCCTGTCACTGTTGGCAAGCCACAGGACGCCTGCACCTACAGAGCGACCATGGATGGCTTGCGCAGCA
>OX104065.1:7936282-8033415 GCA_944474145.2 Dicrocoelium dendriticum | reverse complement strand
TAGGTTTTACGGGAAGTGGGCCATCGACCACTTCCTAACCTCCGGGGAAGATGGACTAGGATACTGCCAGGGCGCCCAATCCTGACAGGAGAACGACTCGGGTCCTCAGCCAAAGCCTTCGATTAAATGAACACCCGAAAGGCAGCGGGTCTAGCACATGGTCAGTTAGCCGACTCATGCGGATTGGTGTCCTGCATCTTAGCAGGGAGAAGGGCGAAACCTATCTCCCACCCAGCGGTCTCCACGTGGAGGCGCCCAGGACATGAGACTATGGCGCAACAGTAGCAGCAGTGGGTAGACCATCTGTCAGGATCTAGCCACCACCAGCCTCAGCGCACCATAGGCCCTCCCGCCATATATATATATATATATATATATATATATAGGGTCTGCGACATCCACTTTCGGATTTGTTTGTCACTTTGGCCAGTCGCACGATGCCTGCGCCTTCAGACGAACCATGAGTGGCTTGCGCTGCACCACGCACAGCTCCAACCACACACCCCATATCCAGTGTAAACCCGAAGGAATAAGACCGGGAGGCATTTGGATTGGAGCCACGTTTCATCAAAGGAGCAGCCCACACTCCTTCACAGGCAAACACAAGCACGCTATATTTGGGAATAAAGCGCACAAAAGGCGGTGGCTGGACCGTAGTCCATTCCACACTGAGTGCTTGGAACCACTGTTTGATCCTAACACGGCCACAAAGGCCGTGCACCCCGTCCCCTCCAACAACGACCAACTGTTTCCCGGAGCCAGTATGGACGAGATAGTGGGTAATAGACAGGTAGGCACCTTGTCAACATGCACATCAAGCGTAGCCACGCTGGGGATATCAAGCAACAGACAATCACTTGCAACCATGAAATCAAAATAAATAAATCGAATAATGCATACATATATGGGGATGTAACTCCTCACTAAATGAGCACATGAAATAAAAGGGTTATCAAGAAATCCGCAATAGGTTCAAGACGTCCGAAAATATATTTTTAAATGACACAAACGCGAAAATGCTAGCGGAATTAACCACAATTAACGTAAGCGGCGTGTGCAAGTCAATAGAAAGTAGTTTCGGTAGGCATTAATATGAGAAAAACAAGCATTTGAACAATATACCAAACTCACCCCCTGAAATAAAGAGACACAGCATGTAAGAAGGCGATTAGTAAATCGAATGTAGGGTGCCTACAAACACTGAACCGGTTCTGCTTAAGTTCACAACAGGACTCATCGTCGTTTTAGTGTTGGACCTGAGTGGCCTTGCTGTTGCTTCACTCGGTACCAATATAGGTAGTGTGTCACACCACGGGTATTCCAAATCAAGTTCTTAATCTCTGTTCCAAGAGCTTCTCGTGGTACTCTGTGTGCCAATGATCAAGTCATCAGCCGCCTTCCGTTAGGTGCGGGTTCTACTCCCAACTCAAACTGTATCGTCCAAAGAGAGACAAAACTAGTCTTGGAGTGACAAGATGGCGAAGGAGTAACATCCAAAACTGGGCACTTCGAATGCTATCGCAGGGATCGTACTGACAGAAGAGTATAGCTCAAGTTAATCACCAGCCAAACTACGATTGTGCGTCGCATATCAGATACGTTTGCCATTTGCAGAAAAACGTTGGATATCTCACTCAGCTCGCCACATGTTGCATGGACTGATATTCACAAGTGTTTTCCACCTAGCTAACTGGTATGTGATTTTAATCCACACCGATGCATATAACTCCGTGCAGAGGAATTAACAACCCGACTGTCTCTTAAAAGATGCACTAAATATGTTAACTTGTCATTCCGCTTTCTATGTCGCTATCTCATTATCACAGCCCTGTCTCTACTGTGTTATTACCCTGTCGTTTCACCGGCCACCTTTTGTTTTGTTCACTTCTGTTGTCTTCGCGTTTGCAATTGTGTAATCCAATCTTCTACGGTTAGAACAGTGGAAGATGAATTTCCTCCTCCTCTGTGTGCGTACGGACAACTCCGGTGGCTTAACTATGGAAGAACTCGGAACCAGATTGTTGTTGGTTGAGAGCGACTAATAGCTTTGCGATCCTGACGAACTGGTTTACAATTACACTGTGCGCTGACCCACGTATGTATGGACAAACGCTGTCCTCTACAAAGTTTGTAACTTGCGTGGCAGTGGCGGATAAGAAAAGCCGCTATCCTCCGTGGTCAAGTGACATAAGCCGCTGGAGGGCTTTTCAAACGGCGAATTATCATGGGTTCGGATTCTGATCAAACCGATACTGCGCAATATGGACCATACCCAACAGGTTGAAACGGTTGTCCAGTGCTTTTACAGGTATGTGGAAGACAACCTGCTGTGAAAGCTGCTGCGGCGAGTATTCGGTTAATTACGTCAACAATCCATTACTAATGTGTACATCAAAATATTTGTCCTAACAGTTTCTAAATGCTATGCTGTACATGCATACTATCACCGGACCTCGTTGTTTTCGGTGCAAACCCAGTCCTATGCAACGTTCGTAACTTGCATGGCTGGGAAATATGGGTTGTGGTAGATCGCAGTTAACTTGCAAATGAGGACGGTCTACAACCGTCACCAATGGCCTGGTGTCAAAAGCTGTTGCGTAGTTGTACAAACGGCTGGCGTCGAGAGGTCATATTCGTTCGGTTACCGGAGGATCCGGAAGATGTGTGTACTACTGACGAGTCCCACTTAAAGTTCTTTCGGACACTTGGGAGGTACCCGATTGAAATTATTAAGAAATGGATGCTCAATAATTAGCAACTACGTTAAGTCAGCGAAATAGCCTATAATACATGTCTATACCGTGATTATAGAACAGATAGGAGGTAGCGCTTTTAAGCACAGTTCAAGGTCTCACGTAAGCCACGGTGTGAGCTCTGCCGTACAGCGAACCACATAGCAAGGATGTCACCATGACCCCGACCAACTCACTTAATTTCATTGACCTTAACTTTTGGTCAATATTCTGGATCACAGCACAGTGTTCGATCAATGACGAGAGAGAGAATTTTTCGCAATGACTGTGACTGCCGGGATGCCAACTGATGTCTAACTCTCCACAGTTCGTTGTCAGTTTGTTATATGACTGTGACCGTGAGGATACGGCTTCGTTGCAGTAGCGCATTCACATGCTGGAGGCTGTCAGTTTAAGAAAGCGAACGAACTAGCAACCATTGAAAACAGCAAATACATTGCGTTAATTCCGCCAGCTCACGGACTGGATGAAAATGTTACCGGAAGGTTTCACATATTTTATCTGATACCGATCAGCCATTACAACACCAACCGCCCCAACAAACTTCGGCCGCTTTGCTTGCAGTTCTAATTCAATGTCGTAATCTCTCAGTGAGGCTCCCGGGTCTGATAAGTGGAAAATGGTCGAGAGAGCCCATGTTTTCGGATATGATCAAAACCGATCGCATGTTCATATTCTGTAAAAGAGTACCGAGAACCTTATAAGGTTGTTAGAAGAACAATAGCTACTCACAACCGAACATACACATCCCAGCTGGGGTTCCAGCGAAAGTCATGACTCCCGAACACTGAACACTGAACAATGATTTATAACGGGTAAAAATGCAGGTGCTTGACATGTCCCGTAGGGTGTTTAGCGTGACAAAAAAAAACATGGCGAAGGGATAATGGAGTCGTCGGTTCAGACGCTTACAGATGTACCTGCACTGTCGTATAAAGGGAGTTTGAAATGAGAATGTACGCACACAAGGCAATAAGGGGAGTGGTTATCGATCACATAATAGACGAGAAAAAAATAAAAAAGATAGCTAGGACAATACTTACTCGTGTGCAACTATCTTGAGTCGACAGGATATAAAAATCCAGTTTCTATAGTAGTAGCGTTTATCAAATTTCGTGCAAGGCGTTTGGAGTGACTCGTTCTAGAGTAGGGTTATGGCACTATCCCCTGTCTGTTGTGTATTAGTGCCAGCATCTGTTGGTCATGGGCTATAGCACGTAGTGTAAATGTGACAGAGTATCGTGAAGGCGTTTTTTGAATAGGGATAGGGTGGGTGCATTAGTTACATGTTCCGGGAGGACGTTCCAAGCCTGTGACACTCGAAGGGAGAAATAGTTTCGCCGACATTCCAGGCGGCTGTACTGCGTGACTAACTTAAACTGGTGACCTCTTAGCGAGGTGTTTTGACTGAGTATTAGAAGGGAATGGCATGGGTGGTTGGGGTTTCTCAGGATCTGGTACACCATTATGAGATCGCCCCTTAGACGCCGATAACGTCCACTGTATATTTTGAGGGTCTTTAGCCTGAGTGGGTAGGGGATGCTGGTCAAACCTCTGACTCTCTTCGTGAATAAAAGTTAGAACAGCGCAGGAAAGAAAGCTGTCCGCCAAATCCAACGTTAAAAGTTGTATCTGGAGGTATGCTCAGGTAGGTTGAATAAAATATAAGAAAATGACGGTTGTGAAATGACACTGTCATTTAATGTATACCCTTCGACCACACATATGAAGTTAGTAAAAGCTTTAACACTAGGTTAAGTGAAACCGATTGGTGACAAACTGTTTACCATTTGGTGCGTTACACGCCAACACGATATGCTTAGTGTTACGGTCAAGTGTTTTTGAACGCAGAGTAATGGGCCCTGTCGGCTATAGGTATACAGGTCGACCAATAACAGCGGTTGCTAAGCGTCTAACGCTGGAAGGATTATCAGTCCTAACCGCCTTGCACATTGGGTGTAGCCTGTACGCTCCACGACCCGTTTGATGTGAATTTATACCCATCAAATACAGATAACGGGACGGTGACTCGGACCCAGGACCTTTGGTCTGTAAGTAGAGACCTCTACTCTTAAGCCATTAAGTTGCGGATTGGGACGCTTGTCGCAAGGAGTAACAACTGGTTCGAGGGGTTATTGTGAAGCACGCATTGTGTGATTGGATTGCGACACGCAATCTCACTGTGGACCATGAGATACATTAAAGTGAAGCTTGGCCAATTCGATAACTGGGACGGCAACGGACGAAGCAGATATAGATTGGGTGTTGCCCGCAATCCATGACACGTTTTGACCTAATTTGCCCTTATCAAATAGGGACAGCAGGCATCGAGCCATTAGGATGTTAGTTGTGACCGCTTTCCCCACGCCACGGGTCACGATGGACAACGCTTGATACAACGGTTGATGAGTAATCATTTGCTTTTAATGCACACGTTTCGTGAGTGAATTGTGACGAGTAATCTCCATTTGGACCGCGATTCCCTTTAAACTGAAGTTGGGCAACACCCATTGTTCAGATGATTCAGGTACCGTCCCAGCGATCGAAGTGACCGAGCTTCGCTTCAATGCGAATCGCGGTCGATATTGAGATTTCGCATCGCAAGACACTCTCGCAACGTGTGCATCAAAGTCACACTTGTAATAAAGCAATCTTGCTTTTAAGACGAACTACCGGTGTGCTGACAAATGCGGACACACAGCTACGCGCCTCCACTGTCGCCATTAATGGGAGCTGATTACTCCCAACGAGAAACAATCAAATGTTTTTGCGGTATCAAAGAAAACTCGAGTCGAATAAAGAATGCAAGGTGTGCCTGCAGGATGTGGACATTTTGTTTTGGCGATGGCGTACTTGCAACCTTGGAATCAACGAAGGGTTCGCACAGTTAAACAAGGTACAGAATTTCGGAAATATCGCTGCTAAACCCCCGGAAACCAGACTTTATAATCAGCTCATACTAACGCTTATGGGAATCAAAGAATTGGCCAAAGAATTACCATACGTGCATTGCAGCTGCTAGTGGCTCACTTAATCAACGGATCCGCGAGTTTATCTTTGGACGAAATTGGAAGGTACAAGTTGATATCCTTTGGCCAGTAGCGTACCCCAAGGCACGGTACTGAGGCCTACATTGTTCCTAACTACCTTAGGTTATTCGGTCGCCCAGTTTGCACACAACCTGAGAAGGTGGAGAGTGATGAGCCCTTTTCTGACGACTGCGGCCTACTTCAGCAAAACCTCAACCGTATTTCAATTTGGTCTGTAGATATCCACCTTCCGTTCTACCCATCCAAGTCGGTATTCAGGAGCCAGGGGAGGAGTGGTGAGGCCCTATCTTAAACTCTTGACGACCAGTTGCTACATGCCACACCTTCCGCGACGGACATTGGTGTACTCTCACGTTGCGATTTAAAACCCAAATACTTCCCGCTTGCATACGGCCGCATGTAAAATATGGAATTCAAGCATGGCACTCATGGATTTAGCGGTATCTCACGGCCATGGAGATTCCGAAAAGTCAAGCGATCAAAATTGCCAAAGAGTTGCTCCCCCTGTCATAGGATCAGCGCCTCAGACTGCTTGGCATTTTCAGCGGACATTATCGGCGTTTCTGTGGTGACATAATCATGTTTTACCAAATTTAAACAACACTAATCAACCCTGCCATCACCCGTTGAAGCTAAGTTACAACAACAAACTAAGAGGTCATCATCTCAAATTGGCAGAGCAATACAGTCGATTGGAGTGTCGAAGCAACTGCTTCCCGCTGCTTGTTTGCCACGAGTGGAATAATCTCTCAGAAGAACTTAGTTCAGCCCACACGTTAATCGTGTTCAAAGCATGTGTCGACAGTGCACTGGCCACACTACACCATATCACGTAATCCAAATGACCCAAACAAACAACAGAAAAACAAAAACTAATCAACCCACCTCCTTTTTTCCCGGAAACCACAGACAATAGTCTTGCGTAATACATGAAGCAAGCGTGAATTGCTCAGACGGGAACACTGTAAGCAGCAAGTTCGCAATTTGCGGCTGTTCACTACTTGCTATTGCTATGTACTCGGGCACCAATCGGTAATTCTGCTCACACAACAGTCAAGATTTCACCTGTCATCTATAGAAAGAACAACCACCAACAAATCACTCGCTGCAATGATCAAAGGTTCAGGTGGAGACAGTGTTCTCCACAAAATGTAAACAGACTTCGCGAAATGATCTCATCGACGGAATTTAGTTCGTTCTTTAACCCTGATGTATCCAGGTGTTGTGATAATTTGACATGCTATATAAAATTCTGTTTGATATGTCCTTTGGAAACTACTTAGTCCGAGCTGACAGGTTTTCCTCAACCCACGTGAACCAGCTACACCAAATAATGGAGAAAGCGTTTAAAGAAAAAGTAGGCCCATCCGTAAGATCTCTCACATTTTGTATCAGGGAAGAACTACACCGTCTTGACAAAGTGTATGTCCAGTCTGTTCGTGGGAACGACATTTGTGAAATCTGTAGGATGTTGAAAACGCTTAGCGGAGTTACTCGACGTTCGTCCACATTTGATGTAGACGAAGAGAAATTGAATCAGGAGTTCTGCAGGCATAATACTACCACAGCTCCAGAGTCTCCCTGTGCTCAAATTCTGGGGTCTGCTGAAACATTGCCTCCCATTGACAGTGCAACCGTAACTAACCTACTGAAACATCTCCATTCCGGTAAAGCTAGTGGGCCCGAGATGCTATCTCCTACCTTAATCAAAGAATGTACCGATTGTTTGACAACACCACTTGAGAGTATTTACACACTGGGTATGCAGCAATACAAAATAGTCGACTGCTGGAAATGTGTCAACATTACACCAGGGCCGAAAACAAACGATCCAACAAATATCGACCCATCGCATGCACTTCCCTTGCGTTGTAGGTTCTGCAGAAGCTCATCTCGAAATGATGTCGTCCAGAACACGCTCTAAGGACTCCCTGCGGTTTGCCTATTGTAGTTGGAGGTCTACCCTAGTTGCTGTGGCCTACCTCGTACACTCTGTACTGTCATCGCTTGACAATAGGAATAAAGTAACGGGGATGTGTATTCTTCACTACAGCAATGCATTTGGCTGTGTAAACCGAGAATTAGTACTAGAAGACTTATTCACTCAAGGAGTACATACATCCATTGTGTATGTATTGAGTGATTAGTTTGCTGGACGCACTCTGAGTACCCGACTCAGTGGCAGATGTTCCTCCCCACTACTCACCAATGCAGGTGTCCTTCAGGGAGCAATTCTAGCGTCTTTTCTCTTCTCCACTTAGGTCGGTTTTAGACCAATTCCAACGGAAGCGACCCTGATACAATATGTGGACCATATCGTCCTGGGCATCAAGCACCAAATCGCCGATTGTTCATTCAGACTACAAGCGTTTCTGAACGATCTTAATGACTGGTCCAAATAAAGGGATCTCTCTCTTAATGCTTCAAACTGCCATGACATTCTCTTTTCCTTACACAAAGGAGACAGGTACGAGGAGGTACTTCCAATGTGCAACAAATTACCTATTGATGAGGACGGATTACAATCTTCCACATCAGCAAAATATCTGGGTGTGACGTTGAGTTATGAGTTATCTTGGACGATTCAAGTAACTGAAACTTTCACAAAAGTCAGAAGACTGTCATCCTATGCCTCTCGGCTCAGAGCCTCCTGCGTTCCTCGGGAGTTGATCGTTCGCTTTGTCAATGCCTGTGTTGTTCTTCATTGGACGTACTCTTCCCCTGTGATCCTTCCCGGTCTTTTGGGGAAGCATTTTAAGTTAATTGTCAGATCATTAAAATACTTAGCCCGATGTAGCGGTGTTCCGATATCTACCTTTACCAAAACTCTTATTTCTACACACATCAGTTCTTGTAAAATGCTCGCCTCTAAGATGCTGAGAGATCAAGTCATCCCCTACATACTGCCTTAGCTGAATGTTTATCAACTTCATCTACTAGGCAGTAGTACATGTTAATCTATGCCCGCACACAAGCTTACCGCTCGTCAGTCATCTCTTACCTCTCGCGCGGGACCCCAATTCTGTCATCCTTGAATTAAGCAGTCGACTTTCAACTTGATTGTATCTTTTGTCCTTATCTTCCCCTCCTTTGTTCGTCTGGTTTGCCCTGATTGGTTTTTTTAGTGCATTGTCGAGATGGTGTGTGTTGTAGCTGAATATTCACCCATGCATGGTACATATAGCAATCTCTTGACTTGACTCGTCTCGCCTTCATTTTGCGCACCCGTAATCGATCCTCCGGCGGGACCTTTTCAAGCTTTGGGTTTTTTTCTCCGCAATCTACCATTGACCATTAACCACTGAACACGCACAGGCTTCATAAAAATGTACTGCGGGACTCTGGCCGCTCGAACGCTGGCACTGCACCTGGTCTGAAGATTTTACCATTCGCCTCTTCTCCATCATTAGACCAACGCTGAAGTACAGCTCACTCGACTAATGCCGGAACATTCTGGTTGAGGCGCGGAAGTTCGAACTATTCTAACGCTTTGCTACCAGTTTCGTCACCAGTTTTTGGGGATTACCGCAAGAAAACTAGTGCAAGAGGCTAGGACCTTACACCCTGACCTGTCGTTGGTTACGAGTCTACTTGATGCTGGCCTACCGCATTCCACATCTTGGTGTGTTCCTCGAACTGTGTTCACTGCTCCACCTGCAAGCACCCTGCATTAACCGCGGACATTCGTACAAGGTTTTGGTGTCCGATTTAAAACAAGTTTCCCACCCCCTCTACTTCGAACCGCGAGTGATCAATGTTTGGAACACTTTGCCGGAGTACACAGTGGAAACAAACTTAGTGCAGTAGTTTAAACGTTGTTGGATGCTCATTTCTCGTTACATTCCGAGAACGATTACTCCCTGACACTTCACATTCATGAGTCCCAATTTACGGTGGGTTATACGTTTTGTATTCAGTATCATGTGCGAATTTAAAGAACGATTACGTTGATGAAAGGTCATAGGTAGTTTCTGCCGCATTTTTAGTTTTTTCAGTTAATTTTCTACTGCTCCCGCAATCCAGTGAATGATCATTACATGCTGAGCGCAACGTGAATTCTATCAACCTTAAGCACCCGTGTCCATGCAGCATCTTTTTTCGCTGGCGAGTTCACAGTGATTCGTAGTGTAGGTGACCCCTAGTTCATTTAGTTTTATCGCTTTATCCCCCTAAGTCCCGATGAAACTGAAAGGTGGTTAGGCTCAAACGTCCACGTGATGTGTGGACCTTAGCTGACCGGCTAACCTTGAACGAATGCTATCCGCGTTAGCCAGTGATGACTCACGCGGTCGGAGGTCAGTTGGTCGAAATCTATCACAAGGACAGGCCTGTGCTTCACAGCTTTAACCCCATTTTTGGACAAAGGCCAGAAGGTCAGCTTTGCTATCTCTCGTGGCCAGAGTATTGAGGGAGCGATAGCATGTGATATTCAATTTCCCAGTGGTGTCTGCACACAGCTGGACGGTTTATGCAGTGCCACTCTGCGTAGGATGAATGGACAATGCGGATTGAAATATTAATAACCAGAAGTGCATGTTAGAAGAGAGCAGCACTGAAACTATCCGCCTCTGATACGGTCTGTGTGATCAGTGGCAGAGGTTTACTTCAAACTGAATCCGTAACCCCGAAATGAGATTGTTTGTCCCAATCCAGAGAAGATCTAAGCACATCAGATTAGCGCATTTTCTGAGCAACGACTTGCCTCTTAATCAACGCTTACACCAGGTCAACAACGCTGCAGAGAAACGGTGTGATACTTTATAGTAACTTGCGCAAATTCATAACAATAAAGTATGCAAAATTATGCAAAAAGCCTTTGATAGAGTGTCTCACAGAAGGTTACTAAACAAACTAAAGGCTATAGGCAATGGAGAACCGATGTTCCCTTGGCTGTCCTCATATTTAATTGGTAGACAGCAGGTGGTGCGCATAGGTGACCAATTCTCTAAACCGAAAGCAATCACTAGTGGAGTGATTCAATGGAGTGTTCTTGGTCCTCTTCTTTTTCGAATTTATATTAACAATATATTCCAGAGAATAAGAAATGCTGTTGCATTTATCTCTGCTGATGACATTAAAGTTGCCTACACACAACCACGTGCAAATACTCAGGAGGCCGTACATCTCATACAGGATGACCTATCTGCCCTTGACTCCTGGTGCCAATTGTGGCAGATGTCATGCGCCGTGGACAAGTGTAATATTTTGTCGTACAAATACCAAGTATCGCCAGACAGTTTATTACTACAAGGCACATGTATCTCGCAAGGCAGGGCAGTTCGCGACTTGGGCGTGCGATATTCAGTCACGTTTAACTTTCAGAACATTGTGACTTTCAAGTTTCGAAAGCCTTTAAGACCATCGGTTACATCTGCCATCATTTGTACCTAATGGAATCTCGCATTTCGCTTTACAAAACATATGTGTTGCCATGTATGGAATACTGTTCAGTGGTCCAGTCTAATCTGCGGAAATCTGACCAGTATGCTCTTGAGATGGTGCAGAGGCGCTTCACGAAAAAGCTATGTGGGTGTTCTTCAAAGTTGAAATACAGAAAGCGATGTGATAAACCTAGATTTGACCCTGTTTGGCTTCGGAAGATGAAGCAGAACCTATCTTTTCTGTATAGAATCATAAACCGTCAAATTCACGGTCCTGATAACGGGGTTCACATAGTTTTAAACAGCAGATATCCAATCCGTAACAAAGCCCTTAAGGTCAAGATTCCAAAATTTACTACGCGAATCAGAGAACGTACTTTTCTAACCCACTACTCAAAGGTTTGGAACAAACTTCCATGTGATATCAGAACATGCTATACACTTTGCAATTGTAGGCTTGCGATTAGTAAGCAGTTAACCTTTCAAAACATGATTAATAGGTTCGGGACATCACACTCCCTAGATAACGTTTTCAAAAACGGTTTTCTTGGTGCCTGAATACATTTTCCACACACATACACAGATCGTTTCGAACAACAGCTTCCGTCATTTCGTTGCATGTTTTCTCGCCGCAAATATCTGTCATGTGATTGTGAAGAATCCTGGTTCATTGGCAGGAAAAGCATAGCAGAACTATTCCGTTTACTTTGTGTTACCTAATTTGATATTGCGCCCATGTTTATTTCCGAAAAGTATTCATGCAAGATAATGGAAAGGTTGCACTATTATTTGATCTGTTCCATCTAGGGAACAGCTTCTCGCATCGTCGAGGAAGATACACTTTATTTGTTTAGTTATTTATTCCTCAGATAACAGTTACGAGTTCATGTTAAGCTATTTTCGTAAGTTGTCCAGTGAGAAGGCCTATTTAAGTGACTCGTGCTGATACCCGAGTTTCTGGTGCGTCGTGCATCGCAAGCCGAATCCACTGGTTGATACTCTGGTAGCGCGATGCTCTGCAGTTCCACTGCGCCATTTCTGAGTACAAGTTGTGAGTCCTGATACTTGATGATTGCAACATTTCCTGCTCCGTGGCTACTGTGGATCACTGTTACCGTGGGGACCATGAACCTGGTCGTGGCAGGCTGAGGATCTCAACAACTTGGCTGCGTTTGACCACCGATAATTGTTAAGTAGCTTTGGCATCTGACTCGAAAACCGCGCTAGCAGGACTGTAATTTGTCATTTTGGCACACGGTAACCGGCCGATCATCCAGTATCTCAATGGATGGCCTGTTAAACTGAAATCGCATCCGCTGTTTCAGCCAACAGCTTCGTAATACTGCAAACCGGCTGCTTCTGTGTGCATTGTCTTCTGACACCGCGTCTAATTTCATGAAACTCCGATGTGGTCTGCCAGTGAGGAGTAAAAGCGGAAAGAATTTCACCAAAGAGTTGAACGGAGTTGGTTCGCCCCGTCTAGCTGGATGTAGCCACCACCTCACCTCCCGAGGTCTACCACATCAGTTATTGGATACCCCATGGAACATGGTTAATTCACTAAATCAGTGGCACTATTGAATTTTTTCCGTTATCACCTAGCCATTGACTATCCCATGTGACAACGTTAGTTCAGGTTCATTCCTTCTGAATTCACATCATGATGAAATTGACGTTGTCTTTTCAGTAGAACATCGCTCCTAATTTATCTGCCCCAGATTTAGCAGTTTCCACTGAGCTTTTGGGTATTTGCTTCCGTTAGACTCGGTGTAAAGTGACTAACGCTATCCTTCACCGGTTTTTATAGCCTCCTTCTGAAGACCAACTCAAGCTCAATGTGGTGACTGGTAGCCAGTTGTTAGTGGTCTAACGAGGAAGTCCTTGACCCAAGGGAGCACTTTGGTTAACTGGGTAGAGGCTCTAGTGCTTTTCGAGCTGAGTGCATCTCCGTAACTTAAGAACAGATTCCTATCGGTTCAGTTGATGTAACTGGCTCCGCAGTCGCACACGCATTGGCGTTTGAGTTAGCTCCGATATGCTGAGCAGTCCTATCTGGAAGTGTCCACTGAAAACCCAAGCATTACAAAGCGGATAGCATCGCCCTCTCGGAATGACCTCATACCGGCTTGCCAGATCGTATGTGCAGCTACCCCCCGAACATTAGCCATGACCTCAGATAAGGTGTCACTATCTGAATGGACCGCGCAATATATCTGACAGCATTTTGAGGGAAATTTTTACTATCCCGAGGATGTAATCCATGTAAGGGTGTTCCAGTGTGGGCTGTGACGTCATTCCCCCATTCTTACAACAAATTTCTCTGACTACTTCTATTCTCCCCAGCATCTCTTCATCTCATCTACACTCATCTAACTAACTGCCGTTTTCGAATAGTATACAATGGTAGTTCCGTTGAACGCTGATTGATTCCCTTAATCATTCGTCTGCAACGCGTCTAGCTTTCAACATCCTACCGATCCATCCCAACGAATGTAGCGTTTACTCGCACTGCTTCTCTCTCTCTAAGGGCGTTTAGGGTGCCAAGTTCACCTGTCGTATGTAGTTTACCTGAGTGTAAACGTTCGTCTCGGCTGTCATTGAAACTCCTACTCGCAATATCGCTGTACCCACGTTATCCGCATTCAGACGAAGCTTTGACGATGAACTGTTCCGTGTGTACCATGTGATACAGCGCGCGTCAAGCAACTAGAGACTGCTAACCAGTGTTGCCATAAGTTCTAATTAAGAAGATTTATTTTGGTGCTTATATGAATATGACGGTGAGTTCACAGTTGTGCGGTTGAGTTCCTTGGTGAGTGGTACATTTTACATGTGAATATGTCTGAAACCATTCCACAGAACTTGAAAAGCTGGAACATCTTTTCCCTGTTCCATATAAGTAGGGCTCAAACCCCTAACTAAACTCCACCATCCGCTTCCAGTTTAACATCGTCATCATCATCAACATTACACACCTTAGCTGCAGGCGGAAAATATAGCTATTGTGCCGAAATACTAAAGAGAAGAAGAACAAAATACAACTAGAACGCCGGCTGAGTTCCCAGTAACGGATGGACATCGTTCTGGAGAGCTAACAGCCGGTTTTCATGCACTAAAGTTATAATATGCCTAGCGAAACAGGTCGTGATTGGAGGGGAGGTTAAGCAGGAGGGGGATGGACAAAGGAACTCACAACACAAACGCTATTGGGGCCGGCTCCTAGCCATATCAGCATGTGTGTCCAATCACATGTGTTCATCGTCCTTAGGACCACAGGCAGGCAGTCGGGATGCACCAACCGACGCCAAATTCGAAGTGAGGGTTGTCATTTCTCTCAACTAAGTCATCGCTTAGCCTGCCATTCTCCTCTTCCAACCACACCATCGGCGCGCAAACAATGCACTTCGCGGGAGTCGATGTGCTGGCATGCGCAACACGTGGCCCAGCCATCGGAGCCTGGTGCGTGATATAATGGTGCTGAGCGGTTCACTCCATCTTCCTGCACCAAATACGCGACTCCGAACACGCGGTGCTCCCACCAGAGACGAACTAAGCTGCGGAGGCATCGATGATCGAATGTGACGAGCCTCTTTATGTCTGTCGACCTGATGGGTCAGGTTTCACAATCGCACAGGAGGGTTGAACGGACGGCTGAGTTATAAACCGATTAACGTAGAATGTTCAGACGGCCGTTGTAGATAAATTTACAGTAGAGGTAGTGGCAGTACGTTGGCCGACATTGTTGACTTTTGTGAGTCAACTGTCAAACCTAATTTTTGTGCATATATTTGAACAATTCCAAGGCAAAGGCACTGAGCCACTACTGTATCAAGCTACTTAGGTAATATAAGTAGTCTGAACCTCCGTTGAGACAAAACCCGGAGTCAGGTATATTGAAGCGAAGGTCGGGTGCAACCGGCACTTGATATATAATGTAACGCGTAGTCTAGCGTCACAATCCATAAGCTGAAAGCGAATCCATACTTGGCTTATTCGAACTCACGCATCAATGGTGCTTTAGGTCAGTGAAATACACATGTTTCAGTTGCACTGAGTTCAACACACACACACGCATAGTGGCGTGCTTTGACCTGGTATATAGTTAATTCACCAAGCTAACAACCTTACAACCTGTAATCGATTAATCAAGCTTCGATCGCAGATTTGTCTGCCCTGCGCATTGACCGGAGTAGATGTGTTCGACTCGAGTCGCTGTCGAATCGGTTCGAACTGGTGTTTGAACAGTAGGATCATGATCGAGAAAGGTGATCGTGTCTGTGCTGCGTTTAACATCCAGGTACTTTGAGAGTAGTACCACTGCGGAAGAACAAAGTAGTAGGTCTACAGATGGACGCAACATTCAAGAAGGACAGATGTCGGACGACAATTCGTTTAACTCATCTGTTTGTAGGTACTAAAGGACAAGAGCAAGCCATTTGCCCAATTGGAACTACATGTGATCAATTTCATAGTGGAAACCTCGCTCGTCCTTGGGTGCCGTCTGAATGAGTACGACGAGCTTACTCAATTGAGAAAATGGTGTAACTTCTTAGAAAAGAGTGATTAGATTGATCGGTCAGAGAGTCATCCAACCGAAGACGTTCGCTATAGTAGTATGATAAGGGCAGTCAGATAAAAAGCCGAGGCTTAACGTGTCCAGCAGGAAGGTAGGCGAACGGTTACAAAAGAAAAGAAAATTGATTTCAAAATGTTAACAACTTGAAACCATGAACTTGTAGAGCAAAGTTTTGTATAACTGAATCGTTCCCATATACTTTTATGCCATTTGAAAATATCACTTCCCTTGATTTTCCCAGAAGCACAGGCGAGGGTTGATGTGGTTTGGTTTACTAAATGTGCATATGATAGACGTGTGCTGTTTGCTGTGGTTTAATGCGGACAGTGCATGGACGATACAAGCTTTGAACACAGCTAATTTTGGGAGGTGAACTAACAGGTTCCGGAAGTGAATTCCGTGTGACAAACATACCAGGAGAAGAAATTCCGTCTACTCTAGCCCGCTGCATTGTTTCGCCAATTTGAGACGGTGGCGTCTCAGTCTGCTGTCATGGCTGACGTTTCTGAAATGATATCAAGAGTGTCTTGGGTTACTGTGAATCTGGTAAACCAAAATAAGGTCACCACGCAAACGCCGATAGCGTCCACTGAAAAACTCGCGGAATACACACTCGCTGTTCATAAGGTAAATGACATAGACGTTTGAGATTTTTGGTGGCCCGACGTTGTAAGATCCCCAAGATAACGAGATCTCGCTTCTGCATGGCTGTCAAGCTCGATTCTCATATTTCTTGAGAAGACACATGTATGCAGAAAGCAAATGGGAGCAACCAGACTGATTGAAGTGACCAAAAATCTCCTAAAAGGTTTCAAGTTTTGTCTCTTTGGTTATACGAGGCGGCACCAAACAGCAACATAGAAATACTCGTTTCGTGTTTCACATAGGCTAGGTGAACTGCACTGTCCAGGCATTGAGCAAGTTAAAAGGGTTCAGATTATGGAACAATTTTAATTAATATAGGATGGAGGCGAAATTTAACTTGCTACAGCTTTCAATCCCCTTGATGTTATCTTCTCACAAGTCTAGCTACTCTGTATCCGAGCCATCACCGCGTACCCTTCAATCATGTTTTGACTCATTACACCAGTTTGATGGGCTACCCATTTCTCAATCTGTCTTGCACCCTCGTGTGAACAAGATAATGGTTTACGAAAGGCTGCCGCTCAGTTCCTCTGGGTAATTTGGATGCCTTAGGAGAACAGCGCGCACTAACTCTCCTTAGAACACTGGCAAACAGAATCGATCAATAATCAACGCATGCCAACTACATCATCGGCCACAGTATCCGGTAGTCCACAAGCGCAATGTGTGCGAATCTTTTCAAACGAGTACGAACACGCTGTACCACACCGCAGCTGATGCAGACGGAGGAAGACTTCTTCAGCCTACTCAAACAGAATTCGCGTCGAAAAGAACGCCATTCTGCTCTGGCAGACACGCCAAAAGGCAACACAACACACTTAAACAAATGCAACCGTTGCAAAGTTCAAGTTCAAGTTCAAGCGGGACTGGAACGATAGGATAGATCCCGTGAGTGTTCCTTCTTCGGCGGGTCGTTGAACCAGGAGTTGGCGAACTTTGAAATACTGATGGACCTAAAACAAAGACCGCATCACACCCTGTCCAACCAATTAATTCCCACGTATCCTGCCCTAGCAGTCCCTGCTGGGTCGGTTACGTGAAGTAAGAAAGAGAAAAAAGTAAACGCAGGAGGCAAAAGAGAAAGTGGTAAGAGCTAAGCAGATGGAATACCAAGATATTGGAGTCAATAAAAAAAGAACTGAAAAAATAAAAAAGAACTGAAAAGAACTGAAAGGCAGCCACGTTGTCTCACCTCGAACGAATCGCTGAAATGTCATCGAGACCTTTATTGCCTCTTGGCGTTAATCTTGCCCAGCAACCAATTGAGATAATTCGAAATCTTGTAGGTGAAAGACGAAGAAGACAAGAAGCAAGCAACCGATATGATCTACAAGATCTGCTGTCTAAAGTGTCAAAAATACAAGTAGGACTGACTGGAAGAGCGTGGTAGAAGACTGCATGAACACAGGACAGCTATTCGTCGCCACGGTCCGAACTTCCTGATGTTCGTGCATAGGGATGTTGAAAACCACCAATTTAACGTGAGGCGCAGCAAAATTATGAGAAAGGCCCAACATCGGCAAGTATGTGAGTTACTTGAAGGCTGGCATTCAAAGCAGAACTCGATCATTAAACATTTGGATCTCGAAGTTGTTTACGAGGCAACGACAGCCAGGCATAGGAAGCCGCACCGATTATGTTGCCTGGTCTGACAACGAAACGTCTGCAAACTAATCATTCAGCTGGGATAAAAACACAAAATCCACACCTGTACTACCCCCCCCCCGCGTCCATGCTACGGATACTGTCAATTAGGAGGTCCTAAATGCGCTCTTCTCCTCGGTCTATTCTGGAATGGAGGTTCTACTGAGCGACTGCCTTAGGACACCTGGATACCATAGCTCTACCTGGGCTAGGCTGAACATCTATACACCTAGGCTGACGTATAACACTGCATGTTTCGACATGCGCTTCGCAACTCCGGTGGTCGATTGGCCAATTCCAGCACATCTGATGGTCATGCGGTTGAATTTACGGAACTGATATGCGAAGTTGGCGCAACTTTTCAAATCCTCGACGATCGAGGGCCATGGGGTGGTAGGGCAGCCTGTTGTCTAAAATCATGAGACAATTCTACGACAATGGCCCATGTTAGTGCATAAAACAGCTAAATGATCATTCGGCACTGATGGCATCAAGAGACTGGTCGCCTGCGATCACCAATGCTTGTGGAGTGTCGCTCACATCTGGTGGGAGCAACGGCTGAGAAACAATATAAACTCTCTAGTGCCGCTTGATTTGATTAGGATATGTCTTACAAGTGATGATTGACCGCATTCTACCAAGTATACTGTTTGAATTTGGTGAACTCGATCAGATTGGATTGGCGCAGTGTCAGAAGCTGGGGGAAGAATTCTTTCCGGAAACATTATCAGACTTGTAAGTTTACTTAGTTCGGATTACATGCTAAATCCGACGGCTTGGACTGAATATTGAATGGCATATTAAATTCAACGATTGAATCGATAAATCGTGCTTCCACCTAAGTGCAAGAGTATGGTACCTCACATATTACTCGCACAACCATAGGTTAACTTGGGCACAAATCAAATCCAATGAGTATGTAGCGACAGATGTGGACCACGGTAGAAGTAAGGAGAGTGCCACTTGCTTTTGTACGTACAGTTCCGGAGCTGGGCCCAACTCCGTACATCCAGCATGTAATCACAGCTATGTAGACACATAAGTCTGATGGATGTTACCGAAAAGAATTATTCACACAACACTTGCCTCCCTCTGATTAGTTCCATTAAATGAGAATTTCGGATTGCTGAAGACAACATGTCCAGTGTCGTCGAGAACCACTAGGACGGGTAGATGAGCGGACGTTATTTGGGTGGCAAATGCTCCCATCGATTGACGACATGTGTTATTTTGCCAGAGACTGCTCAGTTCTTTAGAGACATTTGGAGTCAGAAACCAAAAAAGGGGGATCAGCTCAATATGTAATTTCAAGCGAATCATACTGGGATCTAAATGCCGTCCACCAGTAGCTCGCGCAATCTGACTTCCGTTAACCTTCAGCAAATCCATGAAAGAAAACGAAGCTCCCCAACGTCTCTTAATGAGTGCAATTTCCATCGTCTCACAGAAAAGTTCGAAAACGCGCTTGGTCCTATGTAGTCACAAACCAAGGCTTTTGTATTATATTTTACCGGAAACATACTGCGGATAGAACGTCGTGTCACTAGCAGCATTTCATTTGGCCTAGGTACGGCCACTTCTGAAGCCAGGAGAAGATGAATAGCGAGTGCGGCAGCAACGCTTTGAGGGAGTTCGGCCCACCAAATTTGGCTTGCATAATAGTGATGAATGCAACGGAGGCTCATTCGGGAACCGCGTTAAACGTAAAACAACACGAGTGGAAGCAGCCTATACATAACGAGTTGTCTGTTGGTTGTCAGGTTTCGAACAACACCAGACACTTTTGCTGTGTATTTCGAAGGCCACACAATATTTTCTAATTAGCCATTTCAGATTTCGTGTTAAGCTTCTGCATACAATGGCCGTAGTACGTGTTTGAGTCCCTCCCACTGAGTTTATAACTTTCGGAAATCAATCAACAACAACAACAGAACAATAGCCATCTGAATTGATGCTTCGCTGCCAAACAACTAGGATGAACATGGAATAAAGAATAATAAGCGAGAAAGAAGGGGGACTTACCTGAAAACCTTAACGCCCTAAGCAAATATTCAGGGTCAAGGCGCCTGCACATTGTGCAGACAACATACCGTCCCAAAGACCTGGCCACCGTGCAATGATAAGGCTGCTTCAACGAGACAGTTTCCTTGTGGCTTTTACTGCCACGCGTCATAATCAGCCATTATCCCGCAGATAACTCAGTACCAAACTCACTGTTAACAGGCAATCCGACAGCAGACAGCAGCAGACGCGCCACTGGTGTCGGTTGCGAGCCATGTTCTGTAAAGTCTCGGGCCAAGCACAAGGTGAGTCACATGAACTCCAGTCCGGAAGGCAAGAAGGACCAACGGCACCCAGTTTGATCGTCAGTGACTTCATTTCCCGCTGCCAAGTCAGCTTCTGTCCACCTCGAGCTTTGTGCCATCCTACATCTGGCAGACTGAACAAGGCCCTGCTAGGTAAGCGGTGACCAGGCATACGTAATGCGTGCCCCAACCAACGCAACTTATTCAGTCGTATCTGTTGTTCTAAGGAGCTACCATAATTATCACTACCAACTAAATCATTTGGGTCAAAAGCTTGTCGGCAAGGCAGCGGAGATGTGGCAATGATTTAGTTTTACAAAAATGGATGTCATCCCATTTCCAACTCCAAACCTAGAGGACCAGGAGACTGAGTTTTTCTTACCTCCAACCATTGACCAATCTGGTATGGGTAGCTCTAAAGAGACCCGCAGAAACCGTCGAACCATGTTAAGGTCCAGTCTCGGAAAGAAAAAATAAGATTCCAACCTTCATCTGGATATTGGTATCTGACTAACTGGATCTGTTTGTGAGAGATTTTATTTACGCCACTTCGTTTCAGGCACTAAGAGCTGATTGTTCTGATCTTTCTGTTTCTGACACTAAACTTAAGCAAATAAGCGAGGAAAGAAGAAGGATATACAAACCTGGAAACCAAATCGGTATTTAGTTCAAATGGGCTTCAATGTCGTCGGATTATACCGTCGAACTGGTGACCAAACAGCGTAGGTCTTTCGGGTATTAATCCAAACAGATCAAGGCGGCTCAGAAAGATTTGAGAATGCGCCAAAGTTTGGGAACCAACATGTTCCCATGATGCGGAGGACATTCGGGCGCTTTGATCTCTCTGGCTGTTCGCAGTAGCTTAACACACGTGCGACTTCATATAAAATACACACTTCAGGCCTGACGGCCCTGGCACAAGCAAGGGTTGCTTCACATTCCATATCAACCTAGACTGAGGAGCATAGTTGAAATCACTCTTTATCGGTGCTTTCGTGGCGACAGAATAATAGCCTACCAGATTCTCAGGAATCCAAACCACTTTGGCCCTCATCTAATACAACTCAATTACAGCATGAAATTGAGGGACTACGAGCTCAAGTTGGATACGTTGTACAGTCTGCTAAAGTGCCGAGAGAACTTTTACTGTCTTCGTGTCTTCCAGTTATAGAAAGCTATCTTAAATTACGTTATTTCTGCCCTGACGTCACTCTAACAAACCTACCTTACCAGATATAGACTGTGTACACCGACAGAGGATATAATGTGATGAGAATGGCACAACCGGCATTACGTTCAAAGTAGAAGTCACTTCTTGTACGCATGTCTCACTTTGAAGGTTTTCCTGAATCTTTTCGTAGTTCACATTCTTGCCATCCTACGAGATTTGTCAAGCATTTGTTTTTTACCGCTGATATATCATTGTTTTACCCTTCCGTTGAAAGCGCTTCGCTGGAATCATTCTTCAATTACTGACATGGACCTTGTCGTGGGATCTCCACACATAGGCGACATACACTCACCCGACGAAGACTGTCGGTTAACTAACGAATTGCTATCAAGTCGCTGATTGATTACCAGTAGCGGTCGTAACATACATGTTTTCGAGCAACGTAGCTCCGAAAGCCGAATCGTTTACCTTCTGATCTGGTTGTCTAATCGACGACGTATGTGCAGCGATAATCAGTCTATTTGGCCCCATTTTGACTAACCTCTTGGTAGAACACGTTTACGCCCGATGCACTGATGATAATTGTGTTGTTGCTAGATGATGCTCCTCAGACAGAACGCATGCTCGAAAATTTTATCTGTCACTTTGACGTCCAGGCCACTTTGGACAGCAAAACGTTAGTAAACTTTCACTTCTTGGATGTATCTTTGGAGAAAAGATCCGTAATATCAATTTACCATAAACTGACCTGAGCGGAATATTACCTAAACTTCAACAGATAGTGTCAGAATTCGTCGCAGCTAGACTCAGCAACACAGACGTTTCATCCTACAGGTTCTCGTCAGCGGTGCGCACCCGCCTAATCCTGCCGGATTCGAACCCACGTCTGCTACAATCTGCCAGAATAAGTCGCAGAGGTCAAATTTCTCTAACAGTTTCAATCATTGTCGTACTTAAATATCACCGCCATGCAATTCAGAAAGCAAGTACACATTGGCAGTGACGTGTTAAGTTTGTTAAACCAATGATGCTGCGAGTCAGACAATTTTATGTTACATAATGAATTGAAGAACGCTTAGAGTATCAACAGGTAGTTGATATCTTTTAAGGTGTTTCTGACTATGTTGCGATGTACCAAACTAAGTATCAGCTTGTACCCACAATACATTACTCAGGATTTAGTATTTACAGCCAAGGGAAACATCACAACCAGCCGAGAACTAAGAATGGCCATTTGAGCAGGAGAGACGCATACGTCTAGGTAAGTGTTTACAAGCCGTCACACTGCATCGGGCAATACACTCAGTTATCCGGTGCTTTGGCTCACTCGGCCTACCGAGGTGTAAAGATATAATCAGTGTCGAACTGAAGTGGACGCGTATACAACATTTCAATAGCAATACGTGTGAACAGCCTCCGGAATGTGAAACGTGGTGTTCACCACTAATATCAGCGAATGGATGCGCTCAAACCGCAGAGGATGAAGCAAACGTTTCAAGGCTACAATATGCTCCGAGTTTCCGACGCGCTCTAAGCGTTCGTAACATAACTGCCACATTCTCCCAGATGCCAGTCCTGACACCTTTCACGTTTAGTTCAGCGACCATTTGAAGCAATCTGCTCTTCTCCGGAGCTAACTACATTCCCCCGAAAGCACTGCAGGTGGCAACTACGAGGATAGCTGAACAACTCACGAGATTTTTCGAAAGATGCCTGGACGAACAGCAGGTCCCTAACATATGGAAGTAAGGCTTTATTATCCCGATTTTCAAAAGCCGCAGCCGTTCAAAGCCAGCCAACTATCGCCCACTGACTTTCCTCCAGGTGTTCTGAAAGGTGATGGAATTGATCATAGCTGAGGTTGTAATGTGCTCCTTTGAAAGGTCTAATATCCTAGCACCGGAGCAACACGGACCCCGTCAGCATGGGTCATGTACTACCAACTTACTGCTTGCTCGTGGTAGTTGGACCGAGAAAGCCGACAGCCGGACCGGCAACGATGTCATCTATCTAGACTTTTCCAAAGCATAGATCCCCGCATCCTTTTCCAAAAGTTGCAAGCATACGGAGTTGGAAACCCTGTCCTTGGAAGGATCGCAAACTTCCTCTTTTAGCAGCGTATTCAGGTTTGATTTCGAGGTTCATTTTCTGATCCAAATGGTGTGAACTGCGGTGTTCCACAAGGGTCAGTGTTGAGGACGTGGTTATTCTTCTTCATTAAGCACCTTGCATGTGTCGTCATCAAATTTCCTACTTTTTGCCTCTGACATCAAGATATGGAGAACAATCGACTGTCATGAAGATTACCATATGTTGCAACGAGACTTAGACTGTGCTTTTGCATGGCCAAAGCTAAGTCTACTACCGTTTAACACGGACAAGTGCGAAACTGTGCATGTCCATTACAAGCCCAGGTACGCATACAAGCTAGGAGACGATATGCTGAGCACCGCCTCACAAGAGCGAGAATTTGGGGTGGTGATCCAAGACGACATCAGCTGTTTGGGACCATCATTGAAGGCGTCCAAAATCATAAACCAACTTGTTGGTCTTTTATGGAAGGTGTTCGGTAGGTTCGATCCATGCATCTTCCCCCAAATGGTCAATGCATATGTGAGCCCCCATGTAGAATACGCGATCCAGGCTTGGCAACCTTGGTTAAAACGCGAGCTGGTTGCACTGGAGACCGCACAGCGACGGGCAACCAAAAATGTGAAGGGTTTGTCCCACCTGCAATACCATAGGCGACTGAGAGTCCTAAGAGTGTACAGAGGAAGATATCGCCGTCTACGAGGTGACCTCATGCTGATGTTCCAGATTTCGAAACCACGGTCACGCTTGCACAGATCTCCTGAAGCTTAGCTGCACCAAAGAATTGAGAGACCATAACTTGAAACTTGCCGCCCAATACAGTCGGTTTGAGTGCCTCCGGAATTACTTTTCCCTTCGAGTTTGTCAACCGTGGAACGCCCTTTCGAATTTTATCATTTAAACGTCCAAGCTACCCATTTTTTAACAACTACTCAACGATGCTTTACATCATTTACAGCACTTAATCTGATTTCTATTCAGTGAGTGACAACATGGCGCAGACAAACATTGTGCTCGCCAACCCCACGAAATCGGCTTGGACGTATTTACCTGTGTTAACGTGGATAATATGGCGAGTCCACAGATGTGTTTATCACTTTTTTGTAAATTGAACTAATTTTATTCCCACAAACCATCCCACGTGACTTGTCAGGCCTTGGCTTTTTTATCCGTATTATACCGTTGTTCCATTGTGTCATTGTTCAGATAGCACGATGTGTCAAAAACCAATTCTGAGTCTCTCTTTGAATGATACTAACGCGGTTGCCAACTGTTGAACGACCACTGATGCTCCAGAAATACATTTGACGTGGTTCACGTGAAGGTGGCTTTATTAAGTTAATCCCTAGTTGGTCCCAAACTCAAGACCAGTGTGCTTGCTCTTCTACAATCCATGGTAAGCTACCGGTCCGTCTTCCGTGTGAGAAACAATGGGCTCGTATGACGCATGTACTAAAAAGAGTCAATGAATATCGACATAACTGCCTAAGCACTTGAGCAAACAGAGCTAATCGCAGCGCGAGAAGGAACCCAAAGATCAACACCGAACGCTGAATCATAAGCTAAACAGCATTCGCGATCCCACGCAAAATACCATCAAAATACTAATAGACTGAGAATTTGTCTATTCTAGAGAGGAGGTAGTTGCACGTTCAAGCTATTGCATCCCGAAGAAAATAGGTTCGTGGGTGTTGCTCGCCCAAAAGCACTGCACACCACTACGCGTTTCGACCACATTTAATATCAACAGGTGAAGGTAGCAGGCCTGCTATCTCAAGCTGTTCCGACTACGGTCCCGGGTGATCACACTAACAAAGGTACACGCCAATGTGAATCGCAGTCCACATTGTGATTGTTCGTCGCAAACAGTGAGTGTTATCACGAATCATGTCGTACAGAAGCATCAATTCATGCCTCAATCTTCGTAACCAAAGCGGATCGAGCTGGAATTCTTATCTGCGCTCCCGACGGTTTTTAGTGGATGTTTTGTCTAGCAGACATATGGCAAATGACCTCTTCATACTTTCTATGTCAGATTTCCTCATGCTGCCACAAATGATACTGCAATATTCCAAAATGGAGCGAGTGAGGATTTATATGGATTTGGATATGGACATCTATGGATCTTATACACCATATTAGCCACCGACTTTCCAGCCCTATCCAGCTAGTATTTCAGTTGTTTGGAAAAACTGAATGTGCAAGAAGACCTGATTCCGAGGTCGCGCGGGTGGACAGCTGTGCACAATGTTTATCGCTGAGTGTAATTGATCCTTCGGGTATCGAACAACCGCGATACATGATGCCAGATTTTTTAGCCAATCGCTTCATCACGGACGCCGCGGATTTTTGAATCACCGTGTGTTGGATACTACTTTTGCCTCGGAGTACTGTGTTATAAGTGTGTGTTCGGTGTAAATTGTGCACCAACATTCTACTTTTGGCTTATTTTCCAATTGGTGCAAATTTGGTGGCTATGCTTTGGCTAATTCCGGAAAACTCATCGCTTGGCCCTACTGCCATCCGTGCCGCCATCTTAGATTTACTCTACCTTGTGATGGCGTCTCAGGCTACTTGTGGTTCGTGTTCGACACTTGTTGGACGTAAGGCTCATTCACTTCGGAGCTAAGACTACGATGTTTTGTTCTATATTTCGTGTATTGGCTTATCCGTTGACGTGTTTCGAAAATATTTCGACATCCGACATCGGATTTTCCAAGTTATGTGTGATGAATGTCGTTGTATAAGACATCAGAGTAAGCAACGAACGTGTTCGATGCCTTGTTTACGGCGCAGAAAATGGAAATGAACCGCTCGGCACTGTTATTTCACGCACCAGGCTCCGATTGCTCGGCCACGTGTTACGCATGCCAGCCCACCGACTCCCGCGACGTGCATTGTTTCCGCGCCGGGGGTGTGGATGGAATAAGAGGAGGGCTGACCAAGCAGTGACTTGGAATGAAGGTCCTCACTTCGAAGCTCGCCTCGGTTGGAGCGTCTCGGCTCCCTGGTTGGGGTCCGAAAGACGATGAACACGTTTGACTGGATCCATTTGCTGGCATGACTAGGAGCCGACCTCAGTGGCTTTCGTGCTTTGAGTTTCTTTGTCCCAACCCATCCCTCTTAGTCTCCATCTCCAACCACGATCTCATTACTTAACCTTACATAATTTTGCATAGTGAATTTTGTTTGCTGCATGGTAGCCGGCTGGCAGCTTACCGGAAGGATGCCCATCCGTTGCCGTTAGCTCAGCTGGCTTGCACTTGTTGCATTTTTCCTTTTTATATGTATTGGGACACGGTAGCTGAGGGGTTTCACACTTCTAGTTAACGTGTATATTGAGGAATGATTTTGGGTAATGGGTCATGTAAGGTGGTGTTGCGAAATAAGTGCACGGTCAGCCCTGGATTTAAACTTTGCTAGCGTGGGAACACATCTGACAGATTCCGGTAGGGCATTCCACGTACTGCAAACGCGTACAATGAACAACGATTTAGTCGGGTAAAAAAAACAGTTGCTTGACATGTTCCGCATGTTGGTGAGGGTAAAACTACAGTTATCAAACCATAGGTGAGTTGTCTGTCTGAGCGTTTATATCGCAGTTACACTGCTGAATAATAGTAGTGTAAATGTGAATTTAATGCAAACGACGAGACGAAATAGGGACAGTCATAGTTGTTGTACTCCGTGAGAGAAGTAAGGAGTTAAAACGAGAGTACTCACTTCTGTCCCACATTCTTAGGTTTACCTAGCATGCTAAGCTGGTTTGGAGGGATAATTAATATATTCCAAAGTTGCACCGTTTAGGCAACGAAGTGATAATGGGAGCCAAGGGCAAAATCCAATCGTTTTGTGATAATATTCAAGTCGGGGAGGAAACAAGGACGTTTGGAAGAGAGTTCTAGGTTTGGCGACCCCGAAGTGAAAAATAATTCCGCCGGCATTCTAAGTGGCTAAACTGTTTACACAATTTCTAAGGGTTGCCTCTGAGTTTGGTGTTATGGCTGAGTTTCAACAAGTGATGGCATAAGCGATTAGGGTCACTCAATATTTGGTAGACTAATATGAGATCGCCGCGCAGCCTTCGGTAGCCGCCACTGAAAACTCCCAGTGACTTCAGCCCTTGATTGCAGGACAGATTTCGTAGGCCCTTGAGGTTCTTTGTGGCCCTGTGTTGTGGTTCCCATAGAAGTTCTAAGTCGCGCTCCAACCAAGGTTGCCAAGCTTGGATGGCGTATTCAATGTGAGGGCTCACGTAAGAATTGTGCCCCATGGGGAAGATGGATGGGTTGAATCTTCCGAATGCTCTTCGCATCAAGCCGACGTGCTGGTTTACTCTCCTCGCTGTTGCCGCTGACTGCTTTGAACACAGTCACTTTGAAAGAGCACACTAAGGTCGCGTTCTTGGGAAGTGGTTTGCAATGCATGTGACCCAAGCTTAGGCACGTAGTCATGTTTATGGCGTAATTGGACAGCGTGACATTTTTCCACATTGGACGGTAGGATATTCAAAACTGACCAGGTTGAAATCGCGTTGTGGTCACGCTGGAGCTTCTCGTGGTCGTTCGGTTCTTTGATTGCTCGCCATAACTTGATATCATTCGCGAAGAGTAGGAAATCAGAAATAATTTCCTTCGTCGGATCGTTTATGAAAATCAAGAATAGACGAGGCCCGAGTACCGGGCCTTGTGGTGCGCCGCAGTCCACCTCAGTTGCGTCGGATGGAGATTCTTGTACGCTCAATTCCAAGCAACGTTCGTGCGGGAAACTGCCTATTTAAAGCAGCAGTGGGTAACCAACGCCGTAGAACTGAAGTTTATAGGCGAGAATTTTGTGGGCTAATCCATCAAACGCTTTTGAGATGTCCAAGTATATGACACCAACTCCCGCTCCACCACTGCGCATCGATTGCTGGAACAGAAATGCAACCATGGAAGTGCTGCGTCGAAGGGGAATGTATGCAATGGACTGCATACTGTTGCCGGGACACTTGAAGTTGGTCGGTCATGTGTGACGTATGGATCCGATGCGGATATGGAAGCAGCTGCTATGTGGCCAGATGAGTGTACGGAAGCGACATGTGGGAAACCGAAGTGTCGTTACCAGGACATGATCAAAGTGAGCTTATCACATTTTAATGTTGATTTCAGATGTTGGGAATCGAAGGCGGTTGGTCGGCGTGCATGGCGCGATCTGACCAGGAGGATAGTTGTCGAGGTGCAAGCGAAAGCCCTCGTACATTCAGAGAAGAAACAGCAAGTGCAGAAGCGACCGTCACCGATGGGCATACTCCATCGACGTCGGGCACATGGTGCTGTAGCCGATGTGGTCATGAGTGCCTGAATCAGGCAGGCCTAGTGAGCCATCAGCGAGGCTACTCTGGGCCAACACTGAAAGAACGACGAGTCCTGCAGAGAACGTAAGCAGAACCGGCGCACGGTTTGTAGGTACGGTGCGTTCGATTTACTAACAGCTGCTTGCGTGCTGAGTTACTTTATTTCAGGTGGTGGGTTTGCTATAGTTTCGCGACGCGTTTTGTGTACCTCCTCTTAAGGTTTCCCTGTATAATCTTCTATTAACTTACAACGTCGCTTACGCTGATTGTGGTTAATTTCGCTGACATCTTTGCGTTTGTAACCTTTTAAAAAAATATATTTACTGGCATCTTGCACTAATCGTTGAATTTTTCTTAACCCATTTATTTTGTTCATTTAGCCTAGATCCATACCAGCAGTTTCTTATAGCTTATTCGATATTTATTATTTGTTATGTTCATTTCAAGTGATTGGCTGTTGTTTAACATCCCCGGTGTGGCTGCGCTTGATGCGCATGTTGACAAGGGGCTACCTATCTACTACCTACTACCGTGTCCCTACTGGCTCCAGGAGACAGTTGGTCGTTGCTGGAGGTGACGGGGTGCACGGTTCTCGTGGCCGTACTAGGCTCGGAGAGCTGTTCCATGCACTCATCGTGGAGCAGACTACGGTCCAGCCATCGCCTTGTGTGTGCTTGATTCCCAAATACAACGTGCTTATGTTTGTCTGTGAAGCAGTGTGGGCCGGCTCCGTTGATGTAACGAGGCGCCAATCCACATGCTTTCCGGTCTGATTTTTTCGGGTTTACACTGCATATGGGATGTGGGAATGGAGCTGTGGTTGGTGTAACGCAAACCATCCATGGTCTCTCGGTAAACGCAGACGTCCTCTGGCTGTCCTTGTGGAGGCCGCTGTGACAGGCAAATCCGGAACCGAATGCCGTCAACAATATTGCACGGATGGCCTCCAGTGGGTTCGGCCAACTTAACTGTAACCACGGGTACGATGAACAACGAAAGTAGAAGAAGCTATCGCTTGAACAATGAACTATTATTTTATACGGGTTAAGAAACACTGCTTTGCAAATCCCGTTGGGTGGTATAATGTTATTATCGAACAACGTTGAAAGAAACAGTTTGTACTTTAAATATCAAAATTAGGGCTTAAGGTTTGCATTGCAATTGTCCTGCTTTGCTTGTAGTTTCCCGGCACCAACAATGGGCAGCTGATAAACCCAAGGTATATTCCAGGAGTAGGAATGAGATACATTGCAAACTAACGGACTGTATTTTTTTCAATATTGCTAATGTCGGCGCAGATATGACTGATACAGGAAGAACGTTCTAGGGGTTGTATAGGCGAATATGAAAGCAATTTCTGTGATACTTCATACGGTTGCTCTGTACAATTAGTCGCAAGCAGTGACCTCTCAAGTTTGTGTTACTGCTGAGTTGCACTAAAGAACGGCACACAGGATTGAGAAGTAGTCCACTACTAGGCCCCTTCGTAACCGAGGAAAAGGTGAGCTTAGTAATCCCAAACATTTCAGCCTCAACATTCGTATGGCACATTGCGCATTCCAGTGAAGTACCTAGAAGCCCGAGTTTGAGGCTGCTATAGTACAGTGAGGTTGCATTTTAGCCATGGCTGCCAGGCTTGAATTGCGTACTAGACATGGGGGCGAACACAAATAGTGAGCATCTGTCAGAAAATAGAGGTCTCTATGTCCGAGCGCCCCTCACGAGAGACCAATCTGTTAGTTAGCAGCTTTTGATGCCTAGTGAATCTCCTGGAAAACCGAAGGTAAGATTTGTAGTATGGCATGTGAAATAGCACGAATTCATCCTCGTAATAGCATTAAGTTATAGTCTGGCGGAGATGATGCCGGAGCCTTCTGTCACTTTGGTCCCCTTTATATGGTATTATAACAAATATTAATTTCTTTGGGATGTCCCTCAGCCGTTTCTCACCGCTTTCTGTGTACGTCTACTTTAACTCTCTCTGGGTAACCGTTTTTATATAATAATAAGGTCAAGTATTTCAGATCACTATCGATCGTGTCGTTAGAGCAAATTTTGTGACATCTAGCGAAGATAGAGATAACTAATCCCAGCCCGTAGTTTATAAAACGGGAAGTGCTAAGACTCCGAGATTTGTCCTGACCAAGTGGGATTGTGAAACAGACATGAGTTAGTGTGACTTCTGGATTCCTGTTCGGGCCTAGATCCAAGAATTTGTAAGTGTCACCTATTTCCTTTTCTACCGTGAGTTTAATCGCAGGATGGCCTTTACATAGTACATGAAATATTTACTCTGCCTGTCGAGCGGTCTCAACCATAACGAACATGTTGTCAAGGTATCTACCATGCGAGTAGCTAGTTGGTATGTTAGCACATACCTTGGTGCTTTACAAGTGGCCCCAGAAAACGATTAACCGGGTTTGTACAATTGGATTGCCAATATAACTTTCTCGACAAGAACGAGAAATGCTGTGCACTTAGAATCTATATCTTTGGCTTCGGTTTCATGTGGTTGAGTTACCAGCTTACAACTATAGTAGATGGGACGATGATACGGAGATCGGTTGCAAACTACTTTCCCACTGTGCTATTATTAGAAAGGCTTTGGATCAGTATTTTGGCGGTGCTTTTTCCCTTAAAAAATAAAAGTAGGTACGTGGATGAATTGCCGTTTTGCCGTAGTGAGTCCAACCTTTGCAGCTAGTGCCCTATATGCCTAATGTGATAGTTTGATTCCCGAGTATCTGTTTTTGTGCACTAGTCTGTTGAGAATCACAAAAAACAAGCATGTTCGTCTGACTGACCCTTAATTCGTAAGTTATCTAAATAATCTCTCACTCGCCGTTTTCTCAACTGAACATAACCTTGTCCAACATGCAGCAAAGTAAGTGGCCGGTTCTAGATGGAACCAAAAACAACTGTTTGCTTAAACAGGTGACGTCTATATACCTCATAGAAGGCAACAAAAATAGACATCTACTACGACAGCAGCAAAGTGGAATTTCTGGGTGGAAACTCCGCAGCAGAATGTGTGAGACCGGATGCAACGATGAGGCTGAGTTCACACATCCATCTTATCACTGGCGTTCTGTGTCCGGAGGATTCCGCCCAGTATGTCCTCGCACACTTGTCTGATTTTCTTTGTGAATCAGTTTTTTCACTCCTTCACTGAAAAACATCAGTGGTCGGCTCGAATCAGTCCATGAATAAGTTCAACTCGCAGTAGTGCATCTTAAAGTAAAACCGCGCAGAAGGTGGCAATGCACAAGCTTCTCTGACAAGCCGACACATATCCGGTTGCTTTCATTGTTCACCGAAAGGCATGCGGTACAGTTGTAGGTAAATTTTTATCAGTAGCTTCAATACACATTAATATACGAGTTCGAAAACCGGTTACCTTGCTTACGTGTAGAAGCTGTATTTAACTGATGGATCTTGCAGTACGTATGTGCACAGAAGGCGCACATGGACTGCGCAATATACTAACTCCCACAGCACAATACCTTGACAACATAAAAGGGGTTTAGTCCGATCAGTCGCCTTCAGGGCACGCAGTATTTGCACCCCGGCTATTGTCAACGAAGAACTACAGGCAGGTAGCCATACCCTGAGAGAAAATGGCTACCCCTACCCATCCTGAAGTATTTGAGGGAAAATAAACGAATACAACCCAGGAATACTGCTCCAAGAAAGAGTTTTTCAAACGGTCACTATTTGAGAGCGATTATACTACTGACATCTGTCACGACGTTTGGGGAATTCCGTTGAGAAAATGTGTTTCGCGGTCCGCTGGGAAACTGTTAACAAGAACAACAAGCCTAGATTGTAAAACCCTTGCAAAAATAAACTATCCCCGTTGACTCGTTCCATACTAGTTCAACAGTACTCGTGCTGCTGTGTTGCACAGTATGTTGTTCGCCAGTCTCAGATGATTCGCCAGCTTAGCTCTGCGTGGTTTTACAAAGACGAACTAAAAGCTTCAAGCTACTCTAATCTGTCTCTCACGTCCTTGAATGTGATTATAGAGCCATGGAGAATGCCTTCACAGTCATCTACTAATGGCTGAATGCCCCTTATAAGACTTCCGCTAATAGCACCAGTTTATCGCGGAGGCTATTTACACCCTCCGTCTGAAGCCGGAACTGTGTGTGAAAAAACGGTTCGTACAGCCGATTACTGAGGTTCGATGTACTGATATTTCTTTGATTCGATTGACCTACCAACAATAGCCCAGTCTTGTCTATATGTCTGTACAAAAAAGTTAGAAATTAATCCTCATCTCGATTTGTCACTTACTATACATACTATCTGCTTTGTAAAAGTATGGGTCTGATGAAAATTTACTCGAAAGAAATTCTTATCCGCACACTAATTTCTGGTTTTGATTCTTGTTAACATCATGATGACTGAAGCGCCACACGCGCATTCCAAATGTTTGTGGTCGCCCACACGGTCATCTGAGGTGGAAAGCTCCCCTTTCACCCTTTGTCCAACATTGGGGTTTACTGCATCAAGTGTTGGTCTGACCTTGTGCTAGCTATCGGCCAAATGACCCCTCGACCGCGTGAATCATCACGGATCGAAATGGCGAGTCTTTGTTCAAGGTCAGCCGCTCAGGTGACGTCCACTCATCACGCGGACTGTGCGTTGATGTTGCCAACCGTTCCAACCATCTCTCTTATCAGGTCGCGGCATGATGATCACCATGGTGAAATGATGAAGTTAAGTCCCCAGCGCCGCCGGAAGAGTGGGTCTCACTAGCGAAGAGAGATGCTCACATTGCCCTCATCAAACGGTGAACATATTGTGATCCACACGGGAAAACTACTCTCACTTCAGCGTTGCACCGATTTCGATGGTTCAGTATAAACGTAATCCCACCTTTTCGATGGCTGAGTGAGACCTTGGGAAGTCACTTGGGTCTCACCAGTGTTCGCTGTAACCCGCCATCGTTATCATCCTATACCCGATTGACCGGTGTTTGAAACCCCACTATTTCCGGATGGAAGCAACCAGAAAGTGGCGTCAGTGTCACATGAAGGAAACGAAGAGAAGGCAAAGAGCTCAAGGCGGGTTCCGATAAGCCGCAGATGCTGATCGATAGGACCTCTAATGCTCAGGAAAGTGTTGTCTGCTGACTGATCTGTAAGAAGCTGCTCATGCTGGGATGCCAAGTTTAAAACTGAGGGTTCCAAATGAACCTTGAAGAAAAGTTGCCTCACCAATCATTAGGCATTTGATGAACACCGGTCACCAGGTGAACCCGGATGGGTCATTTCACATGCGCGGTGAATGGCTCCACATTCTCAAGCTCCTCGAGGTTATTTTATCGGTTGACAGGGCCCACCTCTCCGTGTTCAAAAACAGCTGACAGTGACATTAAGCCTGCACTGGTAGCCAGTAACGCGGAACTCGTAAAACAGTTGACCATCAATGGATTTGATGTACTTATTTTGGCTGCTTTGTTAGTTGTATGCATGTGACCGACGAGACTGCACGGACTGACAGTGTCATCCCAAACGCACGTCTTTTGATATTTTAATTCGAACTTGTAACTGGAATTGCATGTTTCGAAATTCCTTTCCGCTTGGTTGACAATGGATTTACCGACGGGAGGGAAGTGATCCTCCGCGAATGCATGTACATCGAAATTAGCAGCTAAACACCCATCAAATCAAGTTGAGCACGATCAAGAATTGGGGGACGGGGGATAGAAAGGAGCAGGTAAGACGAGTGGAAACGGGACGATAGAGAAGAGGGGGAAGAAGATGGGGAATCTTGAGCAGTAGCATCCGCATCCTTAGACAGCCCATTTGGTTCAGCAAATACAGTGTCGTTGGTTCACCTCTGTGATGACCATACCGTCGAGAAATTGTTTGAGGTAGTTTGCTGTATTTTGCTGGTAACATACTGTCGGCCTGACCAGGCTTAGATAGGAGTATGAGTAAGTTTACTACCGCAAGGCAGTTAGAGTATGGCAGTGTGTTAGAGTAAATCCGTCCTAAAGAATAATGTGCCACACTCATCCTGACCACAAACTTGAAGGACTGCGAGCCCGAGTTTGTCTGACCTTTAACCCCTGCCACTGAACTTGTCAAGGATAGTGATAATAGGTATATTCCTCATCGAATGAGAAACTGTGTCCATATTTGGCATAGATAACATTGTACAGAATATGTCGTGCTCATGCATGAGTGGTAGACGGTAGTGTGATTTTCATGGTCATTGGTGTTTCCCAGGGGTGTTTCAACACAGTGTACACTAGTTGGATTAGATAATAGCAACAGCAATGGGGATGTGTCACACTGCGTGAAAGTTTTGTTGTTTCATCCATCAGCTGTTGTCTTGCAGCAAATCATCAATAGGTTTCCCCCAAGAGAACAGGGTCATAATCATGTTCAAGTCTAGGTAATTCGCGAGCTTAAATTGCTCTCTCACACGATCTGATTGTGCCTGGGAGCTTATTACACAAAACAGCATATCTGAAAAGGAAAACGTTGGACTGCAGGTTTCTCCAACATCTGGGTACACACTCAGGTTAAAATCCTAATGGTATGGCTCCCTCATTGAACGATGCTGTAACAAGAGAACGGTTGTATTTATACGGATAAATTGCTAACGTTCAACAGGTCTCGTAGAATCGTTATGGTGAAAACACAAAATATGGATAACTGTTAACAAAACAGAGTTTACACCAGTGAACTCACGGAACTATACGTAGCATAGACTGTAAATCCAAGGTAAATCCATGAGAAATGACGGCAAATTGGAGGTAGGTAAACTTCGTGTCTCCTGTTGGTGTAAACATACAGGAGGTGTAAAAAGTGGAACGAAATCTGTGATTTGACAGCCAGCGAAATCGCTTACAGACACGTGTGTTTCTCCATGGGTAAGGGGTCATGTAAGATGGTGCAGAGAAATGAGTGCACGCTCAACTCGGTCTTTGAAATCTGCCAGCGTGTGGACACATTTGCCAGATTCAGGCAAGGCATTCCACGTTCTGCAACCGCGGACACAAAAGAAATGCCGACGGCATTCTAAACCACTGTGCTGTTGTGCCAGCTTGAGATGGAAGCCTCTCAATTGACTGTTGTGACTGAGCTCTAGTAAGAAGCTGCAAGTGTGGTTGGGATCTCCCAACATTTGTTACGTCAAAATGAGGTCATTGCGCAATCGCCGATACCGTCCGCCGAAGACCCAGAACAATTGAAGTCTTTGTGCATCCGGCAAATTATACAGACCTTGACATTCTTGTTTGCTCGGAGTTCGGGTATCTCTAAGGGGATGGAATCTCTCCTTAGTCATGGCTGCTAAAGCTGTATTGCCTATTCCACATGTGGCCGTTTGTATGAGCCGAGAAGTTGTGGAAATATCGATGGGTGGGATTGTCCGAATGCACGCTACAGGAGGCCCACGTGTTGGATGCTCCTTCTTGACGCCGTTTCAGTATGATTCGAACATCCAAGGTCAACCTGGACAAAATCCCCTTAATCCTACGCGCCAGAAGACGTTGGAATCTTCTGGTTGCCGAGCTTGTAGGAATGCATCGACTTGTGTCGTAATTGCAGTACTCCACAATTGTCCACATTGAATCGAAGTAGCTTCTGGATTGGCCACATGTATACCCTATCCAGCTCAGCTTGAAGTACTGTGATATCATCTGATGTATTGATCGCACTCCACACCTTGATGTCATCGGCATTCAGAAGACAGCACGAGCTTATGAGGCCTGTGATTTGGTTGATATACATCAAACTAATCGCTGTTCTAATACAGATCCCGGTTGTACTCTGCATTCAACTCGGATGGGGTCTGACAATGAATCACGAACACGTACTTCCAGGCGCCGGTGTAGAAGAAATCTTCTGATCCATCCTAGGAGAGCATCACCAATACCAAAAGTCAGAAGTCTGAAGAACATAATGTTATGATCTAACCAGTCGAACGTCTTCAAGAAGTCAAGGAAGACTACAACAACTCCTTTGCTAAAGTCTAATACTTCAGTCCAGCTGGATCGTGCTATCAATAGATTTGTAGTGCCTGATCGAGTTCTTCTGAAGTCATGCTGTTCTGGTACGAAGTAGCTAACCTTTTCTAACTAGGCCGTTAGCGCATGAAAAATAATAAATTCCATGACCTTTGAAATAGCCACTATTAAGAATTTGGGCCGATAGTTGGCCAGATAAGAACGACTAACTAGCTTATAAATAATATAAGCATTTCGCAATTCCACATGTCGGGCACTTACATTTCTTCAAAAGAATGTTGAAAGAATCGAGTCAAATGCTCAGCTAAAATCTTTGCTACTGCCGTTAGCAATTTCGTATGTATATTATGAAATTCAGGAGAGCTGTGCATACGCATACTCAACAGCTTTTTTGATACAGGTTCTGCTGTGTAAGATATGTGAGAGAGTTTCGGAGGTAAAACAACCATCTTCACAGGCTTAGGTAGCCAGTGATCGCACTGAAATGTTGCATTATATTGTAAACGCAGGGTATTCGCCACCTCCTTCAGTGTCCGTGTGTGTCCCTCTGCTGTTTGAAGAGGAGGAATTCCCAGTTTCACCTTACGTAGACTGTTGACGTGTTGATACAGAAGCATGTGGCTTGAGGTCATACGCACTGTCAACTCCTGCTGGTACGCCATTCTATCCTCCCGAACAAGCTGAGTACAGTTGTTACGTTGGGTCGTATAGGTCATCCAGTTCTCGGTGCTCCGAAAGAGTTTGTAGATATGCCAGGCTGAGTTTCGCACCGCTATACACTGGCTTCTCCTGTTTCACAGAAACAAGACCACGACTCTCGGGCGGAAGATCTTAGTCGCTGATGCTTCGGCAACCAGAGAGTTAAAATGGCTGACGAAATATTCCCGTGCACTAGCTGGTGTCTCGTGTGCCAGAAAGGAACAGTTCACTGTCTCAACTAATCGAGCTACTAGGTAGTAGCGTATGACCCTTTTTGTTGCATCGGCGATTTCCACGGGTTATTCTGCATAGCAAAGGTATTCGAAGAGTAGGACTACATGATTGCTGCAAACGCAGTGGGACGTCGACGATCATCCTGTCGACCATTAGTTCTTCGTTGGTGAATATCCGATCCAGTATTGACGGCTTATCTTTTTCTCGGAATCGGGTGGGAGTGTTGATGTGGCCATACAGCGGGTAACTGGAGACAAACTCTTATAGATCCGCCTTAAACTGTTCTCCAGGAGATGCTTGGGACTCCAGAGTGTGGATGTTACAATCGCCAGTAATAAGAACGTGGCTGTAACCTGTGTTCATCACCCTCCTTATCGCATATGCCGGATAGTCCTCCATCCCAGGCGTGGAGGAAGGAGGGCGGTAAATGTCCGTAAATAAGCAAGTGTCGTCGCCGTTTAAACGTCGACAGCACCAAAGAGATTCTTTTACCAAGCTGACCAGATCATCTAGGAACTCACATTGCAGGTCGTTGTGGAAGTACAGAGCCAAACCTCCAGATTTGCTGGGTCGGTCGTGCCACACAATGGACATGTCTGGCAGGGCGATCTCCATGTCGCTTATGTCAAGACGTAACTATATCTTTGTTATACAGATGAGGTCGCAGAACTTTGATCCTTGTGGGAAAATAACGGTGGATGTTTTGACGAATCATGTCGTACAACAGCATCAGTTCATGCCTCAATCTTCGTAGCCAAAGCGGATCGAGCTGGAATTCATGTCTGCGCTCCCGACGGTTCTTGGTGGATGTTTTGCCTAGCAGACATTTGGCAAATGACCTCTTTACACTTTTCATAGATAATTCGTCAGATTTCCTCATGCTGCCACAAATGATACTGCAATATTGCAAAATGGGGCGAGTGAGGACTTTGAAGAATTATACTCTGTCTGGACTTATATGGATCTTATACACCATATTAGCCACTGACTTTTCGACCGTATCTAGCCAGTATTTCAGTTGTTCGGAAAAACTGAATGTGCAAGAAGACCTGATTCCGAGGTCGCTTGTGGACTGTTGTGCCCAGTGTTTATTGTTGACTGTAATTGATCCCTCGGGTATAGAACAACCGCGATACGACTTTTAGCCGATCACTTCAGCACGGAGGCCGCGGATTTTTGAAGCACCATGTGCTGGGTACTACTTTTGACTGGGAGTACTGTGTTCTAAGTGCTTTTTCAGTGTAAATTGTGCACCAATATTATACTTTTGGCGTATTTTTCAATCGGTGCAAATTTGGTGGCTGTGCTTTGGCTAATTCCGGAAAGCTCATCGCTGGGTCTTACCGCCATCGGTGTCCGCCATTTTTGATTTGTTCTACATTGTGATGCCGTCTCAAGCTACTTGTGGTTCGTGTTGGACACTTGTTGGACATAAGGCTTATGCACTTCGGTGCTTTAGCTCCGATGTTTTGTTCTATATTTCGTGCGTTGGTTTACCCGCTGACGTGTTTCGAAAATCTTTCGACATCCGACATCGGTTTTTCCAAATTATATGTGATGAATGTCGCGGTGCAAGATATAAGAATACACAGCGACTGCCAATAATTATGGGAAAACCTATCTTCCAGTCAGAAACAAACCGTTTACCTTGTGAAGTAAATGCCCTCGTAAAGATACCTTTGTCCCTTCACCTTCTCTTGTCACTCCATGATCTGCACCACCACCAGCGTCTTCGACCTCGGCCGAGCCTCAGGTTCAATGTTCCCTACCAATAGAAAACGCAGACTCGGAACCTGCGAAATGCCGCTTCACTGATCGGCCTGTGAGTTTCTCAGAGTCTGTCTGTGATCTTCTGAACACCGAGGTTCCGTGGAACACTCAAAAGCACAAGGGGCCACGTAATCGAGTTCAGGCGTACACTGCTGTTTAACAGCAACTCAGTCAGATAAGCTCCTGCAGTTCTGCTCCAACAGGTTTATCACCGATTTCGCTGAGGCTTCATAATCTCATGGTCATCCACGTACCAGTGTCACAAGATGAAAACCCTCAGATACGCTATGATCACGACGTTGAGTTCCTCCAGGGGCACATCGATAGGCTTTTTGATGTGGGCGGAGTCAGTGTGACGATTAAACAAGTAATCCGACTTGGCCAAAAAACTATCCAGTCATGTCGATCGCTGAGAATCACCTTTGCAAATCACAATATGCTGCAGCTCATACTATCTCGTCTGTCATGGCTGAAAAGCATCAATGTTCACATCCGCCGAGACTTGGAACCCGAAGACTGCGATCATTGATCTCAAACGCCGTACTAAAGAAGACGAGACTGACTTAAAATGGTGCATTTTCGGGTGATCAAGAAGTGTGTACGAACCCGGATCAACCGGGTGCTCAACCTCCAGGTACCTCCCGCGGTACCTCCGAGGACCTCCGTGTGGCATTCGCCGTATGCAGTCTAATGAACAAAAGTGACGAACTGTGACGCTTCGCTGTCTGTGAGCGGCCGGATGTTTCAGGACTTGCAGAGATATGGCTGAGCTCCGACGTCCTACCCGAATAGTTCGCTTTGTCAAGATACTCTTGTTTCCGATGCGACCGAAAATCAAACGCTCAGGGTGGTGTTCTGTTGTACATAAAATCGTCACTATCTAGTAAACCAGCACGTATCGGAGCGAGGACAATTTTTGCGAGCAATTGTGGTGCACAATCCGTCTCAGACGTACAGAACTAATAGTGGTTGTTATCCACCTTAGCCTATTAAACCGTTGTTGCGATTGGCTACCACATATACAGAAGCACATGAGCCGCCCTCAGTTCTTATTGATGGGGATCTAAATTTACCTAAGATATTCTGGCCAGACGTTCGGCTTCTTCCCGGTCATGGCAACGTTGAGACTCAATTCGCTGAAATGATTATTGATATCGGGGCAACGCAACATGTCATCCAACCGACGCGCGTAACTTCGCACTCGTCAGCTTGTCTGGACCTAAAGATTACGAGCTGTGAACAGAAGCTGAACGAGATCAGAGTCCTGGAACCTCCGGAGAGCAGTGACCACTGCTCGATTGTGGCAAGCACAGAACTGGCTTTAACATATTACCAGCAACGGAAGCCGACATTCAATTATTGGAAGACGGACTTCAAGGGGCTCGTCCAAGCCGCCATTCAGACTGATTTGACACCGACACAGGATACGTCGCTTGAGGCCTGTTGGTCATTAATGAAGGGGAAGCTTAACTCGCTGTGTACTCTGTTCGTTCCCTTTAAGTATTCAAAAGTCGGACATGTGAAACCGCATTGATTTGATGCGGAATATAGGCAGTTAGCGCGACAGCGTCGCAAAATCTGGGATAGACACATCAACTCGGATTGTGTTGAAGGTTACCCAGTGTACAAGAAAGAGTGTAACTTATGTAACGCCGCAAAAATCATGAAATGCAGGCAATTCGAAGATGAGCTAGCATCCTCGGCCACAACTGCATCCAAAAGAATATTTGCCTACTTGAAACGTCAACTGAAAAATGGAGGCGTTCTACGGGTGTTAGAGAGCTTGGACGGACAGACGCTCATTTCAAGCACGGAGCGCGCGGATGTCTTGGCTACACACTTCTTCACCTTATTTTCCATTAAACCGGCGGCTGTTTCAGTACCGGCACAGGTTGCGCCAGTCTCCCTAGACAGCCTACAATGTGATGCAGTCGAAGTGGATCAGCTACTCATAAACCTCGATGGTGCAAAGCTCCCGGACCACATGGACTTTACTCATTAATACTCAAGTCCCTATAGAATGTCATCTCACCAGCCATGACAAAAATATTTAATAAATCACTCTCTGAAGGATCTGTCCCCTACGACTGGAAATGCTCCATAGGGAGATGGCTTTCCAAGAGCGATGATCTGACTACTGTAGAGAACTATAGACCGATCTGTTTGATTTCGACAGTATCCAGAGTTCTCGAGAAGGTTGTGAAAAAGAGTCTGCTGTTATTATTCGAATCGAGGAACGGATTGACGCTAGCGCAACACAGCTTTACGAAAGGGCTATCCTGCATCACCAACTTGATGTACGCAAACCACCAGTGGGTAAGAGGTCTCAACGAACGGAAGGATGTTGACGTGGTGTACCTCGACTTTGGTAAGACATTTGACAGAATGAAGAGGATCTGCGGAATCGGTGACACTCTACTTAAGTGGTTACACAACTTAATTGTGGGATGAAAGTTTAGAGTACAGATCAGTGACTACCTGACAAACTGGTTCTCATCGACCAGTGGTGTGTCTCAAGGAACTGTACTTGAGCCAGTATTATTTCTTATTCATATAAACGATCATCCGCAGCAACTCCAGTCACCATATGTCCTGTTTGCGGATGATCTCAATGTCTGGAGGATTATTGAGAAGCAGGACGACTGCGCTCGCCTCCAGCAGGACGTAGCTCGACTGTCAACATCGTCCGCTGAAAAGCAACTCCCACTTAAGGCAAACAAGTCGGAGCTCAGCAGTATTACCAGACGTCCAGCCACTCGAACATACACCTTGGACAGCCAGTTGCTCCACCCCAACACATCTGTCAGAGTCTTAGGAGTGCTCTGGTGACATGATATGAGATCACTTGAGCATACAGAGAAATTGTACCGTACGCGACTTGGTTTGGTCTGGGCATTAAGATGCAGTTTCTCCACATCGTCCGAAGAAACCATCCCTCGTCTATTCACCTCGCTTATTAGACCAATCATTGAATACGGTGACCCAGCTTTCCATCCGATAACCCGGTGGGAAACTGAAAAGCTGGAGAAAATACAGCATACGGTTACTAGAATGATTTCGAGTCTACGAAAGCTTCCGTATGCTAAATGTTATGAAGGACTCGGACTCTACACACTATCCTACCACCAAGTAAGAACTGACCTCATTACTACCCATCGATTAGCACAATTGAATCAATGCCCCATACTGCGGCATTTAACGGTGCCGTCCCCACGCTTATGGTGGAAGCGAAAAAATGAGCTAAACGCTTCACAGATGTCAGCTGGATCCTAAAGGGACTGTCCGTCTGTGTTAACTAATCCATCGATCAAGGGGAGTGGTAATGGGCTCTGTGACGCAGAGCCACTCATACCAGATTAATCAGTGGCCAGAAATCAGACCTACTCAGTGTCTCCGTCCTCTAGGTTTGAGGTTGAAGTGAGGGTGGCGCCTTATTCATTGAAACGGACTCTCCGTAGCTCACCGTAATCTACACTTGTTATAAGATCAGGTATTAAAGCAAAAGCTTTGGTTGCGAACCCTTGTCGTTCTCCTGTCTAGAAGGCAACCAAGGGATCAAATTGCTGACCATTCAGCACTACGTCTCTGGTTGTAATCTCAGCTCCGGTTATTTCTGTCCATCAGTCCTAAAGTGGTTCAAACCGGTCTTGAAGTCCGGTGAGCGAGCGCCTTCGAAATTTCTCAAACACGTATATGGTCCAAATGACCGAGGTCTACTCGAAACTAAATCGAGATTCTAATGGAGATTGCGTGTCCGCTTACCGAGGGTAAGCGACATATTCCGACAAGAAGCGAATACAACAAGACTCGCTAAGAACTCAGCTTTAAATTGCATGCTAACCTGAAGAGAAAGTGTGAAGCCTGGTGGTCTGCTCTGATGCAGGAGGTGGAAACAACAGCTGCTTGGGTAATCATCGTTAGTTATTCGATATGACATGAGAAGCGGGCAAAAGGAAACCGACGTTAATGAAATTTCATGCACTTAGAGGGGCAGGATGCTTGGAGCGTTCATCTGAATACGTTGAGAATCAATTCAATCGGTCGGAAAGGTTAGATTTCTTACTGGTTGGTAATTGTGCTACTTTTTGAATCATCTATTTGGAACCGCTAGGCAACGTGTTGCGCATACCAACACACCGGTTCCAGTGACGTGCGCTGTTTGCGCGACTGTGGTTTTGGTAGAAGAAGAAGGGTAGGCCAGCTGAGGATATGGTCAAGAGGAATAGAGACTCACTTTGAAGTTGGCGTCAACTGGTTCCTCCAGACTCTCGCATTTGGATCCGAAAGACTTTTCTTTGGAGTCACTTGTTGACGTGGTAAACCACAGTGGTGCTTGTTGCATAAACTTCCTTGTCCTTGCCTGTCTGGTTAGTATTAGGAGAGTACGGTTACTCGAGCGTAAACAAAAGAAGCTCGAGAATCGCGGCCTCTCAAGCCTCAGCCCCAAAGACTGAAACGAACTGAGCCCAAGGTTAGACCCATCTAATATCCAGCGGCCAGACAGTAACACACTGGAAAGATATCGATCAATTGACTAGCGTTGAATTGAAATCAGCTCACATGATCGATCGAACCAAAACAAGCGCAGTCGGCACAGCGTAATTTAACTCACCTCTGCTTCATGCTTCGTTCTCGAATAAACTCCATCGGTCGTGTGCTCGCCTTGGTTATTCTTTCTTACCGGAGGTTGTCCTACGCTCGCAAATTCCGACACAACGCAGACTCCCTCTCCAAACACAATTTCATTACTAAGGCATGATAACAATAGTGTACTCCCATGTGCTTTGCGTCCTGATTTCTTTCTTTTACGACAACTTGACTACTGTTACCATGCACATCAGCCATGTTTCTCCCTTCCAGCCAATGTGTAGAATGAAGATAATGATGATGATTGTGCTGGGGGTTATGGATAGTGCGTATTCGTTATTTACTGTGAAAAGGACGCTTCCCCAAACAATGTTTTCGAAATGTTGCTTTTTTGTTGCACTTTGTGCGACGGATATTTTGAGCAACCATTTTAGTCTAATTCCATTTTGTTCCCGACTGCATTTTGCTGTTCGCTCCCACTACGATAAGCGGCATTGCCAGTTGATATATCGTTAGTGCTTGGGGGTATGAACACCAAAGTAGGTAGTTTGAGTACATCAGAAGCTCAGCCAGGCGGTAAGCATGAGCATAACTCCGAAAGGGCGAAAATTTGCGAGGGTCATTTGCAACTGCACACGAAACCCCAGCTGTTTATTAGAAGCATCAATTTTAGACAGTGAGCGTCGAAGTGCCACTTGGCATTCCCCTCTAGTTGGCCGACGATGGGCCAAAATCGATTACCTTGTCATAAGTTACGGTTGGCATGGTTCCATCATGGACTGTCGCCCTTTTAGAAATATCTGTGTCCACCCAGATCATTTTCATGCTGACGCATTGTCCAGACTGACTGACGACTGCACATCCAAGACACCGGATGAAGACATTGTTCTGTCCAGCATTATCTTAGATTCCGAGGTTAGACAAGTATTTCAAACACCTGTAGGCCAACTTCCAGTTATAGAAACGCAGTTAGAATAGAAACAGCAAGAGATCCGTGTTATAACGCATTATTGGTTACCTTAGCACTGGTTGGTTTCTAAGCCCCCTAAGCATCTATTGTGAGCAGATCCGTAAAAGAAAGTACGTCTTAACCAACATTGATGGTAGCTCGATATCAGCTGACCGAGTTGCGATTCCTATGATTTTACTGAGGTAGGTCCTCAGTCAGTTCCACGAAGGTCACCTGGGGATCAGTCGTATGAAATCCATAGCCCGCAGCTATGCCTACTGGCCATTCATGAACCAACATATTGCAAATGTGCTTCGTTACTGTAACAGCTGCGCTATGAAAGCAAAACTACCTGTCGAATGGGAGCTTCATTCTCGGCAAAATCCAAGTGCACCATGGTCTCGCATTCATATTGATTTTGCCGGAACCATGGAAGGTTTCCACTATCTGCTAATTTACGAAATTTTTCAAATAATGTACGCAACAATTTCCTCTGTTTAGTTACACCTACGCCAGCTTATCTCAGAATTCGGTGTTCTCGAAACGATTGTTTCTGACAAGAGTTTCCAAATTTCTTCTTAAGAATTTGTTGACTTTTGCAACTCACATTGCATCGAACACATACACACTTCAGCGTACCATCCACAGTCAAACGGGCAGGCTGAACGTTTTATCGATACGTTTAACCGAGCATTCATTAAAATGGAAGGAGAGGGGAATATTCAGGAAATCATCGACAAATTTTTGCAGATTTACCGTACAACGTCAGGTCCAGCAGTACCTCAAAACATATCTCCATCTGAAGCGTTTCTCGGTAGGCGTTTCAGACGGTTCTTGATGCTTTGAAGCCATTACCACACAAGGGAGAGCGTAATGTTCAGAGGGAGCACGCCCCGGCATTTTGTGCCTGGTGGTAGTGTGTACGTAAAGAATGTTCGTGACGGAAGATCATGCTGGATTCCTGGCCGTGTTGTTGAGCGAATTTCAATTGGTTTGTACAGAAAACAAGGGGATTCCATCATATGGACTAGAGATGTAAATCATCTAGGACCCGCCGTTTGAAGTTCAAGGGACGTCCCAAAAACAGGAAGGTTCACTACCTTTGGACATCTTGCTGGATACGTATCAAATTACCCCGTCTGAAGAGTTTGTCGTGCAGACAGGAAAGATAACTACAGATTGAAGATACTCAACGCGAATCAGAGCGCTAGTGACGACACTCGAGGTGAATCGAAGACGTAAAGCGTACCAATCAAAGGTAGCGTGCTATTCTGTTCAGTTTAAACGAGAGAGGTGTTAGACGGGCTTACGCTTCACAGTCGCTCACAGCTAGATAGTTTGACATTCGTAACTGTCTCGTCACGTGATTGTGTTGGACGCATGCACGACAGTCGTTCAGAGCTAGACCACTTACCATTCATGACCATGTCCTCAAGTGTGGTTGGCCAATTGATCTTTTGTGTCCGAGCTGCTCAGCTTTGTCAGCTTTTCCATACAGCTCGTCCGGCACGGTGGTGTTCTAGCTTCCCGTTGGGAGTGGGTTAAGTTATAGTCAGACGTTATAATACTTTTTCCATGAATTTTACCGAGAAGCTTACCAAGCGTCTCTCTCGATTGCTAGGGGAAAAGTTATCTCGGCCCTTGGTCAGGAAAGCTTATCAGGATGCTCTGGGTACTGTAGTTTCACCATCTCACCCTACTGACATCGAGCTTTAGTGAATCAGGGTCTTGGCTGCTTTAAAAGCTTCGGGACCCTGTGTCAGCGGTACTCATATTTGCCATTGCACCAGTCAGTGGAGATCCGAATTGTTTTCCTCGGGCTGAGTGGCCTTGAGCACAAGGCCACAGGCAGGAGCGCCCTACTCTATGCTTGTAAGACTTGACCTATTCACTCTGAGGATCTTAGGTGCCTTTCAGAATTTGATCATTTCTACATGCGGAGCATTGCGGGTATCAGATGTCCGCAGCGTGTCTGCCAGGATGATGTGTGTAGACGAGTGCTAGACAGGGCTAATCTGGCTGTCTATGTAGCGGAAGACGAAGTCATTGACGACCAATCTAGGTACTGTTAGTCCGTCTCGTCTTCCAGGCTGGAGTCCACCTGCCTCGCCTTGCACTTGGCTAGAGAGGTCAGAGGAAGGGGGCCACAGTCTGCGTCAGTGGCGCGTCCACTGTTGTCTCCTAGTCTGACTGCTTGTTTGAAGTGTGTTTGGTGCTGAACCGTCTGCTGAGGTATGGCTGACTATAACAGGGGGAAGCAAGAACCGCAAGGAATCTGTCTGACCGATGCAGCCTTATCTTTGCACGATATCCAGCTGTTTGCGAAGCCAGATTGTTGACAAGAAGTAGGCACTTTGACCTTGAACGTTTGCCTAAGGTATTAGAGTTTTATGCTAGGTTCCTCTTCTCTACCACTTATTATCTTTTTTCCTTTGGTGAATGTGGTTGTGCGGCAGCGAAGCATTAGTTTAAGTGGCTGATGTAATCTTGTTATTGTTGTTGTTGTTTTGTCGGTCAAACTCACTTCTGGTTTCTCCGCGTGTTTTCCATAATCCGACTGATTGCTCTCCTCCTTCTCCTCCTCCACATTTGTTACCACTTTGGGCTTGGATTATTTACAATACCGAATCAATTCCTTGACTTTAGCGTTTTCTGATTTGTGCATGTTTGTCCATTTCCAAGGGTGTTCCAAAGTACCATCCATACTTGCTTTGGCTTTTTCTCTTGGAAAGGGAGGTTTATCAAGTTACCGACCCAAATACGTAGACAATAGCAATTGTATCGAACGTGATTCGTTAATGGCGCTGGTTCTCATGTATTCCGTAGGACGACCATCGAAGTGTTTCATTGCTGACTTCTTGATTGTTGAAAAACAATGGTTCATGGCGTTGTTGACCATAACCCAATGAGACAAATAGCCGATTACAGAATATGGATTGGACCACTGGCGATGACGACACGCTGCGGACGAGTCCCAGTATGACGAAGCAAACGTCCAGCGCTGTACTGCAAATACGCCCCCAGCATCATCAACAGCAGTACATTAGCCGTCTGAATTGATGCTTCCCTGCTATGCAACCACAGTGACCTACGGAGGGAAGAATTCCAAGAGGGCGACCGAGAATAAAATCGTAACGCTTTAAACGAACATTCAGGCTCGAAACGCCTGCACCACGTATTAAAAACATACCATCACACAGAGGCACGGAGCCCAAACTGATTTATTATGGATATAGTGAGTGCCGTTCTTTCGTCCAGGTGATTGCCACTGCTCGTACTCTGACACAATGGATAGTATCTACACTGTGACTCAACACTGAATTGATTGGATCTGGTCCTCGTCACAATTGCGCGGTCATTAGCAGGGCCAAAACTATTACCTGTGGTTTACGCGATACCCGTCTCTTAGTGGTTTCCTCCTAGCCACAAGACCACACACGACTATTTTTCATCTGACCACAAGGTCACATGCTATTGATTGCTGAAGCCAGTGTTAACACCACAGGTCTGCTATCAACGCGAGGTCAGTTCCATCGTCACTGAGTGGATAAGCACTTTTGTGTAATTAGTGTACTGCCTCAGACGTGTACATGCTCAACTGCTTATTAACTTCTTCTGAAACAATTACTTTCAAAAATGTAAAACAGCAATACGAAACGATATTTCGCTGAATAACCTGAAGTTAGATTACTTAATCTAAGCCGACTCATTTTTCCATGATTAATTTTAAGTAACAAGTTGTACTGTCCAGATGGTGCTTTGAAAAGGTGACAAGGTGTTTAGCTCATAAGATCTATGTAGCATAAATCGTGCTGGACGGGACTGTAACTAAATTTCTAGTTACTATCAAACGAAGTATAAGCGATCCTTGGTTCGCAACTTTTTCACGTCAGCTTGCCAAATCTACTCGGAAGAGTCCATGAAGAGTGAGCTACGGTACATTGTGTTCACGCTACAAACACCCTATGAACTTATCACCAAACACGTGAAAGAAAAACCAGGGAAGAAAAACGGCCCGAAGACCACAAGGAAAAGGTTTTCACTGCACTGCCTTTCAAACAAGAACCAAATAATAAAATGTTCTTCCACATCCTGCGCCAATCTGTGACGAGGAGTTATTATGTATACAGGCTGGTGTTACAACAGCACGGCAGAAATTGGTGCATAAAGCTTGACTGGTAAATGACCAAGTCCAGCTACCGTCTCATACGTTAGAATATCGTACATTAGTATTGTACAGCTTTAAAAATGTGCGACAAAATCAATGTTGAAAACGTGCAACGGTCCTTTACCAAACGGTTAATGGGACTGGGCTCCTTGGGTTATCGACAACGGTGTGAATTGCTGAGCCTAGAACCATTATGGTTGAGAATTAAGATTGACCTAATCTTCCTGTTGGATTTTGCTCACACCAGTTCTGAGGAACAGGATATACAGCCTTATGGGATAAGCTGCCCGAATTCATTCGACGCAAAAACACTAAAATAAATTGCGTGCTCTAGTGTTAAAGTACATAACTGTAGAGGATGTATCACATATACTGGGTGAATCTACGTCAGTGGACAATATTTATGAGAAAGGCCATATAAAACTTTAAATGTCGAGTCTCACATTGATCGCATTCTGAATTCTCATCGGCTTAGATCTCACCTGGTATTTTAACCTTGTGACCTTGCGTATCTATCAACTTTTCATTTTAGTTTTCCATGTTCAATATTCTCTTCACCCCACTTGGGCCACCGGGTATGCATGCCGTTAAAACGTTTCAATTCACTTAGTTTCGCTGGCAATCCTAACCGTCCTGCACTGGTTACAGATCATTTGCTTTCTTTTATTGATTTGTCTTGATTTTTAACATACACCTAACTACTCCATATCATAACTGTTGCGGGTCCGTCAAATATTCCAGTAAAAACGCGCCAGAAACCACGGCAGAATGGCTGTGGAAAGCGAGATTCAATTCCTCCTCACAAGGCAGCAGCGTTCAGCCACTCCGAGACGCGGTACAACTGCGCACCTTTTGATAATTGTCCCTTACAAACTACTACCTCGTTGTGGTAGCAATTTCCCCTTAATAACCCATTGCATTGGCTGCGATTCGCACTTTGTTGGTCGTAAAAGAGCTTTCAGAGGACCACTTGCCTTTTTTTCTTCGCCTTATTTGGGATTCGGTTGGTCACGTGATTTTGTGTGCGTCCTTAACCGGGCAGCGTTCACGTCCAAGACACTAGCGCGTGTCTACCGTAACCCCCTCGTGTGCGTCCGTTCCGAGGGCTCAGCGTCTACCCGAACACGTGCGGCTAGGATCGTTCTGACGCTCGCTCAATTTCCGCGTCACCAGCGCGTACCCCGGGCTAAGCTAACGCCATCAGGTCAACGCAAATCCGTTCGATTGACCAGCGTTCCAATCCATTACCGTAGGCGTACTCTAATCGTGCCAGTGACAATCTTATCAGGCATCTACGCAATCATAACACAGGCGTTCCCTCAATTATAACAATAACATTCCAGCTACTTGGTTAACTGTTTCTCTGATGAAACCACAAATGTGACCCAGGCTTTTTTCTCTCCCCTTCACTTCATCTTGGACATATCTTACCTGTTATCAGACTTGAACGCCCGTGCTTTGCTAATGACAGCACTGACAGACTGATACAGCGGGAAGCCAAATCCTTTTTAGGACCTTATTATCATCTTGCTCGTTAATATTTCATATTCATTTAGCCCGACCTGAAAGTTGACCGTGTGTCAGAATGGCCTCTGTCATCTTGATAGCCGGACTTCCAAGACCTTCGATTACCACTTCACTTTACCTTGATCATCTCCCCGAAATTCCCTTTTACATGGCATTATTCCCCGACATGTTCCTCTTAAACCTCAGTATCAGTGATAGGTGGACACCCAGCTCCTTAATATTTTTCGCAAACCTCTTCCACCCTTGTACTATTATTCGTACTTTACCCTGGCGTAATAAAGTTGACATCAATCAGAATCAACACAGAAGTGATGGCAGGTGAAACACACCAGCATTAACCCAAACCAGCATTAGGCAGAACCGCACATATGGTAACTACGAACCGGCGACGTTGTTGATAAATGCTCAGTGTAGAGCGATAACCGGAATAAACATTATCACTTTTCAGACATTGGTGGATGCAGAACTTCCAACAGCACTGCGAAAAAGCGCAACGATGCCGGATAATCGTACAAATGTGGCCCTGAAGTAGAAAGCACACAAATAAACGTGAAAAATCGCTGAGGAGAACAGGGACAAAATGGTGGAGCAGGGACACGGGGAGAGATCATCAAATTTCGTAGAGAAAGATTAGAAAGAAACCGGAAGTGGGGTCTCCACAGATTGCGCCATGTGAATATTAAAGGGTCGCGCAAACGGCGCGGAAAAAAATTTGCAAGGCAGCACGTGCTGGACGTGTGAGGATGAGCAGTTTCTGTCAGCGTAACAAAACACCACCGGTGCAGAGATTCAAAATGAACCAAAGAGAGTGAATAAAAAGCACTCAGGTACAAAAATTCGATAAAAGAATGCGTTTCCAAACACAGTCAACGGGAAAATGTGCAGAGTGATTGCCTGCTAAATCTGCTTAAAAAACAAAATTGTATTTCCCTACCCAATGTGCGAACGGAAAGCACCCTGAGCGTGTCCTGTGCGGTCTTCGTCGCTTTGCTGCACACAGTACTAATTCTTTCAATCTGTGGAGGTCAATTTTCTTCGTCTGCCTCTAAGAGTTGTCAAACAACTGTTCCAAAATACTGGTTCCATTTGATGGACACTCGGATTGGGCACTGTTCGATGAACAAAGGGAGCCGTTATTTGCAGACGGACGGACAGTATTCAACTGAAGCATCCCATTCACATACCGGTTGTGCAGCTCCGAAAGGAATTGTTTGTTCAGCGTGGATCCGTGTCGCAAGTGCGCGCAGAACAGATTCGCCACTTGGTATGGACACAATTCGCAGAGTGCCTTCAGACCGGAGACCAAACAGGCCAGATCGAACGTCATAGCCGTGGTGGAACCAGATCTATCCGATGCATTCTCTGCAAATGGAACAGCTGGTGATGACAACTGATGTTGGGATTCAGTGTTTGATGCAACACTGAAACTTCGTGCCGCTTCCGTGGGTGTCCCGACGTATCTAGACGCTCTGATCACGTTCAAACCGATGTTGGGTATGGCCTCCGGTTCTTCAGCTGATGAGAATAGAAATGCAAAAAAGACGGAGAGGTTGGAATGCCGAACCTCATAAGGGATAGAATAGGTATATTTCTCAAGTACGAAGCATTTTGGCACAGATCATATATACACACGTACTAGTATGCTCTTTCATGGGCAATGTAAAGTGATGAATTACAAAATGACGGTATATATATCTCGACACTGTAGGGCACAGTCTGACTGGATGGTATGAATAGGACTTAAAGCGGAATAGCATGGAACACGTGTATTTGGTTTGGACTTTTCCAGAACAGTTCTTAAGCTAGTTTTTGGTCTGCATGGCTAATTGATCGGAGATTGAGAGTTTGGCACAAATAATAAATGTAGATAAATCCAAATATTAAGGTAAAGTAATACGGCCATCCATGGAACTGTCTCGTGGGGACCTGCTTCCATGTAGGGTATTCCCTCGAGGGGTTTCATTTTTACTTCCATATCCAACCTGGCCAGGTGTCAGTGTGGCTTTTAAAGCGAGTATGCCATTATCTTTGTGACTCCATTTGAGAGCTATTTGGATGTGTGTACAGTGTGGACAAAAAAGCCATTTAGCCCGTACCATCAATCGGTTTGTTTTAGTCAAGTACTTTCTCTCGCCAGAGAGGCAATGACAACGCAACTTGCATGGATGTAATTATTAGCATTGGAATGTTCAATACGTCAGGAGACCGGCCTAATCATCGCCAATAACGAAGTAAAGAACCATCTAAAATATGTGGAGATTGACGGCATCCGATTTCGGATTTGCCTGTCACTGTGGCCAGCTACTGGACGTCTGCGTCTACAGACGGACCATGGGTGACTTGCGCTGCACCACGCACAGCTCCAAGCACACACCCCATATCCAGTGTAAACCCGAAGGAATAAGACCGGGAGGCATGTGGATGGGAGCCACGTTTCATCAACGGAGCCGGCCCACACTCCTTCGCGAGCGAACACAAGCGCGCCGTATTTGGGGAATCAATCGCACACAGGGCGGTGGCTGGACCGTAGTCCGCTCCACACTGAGTGCATGGAACCACCCTTTGATCCTAAAACGGCCACAGGAACCGTACACCTAGTCCCCTCCAGCAAAGACAAACTGTCTCCTGGAGCCAGTATGGACGAGGTAGTGGGTAATAGACAGGTAGGCACCTTGTCAACATGCACATCAAGCGCAGTCACACCGGGGATATCAAGCAACAGCTAATCACTTGAGAGAAAGCTAACAAAAGAGAAAAACTCGATTAATGCATAAGGAAACGGTGACATAAACCTTAAGTAAATAGCATATGTAATAAGTTGTTTACAAACAGATCCTAGCTAAGTGCACGAGGTCAGGAAGTATAGTTCACGGAATGCCACGAACACAAAAATGTTATGGAAATCGAATACAATTGGCTGAAGCGATGTGTGCAAGTTAATGGAATAGAGTACAGGGAGATATTTATATGATAAAGAAAAGCATTAAGGTAAAAACTGTAAACCCACCACCTGAAATAAAGAGACTTAGCATGCAAGCACGCGGTTAGTAAATCGAATTCAGCGTGCCTACAAACGCTGCGCCGGTGCTGCCTGCCTTCACTGCAGGACCCGTCGTCGCTTCGGCAGTGGTCCCGAGTGACCTCTCTCATGGCTCACTAGGCCTGCCTGACTAAGGCACTCGCGACCGCACGTTCTACAGCACAATGCGCTCGATGTCGATGGAGTACAATTCATTGGTGCTTGCCGCTTCCGCAACTGCCGCTTCTTCTCTGCATGCATGAGGCTTTCTCCCGCACTTCAGCAACTGCCTTCGTGATTAGATCGCGCCATGCACCACGATCAACCGCCTTCGAATCCCATGATCTGCAATCAAGATTAGAACGTCTGAGGCTCACTTTAATTATGTCCTGGTAACGTAACTTTGGTTTCCCCACGTGCCGCTTCCCTATACTCAGCTGACCGTATAAAAGTTGTTTCGGTATTCGCGTCAAATCCATACGGCTCACATGACCGAGCCATCTCAGGTGTCGCAGTAAAAGTATGCCGTCCACTGCATACATCCTACTTCGGCGCAACACTTCCGTGTCTGCAACTCTGGCGCCCCAGCCGATCCGAAAAAATTCGTCGCAGACACTGCTGATGGAACCGCTCGAGATATCGCACATCCCCACGGTACATCGTCCACGTTTCACTGCCGTATAGAAGAACGGACAGTACCATGGATTTGTACACCATCAGCTTCGTGCCAATGCTAAGTTGATGGTTGTTCCACACTCGGTACTCAAGCTTCCCGAATGCCGCTGCCGCCTTCGACACGCTATTAAGCAACTCAACGTGTAGCTGCTGATCAGTCGACATCACACTCCCAAGGTAGCAGAAGCGGGAGGTGGTTTCCAATACTTCAGCGTCAATGCTGATTCGCGGCAATATTGAAGATTGCACCTACGGCGAAGGCTGAAAGAGACAGACACTTTTGCTTGTGTTGATGGTGAGTCCGAATTTGGCCGCTGTCGAAACCAGAGCACTAGTCTTGTGCTGCAACTCATCCGCGCTGTGTGAAAACAACGCACAGTCGTCAGCAAACAGCAACATACGGATAGTTGTCTCACAGACTAGAGTTCTCGCACGCAAACGACGGGTGTTCAGCAACCCACCATCAATGCGGTGCCCCACACGAACACCGTAAGCACAAACCGCATCAACAGCACAAGACATCACTGCATGAAGATAGATAATAAACAGGGCAGGAGCTAAGACACAGCCTTGCTTCACACCAGTGACAACTGCAAAGTCATCCGATGTCTCTCCACTAAGCTGCACCCTCGTCCGCATACCACTGTGCAGACATTTAATCAAACTTGCAAACTTACGCGAGCAACCAAACTTACCCAATACCAACCACAATGCCTCGCGGTTCACCGTGTCAAATGCCTTGTGAAATCAACAAAAGCGAAGAAAACGGCTGGTATCGTTCTCTGCACTTCTCCTGCAACTGACGAGCCGCAAACACCATATCTATAGTGCTGCGACCCGAACGGAACCCACATTGCTCTTCCGCCACGTTAGGTTCCACAACCTGACTGACGAGGCGATTGAGTAGGATTCGGGCAATCACCTTGCCAACACAACTCAGCAAGTTGATGGCACGATAATTCGTGCAACATTGCTTGCTCCCTTTGCCCTTGTACAGTGGTAGCACAAGGGCATCCTTCAGCTCAGGAGGCACCTCCTCCTCAATCCATACACGTTGCACCAAGTGGTGCAGCGCAGTCAACAACGCGGGTCCACCGTGTTTCAATACTTCAGGCGCGATCCCGTAGGCCCCAGCACACTTGCCGTTTCGCAGCTGAGCAAGTGCTTTCTGCGTCTCGTCCAGTGTCGGCGTGTCCGCCAGACACGCATTCACATCATGCTGCTTCAGGCCGTCCAGTGTAGGCCAGTCAATCTCTGAACGGTTGTTCAAGAGACAGTCAAAGTGTTTTCGCCAGATCTGCATTATGTCTGCAGTCTGTGTGCAGGTAGCGCCTGAACTACCATCGATCAACGTCCTCAGTGGCCCCAATCTCGGTCCATACACTGCCTTCAAGGAGCCAGAGAATTCCTTGTTTTATCGGCGTTCGGCGTAGCATTCCATCTGCTTCGTCTCCTCCGTCCAACATGCGTTTTTAATGCGACGGATCTCTCAAGTCATTCGCCGTCGAAGTTTGCGAAACTGGCTACCCTTCCCGAAGTCACTGGGGTCTGCCACATGTGCAGCAAATGCTGCGTTCTTTTCCGACACCAATACGTCAATCAGTGCATTGTTCTCATCAAACCAATGGGACCTCTTAGAGTTTTCGCACCAGATGGTCTATTCCGCAGCAGCTGTCACCTGGTCGCGAATGTGGTGCCACAGGTCGCCCACTGTGGCTATGCAGTCCACATCACACAGGCGTGCAGACATCGCCTTCTCCAGCTCAGTACGTTTCGCCCCAGTACCGAGGGAGAGAATGTTAAATTTACGCCGGTTCAGGGCGGGAGTGCAATACATAGATTTACGAAAATATATGTACAGTTTGGTCCTCACCAATTTGTGTTCAGTGCCACACTCAGCTCCACGCTCTACACGTGTCATGCTCACTTCACGCATATCACGCTGACATGCGATGACATAGTCGAGCAGGTGAGCGTGACCACTCCGTGGGTGCGCCCAAGTTGCTATATCACTCGCACCCAGTGCAAACCGAGTGTTCGTGATCGTCAGGCCGTGAGTGGCACACAGTGAGAGCAGTCTGTCACCGTTCGCATTCGCTGAACAAATGCCATGCGGACCGATAACATCTGTCCACGCTGATGCATCACGCCCAACGCGCGCGTTGAAATCACCCAGCAGAAATAGTCGGTCGCTCCTCGGCACAGACCGTATCACGGAGGATAGCTGAGTGGAGAATTGATCACGCGTGTCACCAGGATAACACATGTGCTGATAAAAGTGGCAAACTTACCTCTTCCGAGTCGTAGGCGAATAGTAATCAGTCACGCGCTGATGCCTCTTGGTTCACCCATCAGCTAGCCATTTACGCACACGGATATTGAAAATCCCACCCCATGATCACGTGGTGCTGAGGTGGCGTTGCCCACCCAGTAGAATGTGTAGCCAGCACCTGCTTCATGCAACTTACCTTGCTCAGCGAACAGAGTTTCCCTGAGCGCCGCAATAGCGATAAGGTAACGCGCCAGCTCCATCGCAACTATTGCAGTGCGTCACTCCGGGCGCTCACTCAAATTCCGGTCCAGTAGTGTGCGCACGTTCCAGCACCCGATACTGAGTGCTTTGCGCGCAGGCATACGACTGCATTGGTGGGCAACCGAGCACGAGGTGGTCGTTGTGCTTCGGAGGTTTGCTTGAGGGACTCCGCCCGCATCCTTTGGCTCAATAGCCTTACTCACAAGGCAGTGGGTGATTTGGTGTTTTGCTTGAGGGACTCCATCCGGAGCCTTTGGCTCAATAGCTTGACCCACAAGGCAGTGGGGAGCAAATGCAGCTCGGGAATGTGATTGCAGATACAGATTGTGATCTGATTGACGGCTGTCACACGCAGCCTTGGAGGTACTGGGACGATTTATATATGTTTTGCGACCGTAGTAGGAGACGCATCTGCGACCACGGCCAGGCGTGAGTGGGTTTTGGCTGGTTTGCACCAATTTGACCAGGGGCTGTCTGGCTTGAGGCGGGCAGTAGCAATCCATTGAACATCCGGATGTGCCCTCCCACCGTCAGAGACAATGCGTGGCGCTCGTGCTCTACGCCAATCGAGCTGTGAGCTTATAACCCTTAGACCTGTTGTCTCCCATGCCTAGTTTTACGGGAAGAGGGCCGTCGACCACTTCCTAACCTCCGAAGAGGATGGACTATGATACTGGGTAGGGCGCCCACTCCAGACAGGAGAATGACTCGGGTCCTCAGCAAAAGCCTTCGACTAAATGTGCACCTGAAAGGCAACGGGTCTAGCACATGGTCAGTTAGCCGACTCTTGCGGATTGGTGTCCTGAATCTTAGCAGATAGAAGGGCTGAACCCAACTCCCACCCAGTGGTCGCCACGAGGTTGTTTGTTGTTGTTACCATTCTACCCCCGCCTATGCGGAGGTAGAATGGTATTAACAGTAACGATAACTGATAAAGAAGAAGCATGTTTTACTTTGCATGAAAAAGACTGATCGTTCAAAAATCGTACACAAGAATTGTCAAAAACAGATGTCTACCCGAATTGTCGATTTGCAAAACAGTTATGAGAAGAAGTTTTAGGTTCATCACTACTTTCATTGGTAAGGTTCAGTGCAACTCTCACCGACTCCTTAAAATTCCTCTCAACATCAGGCGATCCTTCTTCACTTCTCTTGTCGGCTTTGATTCGCCATGGCAACTAGTCTTTCATGGAAAATAGTATTTCATTATGAGAGGCTCTGAGAAAAACCAAGCCCGAAGACCGCAACGCCCTGTGTTTGCTGCATGCAGTTAGTTTCGTCGAGGAAGCTTGAAAACCATGCTTCCGTGGTTGTTCCTTGGGCAAACGTTGGCAAAGCCAGCAGTCAAAAGGAGCTGAAGCAACTTGATTTTTAGTATATGGGGAAACATTCAGCACAACCAGAATCACTCCAACGGTGTGCCATAATTAGTTTGGTAAAGTTCTTTAAATTCTTCAATTAACTTTACTGTAACAATACTCTGTCCAGAGGGCCATATCCTACTTGGCAGCTAGATCTTGGAAGACGTCTAGTAAGGAAGTGATAGACTTCCCTGTACCAGAGAACTTGGCGTGAGTCATGTAATATCACAACTAGCTAAGGAGTCGATACCCTATACAGGACTATCTCTTCAAAAACCTCATAATAGCAAGAAGGAAAGAGGAATGGACAGCATGAACTAAATTTATATATTTCACGTTCAGGGTTATTGGTCGATAGAACACTGTTCGTCTGCTTCAGTTTGCAAGAGTTTCAGCAATTCGTGGGCCAAAACCCAATTTATGCAAGTAGACGGAGTTTGTGATTACTTTCGTCTTGCCCTGATGAGGTTTTCAATTATCTTCCTTTAAACCGAACTATCTATGTGCATAACATTAATTCCACAGGTTGCCTGTGAACACCTGGTGAAAAGACGTGAAATATCTGAATTCAGATTAATCTATCGAAATGTTCATTATTGCTATTTTAGAGTCAAGATCCACCGCGGTTCAATAGCCCAAGTCTCTTGCAGCAAATTATCATACTTTAGTTTCGAGTTCCTTTATGGACGGAGATGCTAATCACTGCTGGTGTGAATGTCCACTTAGGTGAAATATGTCCATCTTTCACTTTTTCGCTTTGGTTGTAACTTCAGCTCGATGTTATACTACATTACATTCACAAAGTTAGAACAAAACACTGCAAATGTCCTCTCCCGGACGCAAGAAGCCTCTTTTGACTTCACTTGAGTCACATAAGGACTACCTGGCTTTCTCAGCTCTTCCAAACCTCGTTGACTGACCTCCGCCTGGGTCTAGATTGGATGATATCCCTTTACATTCCACGTCTGTGTAAAATAAACCCCCTTCGAAAAGATGGAATGCGCGCTACTAACAGTTCACGAACGAACGAAACGGTCATGTAGTGCTCTTCCGGGTGTACAGAAACTGTCTACCAAAGAGCGGCGGTGGTGAGATTCTTTCGAAATTTGGTCCAACTCCTCTTTCATTACTCTGTAAAAAGCAACAATTACATAGGCAACCTTATTATGCCATGGATTGACGGCGGTTCAGCAAGGATAGTCGTGATTCCAGGAGCCAACCCTGCCACTGCACTTTAGAAACTTGCATACTTGTTTGTTTGTGGTGACTATCGTTAACCCCCCATGGAACAGGGTTCTGTAGGGCTAGTTGGAAGCGAAACGATCGCACGCTACAGCCCCTCATAGAGTGGATGAGATTCCCGGTATGGAAGAGCCTCAAAAAGAAAGAAAACGACCGCCTATTTGACTGCGGTTTAACTGCAACCATCAATTATTCTTGATAGTAAGCTTTTCAATAGTCGTGAAGTGCGGTATTGCGGACCAGCAACACATAAAATTAACCGAGTGAAATAGTTGTCGAACTACCCCTCCAATGAAAAAACAAAGGTGGTTAGTTTCATGTCCCTCAGAGCAAGATGCGCTACTAGCCACGTGAGTTGCGGAACTATCGGGTGAGCGAGAGGCTAAAATCCTATGGATCGCTGTTGAATTCTAAGAGTCATGCGTACAGAGTCAAGTAAAATCAGGTCAACTCCAGTGTGGTGGACAAGTAAGCCCGCAAAGCCTCATGTTGCAGACGCCGAGCAATGGAGCGCAAACGCACCAGTGACTTGCAGAGACTATGGGCATAAAAGTGGACACCTGTAATGCACATCCCCACCATTCAAATGGTGTGATGACCTGAGACATTACCGTCAAGCGTAAAATTTTTCCGAAAAAGGGTTACCAGGTTATCGACTAAAATGTCAGTCACCGATACGTGATTCAGTAGCGCCTGGAAAAAATTTACTACCAAACTGAAAGATCTGAACTCAAGTTGTCTTCCAAAAGGGGGGTTCCAGCGATCCTGATCGTTCGCATCCCACACACTGGTAAGGCTCTTCTGTGCTAACGCGGGGAACTACCTATCAAACCGCAATGGCATTCACTAAACCAACACAATCAACCGATGTCGTTACTACCTTGGTGAATTATGAAGACAATCGTAGCATTCTGACAGTATTTCCATATTCATCTCTTTCAACGTCCTATTTCACTACACCTGTCAGCCATGCTTCGCAATTCCTGAGGATTGATTGTGCCGCCGGACGCCATGAATACCGCATAAATGTGTCAGTGCCAAATCATTCTCCGTGTCCCCGGGGGCAAATGTGTCACGGGGTTGGCCCCAGTCCAATAATGGTAAAACCAGATATCAGAGCTGATTCACGCGCACACGCAACCTGATGACTACAGCCGCTCCAAAGTCCGTTATTTCCGCGCGCTCACACATACGCACTCAGGGGCGCGCGTGCATGCACGCGTGATCGGCGCAGGTTGGGCGCGCAAGTACAGCCTGACCTGTAAACGAAGTCTATGGCGCATTATTCTCTGTGCAAGTGCTGATCTCACCGGAAATCCAAAAGCTAGATTCGTTTGGCGTCCTGTATACTGGCCAGCGCAAAAGGACGAAGCACGAAAGCATGCAAATGCGTGTGCACGCTCCTAAAGTATGGGGATCGATCGGTACTTTCGTCAGGGCTGGCGAACGACGGACGGAACAACAAACAAACGTGTTTACGAGGCTCCGGTTCACATGACTACCGTCGAGTAACTGGCAACCGGTAAATAATGGGGATGTACTTATAAACACAAGCGGAGGCGATCTCACTGTCCTCGTGAAATAAGTACCACAACGCAACCAGTCTGGTAACTGGTTCTGAAGCATAGAACACAAGCATGCGTGCGCACACACACATAAGCGACTTACTTGTCAATAAGATTACGTGCCGTAGAAGATAGAATTCCTGAGCGCTCAAGGTGGCTTGGCGTATTTCAGACATGAATTGGGTCAACCCATTAGCGAACTGTCTATCCGGTCGTGTAATTTGGTCAATACCTGCGGTTGTAGCGAACAATAGCCACGGTAAGCCCATGTGATCGGTACCTCGGTCCGGTTGGGTGCTTTGGCTCACAGGATAGGTAGATTTGTCCTCTACGACAACCAAATCCAACGCATGTTCCACCATACTCAGGGCAAGTAACCGGTGCCAACAACCTGCCAGCAACGAGACCCATGACTCCATGCCGTATGAGTCGAAACTACTGGAGAGAGGCAGACCTGCTGATGCAGACTTCATGCGATGTATCACCGGGGCTGAAGTGGCCACGAATTCGGCCACCTGCCGAAGCCATTCCGTGACCCTGGCCTGGACTGGGCGAGCGGTTTTTTTGGCCAGTTGCACGAGTTGGCGGTTGACCAATGGTCTAACAGATCCTTGGATGCTCGAATCATCTTGTTCCATGAGTGGGGATGCAGACACTTGAAGAAGAGGGGGACCAGTGTGTCTGTCCAACCCGGAATCGGTGGACAACGCGGAAGACAGTTGAGATGTGGCAGAGCAATAACCTGATGAGCGATGAGATTGGGGCGGTGCAGGGGCTGATGGCCCTGAGGTGTTTGTGAGTCTGGCCTGAGCAGATTGGGTGTGATGTGTGGTACGGGGACTTGACACTATGGAAGAATTTTGACATGGTAATCTACTCAAAGAAATTCCGTTCGTGTACACGTTGAAGCCAAGAGAATTTTCCTGAGATTTCGAGATACTTCGATTGCGCGCGCTCATTTTAGCTCTATGGTGAAGTACGTCGAACAGGGGTCCGTCCGGTTGACGCCGGTGTTGTAATCTGGCTCTTAGTGTCAATGTAGAATCGGACAATGCACTAATAGTGGCCCCATGGGCACGTGTGTAGGGTCGAGGAGCTGAGTCTTTGGCTTCCATTGAAGTTGTACGATGGCTTGGGTTGCAGCCTGAAGCTCTAAAGACATTCGGATCATCTGAATGCGGATGGCGTTGACCATTAGCGAGAAGTATGGGGTTCGAAGTGTCGGGCGGTGCCTGAGGCCATGAAACAATAGTAGAAGGAGGTTGGGTAGACGGATGCTCCTTCGATTCAGTGAAAGGAGGGTGGGGATATTCAGCCATTGAATCATTCGATTCGCTTGTCCCACCTTTTGAACCAGACGGAGTACGCGGAGGAGAGTTATTCCACACCGGGGTCGCGAGTAGGGGACTAGCACAGGAGAAGGGAGAACGAGCAGCCTGGCTTCCAGTGGACTCGGAATGCACCAGCAAATTATACAGCAAGCCCTCCGTTTTGAACTGGGTCGGAGAGCCGTTAAAATGTCTCGGAGTGGGGGAGGACAGAGGGGGCTGAGGACTGGCGCCAACCGAATTCGGGCTGACGGTACGCACCGAGATGGTAGTAGCGGAGCTCGGACTGGGCACGGTACCTTCGACGGTGGAAGAAGAAAGTTTGATGCGGGAAAGTTGTTCACTACCTTCAAGCATGGGTTCGTGCAAAGTAGCGTCATCTCCTTGGGTTGGACAGGTGGACTTGGGATTATTCTGGGCGGTGACGTTCGGACTTATGCCGTTCTCATTTTTTTCACCTGTCTGTGGTCTGGAGCACAATGTGGCATTGAGCTGTGACTCCTGACTGGTAACCAGCGCCTCAGCGATGCTGAAAGGTGGATGGAGAGATAAACAGATGAATGGAGAGATTACTGGGTTGCTCATTAGCAGAAATAACCACATTCCTAAGGGGGTGCAACAAAGTGAGAATGCTACCGCCAGGCTACGCAAAACAAGGAGGCATTTGTCGTGCTCAGCTGCCATGTGTAGGAGGTAGTGACCGAAAAGGGGTTACTAAGAGCCAGTTACATTGCAGTTTTCTTTACTAATACTTGTGGTTACTGTAACCATCGCAATGAGACTGGACCTTACCGTGGTGCGATGGTTTGTGTGCCTCAGTGATCTATTGAGCTATACTGGGTGGTGCATTTTTGCACCTTCAGAGCCACTCATACCAGATTGGTCATTGGTTAGAGGCCAGACAAATTCAGCCTTCTGGTCATCCAGGTTGGGGGTTGCAATGAGGGTGGCACCTTATTCCTTAAAACGGGCTCATTGTAGCCCAACGCCAAACGGTCAGGTTTCTGAACCAAAGGCTTTGGTTGAGAACCCTAATCGTTCTCCTGTCTAGGCCTGGGCTACCTGACAGTATCCTGTCCACGCAATACAATGAATCACACTTCAAACAAATTTCTTGATGCTCTGGCCACCGCAGAGGATAATAAACGGGGCCCTATCTGCTGCATCGGGCAGGGTGGATAGGGGTTTGGATGCTACTGCTCAAGCCTTCCCGTCTTCTTATTCCCCTTCTTGCGCTTTTTCACCCTTATCGTCCCGTTCCAGCTTCACTTTTATCCCCCCTGCTTTCAACCCCCTGGTTGGGGTGCAAAAGACGGTGAACACGTTTGGCTGGGTACACTTGCTGACATGGCAAGGAGCCGACCTCAGTGGCGTTCCTGCTCTGAGTTTCTTTGTCCCTCCCTATACCTTTTAGCCTCCCCCTCCACCTACGATCTCATTTCTTAGCGTAAAACATAATCATTTTTCTTTTGCCTAGTAGCCGGCTGGTAGCTTACCGGAACGATGCCTATCCGTTGCTGGTAGCTCAGCTGGTATGCAACTGTTGTGTTTATTTTCCTATTCCTTTATGTATTGCGGCACAGTAGCTGAGGTGCTTCCCACCTCTAGCTGACGTGTATAATGAATGATGATGATTACTGTAACGACGAAACTACACTAACTCTCATTATGTCACAAAACGTATATAATCAAAGTTACTTCGAGTCATAAACTTAAACTATGAGCAAGGTCTGGACAGAAAGCGGTTGGGGCCGAAGATTTTGTGGTATAATCTTGTAACCGGGGTTCTAAAGGGTAGAGTAATGTACAAGACAGAACTCACTTCTAGGTTAGTAACGTGCGAGTAGCGAGCGCAAACAGATAAATGTAACAGTAATGTACATGGCAGGCCGATGAAAATGTGACGAGACATAAAGTGCATGCAAATGAAGCGAATGAATACCGGGGCTCATCATCATCATCATCATCATTATACACGTTAGCTGCAGGTGGAAAACATCTCAGCTATTGTGCCGAAATACAACAGACAAGAAGTAAAAACAACAGAGGCACGCCGGCTGAGTCCCCAGTAACGGATGGACATCGTTCCGGAGAGCTAACAGCCGGCTATCGTGCTGTAAAATGTTATATTACGCCTAACGAATGAGATAATGATTGGAGGCGGAGGCTAAGTAGGACAGGGATGGACAAAGGAACTCACAACACAAACGCCATTGGGGCCGGCTTCTAGCCATATCAGCATGTGTGTCCAACCACATGCGTTCATCGTCCTTAGGACGCCAGCCAGGCAGTCGGGATGCACCAACCGACGCCAACTTCGAAGTGAGGGTTGTCGTTTCTCTCGACTAAGTCATCGCTTGTCCTCCCCTTCTCCTCTTCCAACCACACCACCAGCGCGCAAACGATGCACGTCGCGGGAGTCGAGGTGCTGGCATGCGTAACACGTGGCCCAGCCATCGGAGCCTGGTGCGTGATATAATGGTGCTGAGCGGTTCACTCGCTCTTCCTGCACCAAATACGCGACGCCGAACACGCTGATTGCTCACGCGGTGCTCCCACCAGAGATGAACTAAGCTGCAGAGGTAGCGATGATCGAATGTGACGAGCCTCTTTATGTCTGTCGACCTGATGGGCCAGGTTTCACAACCGTATAAGACGGTTGAACGGACAGCTGCGTTATCAACGGAGACTAGTTTGAGGATGTAACCATCTGAAGCGCGAAAAGCGTGTTATTAGTTCAGAAAGTCGGAAGGAGGTAGGAGTTGGAGCACTAGGTCATCAAACGGAATGATCCATATGGTGCAGGATATTAAAATTCTTTTGAACCTTTGAGTCTACAAGTACGTCATTTGAATGGTGTTTATGCTTGACGGAAGGTTGTGACTTACTGCGCCTTAACCCGAAAAGCTGTGATGATTCTTATCTTGTTGCGTTTGTTCACAACATCCTCCTCCTCATTGTATGCGTGTTTCGTAGTGATCGCTGGTTGTCACATGAACACAACTTCTGAGAAAGGAGTTGGCTAAGTGGGCGGATTTAACAAACACTCAGGGTTAAGGTGCCTACGTCAAGTCAGTGAACTCTGGGTCACCAACAAATGGTTGTCGCAAGAAGGTCGGTATCATAACCAAAGATAACCCATGGTTGGAGATGGTTCGGTGTTGCCCCTCCCAAAATTGACACCGCATACCTGGTTTTGTCCCCGTTTGGACGGGAGTAACACCGAGAAGCAACAACGATCCACCTCCAATTCCGATATGACTTTTGTGAACGTAATGACCGTGAGGCTTACTTCGAAGTGAATCGAGGTCTGAATAGAGATTGTGTGTCGCAATCCAACCAAACCGTGGGTACTCCAAACCAAACTTTGAATAACCCATGATTAATTCGTCACCATATTCACTCCAAGTACACGGTCCGGTTAGATGATGGTGCGGGTGAAGTGTTATGTCCTAGGAGACTTCTAGTCTGGCATACGGTGGTTTTCGCTCCAACACCGAACGTCGCCTCAGACACCCTCAACAGTTAGCCAACTAGCAAATGCAGATCACGAAATTACCCATCCAGGGTTAAGTTAAATGGCAATACGAAAACAAACCGTTAGTGTCATGTTCAGTTCAAAGCAAATTCCGTTTCGCATGGGGGTCACTGACCTAGTGCCTAGTGCGCAGCCCTGTCATTACTTCGACGTGTGATCATTGCGATGTTACGAGTAGCCCCAGCAACCACGCATTCTGACGCCCTAGCCGGTATTAATGATCAGTGACACTATCTGACATCCAACACACTGACGAGACCATGACGGTTGTGCGCGCGTCATTACTTAGAAGTGCACGCACGCAGGTGTTGGAACGAGAGGCAAAAAACTGCAATTTTGGACATCCTCTCCCACTGCTTAACGGTGAACGACCATGGGTGCGTCGCAGACAACACACTGAAACGTAGATAGACTACCGTCTCTTCACGAGGCGCATGGACGGGGTAACTGTGGGGGACTAGAAGGAAGGACCTATAACGCCGTTAGATGAGTAGAGAATTTAAACCACAATAACGCACAACTTGACCGAAAGACAGTGTGGAACAACGGCGCCCAAGCAGACGAAGGATCGACATTTCGCATTACCCAAGAAGTGTATGCACTTGTCTAGACTACGACGACAACGCATCTATATAAAACCAGGCAGGTGAGGTAGACAGATGGTTACAGGACAACAGACAATCGCTTTGCCCAAATTGAAATAGTTTGTATTGGCCAGCAAACTAATGCTGTGGTGTCTGACCACAGCAACAACGCTAATTATGATAGACCACAGTTCCAAACGGATTGGCTGAAACATCCCATTGAATCATGAACTGTGTAGTTTTTTCAGAGTCCGATCAATCGAATTCCGCAGCTCGCAGCGGTTAACATCCGTTCACACAATATGTAGGTCACCTATCCGGAACTATCCGACGTAGTAAGTATGAGGTGTCATTAAGAAGCGTAGGAAATGTTTACTGTTCATCCCAGTACAACACTTACGCCAAAGCAGATGGCTTAATCGGGTCAAATCAATTACAACTTATGAAACTGGCGGTGTTAAAGCAAACATCTGAATGAATAAGGGCGATCGTCTGCTTGGGGAACGTGTCCAAGACCTATGTGAAAGTGTAAGCGAGAGAAGAAAGTCGGCAGGCGGGTTCGACGCCTCAAAATGCTATTGGTGTTGCGTTTGCCATCATTATAAAAAGTCACAAGGGGTCGCGACACTTGTCGAGGACATCTCATAACAGCTCTGGACAAAAGCGCGCGGTGAAGCGGTGGGTCGTCGACCCAAGGCAATGAACCCGGATGGGATAAGACAACCTTTAGAGTTGGCATGGAAAAATAGGAAGTTCTCACTTTTGTATTCCCTCTATTACTCTTAGCTGTTGTGTAAATTGTGGGTTGTCGCTGAGTGACTCACGAGCATAGCTAACATCCCCATTTCATTAACAAAAATCAAAACCGGAAATGAGCGCTGGGTTAGGAATTCCTTATCAGACCCTTACAGTGTCGCAATCCAAGACACAATGCTGATTTTTCAAAACTCGACAATCAACTTCTAGCCACTGTGCCAAGCTTGCGGAACTCAATTAATTAGTGAACGTGGCACTATCTGCCAATGAATAAGTGTTGAGTTCCACTCCCAAATCAGAATATATTTGCCCGATGGGACCAAACAAGGACGAAACACGTCGCGGAGTGCAGTGACAATCTAGGTCTTTCCCTAAATTTATTCAAAGTGCTCGGATTCAATGACAGGTGAAATCACTTTTGCTTACGTGGCCTTATCAACTTCTGCCACCCACTCTGGCTCAGCGGTATAAGTTATCGCTTACAAGATGCGAAAAGGTTACGGATCCCTCGCCAGACGGAAGCGGTGCGCTCAAATGACGGACGCCGAAAGTATGCTAAGGTCCTTTAGTTTTTCTGGATTCTAAAGCTTTTATTTTTAGCTTATCCAGGTTAACTGTTTGTGCCCCTTGTTTTTTCTTGAATAGCTGAACCTTTCCACCATAGTCCTCACAGTACGTTACTGGTATTGCGGCGCGGACCAAAGTAGCCGGGTTCACCGAACTTCGGACTTAAGATGAAGAAACTGAGAACGGTGTCATTACGATGAATTTTTGTTATGCATGCATCGTTGGCACCACCCACAGAGCCGGTTGCAGATGAAAAATAAGGAATGGGGTCGGTCAGGATCAAGTCAGCAAGCGCTTTAGAAACATAGGTCACTACTGAACTCGGAACTGATCCTCACTCATACTAATCTGAAATTTGAAATTATCGCGGTTACTGATGAGTCTGGTTGTGGGATTGGAGCGATCATTTGACACTGCTGCACGAGACCTAGCGTCAGTTTGAGAAAGAAGTCGTCGCGGTTACTGTTGAGAAGTTTCACAATATGCTATATGGACGACGCTTCAAATTCGTAACAGAGAGTCTGTTATTTGTAATTTTTTGTTCGAAAAAATGTATACCAACATTCACAGCCCGTTGAATTTAAGGATAAAGAAGCTTACTCTTGAAATATGACTTCAGCATGAAGTGTATGTCGATAGATTCCATGCAGCAGGCAGAAGCCTCATCGAAACTGTTCGATTACAACAAACGTGAACCAGAAGATGCTGTCATTGTAATGATTGTAGCCGGACAGATGTCAATCAAGTGTTACATAATATCTTGAATAATTTGCCGGTGCATACCAGGATAGTTCAGCAGGTAAGCAAAAGTGATGCATTATCAATGTAAAAATGGTATATTGCGGGCAAAAATGTGGATGCTTAGCAAGTCCCGTAGGATGGCCAGAAAGAGAACCACAACATGGTGAATAGAAAACTGAGAAAATAGAACTCGGTTTTGTGGATTCACCACTATTTTAACACAGAAGCAAGCAGAAAGGGCCAACCTCAGTCGTGTGGGTTAATTATGGTTGTGCAACTTTCGTCGCATTATATCGTCTATCGAGACACACAGGCTATATCACGTAACATAGGTGGATTAGGGTAACTTCAAGGTGTTTTTAAACACAGGTAAATTGGAGGCGGACAGAACGTAATTTGGGAGGGCGTTCCATGGCTGGCACACAGGAAGAGAGTAAAACTTCCGTCGACATTCTAGCTGACACTGTTGCTTGGCTAACTAGAACTGGTGGTCTCTCAAAATCGTGTTTTGGCTCAGGTGTAGTAGGTGAAGGCAGACGTGATTGGGGTTCCTTAGAATCTGGTAGGTTATAATAAGGCCGCCACGTGGGAGCCGGTACCTGTCGCTGTATATTTTTAAGTTCCTCAGAAGTCATGGTCTACATAAAACGCGGTTGGCCAAAATGTTGCCTAAAATGGAGAACTCTCCCAGTTCTTCACGCGTAGCGAATATTTGTCTGGAATTTGCTCGCGTTTGCTCTGTGAGGATCGCATCTTGATCGAAGAACTTCTCTGTACCGCATCCTATAAAAGCTGTATAAATGACATCCAAAAATTGCCGGCATGAAGACACTCGCGCAGAGCTACATTTCCGGACTGATGAATACACAACTTGTATGAATTGGGCGCAGATGCTCCAAGTATTAGTAAGCTTACCGGTTGCCTACAAAACCAACATTACACTCGTGGCCGATATCTGAACTTCCATGGTCCAGGATACACGTGGAATTTGCCGGACCCATTGAATGAACTATGTTCCTAGTAAGCCTCGACGCCTATAGCAAGTGACCAGAAAGTAGCGCGATGCAGAACATGTCCGAAAGCAACACTTCATGCATTAAGGCATAGTTTCAGCCAATCCGGCCTGCCGGAAACAAGTGTCAGACAACAGATCGCAATTCACATCTGGCTAGTTCGCCGAGTTGCACGCATACAATGGAACTAGACACCCGATGATTGCTCCGTATCACCCGTAATTTAATAGGCAAGCACAAAAGTTAGAGGACACTTTAAAACAAGCGCTGCTGAAATCATAGGGGAAGGAACACCGAACAAAAGACAGGAGAGGTTTTTGTGTAATTACCGGGTTACTCTAAATTCCAACCCGATTGGCGGGAAATCACCTGCTGAAGTACTGCTGGGTAGGAAGCTCAGAACTACATTGGATTTGCTGGCCCCTTAACCTCCACCGATACGCCGAACGAATACTGTGATGGAAATCCAGGCGGCATGGCGCAGGGTCCAGCAATTTCCATGTTAGAAACAAAGTGTGGGCTGCTTCTCCATGAATGTGTCCAGTCAACTTCATGCCCGGCCAAGTCCTGTGGCGCTGTTCGCTTTGGGAAACAATTATGAAAGTGAGAGGCAGCAGCAGTATGCCGGTACCCAGTACCGACGCTCCGATGCCGCTCAACCACCACCGGTCGCACGTGGGTTTAGGATACTGCGACGGTTGCCCTGACCCTACGCAAGCTAGAACCCGTGCCGTCAGATTACAACATGAGCTCGTTACCTTCACGCTAGGGGCCGGAAAGTATTGATCCACCACGACAACCAAATGAGGCAGTGTTTTACTAGGATTCCAGAAACGCACGATACCCCGGTTCCGGCTCCTCTCCTATTCTCAATATCGAAGTGCGTGCAATCAATCGGGGGCAATACAGCAGGTTAAACTTGCTGACTAATGAATCTTGCTCACTACACCATTCTCAAAAATCTTACGAAGAGCTACTTCACCCTACCCAGCGTTCCGTGGTTACCGCATACATCCATACGAGTGCAAAATCAAGGTGTCAAGTTAAACCCCGAAATTGAGTGTATTGTCACGTCCAAGTCGATTGCAAGTGAAAGCTGATCTGAACGCATCCATCTCATTACCTCGACAGCAGCGAAGCCAAGGCAGGCAGAGTATTAAACTTCTTATCGTCCATGAGTAACGAGAACTTATAAGGAGAGCGGAGAAAAAATATGCGGGAGGATGCTTGATCGAGGCTTGCATCGAGAAACAGTAATGTATGCCACCAACAGTGTACTGACTCACTTGATCTGACGCTTCAAACCAATACCTTACCCGACTGTCATCAAACTTGTCTGAAATCATGGCTTTTCGATAAGTACAAAAGATACTAAATTGACAAGTGCTACACTTATATGCCTACGCTAGATACCGTCTCAGCGACTGAGATCACCGAGACTCATTCCAAGTTTACTGGTGACCCAGATTAGGATTGTCATAAGGGAACCCAGTGGTGAAATGTCCAGGAAGTGCAACTTGGCTGATGCCAGGAAAATTGCTTGGACTTTTGTAACTGTGTACAAAAACGGAACATGAAGTTGTTCAGAAAGTAAGTATGTTATCTTACAAGCCAAAACCATGATTGTGTCGAAACAATTCGTGCATACAATTCGAACACTGTGTCTTTGTGCTGATATAGTTGTTCCTGTCGCCTGTTTCACACAAAACCCACACCACTCGTGCATCCGGGGTCCTATTTAACCAAATGTGTATTCCACTGCAAAACGATTGGTGCTGGCTTGTTTTCTTCCTCACTTTGCCCGGTCTTGTGTTCCTTGTATCAATACACCTTGTGATGTGGCACTCAATTCTGTGTTCTCACGGCAAACGCAAGCGGGCGTTCAGTCTTACTCTGAGTCACTACAGGATTGCGTGCCGCAATCCATCCACACAACGGGATTTTCAACTCACTTCAGCATAGCCTATTAGTCTTCGATGCCAGGTCACAGGATCACACAAAAGCGGACAAGCATGTTTTATCAGTCAGGGTGGTGAGTTGCTGCTGTACGGCGAACTTCGATGGTATCACGTGACTAGGCGGCTGTCGAACTGCGTGCATCGAGAGTACTGGTTGTCTTGTTGGAAGCACACAGCACGTGATTCGGACGCGCTCACCAAGACATTGTCGGTGAACCGGTGCTGTTAGGACATCAGCTGGCTGTTGAAGTCGGTAACATACGCGCTAAGTTTCGGCAAGTTGTTCCATAAAATTGGAATGTTGCAGTCATCACGTGTTGAAACATTGGGTACAATGAAGTCAGTACATTTGTTGCTGCATTCCATAATCGCGCGCAGGGAGACGGTCACGTGAGGTAATCATGGTCCACGTTTCTGATATCAAGTGGTCGGTCTTGACCTGCATGGACGCAGCAGAGAACCAATGAGCGTGCCTCTTAGGGAAGTAGCCCATTATGCACGCAATGGATTCAAGTTCATGAGGCGCCGATCGTAATTGTTTAATTAGCAGACATAGCTCATCGTTTCCCGGACTCGCGTTGCTTGTCGTGGTGACACAAACCGACTATTATATAAACAATAAGCCCTAAGTGATCGGAAACAGCGCGTGGTGTCATAAACACTGGTAACTATGATAGTGAAGGCTTGATGAGGGAAGGCTAGTGCGCCGAATCCCATTTATTTCCTGTAACTTGCTCTGGAAGCATCTCGTGAATAGATGATTATTTTACATATCCACTGCTTTATAATAGGATATGGTCTTTTGTGTCGATTTCCCATAGTGTGTGCCTAAACGAAACAGTTTACAAATGTACCATAGGCTTGAAAACGCTTTGTTTTGACATTAGACTTCAGTAATGACTCGAGGAACTGAATCTGATGGAACAAGTGCCGGAGCTTTTGTAGGACTTTGATGGCTTACCAATTTCTAGAGCGGCAGGACTCGCAAGGCAGTGGGAGATAGGTTCTGCTCGGAGGCCTGATGGCAGTGTCCTCTAAGGATAAGTTAAGTGCCAGTTGGCATCAACAGTACGCCTGTACGCTGTACAAACGTTACGCTATCGCGTAACCACCAACTGTTGCGCATGAGCTAAGAATACTGAGAGGATCTCACGGTACCCTGTGCAGAGTTCTAGGCTACGTGCCTCTTCTAGACTAGGACTATGATAAGCACGTAGTTAGAAAAAGGCTTGCACAGTTGGAGTCCGAGTAAAGCATCGGTTACAGTGAAGTTAGGAAGCCGAAGCGATGAATTGTGCTTGCTACAGAGTACCTAGTCCACAATTGCAGCTTGAACCTGAATGGTTTAGCAAATCTATGGAGGTTCAAAAACCGGAGTCAGTGCCACCAAAAGAGGCAAGCCAAGTGTCTGACTCGAATAAATTGAAATGTGGAACCGAATGGATGGCTTGAACGCTCATTCTATATGCATATAACAACGATACTAACGATGAGTCATTGAGATGTAGGCTTTTATGCCACACCGGCACACGGCTAGATGGGACGTGGAAGTGTGGTTGGAACCTTTCGTGTGAGTACCTTGCATGAAAGCAGATCGCCAGAAGACGGTTCCACGGATGGCTGTAGTACTTCAATCGAAAGTTTGGTCATGTATATATATATATATATATATATATATATATATATATCTTACTGTAAACCTTTCCGTCATTCTAATAATAATAATAAATATTAATACTATAGGCACATTAGTATTATATTTGACGAACCGATCACTGAAAACGCGTTTGGGAACCACCTCTAACAGTGAGAAACTAGTTACTTAATGCGGTGCCACTCCATTTAGTTGAACTGCATCCCCTACCACGGTGCAGTATACTATCCATCCATTCATAGGTGAATAATGCATGCTCTCGCCGACGAGAATAGTGCCTTCTGCTCCTCGGTCGGGTCGAATGTACAAGGTCAAGCGAGTCGCGCGTGTCGTGGTCTCGCGAGTGGGTAGTCACCGGAGCTAAATCAAAGCCTTTCAAACTAGACAAACGCTAAATGGGTCAAGTAAGAAGTCGCTCAAGAACAGAAGGGCATGTCAAGCTATCCAGTGCGTTAACTTCACTTCTAGAAATTGATGCTATAGTAAGGTCTAACTTAGGGGGATGCATGTCACTTCCCCTCAGACGAAGCGGCGCAACTGTAATTCGTCAGATTCACTTCGACCATTATCTGATTAAGGTCGAGGCTTCGCAAACATTAGCAGAAGCACCGAGATAAGGAAAATGGCAACCTTAGCGGCCTTGCTGGCTTTTCTCCAGAGCTCCTGCGGTATTTTGTCTCACTGCCACATGCAAGTGCGTCTGTAGCCCACACACCGGCTGAGGGTTTGAAGCTTGTCGCCGAAGTACCGCTTGACAGACCACCGCTGTTGACCAACCCAGCTGATACCTATGGGCGTGGTTTCAGTAGACTAAGCGGATCAATGCATTGCCATTCGGAAGATAACCAAAGGACATGCATTGTTCCGGATGTGGACAATGATGTTGGGACCTTTTGCCAACTGGGTGGTTAGATTATGGCCACTTGGTTGCCAGACCAAATAAGATCATCCCAAGAAAGTTGCTTCAAGGATGTCCCCTAAGATGTTCCAAATCGAGTTGGGACTGGAATAGTAGATGTGGATGTTCGTTTTAGCCTGCATCGTTGAGCCAGGATAATAACCATGATAACTGCAATCTAGGCCTGCAATGGCTGCCCCGATACACCGATCACGTGAAATAAGGAGGCAAATACGAATGATAAAACGCATCAAGAGCCAAAACAAATGAGTAGGTGTAATAATGTTTTAAGGGAGAATAAACTAATATATGAAGGTGAGAGTTTGAAAGTGAAGGCCAAGCGAGTCGAATCAATGTTCAAACGCATTCATGGATAAGACGTGTTAGGAATCAACTACCCTACATGGTAAACGAAAGTACGTACAGACTCTATCAGATCGAGACCTGTGTAACTTCATCGAGTGGCTGTGGCGAGATGGTAGCCGAGTTGGTTGAAAAAGCGATTGATCATGCCCGAGTTTCCAGGTGAGTATGCAATAAGTTAAGATCATTCGCCGCGACGGCAATGATAATACATTGAAAAAGTTGCCAGGTTAAGTATATTTACTGGCTACGATAGGTTCCGTAGCCAATGAAGCATCTTGGTACCAACCCATAAGCCAAGCTATTAAAATGGATAACAACCCGACAACCTCAAAAACGTTTCCTTTCTGGAATTGGAAAATCCATGAACTGCGCTGCTGTCGGCACATCCCAGCACTGTTTTGTAGTTATCCGATTAGTAGACTTCCTACACTGATATTCCGATGACTCACTCGAACACTGTATTCGTATCTGGTCATTTGTAGGGAAGCAGCCCAATTCACCATGTTTCAACCGAAGTGGAAGGAAATGGAGAAGGAACAGAATTTGTCAAGGACAGTCCAAGCAAAGATCATTCACTGATGTATGTACGAGATAAGCAATGTGTTCCGATACTACGGAGGTGGCTTGTACTTTAGCCAGTCAGACGTTTGGTTGTATATCCGGCGTTCAGTCCGTTTACTATACAATGGCACAGACAATTTTTCAACACTTCCTGGATCCAAGCAACTGTGCACCGTGGCAAGCAAAGCCGAGGTGCGCAGTCCACTTAACACGCTGTGCCCAGAGCATCTCCATGACACAACCGGCGATCACCGCATTGTGTAAGACGGTGTATGCCAACACAAAGTTTAATGGAATGAATGGTTAAACCATCTTAAGCTTTTGTAGGCGTTATCTTCACAAGATAAACTCAGGCCCCCACGGTGGGTGTGCAGAGACGTGTGCATGTAGCACAATCCATTTTCAGTCCAGTGACTGGTTGTAGACATGTTAAGAGGCAGATCGGGCGGACCAATGTCACTAGACATTTCTGTAGGTGCAAGCAATCTTAAATAGCAACACAACCCAAACAGCTGAGTACATTAGTTACAAATCTCAGTAGGACCGCGGTAGAATCGATGGTGATACAGGTGTCACGTGGGCTAGAAGCTGTTAGAGTTTTCACCGAGCCGCACAAGATGGGTATGGTACTGCCTGTAAGTCACTCTCATGGTAGACACAGGTGTTACAGCAGGTTTCGAGAAAACAAGGGGTTACGCCTCGAGCATTGGTGTGACTAATGAGCCTATAAGGAAATATCGGCAGTACGCCAGAGCCTAGCGCCACAAACTGTTCATTGTGGGCTGGAACCGTAAAAGTTTGCCCGCGCATCTACGCAATCTCGAACTGATGAGCTGTGGGCTACACAAGCCAAACGCCACCAGAGACTACCGCACCCCTTACCGACAAAACCAGGGACGCAATGACAATAATAACCTCTGCTATTGTTGACACCATAAGGTTAAAACAGTTAGTTCCCTTTAATTATTTGAAAAACAGAAAGGAGACGAACATTAGTAGATGCGCGCATTTTTTATCATCTCGTCAGTACCATTATGATAACAGGAAACAGTCAATGTACTCAAAGGGTGTCACCAGACTAATCAACATCATAATCAGTGTCATCTGATAAATCACGTGTACATGAGTGAACGGCGGCTATAGCCCTCAGAACACGGCAGCCCAAGAGCTACACCCATTTTTGTTTGCACACATAGGGCCGGTCTCATTTGGTTGCCATGGTCTCGGTGAATCGCAAGAAACGCGAACTAGGATGACGCAATAGAATCTGAAACACCGAGACACGGTTAACCCGATGATGAGACTCCCAAATGTGCCCGTCTATTGATGACGCTGGTGGCTTACGTGAGCTCGGAGCCTTTGAGGCAGGTTGGTTTACCTCCCGTTGAACCCAGTTGGGCAGGTGTTCCTTCACTCTAGAATTCAAAACCCTCTTGGTTCTGCCCAGGTAATTGACTCCGCAGCCATATACATATTGGTAAATGCAGGGGGATTTGGCGCCGATGGGTTCCATTTCCTTGACTGAAGGTAACATCATCTGGGTTCTGTTACGACTGCGCCACCGGCGTAGTATGTTTTCTGGATGGTAGAGTATAAACACTTGGCTGTGCTCATTGTGGCGGCTTTGCCCTTAAATGGAAGTTTAATGTAAACCTTTTTCTTAGATTCTGTCAACATCATTTCTTTCGGCTGTCTGGCCTGACTGCGCATTTAGATGAAAAGTTTAGGGTAAGCGTTTTCCATAAGTGTTCTGGTAATAGTCTCAATCTTTTTAGCCAAACAATCAGTTGAATAAATTCGTCTGATACAGGAAAACAGTCTTCACCAGCTTACCTTTGTAACCAATTGGTGTGAAGCTCGTAAAGTGCAGGTATTGCCCAGACCATGTCGGCTTTCGGTGTACAGACCGCCTAACGAGCCCGGTATCCCTTCAAATGATGAGAATGCCCAGAAACAGAAGGTAATTATTATACTCAAATTCATGAGTAACTTTTAAATTGATATGGACGCTATTCACCTGTCTGGCCAGGCATTCTATGTGTTATTGAGGAACCGAACACGAGTACCTCATCATCATACTGCTTGTAGAAAGGCAGTTGCGAAATCTACCCGCTCAGTTTTCCTACAAGATCAAATATCATACTCGAACAATGTGCTTTTGGTCTGTTGGGCCCGTTAGGCAACCGGGTAAAGGATGGATTAGTGGTATCCATCGATTTTGAACAATTGTCGTCGTCCGTACAACCTGGTGGCGGAAGTGGAGATCAATTTGTCACTCTTTACCCAACAACCAGTGTGTTGGTGATCATTTGGGTGGGTACGAATTCACAGGACGTTGCCACTTAGTACCGGCTAAGGTATGCGAAATGTATACTTACACTTGCACGAGTAACGATTTGAAGCTAACTGGTACTGAATGGTACTTGTGAAATTCAGACTACGCGGTTAGTTGAAAGATCACTTAGAACATTAACTAGGTCCTAGAGGCGAAGTGAACCGAGACTCGAATACGTAACATAACAAATCTCGTCATGCGAAAAATTAAAAGAGAAATGGAGATCATTTTTAACAGCTTAAGAGACCAGTTGAGTGATTGAGTGAAATGGATCGGGTGCAGCGAAGACACGACTGTTCTCTATTACACCATATCGGTTAAAGTATCAGCCGTCGAGTGTGACCGGAAAATGTTGTCTTCCCGTTCATCCATCGAAGGCTACTACTATTCACTGGGTTCCTGGAAAACTAATGAAGTCGTTTGTACAGGTGAGAAAAGGATTAATCGCACTGTTACCGGTTGTTGGTACCGATGCAAGCGCAACGTACAAGGGCGGCGCTAATACCCTTATTTGAACGAAGTGTGGAAACGGACAGAAATAAGCTGTTTCCTCCCCGAAAGACTGCGGCTCATTCTTACAAAACAAGGGTACAAAATTAACCAAGCGAACATCAGTACATCATTCTTGGCTGGGGCTATTGCTCGGTAGCCAACTAAACGTTGTTCTATCTAAGTTCATCAAATTTCATCATGTCATTCGATCGACCGTGGTGCCAAGTTAGACTGATTGTAAAGCCCTGGGATCAAAGGGATAAGGTGGTTAGCGTGATTCATCCTGTTGCAACGTGGGTGCCGAATCAACAGATTCGCTTAACTGTAACCTCGCAGATGTATTAGCCACCTGGCAGGAAAGCAGCGTGATTCAGTCGACAGACGATGTTCCATTACTGCCAACTGCGTCGTCCGAAATAGATTTATTCATAATGGAACACGCTAGGAATATACCAACATATCGATCCCTTTCTATTGTCGGTATGACTGATCGTGGTGCACAGACATACCTCAGCTTCATTGATTAGTCTCGAGTCATTTGAACAATAGCATTAGCATGCGGGAAGTAAACAAACGCTAAGGTCCCCATACGAAAACAATGAATATGTTTCATATTGGCATTCGAAAAATCAACGAAAAATGAGCCTTGTCCAACAGCTAGGACAACAGCACGGTGACTTACCGTAGGAAGAACATGGTATATTTGCGCTGTTAGGAGAGCGCCGTCCTCGCAACTGATCTCCTCAGCCAGACAGGAACAGCACACCACAGCGCGCACCGACTGATCCGACGTCTTCTGTCTTTAAAAGAAGCAAACTCCTTTTTTAGACAGACATGTCACAGAGGGGGTATTGGCCATTATTACGTGTAACTTGGCCAAGTGCGCCCGATCCCTGACCGTTGCACATGTGGGGCTCAAGGTCACTGGACGTGTTCACCGGTATACTGCTAGTGCACAAAGCACGAAGCCGCTATAACTGAAGCAGATCTCACAGTGCAGTCTGCCGGATCACGTATACAGGTCCACGCACTCACACGATAGACGTCCGTGTTCACGGACACACATACATACTCACCAAGTCACATCCATCGCGGCCTTAGAGGGCATTCAGGGTCAAAGTGTCCTTACATCACTACTATTTGGACATGAACGCGCAAGCTGCCTAGGTTTTTGGATTGGTTCATTCAAATTGCATACGTGCCGACACTGGCTGCGTATGCCTATGACGTCCAGGCCACTTCAATGCCCTAGCTTCTTGCAACGATGAGGTCATCGAGACGCTGATTGGTTAGTAGGTCGCTAGGCCTTGGCACGACCGCACGCGGCCGTAAGGGTTCGACATGGTACACATATCCGTGACGGTACGCCGGCATACCGGGCGTCGTGTGCTACCGTAAATATCACAGGTTTGTCTACGGTTGAGGAAGTGCAATCCTGACTCGTGCCTCCAGCGGAAGGCGAATGCCTAACCTTGACCTAGAAAGCGACAACGCATGACGGACTGTATACGCATCGGTGATAACCGACTAGGCGGTTGTGTTTAAATCGGGTGCGGTTATCACTGCAGTCGCAAATGAGGTTGCAAAAGTTGAACTGTGCATCACAGAATTATGTGACGTAATGGTGTGTCTTAACCGTAGTAATGCTTCTCCTCTCCCTCGATACTTTTGTAAACTCGGCTGTAGATCAAACGGTCGCAGTTTTCGGTCGTTGTTGGTAGTGACGTATACGTGCATTTAGTGCCAACAGAATGTTCTTGATTATTCGTCGCAGCATGCTACTGACCGATCACATACGGTGAACCTGTACAAAGGTTATTTTTTCCCCGGTAGTAACAAGCTATCCCGCTGATATATAGTGTGTTTTGCGTGAGACGAATTGGGAGAAATTGGTTTGAAGGTATTCAGATGAATTACTAGTTAACCCGGAAAACTGGGTAACCATGCCATCTAAATGACAACATTATTGCAAATATTTCCATAAAATCCTGATTCAATTGGCCTACAATGTTCCAAGCACCAAGATGCTTTGGACCAAATTGCAAAAGCTTGATTAAAAAAACAATATTTTGGAGTGAAAACTAAAGCGGAAGGTAAAAGTGAAGAGGTAAGTTGTGGGGGTATAGCAACTAACTCAGATGCATCATTACCGCAGACCGCCATTTTAGCAAATGTTGCCAAAGACAGACGAACGTAGGACCTATATTATATGGCGCGTCCAGTAACACTATCAGGGCTCGAGGAAGTAACTGAGCCGCGTACCTTCGCCTTAGTGAGTCACATTCTTGTCAAATGAACAATGATTTAGGACTGATAAAAAGCGGGTGTTTTACAAATCCCGTAGGATGGTTGGGGTAGAACCAGAAAAAGCAAAGGGTAAGTGAATTGTCATTCTAAGCGTCTACCGTTTCACCTGCACTGTGACATCACGATAATTTGTAATGGGAATTAGATAACCGCGCACCAAATAATGCGGGGAGTAGTTTTGATGTGTTCGTGAGAAAAATACAAATGGCAACACTCACTCATATGCCGCCTCCTTGGACCGATATGATAGTTAAATCTAGTTTGGGTGTATGCTAACTAGACTTCACTGTAGCAGTGTTTAATAAATGTGCAGAAATTGAAATGAGCATGTTAGTTAGCAGCGTTGGGTTGACGCAAGGACATAAAAGCCTGTATAGTGCAATATAAACGCCTAAGATTATCATTGAGACGTCTTTTGCATATCTTCAGTGTGGGGGAAGAGACAACGTAAGCAGGGACGGCATTCCAAGTTTAGCCCATAAGAAGTGAAAAGAAATTTCTGCTGCATTCCAACTTGCTATACTGTGTGGTCAGGTTTAGCTGGTAACCTCACAGAGTCCTACTGGGAGTCAGCTACCAGAGGTGAACGACAACCATGGTTCTGATCCTTCAAGATCAGATATGCCATTATCAAATTGCCACGCAGGCGTCAAAATTCTCCACTGCAGAGTCGGAGAGTTTTCAACCTCAGTTGGTAAGGGAGATGAAACAGACTCTTTTTCACCCTTCGTTGGGGTTTTTCATGTACGGTGAGGTCCTGGTTGTGCCAGGGCTGCCAGGCGTTGATGGCATTATCCGAAAAGGGCCTAATGTAGACGTTAGCATCTATGAGATTGAACGGTCAAAAGACCGAATGCTCTCCGCACAAGGTCAAGTGTTGGTTAGTTTTTCAATACTTTTTCGGCCTTACGTGAACAGTCAAGATCACCTTATACCAGCAGACTTAGGCCTCTTTCATTAGAAGCGCGCTGTAAAGCTTGATCCCCAAGCCTGCACCTGCAAGTGCATTGATTGCGTATACTCAACGTCTAACACCTAGTGGTGTGAAATGAAGCACTTTCTGAGTCGCTGATACGTATACCCCATCAAGGTCATCGTGAAGCACTACGTGGTTGCCAGTGATTTTGATGGCTCGCTATATCTTGCAATCATTAGAGACGAGTAAGCAATTGGAAGTGATCTCTCTCGTTGGATCATTTAAGTTAATCCGGAATAAGTGTGGACTAAGTAATGAGTCCTGTGGCGCTCCGCGCTAAAGTCAACAGGGTCAAAGATGGCACTGCGAACTCTCACATTCAGATATCGTTGAATCAGGAAGTTGCTTATCCATCCGAGAATCGGGTCACCAGTTTCACAGCTTTGAAGCTAGTGAATGAGGATGCGGTATTCAGACCGTCGAATGACTTTGAGAAGTCCAGGTAAAGTAAGTCAGCATCCACAGCTCTGTCGACGGTTTCACACCAACTGGAGTAAGCAAGTAACACGTTTCTGGTGCTGTGGTGTTTCTTCCTTCCAGGTAATTAATGAGCGCTTCGGCAATAATGAACTCCACGCCAAACCTTTCTTGCTTGGTGACTATCGTAACCATCTTTAACAGCAGTGACCGAAAAGTACACCACAATTGTTGACGGATTAAATTCGGCTGCATTGCATCCAAAGGTTTCTCTGTCTTGTTCGTGAGGTTCGGCCCAGTACTCGAACAGTTCATATGCGAAAAATAAACTGGGTTCCACTCGGGTGGGAACCGCGTTGATTGCATCTTCACAACCCCCAATAGTTCGGTGACGCCAAACTTTGGTGGGTCAAGACTTGTTGGCTTCCTGCACGTACGATCTGCGTTCGGGTCTGTTGCAGAGCAGACAATCTGTTCGAAACATTTGTAACCAAAGTTTGGGCTGCATGTGGGCATACGGGGATTTTGCGTCTAACTACTACGGAGTAATGATTTATCATATGTAGAAAGGTTCATGCGTAACACGTTACGCAGATTGGTCATGGAGGGAATTACAAATTTGAAGACTACACAGGTAAACAAACCAAGATGTGCGTCCATAAAGCAACAGAGCAACGACATATTAAAATAAAGTCCGTGGGAATATGTTAGCATCATTCAATGGGTTAACATGGTTAATCTTCATTGTAAAAAACAATCGAGTTACTCACCCGTCTTCACCGATTTTAGTGCGTAGGATAGTTGGTCGAAATGAACCCCAGGGTAACCGGGCACGTGTATAAATATATTTATATAATACTAATTGTAGAATGTCACACTACCCGCAGAAGGCTAGCATAACACTAGCTCGCCAGCCTCAAACCAGCCATTCTCGCAAATCCCATGCGGCAATTCGAATTTTTCGCGTACCAACACCATCACCTAGTTCGATCCCATGATTAACCGACAGATAGTTTACATGTACAAACTGCAAACATTTCCCGTCATACTATTCTATCAATTATTTTTCTAATTACAGTGCATTTATGCTTGCTACGCTTATTTGATCATGCCTTAACTGGCGTGCATCGTTTCATAGAGAAGATTTAATTTATTTGTGACCTCTACACCTAAGACACCGGGTCACGACGGGCAAAGCTTGGCACAACGGTTTTAATGACAGATTGGAAAGTCAATCTGAAGTGCACGTTTTGTGGATGGAATGCGACAAGCAATCTCAAAGTGGACCGCGATTCACATTGAAGTGAACCTTGGCCATTCGATCACTAGGACCGTAGCTGATGAAGCAGCAGCAATTTGGGTGTTGCCCGGCTGAAAACACTGCAATCCATGACGCGTTTCGAGGTTATCTCCGCTCATCAGATAGAGATAACAGGCGGGCAACACCAATTGTACTACTACTTCATCAGCTACTGTCTTACTGATCGAATGGCCAGTGGCCGGTAGCCGGTGGCCGGGTGGTCTTGCAGCCATAAAGTCACGGGTTCGAATCCGCGTAGGGATGGGCGTCCTCGCGGTATACTCAGCCCGCGCGACTGGTAGTGGTCGCGCGGTCAGCGAAACGCCGTTACGGTGTACACCTGACACTACTCTATACCATTTTCGCAATTCGTCCACACAACGTGTACTTCAAATGGACTTTGCAATTTGTCATTAACCGTTGTGCCAAGCTCTGCCCGTCGTGACCCGGTGGCTTACGGGTAGCGGTCACAACTAACATCCCAATGGTCCCGGGTTCGATGCCTGCTATCTCTATCTGATGAGAGGAAATAACCTTGAAAAGCTTCATGGAGTGCAGTGGTTTCAGGCGGGCAACACCCAGGTTGCTGTTGCTTCTTCAGCTACGGTCCTAGTGATCGAATGGCCAACGTCCACTTCAGTGGGAATCGCGGTCAACATTGCGATTGCGCACCACAAGCCATCCACACGACATGTACTCCAAATTGACTTTCCAATAGAATTCATTTATTTATCCCTGGGGACGCTGTATTCTAAACAACCGCCACGTAGCTGTTTTTGCCAATCTCAGTGTCTGATTCGGCGGATGCCTGTGCCGACGCTGTGAGTTTATAGACACTAATCCAATGTGGAAGCTCTATGTTTTAAATGCGAGTCAAACTGTGGGTCACTGGTCACATGGTCGCTTGACCTGATAAGCAGCTGGAATTTTTCCATGCGCCACTTAACATTTCCATCCTGGACAGTGGATGGTAGCTGGAGCTCAAGGATGTTGGCCGACATATTCCGATTCGAATCGATCACAACATGACTGACAAACACCTCAAGACAATTATGCTAGCCTGAAGAGGGACCTTGAAACCTGATAGTCTTCTAGTGCATGGCAGCTGGAAGTGGCCACTGCCCTTGGTAACAACCGTAAATTATTTTGTCTAGTAGGAGAATCGGGCAGTGAAGACCTAATGCCAGTTAGATAATATGAGATGAGTGTCGACAACCTATCCACAGCTTTGAAATAAATGAGAACATGCGTAGCTCAGGGTGTGGATGCAGATTTTGAGCTGTTCTCCTAGCTGAGTGATTATTGTGCAGACGTTTCGTTTCCTGACTAGGCAAATCATCAGCGCGGCTTCAGGGGCTTGGTTCGCAGTGCCTCGTAAGCTACTTCAAGGTCCAAGCGCCTATTGATCGAGTTCTGCTTTGAATGCCAGGCTTCAAGGAACTCACGTGCTTGCCGGCTTTTAGTCCTTCCGAGGATACTGGCATGCTCCAGGTCGAATTGATGGTTCTCGGCATCCAAATACACTGACATTAGGGAGTTCTGCTGGTGGCGACGAACTGCTAGGCTATGTTTGTGTAGCCTTGTGCCAACATTCCTTCAAGTTTCTCCCACGTAGTAGTTGTCCCAGTTCCGGCAGCAGATTTTATACATCATACCAGTTTCTTCCTCTTTGCTAGGTTTAGCTTTCAGTTTGACAAACGCATGAAGCGTCGACTAAAACACTTTGGAAAGCAGTTTAATCAGTCAGAGTTGCAACCTTCTTTATCGGCCACTGATCGCCGTTCTCCCTGGGTCGTCCCCGGGATCCACTTTCACGCACAGAAGTCGAATGTAAAAGCAGCTGTCGAAATTGAATAAAGGCACAGGAGCAGGTAGACTTCCTCCAGCCTTCTTCATATTCAAGGCCTGCTCTTGTAGATCAACTCACTCGTGAAGCTGTGGTAGCAGAAGACAGTCCCAAGCGACTGGAGCCGCTTCGTTATGGTCCCAATTTTCAAGGGTGGCTCAAGTTCTGATTGTGTTAATCACTGATGGATCACTCTGAACTCAAATGCTTCTAAGCCACTTAGATCTGTCGTTCTGCACAGATGGCTGGCACTCTTGAAAGCCAGATTCTTTGGAAGTAATCTGGGTCATTTCAAAATCGAGGCTGTATTGACCACATTTGCACATTGTAGCAGTGTTGAAGCACAACATATATATATATATATATATATATATATATATATATATATATATATATATTGGCAACCCTCCGTGCTCGTGTTCCTCGACATCAAAGTTGCCTACGATTCGGTCGATCAATGTGCTCAGGTGTGCCTGATACAAATGTCAATGTCCTAAGAGCGCTATCCGCGCGTGGTTCCGTCGGAGTGAGGTTTTATGACGATCTGGCGCCGCCTTGCAATATCACCAGCGGTGTGATACAAAATCGTCAGCTCTCACAGTTTCGCTTTAACTTCGCTATCAACGGAGGCATGGAAAATGTCTTCACTGTTCCCGTCGTACATAGCGTGCAGCTGCTCCCAGATGATCGACTTCCTGAAATGAAGTAGGCCAAGTTGTACTGGACAATTTAACACTGACTGTCAATCGTTTCGGGCTTCGCTTTGTACCACCGAGATGCGAAGTTCTCCATAATTGATAGTGAGATAATCTTATGTTGATCCTTAGTGCTAGTCTTACTAATCACCATCATCTCAGGGTTGATGCGGCCTCTGACTTTCTGAATGGCCTAGTCTGAAGACGAAGAACATTAGCACTTCGCAGTACGTCGCACCGACACTGCTGTCATGCGACCGCCAGTCACACTTGGGTTAGGGTTAAGGCGAGGTTGACTGCCATTACGCCGAGAGGGATGTAGTTTACGATTCTACCGTGCAAGCCGTTCTGCTCTATAACTGCGACGCTTGACCACTCCGCACAAGAGGTGCGCAGAAACTGTATGCTTTCTGATCACCACTGCCTTCGACCCAATACTGGTGTAGGATGGCAAGATCACACTGGCAATTATGGTATACTTCAACGGCTTTGCAAATCAGACGAAATCTAGCGAACGCTGAGCTGCAAAATCTCAGTGGATTGAGAACGTGTTTTTCAACTCAGCTCACCGTCTATCCAGCCGGGTTCTCATTGGGCGTGAAGCATTTGGCTGGAAGCAAAAGCAAGATGACCAACGCGAGTCTTGGGCTCAATATGTGAAGCCTATAGACCCAAAGTGGGCCAAACTCGGGCGCTGTCCACTACCTATTTGATGGCGTAAGCGTCACCAGAACGACTGGCTGGAAACGCTCTCAGTCATACACAAACATACTACATAATAGAAGCATGAGGATAAAAACTATTTCCCCAATTATGATCTTGCAATATTTTTTTCTTTTCGTTGCAACCTCATCATCCAGATATCGTGACATTCTGGAGATTTTAATTTTAATGTGGTGTACAGTCTTGGTGGCATTAATTGAGTCAAACAGCGGTTCCATCCAGTGTGGAACAGGCAGGGATTCAGACCTGTATACCTCTGGCGTAGATATTTCCAGCTTTATCATGCGCGTGGTGTACATACTGAGGCGGGGTAGACCCCTCTAAATCGGGGGCTCCCACGTTCCCCTCCATCGGAAGGTATACATTGCCCGCTGATCGTCAAACGTGACAGCGCCTAGGGATTTCGTCCCTACATCAAGTGTATTAATTCGGTGCTTTACAACTTCTGGGTTTGTAGTGTAACGAAAGATGAAAATACCTTAGCTCGCGAACTAAATTTGAACTATTGCCCAAGCAGTATTTCCCGCTGGTCTTCAAGAGTTGTGTTCTCGTATTGTTACAGAAGGGAGCGAAGTTACTATGGATCGTTGACCTTGACGTGTTTTCTATTCTCTTTGTATTAGTATATATTCTTAGTTATAGTGGTGTTTACTGTACGTTCCTAAGATACAAGGCATGCTTTATGTGTTATCTCCGCCTACCCTCCAACAGATTGTAGCACGGATGTAGTCAAGGATTGCTATTAGCAACAACAACATGTTCTTCGGTGTTCCTCAAAAAGCCTGATATTGTCATTCTTGATATAGATTTTACCGCATGAGTGAGTCTACTGTCACCAAGCTAGTGCGATCCTGGGGGTAGGTTTACATTCGGAAGTGCCCGATCAGAAAATGGAGACAGACTGCGGACTCATTGCTCTGCTCATCGATCATTTCTTTAGATCCCCAGTTTCCGGCACTCAATAGGCAGACTGCTCCCTGGCGCCCGCTTTCCCAAACACAAGAGTGGCTCCAGTTTGATCACATAGTAAAAAGCTACAGATGGAATAGAAGCGTTACAACCTGCCGGTCATATTCCTCAATGTGTATGGCTTCTGATCACACAGTGGCTCATGCTGAGGTTTGCATGCGTTTCGGAGGACCACCCAGAACTACGCACAACAGAACGAACGTCGAAAGCCTACAAAAAAAGTAAGATGTTAACCAAGCATCAGTCGTAGCTGTCAAAACCGCTTGACTCAGCCTCTGGCGATGACTTGAATTCTTAATGGGTACGCATCAAAGATGTCTTAGTTTCTGCGAGTATCGACAGTAGTGGAATTGCCCGTAACTTGCGGAAGAGCTGGATCTCCGTTGTCTCCTTTTCGCTGATGGACAAATACCACTCAGTCCCGGCCGACGTCAGTTGTAGTGAAGATAGCAGATCCATGGGTTTAGAATTGCGCAGCAAATTACGAAAGGACCGCGAAGCCTTATGGTACGAACGTGTTAGGCAGACGCAACCTGATAGGCTCTCTAGTAATACCAATAAGATCTTGCGTCTTACTCAAATCACCGAAGGTACCCGAGCTGACGCAACTGAAACAAGCTGCGAAGAAGATGGCTAATTAATCACTAGTCTTCGACGACGGTTACAACCTTGGGCTAAACATTTTCGCTCTGTTTTGCTGGTCATGAGTTCCATCCGCTTCGGCTGGCGATCGCACTGCTGTTGTGTGGTGTACTCCCACAGATTGTCTTCTCACCAGAAAATCTGTCAGGAACTCCTCGTCTTGAAATGTTATGGAGTACTTGTCCCTGCTCAACCTCGCGCTCTATTTAAAGATGTTACTTATTCACCGCTATGTTCTCATAAATTTGGTCCAAACTGCCGGTTCTAACATCCTGGGGTGATTCTACAGTAGTCTCCTGTCACAAAAAGGCCTGCGGACAGTGCACTTTAACCACATGGGTTTAAGTTTGGTTCCCATCGTTTGCAAGCTTCTGGTGTCCATCCTACCTCGCAAGCTATTTACAACACCTGAATCGATACAACAAAAACAGGCTGCGTTTCGCCCTGGTCGCGGCTGCATCGATCACCTTTCACTCACCATCAGATCCTTAAACTTCACTTTGCGTATGAAAGTCAACGATTGTTTGTGTTCAGGGATATCCGTGCTGCCTTCAATTCTGTCGACAGGACTGCATTGAGGCACTGACTGTTGAGGAATGGGATTCCCGAGAAGTTCGTTTCCGTACTATGGGCTATCTATTGGCTAGCCTCTGGTGGGGTTAAGGCCTATGGCAAACTTTTGCGTATCTGCGTTGTTGTCAGTAAGGTTCGTCAAGGATACCATATTTCTCTATTCGCTGAGAGCGCCCACAAATATGTTGTGGAAGATTTGTTGAATACTAGTTTTGAGCTCCTTCCTGTTCGTCAAGCCGCTGATTTTGGTCACGCTGATGATATAATATTTCGCGGTGACGGACCACAGGCGGTGTAACTTGTATTTCACCACTTGGCAATTGAAGCATCAAAGTGTGTCACGCACTTTTCATCATCCAAGTATATAGCTCTTTTTCAACATCCGTAGTTACGTGAGCTTGTATTCACTCTTGGTGGTGAAACGCTGGAGGTTGTGGAGAGCTTTGTCTAATTGGAGCTGTTAAAGACGCAATTTCGATGCATATCCCAAGAGCTCGTCTCCTTTTCACCAGTCGGATAGAAATGTGAAGCAGCCATGACATCCATCTCCCCATCATAGGGAAGATTTATTATGCGAACTCCGACATTTTACTGCTGCAGGGTTGCGAGACTAGGCTTGTTCATATTGTTGATCAGTTCCGACTGTCTGTCTTCAAGCACCGCTGACTGCGGTCTATTGCCTGTGTGTGGTAGCTGCACCACGTAACCAAGATGGAGGTAAGTACATATTGGGAGGAGGCAGCCACTCGCTCGAAGATCTCGTCTCCCTGCATTAGCTACGGTGGTTCAGACATGTGTTGCGCATGACCATTCAGCGTCTTCCGCGTCACACGTTGTTTGCATCTGGTGAACAAGGCTTGTGAAGGAGGTATGCTGAACAGCTTACGTCTCGGAGAAGCGGTATAAAAACTTGACAAAATAGTTGCCATCGGTCGGTTATTTTCGACTCCCTGACTGGAGTCCAGTAGATGCGTACTCATGCTGGATGAAGAGGTTGAAAGTCGTGACTCAAGACCGCGATCAGTGGTGCATGTGTACCTCAGCGTGTTACAGTGGTTCGCTTTCCATCTTCAAAGAAAACCAACAACCCAATACTCAGACACTATGGGAAACTGAGTAAAAGTTACGATTTATGTTTTCTTATTCTATTATGATTTAGATGGATCATGTCCGTGCTTTTGGTCGCGTTCAATGTATATATATATATATATATATATATATATATATATATATATATATATATATATATATATATATATATATATATATTGAAAACACTAACCTTTTATCCGCAGCAAGTCGTTGTTCAAGGTTCACTCTTCATTGTCCAAGTAATGAGTAACCTCTGAAAGTACTGCCTGCGGGAGTTATCTTGAACTTTCCACACTAGCTTCAAGCACCGTAATGAAACGTCAGCAGTGATGCATCGTTCCAGTAAACTAGATACATCAGCTTTTCAGTGCCAAATAGTCTGAGTCGCTGCCCGAATCAGAGAGCACAAAAAGCAGACTACCATGTAAGTACAGATCAGTGCTTTTTGCTGGTCATTCCGCAAGATTTGCCGCTTCAGTTTCATTACTGGGTTTTGAAATGCCCGCAGTGTGTCTGAATTGCAACGCGCAAAATCGACTGGGATCACTGTCTACTCTGAACTAAGCCTCGTCCACTCAGATCAGCTGGACAGCATCAGAGGCGAGGTGATTTGCTGTTGTCCGCTTCCAACCCTACATCCTTCGACCGGATTTCTCCTTTCTTGGACTCCCATCAGGACCTGGGAACGGACGCCGAGCGGTGGTAACTGACTACGGACATCTGTAAGTAGTCAAAAAGCGAAAAAACGAACATCCAGCTGCGGTGCCGAACGTTGTTCACTGCGCCTAATAGCCTCTGGAGCAGTATGCCAACTAATTGGAATGCGGTGTACTACTAGATTCCGGATTGGAGACCGGTTTATACTTGCTTTTCACTGACGATCTATAATCACATCACAGTGTTTGCCTTACGTCCGACGATACCAAAGTTTGCCGGCCGATCAGACTGCTGCCACTCAGAATAAGCCGTCCAAGCTTGATAACCCCGGGCGCAAGCAAGATCTCAGCACACTTGAACTGCCACAACCAAGGGCAACCAAGAACGTAAAGGGTCTGTTTCGTCTACCTCCCAGTTCAGATTAAAAACACTTGGGTACTGCAGTGAACTATATTGACACCAGCGTGGTGATTTAATAATGACCTATGTGATACTGAGGAATCTAAATCATGTTTGTAGTCATCTTCTGAAGTTGAATCACAATGGGACCATGAGAGGTCACCAGCTAAATTTGGCTATGGAGTATAGCCGGTTGGAATGCCGCCGGAATTTAGTTTTACTTCGCTTGTGCTAACCATGGAACACCCACTTCACTTACGTTGTTTCTTTCCCCACACTAACGGTATTCAAAAACGTCTCGACGATGCACTCAGACATTTACATTACACCATATACTCCGCTTTATCTGGGGGTCAACCTAACACAATAAATCAACGTGCTCATTTTAACTCCCTCTCACTCCCACTCGATGGTGTTAGTTAGCTTAGAACTGCGGCCGCCCTACCCGCGTCCGCTGGGGTCGTCCTAAAATTAATGGAAACGACTTCGATAGTTCGACGGCTGTCGCAGGATGCATCTGTTGAAGCGTGTTGGTCTGTTATAACAGACGGCGTGCAATTGTTGTGCACTCTTTTCGTACCCTTCAAGTATCGGAAAGCTGGACCAATGAAGCAACATTGGTTCGACAGAGAGTATGGTCAGTAGGCTCGACGGCGACGCGAAGTGTGGAATAACTACCTCGTGTCTGGCTCTGCCGACGATTATGAGGCGGATAAAAGGTAGCGGAACCTATGCAACAGGGCAAAGACGCGAAAGCGCCGGCAGTTCGAGGAGGGGCTTGCAACCTCAGCGAAGACAGCCCCCAAAAAGTTTTTCGTTACTTAAAGCGGCGTCTGAGACTCGCAAGTGACGTAGCGGTGTTAGGGGGCATTGATAGACAGCTTCTGACCTCCAGCACTGAAGGTGCGTCCGCATTGCCGGGGCACTTCGCTTCCGTATGTACAAGTGGGCATGCAGCTATACCGAGCTCGACGTGTGCAGTCCCTACTGGACTCGAGGGCCTTGATTGCGGTATGGAAGATGTCCGCAGTCCTCTCGCCAGTCTTGACGACAAGAAACCTGCCGGACCCGGTAGGCTTCCTTCACTTATTTTAAAATCCTTATCGGCCATCATCTCGTCTGCCATTGTGGATCGGTTCAACAGATCGCTGTCCGAGGGTGGATTGCCGAGAGACTGAAAATGCTCGGTAATGAAGCCGATTTTAAAGGATGGTGACCCACGCAATGTGGATAATTACCGGCCGATTCGTATCTCTGTTTTGTCCAAGGTGCTCGAGAACATTGTGAAAAAGGGTCTTCTTCAGCTGTTAGAGTCGAAAGATCTCCTAACGCCGGTACAACGCGGCTTCATGAATGGCAGCCTGTGCATCACCAACTTGCTGTGAAATCGGCAGGAATGGTTGCAAGCGTTGAATCGGGCGAGGTCAGTAGATGTTAGCTACATTAAGTTCAGTAAAGCTTTAGATAAAGTGAACCATGAGGTCCTCCTCCACAAGCTGAGGATGTGTGGTGTTGGTGGTGCACTGCACCAGTGGATAAGTGACATCCTTATTGTGAGATGTTCTTGGGTACATGTGGATGACCACCTAACGGAATGGTGCCCGTCCACTAGCGGCGTCCCCCAAGGCGCAGGACTGGAGCTCATTTTGTTCCCAACACATCAACAAAATGTCTCAGCTTCTTCGGTCGCCCGGCGCATTATTTTCAGATGGCCAGGAGAGTTAGAGGATTATGGATTCACCCGGAGATTGTGATGTACTTCAGCAGGACCTCGACCGCCTATCCCGGTGGTCTGCAGAAGTTGACCTACTGGTCAACACAGCCAAGTCCTCGTTCACGAGTCCGGAGATGGGTAGTAATGGGAGTGTGTTCACCCTGTCCAGCCACCGGCTGCATCCCACCAGTTCCGTTAAGGATCTAGGCGTACTCTCACGCTGTGACCTGAAGTCTGTCGACAACACGAACAGACTGAACGCAAACGAGCTACTCCTGCTTTGGACACAGTCGCAGCTAATGCATTTGTTCTGAAGAGAGTGCCAACCGTCTTGTTTTTTTCACGATAAGTCCGGTGTTTGAGCACTGTTCACCCGCTTATTGTCCGATGACAATAGGTGAAGTGCAAAAACTGGAACAGGTCCAGCATGTAGTTACCCGGCTCATCCCCAGTTTACGGGGCATGTCGTACGAAGACCGATGTAGGAGACTAGGGCTGTATACCCTGTCATATCGTCGGCTTCGTCTTGATCTCATGATGACGCACCGGATACTGCACCTTGGCCACTTCCCTAAGTTGAAGCTGCTACTGCTGTACCTTCGCGCACCAAGCAGCACACGCGGACATGGATACAATCTAGTGGTATCGGAGTTAAAGCGCACCGCTCATTCTACGCTTCGAGCGTCGGGTGGTGAAATATCGAAACAAGATGCCGGAGACGCTGGTCGAGATGAAATTAATGTCGGAATTTACGAGCTTCCTCCATGTCCATTTTGTGGACTTCAGGTATAGGGAGCGCATCGCACCCGAATAAGATGTAATGCAGCTGCAACCTGCTGTCACTGTGCTGAAATCAGCGATGTGGTTCCGCGCATGTGCCCGATTCACCTATGATGGAGCAACATAGATTTGTATCTTCTGACTCTCTATTCGCAGTATTCAGTATTCAGTATTGCTTGTGCGCTTCTTCTGTGGAAACTGGAGTTACGCATCCCGTCTGCTCAAGTAAGATGCTCACGAGTCGGCGTTATCACAGATTATGTGAAGTCTAACCACCGCCCATGTTGTTTTGTGCGCACACATTCAGTTTTCATTGTAAACTATCGTTATGCAGCAGTGCAGTTAACTCGGCAGTCGTTGAAACCGACCATCCACTTATCCTTTGCCCTTTTTGATTTGACTACAACAATCCTATGGGACTTGTCATGCACCTGCTATTTTATCCATAAAATGTATTGTTCACTGATCGCATACAGTTTCAAAATGACCTCGACAAGATTCGTGAATGGCCAGTCCGGAATTGTCTCCAATCCAACGTAACTAATTGTCGAGTGTTCTATTTGTAACATTTAATGGTTCACGCCTATAAGCCCGTCGACCAAAACCACCAGCATCCTTCTCCCTCTTGGTCACGTCGACTCACCAACTTTGTCCAAACTCCTTTCCGCATACATAAGCCATCACGCGGAATATGCGATTCACACATGGCAGACTTGACAGAAGCGGTATCACACTATCTTGAAAATTCCACAATGTTGGGTCCCTAAAAACATCGAAGGGCTTTGCCACTTACTACACGAACATCGACTGTGCATTCTGGGAATTTCCAGTGCATGTTATCGACGTTTACGCGGTAACCGCATCATGGTTTACCAGATTTTAAGCAACTAAAATCACTCGTGCTATCATCGGCTGAAGCTAAATCACTGGAATATCAGTTTAAGCTGGCCACATAGTATAGACAACTGAAATGTTAACGAGACTTCGCTACCTCCAGGTGTCACAGCCACGGAACTACATCCCAGTGCTTGTAAGTAAGCCTTCCACCTTATTACTATCCACAAAGCGCTTGACGACAGACGCATTTACTCTACGTGATGTGGTACGCAAACATCAGTTGACGGCCTCCGTGCAAAACAATCAGTGGAAGGGAATACCGATATATGTGCTACTGCAAACCTATTGGTGAATAATTTGTCATGCATCTTCGTTTATCGATACTGTTTGTAGCTGGTAATTTTCAACCTAATTTTCCTACGTGAATTGTCAAGCGTTTGCTATTTTACAAACCATTGCTCCATAACAGCAGACTGCAAGACCAGCGTTTCAAATTGTCGAAGCATTACAACCGGCTGGATTGTGGACGGAATTCCTTCCTGCTGCATGTTTGCCTTATACGGAATTCCCTCCCAGAATCTGTTATTTCAGTTCCTTCATTAGATGAGTTTGAAGACCGTGTTGACAATAGGCTGGCCACATTGCACCATGTCATAGGACACAAAAACGCCATGGTTACATTCCGAAAATCAAACCGCGTCAGCTAACACCACCAGTTATTATGAGGAAACCAAAGGCGGTAATAATTCAAACTGTATGAAAGCATATGTGAACGTTTCAGACATACAAATTTCCGATCAGCAAATTCACCTTTTTCAGTTGTTTGCTATTTGTTGTTGCTTTTTTTTACTTTTGAAACCTCTTACGCACCGTCCTGCGGAACATGTTAAGCTTCGGTTATTTAGCCACAAGACTCCAGTGACCAGTACTCAGTCTCAGCTTAAGCCATCTCTACCAACCTCGTTTAAAGAGGTGCAAAAATTGGTCTTGAAACCTAGTAGTTTGCGATCAACATCGAACCGCGACAATTCGATGCCTTCGCTCAGTGCTTTTTGGTGCTCGGATTTCACTTGTTACAGTCCCTCAGGGATGATGCTTATTGACATCATATTAATATCAATAGTTGCAGGATGTTTAACTTTGGATTACTAAAAAGGCTGGTCATCACGCACACTCGGTAAGGCTGTAGGCAGCCGTTTTATTCTTTTAGATCTCGATAGTGATGAGCATTCCATCTCTTCGTTTTAGGGATAGAACCTTCGGATCCTCGCGTGAATCATTGACTAAGATCACTAGGTCTCAACCGATTGCAACTAGCGGCCGTGACATGGTCCGACTGACATTATCAAGGTAGTGAGTTCCACGTTTATAATTTTCTTTGCTAAGCCACAGCCGTCGGATTGCATTACAAACCCGCTCGGATGATTACATGCTTTGTGTGGGGAACGAAAAGAGAGATTTAGAGTAACATCGGGTGAGGTAGGTCACATCCAGACGGCTGGTAGGAATATCTCCTGTATGCGATCCTGCAGCTGGTTCATGAGGCTCCATTGGCCACTAATTTTAACGCAGATTGAAGTTGAACTAAGCACAAATAAACTCTTGTTTAATCTCTCCTCTACATGCAGTATTTGGTTTGTAGGGTTTGATGTGCGTTTTGTTTTAGGTTCATCCAAATTTCAGAACACTTGATCACCTCCTTGCTTATGGGATTATCCCCTCGTTCCAGTCCCTCTTGAACTTGAACAGGAGCAGTGTGAACTCTGACCTGTCTAGACGAAGATAAATTTTATCTCTGGTACCGTGTCCATGAAGGCCAGAGCTGCCTTCTTGAATCTGCGGTATCTTTGGCGACAGAAAGGAGTTTCCCTTCGTCTGAAAGGTCGTGTATACAAGGCCACAGTGAGGGCCGTTCTGCTCTATGGTAGTGAGACTTGGCCCCTTCGGTCTGAAGAGCTGAGGCGCTGTCAAGTCTTTGATCATCGTTGTTTGCGAAGCATTGCTGGTGTCGGATGGCACCAGCGTGTCTGCAACGATGATGTTCGTAGGCGAGTACTAGATAGTGATAATCATGCTAGCACACTAGAACAACAGATAGCACTGAATAAGTTGCGTTGGCTTGGGCACGTGCTACGTATGCCTGGTCACCGCTTACCTAGGAGGGCCATGTTTAGTCTGCCAGGTTTAGAGTGGCGCAAGGCTCGCGGTGAACAGAAGTTGACTTGGCAACGGGAAATGAAGATACTGACGACCAAACTGAGTGCCGTTGGTCCGTCTCGCCTTCCGGGTTGGAGTCTACGTGACTCGCCTTGTGCTTGGCTCGAGACTTTACAGGATATGGCTCGCAACCGACACCAGTGGCGCGTCTGCTGCTTTCTCCTAATCGGGTTGCCTGTTTAAAGTGTGTTTGGTGATGAGTTATCTATGGGGTAATGGCGGATTATGACGCGTGGCAGTGAAAGCCGCAAGGAAGCTGTATCGCCGATGCCGCCTTATCTTTGCACGATAGCCAGCTGTTTGTGACGGTATGTTGTCTACACTAGGTGTAGGCGCCTTGACCCTGAATGTTTGCTGAGGGCATTAAGGTTTTCAGGTAACTCCCCTTCTCTCCCTCTTCTTATTCTTTATTTCATAGGTCCTCATGGTTGTATGGCAGAGAAGCATCAGTTCAAATGGCCGATGTACTGCTGTTGATGATGATGACCGTGTCCATGTCAATTGACATGACACGTCATCACTTAATTCTCCAAGTCCGAATGACACTGGGAAATGCGAATTCGGTGTCCACGGGCTCGACACCGTCGTGTTGTGGCCATAGACCTCCTGAGCCCTTAGCACGCGCGAACCATGTAATAATGACCTAGTTGACGGGTGTGATTCCACTGATGATGAAGTGTTTGACATAAGATAACTTGAAGTAGCGTAGCAGCAGGTTTGGTTAATCGCGTAATGCGCAAGGAGCTATCACTACGTTTCCACCAACAGACATCCATGTTATCATGCCCAGAATGCTGGACACACAACAACAGTTAAATTAGCAGACAACACTTCGTCGGGTAGTTTTGCAGTGGATCGTCACTATTGTTAAATTGACTAGAGAAGCTTCACACCTAGTTTATAATGAATCGGATTGGAAGTCTATGGATA
>OX104065.1:7919207-7935787 GCA_944474145.2 Dicrocoelium dendriticum | reverse complement strand
GATTATCCGGCATCGTTACGCTTTTTCGCAGTGCTGTTGGAAGTTCTGCATCCACCAATGTCTGAAAAGTGATGATGTTTATTCCGGTTATCGCTCTACACTGAGCATTTATCAACAACGTCGCCGGTTCCTAGTTACCCTATGTGCGGTTCTGCCTAATGCTGGTTTGGGTTAATGCTGGTGTGTGTTTCACTTGCCATCATTTCTGTGTTTATTCTGATTGTTGTCAACTTTATTACGCCAGGGTAAAGTACAAATAATAGTACAAGGGTGGAAGAGGTTTGCGAAAATATTAAGGAGCTGGGTGTCCACCCATCACTGATCCTGAGGTTTAACAGATACATGTCGGGGAATAATGCCATGTAAAAGAGAATTTCGTGGAGATGATCAAAGTAAAGTGAAGTGGTGGTCGAAGGTCTTGGAAGTCCGGCTATCAAGATGACAGGGGCCATTCTGACACAAGGTCAACTTTCAGGTCAGGCTAAATGAATATGAAATACTAACGAGCAAGATGATAATAATGTCCTAAAAAGGATTTGGCTTCCCCTTTGTATCAATCTGTCAGTGCTGTCCTTAGCAAAGGGCGGGTGTTCAAGTCTGATACCAGGTATGATATGTCCAAGAAGGGGTTGAAGGGGAGTGAAAAAAGTCTGGGTCACTTTTGTGGTTTCATCAGAGAAACAGTTAACCAAGTAGTTGGAATCTTGTGATATGGAGTAGTTAGGTGCACGTTAAAAATCGAAAAAAGCAATAAAAGAAAGCAGATTCTCTGGAACCAGTGCAGGGCGGTTAGGAGTGCCAGCGAAACTAAGTGAATCAAGGCATTTTAACGGCATGCATACCCGGTGGCCCAATTTGGGTAAAGAGAATATTGAACATAGAAAACTAACATGAAAAATTGATAGATAAGCAAGGTCACAAGGTTAATGTACCAGGTGAGATCTAAGCCGAGGAGAATTCAGAATGCGATCGATGTGAGACTCGACATTTAAACTTCTATATGGCCTTTCTCATAAATATCGTCTACTGACGTAGATGCACCCAGTATATGTGATACATCCTCTACAGTTATGTACTTAACACTAGAGCACGCAATTTATGTTAGTGTTGTTGCATCGAATGCATTCGGGCAGCTTATCCCATAAGGTTGTATATCCGGTTCCTCAGAACTGGTGTGAGCAAAATCAAACAGGAAGATTAGATCAATCTTAATTCTCAACCATAATGGTTCTAGGCTCAGCAATTTACACCGTTGTTGATAACTCAAGGAGCCCAGTCCCACTAACCGTTTGGTAAAGGACCGTTGCACGTTTCCGACATTGATTTTGTCGCACATTTTTAAAGTTGTACAATAATAATGAACAATATTCTGACGTATGAGGCGGTAGCTGGACTTGGACATTTACGCACTAATTTCTGCTCTGCTGTTGTAACACAACCCTGTATATATAATAACTCCTCGTCACAGATTGGCGCAAGATGTGGCCGAACATTTTATTATTTGGTTCTTGTTTGAAAGGCCATGCAGTGAAAACCTTTTCCTTGTGGTCTTCGGGCCGTTTTTCTTCCCTGGTTTTTCCACATGTTTGGTGATAAGTTCATAGTGTGTTTGTAGCGTGAACACAATGTACCGTAGCTCACTCTTCCTTAACTTCCGAGTAGATTTGGCAAGGTGACATGAAAAAGTTGCGAACCAAGGATCGCTTATACTTCATCTGATAGTAACTAGAAATTTAGTTACAGTTCCGTCTAGCACGGTTTATGATACATGGATCTTATGAGCTAAACACCTTGTCTTCTTTGCAAGTTACCATCTGGGCACTACACTTGTTACTTGAAAGTAATCATAGAAAAAAGAGTCGGCTTAGATGAAGTAACCGAAATATCGTTTCGTATTGCTGTTTTACATTTCTGAAAGTAATTGTTTCAGAAGAAGTTAGTAAGCAGTTGGGCGTGTACACTTCTGAGGCAGTACACTAATTACAGAAAAGTGCTTATCCACTCTGTGACGATGGAACTGACCTCGCGTTGATAGCAGACTTGTGGTGTTAACACTGGCTTCAACAATCAATAGCATGTGACCTTGTGGTCAGATTAAAAGCAGTCGTGTGTAGTCTTGTGGCTAGGAGGAAACCACTAAGAGACTGTTACCGCGTAAACCACAGGTGATATTTTTGGCCCTGCTAATGACCGCGCAATTGTGACGAGGACCAGATCCAATCAATTCAGTGCTGGTCACAGTGTAGATACTATCCATTGTGTCAGAGTACGAGCAGTGGCAATCACCTGGACGAAAGAACGGCACTCACTATATCCATAATAAATCAGTTTGGGCTCCGTGCCTCTGTGTGATGGTATGTTTTTAATACGTGATCTAGACGTTTTGAGCCTGAATGTTCGCTTAAAGCGTTACGATTTTACTTTAGGTCGCCCTCATGGAATTCTTCCCTCCGTAGGTCATTGTGGTTATATAGCAGTGAAGCATCAGTTCAGACGGCTAATGTACTGCTGTTGATGATGCTGGTGGCGTACTTGCAGTACAGCTCTGGACGTTTGCTTCATCTTACTGGGACTAGTCGGCAGCATGTCGTCATCGCCGGTGGTCCAATCCATATTCTGTAATCGGCGCTTTGTCCCATTGGGTTATGCTCAACGACGCCCTGAACCATTGCTTTTCAACAATCAAGAAGTCTGCAATGAAACACTTCGATGGTCTTCCTACAAATGTCCAATGCGTCGGACGGAATACATGAGAACCAGCGCCTTTAACGAATCATGTTCGATACAGTTTCTATTGTCTACGCATTTGGGTTGGTAACTTGATAAAGCTCCCTTTCCAAGAGAAGAAGTCGAAGCAAGTATGGATGGTACTTTGGAACACCATTGGAAATGGACAAACGTGCACAAATCAGAAAGTTCTAGAGTCCAGCAACTGATTCGGTATTGTAAATAATCCAACAGGTGAGCAACCAAGCCGGGCTACCAGTGTTCCAAATTATTTCGAATCCAAGACCAAGTTGGTAACAAATGTGGAAGAGGAGGAGGAGGAGGAGGAGGGCAATCAGTCGGATTATAAAAAACACGCGGAGAAACCAGAAGTGAGTGTGAGCGACAGAACAACAACAGCACTAACAACATTACATCAGCCACTTAAACTAATACTTCGCTGCCCCACAACCACATTCACCAACGGAAAAAAGATAATAAGTGATAGAGAAGAGGAACCTAGCATAAAACTCTAATGCCTTAGGCAAACATTCAGGGTCAAATTGCCTACTTCTTGTCAACAATCTGGCTTCGCAAACAGCTGGATATCGTGTGAAGATAAGGCTGCATCAGTCAGACAGATTCCTTGCGGTTCTTGCTTCCCCCAGTTATAGTCAGCCATACCTCAGTAGACGGTTCAGCACCAAACACACTTCAAACTAGCAGTCAGACTAGGAGACAACAGTGGATGCGCCAGCGATGCAGACTGTGGCGCCCTTCCTCTGACCTCTCGAGCCAAGTGCAAGGCGAGGCAGGTGGACTCCAGCCTGGAAGACGAGACGGACTAACAATGTCTAGATTGGTCGTCAATGACTTCGTCTTCCGCTACATAGGCAACTTTTGCCCACCTGGAGCCTTATGCCCCCTACATCCGGAAAACAAAACAATGACTCCACGGTGTATAGTGACTGGGTATACGTGGTACGCATCATCCATGCCAACGCAAGACACTCAGTGCTATCCGTTGGTTAGGAAGCCAACCAGATTAGCACTGTCTAGCACTCGCCTACACACATCATCCTTACAGACACGCTGCGGACATCTGATAACCGCAATGCTCTGCATGTAGAAATGATCAAATTCTGTAAGGCACCTAAGATGGTCAGAGTGAATAGGTCAAGTCTTACAACCATAGGGTAGGGCGCTCCTGCCAGTGGCCTTGTACTCAAGGCCACTCTGCCCGGGGAAAATAATTCGGATCTCCATTGACTGGTGCAATGGCAAACATGAATACCACTGACATAAGGTCCCGATGCGTTTAAAGCAGCCAAAACCCTGATTCACTGAAGCTCGATGTCAGTAGGGTGAGATGGTGAGAGTGCAGTACCCAGAGCATCCTGATAAGTTTGCCTGACCAAGGGGCGAGATAACTTTTACCCTAGCAATCGAGAGAGACGCTTGGTAAGCCTCTCGCTAAAATTCATGGAAAAAGTATTGTAACGTCTGACTGTAACTGAACCCACTCCCAACCGGAATCAAGAACACCACGGTGTCGGACGAGCTGTATGGAAAAGCTGACAAAGCTGAGCAACTCGGACGCAAAAGATCAATGGGTCAATAGGCCAACCACATGAATGGACATAGTCATGAATGGTGAGTGGTCTAGCGATGAACAACTGTCATGCGTGTGTCTAACAATCACGTGACGAGACAGTCACAAATATCAAATTAGCTAGCTGTGAGCGACTGTGAAGCGCAAGCAGGTCTAACACCTTCCTCCTTTAAACTGAACAGAATAGCACGATACGTTGGATTGGTATGCTTTATGTCTTGGGTTCACCTCGAGTCTCTGCACTGGCGCTCTAATTCGTATTGAGTATCTTCGATCTGTTGTTACCTTTACTAATTTGATGCCAGGCTCTTCCGACGGAGTAATTTTATACGTATCCAGCAAGATGTTCAACGCTAGTGAAGTTTCCTGTTTTTGGGACGTCCCTTGCACTTCAACACGGGGTCGAATATGGTTTACATGTCTAGTCCATATGATGGAATCCACTTGTATTCTGTACAAAACACTTGAAATCCGTTTAACAACTCGGCCAGGAATCCAGGATGATTTTCTGTCACGAAAGTTCTTTACGTACACACTATCACCAGGCACAAAATGCCGGGGCGTGCTCACTCTGAACATTACGCTCTCCCTTGTGTGGCGATGGCTTCAAAGCAGTAAGGACCGTTCTGACACGCCTACAGAGAAACACTTTGGATTGAGATACGTTTTGAGGTACTGTTGGGCCAGGCATTGTACGGTAAATCTGCAAACATTTGTCGATGCTTTCCTGAATATTCCCCTCTCCCTCCATTTTAATGAATGCTCGCTTAAACGTATCGAGAAAACGTTCAGTCTGCCCGTTTGAGTGTGGATGGTACGCTGGAGTGCGTAAGTGTTCGATGTCATGTGAGTTGTAAAAGTCAGCAAATTCTTAAGAAGAAATTTGGGAACCCTTGTCAGAAACAATCGTTTGGGGTACACCGAGTTCTGAGATAAGATGGTGTAACAAAACAGAGGAAGTGGTTGCATATTTCATCTGAAGATGTCGGGCCACTTTGAGTAAGGATCGACAATTACTAGATAGTGGAAACCTTCCATGGTTCCGGCACAATCAATATGAATGCGAGGCCATGGTCCACTTGGAATTTGCCAAGAATAAAGCTCACATTTGACAGGTAATTTTGCTTGAGTAGCGCAGCTGTTACAGTAACGAACCACGTTTGCCATTTCCTAGTCCATGAATGGCCAGTAGGCATAGCTGCGGGCTATGGATTTCATACGACTGATTCCCGAGTGACCTTCCTGGAACTGACTGAGAACCTACTTCTGTAGAATCTTAGGAATCGCAACTTGGTCAGATAGTATCGAGCAACTATCAATGGTGGTGAAGACGTACTTCCTTTGTACAAAACTTCTCATAATAAATGTCTAGGTGGTTTGGAGGCCAACCAGTGCTAAGGTAACCAACAACACGTTGTAACAGGGATCTCTTGCTGTTTCTATTTTAACTGCGTTTACTGTTACTGGAAGTTGGCCTACAGATGTTTGAAATACTTGTCTAACCTCGGAATCTAAGGTAATGCTAGACAGAACAATATTTTCATCCGGTGTTTTGGATGTGCTGTCGTCAATCAGTCTGGATAATGCGTCGACATGACGATGATCTGGGTGGACACAGGTATTTCTAAAAGGGCGACAGCCCATGATGGAACCATGCCAACCATAGATTATGATAAGGTAAGCAATTTGGGCCGATCGCCGACCAACTAGAGGAGAATGCCAAGTGGCACTTAGACGCTCACTGTCTAAACTGATGCTCCTAATAAACAGCCAGTGCTTCGTGTGCAGTTGGAAAGGACCCTCGCAATTTTTCGCCCTTTCGGAGTTAGGCTAGTGCTTACCGTCTGGTTGAGCTTCTGATGTGCTCAAACTACCTACTTTCGTGTTCATACCCCCAAGCACTAACGATATATGAATTGGCAACACCGCTTATCGTAGTGGGAGCGAACAGGAAATTTCAGTCGGGAACAAAATAGAATTAGACTAAAACGGTTGCTCAAAATATCCGTCGCACAAAGTGCAACAAAAAAGCCACATTTCGAAAACATTGTTTGAGGAAGCGTCCTTTTCACAGTAAATAACCAATACGCACCATCTATAACTCCCAGCACAATCATCATTATTATCTTCATTCAGCACATTGACTGGAAATGAGAAACATCTCGGTTGATGTGCATGGGAACGGTAGTCAAGTGGTCGTAAAAGAACGAAATCAGGACGCAAAGCACATAGGAGTACACTATTGTTATCACGCCTTAGTAATGAAATTGTGCTTGGAGAGGAAGTCTGCGTTGTGTCGGAATTTGCGAGCGTAGGACAATCTCCGGTAAGAAAGAATAATCAAGACGAGCACGCGGCAGCTGGAGTTTAGTCGAGAACGAAGCATGAAGCAGAGGTGAGTTAAATTACACTGTGCCGACTGCGCTTGTTTTGGTTCGATCGATTATGTGAGCTGATTTCAATTCAACACTAGTCTATTGATCGAAATCTTTCCAATGTGTTACTGTCTGGCCGCTGGGTATTAGATGGGTTTAACCTTGGGCTCAGTTCGTTTCAGTCTTTGGGGCTGAGGCTTGAGAGGCCGCGATTCTCGAGCTTCTTTTGTTTACCCTCGAGTAACCGTACTCTCCTATCACTAACCAGACGAGCAAGGATAAGGAAGTTTATAAGCACCACTGTGGTTTACCACGTCAACAAGTGACTCCAAAGAAAAGTCTTTCGGATCCAAATGTGAGAGTCTGGAGGAACCAGTTGACTCCAACTTCGAAGTGAGAGTCTCTATTCCTCTTGACCAAATCCTCGGCCGGCCTACCCTTCTTTTTCTACCAAAACCACAGTCGCGCAAAGAGCGCACGTCGCTGGAGTCGGTGTGTTGTATGCGCAACACGTGGCCTAGCGGTTCCAAATACATGATTCGAAAAGCAGCACAATTACTAACCGGTAAGAAATCTACCCTTTCCGACCGATTGAATTGATTCTCAAAGTATTCAGATGAACGCTCCAAGCGTTCTGCCCCTCTAAGTGAATGAAGTTTATTGATTGGCTGATTGTTCGCTGAGCTCGGCAGGTTGACTGCAAACGTTTCGTCACCACTCGAGGTGACATCGTCAGTGGGAGTGCATTTAGCAGTGTGGCGCGTACGAAGCGTCGGTTTCCTTCTGCCAGCTTCTCATGTCATATCGATTAACTTACGATGGTTACCCAAGCAGCTGTTGTTTCCATCTCCTGCTCAGAGCAGATCACCAGGCTTCGCAATTTCGCTTCAGGTTAGCATGCAATTTAACGCTGAGGTCTTAGCGAGTCTTATTGTATTCGCTTCTTGTCGGAATATGTCGCTTACCCTCGGTAACTACCAGAGCGACAGGAGAGGATTTGAAAAAAATTGTCTTGTTCAGTGTTACATTTTTGGAGTACCCGCTGTGTATGTCCATTGGGATCTCGATTCACTTTCGAGTAGACCTCGGTCATTCTGATCATTGGAACCATATACGAGCTTGCGAAATTTCGAAGATGCTCGCTCACCGGACTTCATGACCGGTTTGAACCACCTTAAGAGTGATGGACAGAAACGACTGGAGCTAGGATTGCAACCAGAGACGTAGTGTCTAATGGTCAGCCATTTGATCCTTTGCTTGCCTTGTATTGAGTGGGGCTAATTCTAGACAGGAGAACGACAAGGGTTCGCAACCAAAGCTTTTGCTTTAATACCTGACCATATGACAAGTGTAGATTACGGTGAGCTACGGAGATTCCGTTTCAAGGAATGAGGCGCCACGCTCACTTCAACCCCAAACCTAGAGGACGGTGACACTGAGTAGGTCTGATTTTTGGCCACTGATTAATCTGGTATGAGTGGTTCTGAAACTGTAAGAAGCACCACTTATCACATTTAAATCGATTCACGGGGCTCGCAAGCCAGCGCACCATGTAAGTGTCTAATCTGATTGTCGAAACACTTCTACCTGAAGAGACCAAACCGAGAGTGATACCACTCCACAAGTGCAGTGTAGCGCTGATAAGAAACTGCACTGGAGGTTCTTTATTGGGGATTGACGAGTTTGTTAAGCGAAGTAACCGCATCACAACTGGTCCTAATTGCCGGATAAAGAAAGACGGGAAATTTCACCTTGCTGCTACCGTTGCACAAGATCACTGACATGGTCAAGCACATACAGTTGACGAAGGGGATAAAAGAAGAACAGATAGTTCTACGGATGACATGTAAAACGAGGGAACTTGTTAAATTTCTGCGTCGCAGAGCCAATTACCTCTTGTGTTGCGGGCTCGTCAAATATTCCCTCAAAGACACGCCAGAAACCCCGGCAGAACGGCTGTGGAAAGCGAGGTTCAATTCCTCCTCACAAAGAAGCAGAGTTAAGCCACTCCGAGACGCGGCCCAACTGCACACCTTTTGACACTGGTCTTTTACAAACTACCACCTCGTCGTGGTAGCGATTTTCCCTAACTTAATGGTCATAACGATGACTGTGATTCGCCCTTTGTTGTTCGTAAAAGAGGGAAAAGGAAGGAAAAGAAACTGAACCGTTCAGCACCGTTATTTCACGCATCAGGCTCCGATGGCTGGGCCACGTGTTACGCATGCCAGCCCACCGACTCCCGCGACGTGCGCTGTTTGCGCACCGGGGGTGTGAATGGAAGAAGAGGAGAGTTGACCAAGCGATGACTTGGTTCAGAGGAATGAAGGCCCTCACTTCTGAGCTGGCCTCGGTTGGAACGTCTCGGCTCACTGGTTGGGGTCCGAAAGACGATGAACACGTTTGGTTGGATGCACTTGCTGATATGGCTAGAAGCCGACCTCAGTGGCGTGCGCGCTGTGAGTTTCTTTGTCCCACCCCATCCCTCTTCGCCTCCCCTCCAACCACGATCTCATTATTTAGCCCTATATAATTTTACATAGTAATTTTTTTTGATGCCCAGTAGCCGGCTGGTAGCTTACCGGGACGATGCCCATCCGTTACCGGTAGCTCAGCCGGATTGCACCAGTTGCATTTGTTTCTCTTTTATTCTGTGTATTGCGGCACAATAGCTGAGATGTTCCCCACCTCTAGAGAACGTGTATGATGGTGATGGTGATGGTTGTAAAAGAGCCTTCAGAGGAACGTCAGTCTTTCATTCCTCTTCGCCTTACTTGGGAGTCGGTCGGGTCGCATGATTTTGGGTGCGTCGTTAGCCGGCCAGCTTTCTCGTCTAAGTCACTCGCACGCGCCTACCGTAACCCCCTCTCGTGTGCGTCCGTCCCGAGGCTCATCGTCTACCCGAATACGTGCGGCTAGGATGGTTCTCACGCTCGCTCAATTTCCGCCTCATCAGCGTGTACCCCGGGCTAAGCTAACGGCATCAGGGCAACGCAAGTCCGTTCGATTGGTCAGCGTTTCAGGCCATTATCGTAGGCGTGCTCGAACCGTGCGAGTGGCAATCTTATCAGGTGTTACGCAATCATAACAGAGGAGTTCGCTCAAGTATAACACCTTGATCAGTGGACTAGTTAATACAGACGGACAGTCCCTTCATGATCCAGCTGACATCTGTGAAGCGTTTAGCGCATTTTTTCGCTGCCACCATAAGCTTGGAGACGGCACCATTAAATGTCGCAGTATGGGGAATTGATTCATTTGTGCTAATCGATGGGTAGTAATGAGGTCAGTTCGTCGTAACGAGACTGGACCTTAACTTGGTGCGACGGTTTGCGTACCTCATTGACCCATTGAACTATACTGGGTGATGCCTCCGAGCATCTTGAGAGCTACTCCTACCAGGTTGGTCAATGGTGAGAGGTCAGACAAACTCAGTCTCCTGGTCCTCCAGGTTGGGGGTTTGAAATGGGATGGCGTCCATTTCTGTAAAACTAAATCTTTGCCGCCCCGCTACCTTGCGGACAGGCTTTTGAGCCAAAGGCTTTGGATGAGGACCCTAATCGTCTTCCTGTCTAGGTCTGGGCGCCCTGGCAGTATCTCAGCCCACATACAACCATGACATTTTCTTCAAAGAAAATTTCATCCTGCATTGGCCGTCCCGCAGATTATCAAGGGTCGCCTTATCTGCTGCATACAGCAGGGCGGATAAGCGAGAACATGCTACTGCTGGCGCCTCTCTTCTTTCTTTTCCACCTTTTTCTCTTACTCCCATTCCGACCCCATTACTAACCTTCCTTCTATAATTCTCAGCTTAATTGACAGCAACCGAAGTGCTACTGGAGTAGTACCATCTGCAGCCACCATCCCACAGCACCTATCGGAAGCCTATCGGCAAAAGTCCCTTATAAGGTCACGCTGTCCCGTTTCCATGGCAACATTCAACGTCCGCACTCTAAGACAAACAGCTCACCAGTCTGCACTCGCACGCACCTTGGACACACTGGGTGTTGATGTGTGTTGTGTGTCCGAAAGTAGGATTAATGACCCTAACGGGGCTATTGAATTGACTGCACCTGGCTTATCCTCTGGTTTTTGGTTGCATGCATCCGCAGACGCCGATGCGGCACTCACGGGTCAAGCTGGTGTAGGTATCATTCTCAGCTCCAACGCTGAGCCATCGTTGGTTGATTGGGTTCCGGTGAACAGCTATTTATGCGTAGCCCGTTTGGCGACATCAGCTAAGGTGAATTCACGAAGTAAAACAAAACGCTGTTTGTTTGTGATTTCCGTTTATGCTCCCACCGACTGCAGTTCTAATGCAGTCAAGGACACTTTCTATCACGAACTGAACGCCCTACTACACAGTGCTACTGGTTCAGATATCATAATACTTGCAGGGGATATGAACGCACAAGTAGGGCGTCTGAGCTCTTCAGAAGCTCAGCTGGGTGGTAATTATGGACTTAACTCCGGACGGACTGACAACGGTGAGCGTCTGCTGCAACTGTTTGCGGCGCTCCAGTTGTTTCTTACTAGCACTGCTTTTAGACACAGTGGGCGCCGAAGTGCCACTTGGCCTCCACCTGTAGCTGGCCAGCGATGGACCCAAATTGACCACATATCCGTAAGTTACAGATGGTGCGGTTCCATTCTGGATTGCCGCTCGTACTGGAGTACCTGTGTCGACTCTGATCATGACATGGTGCGCTGTCGTTTCTCCATGAACTTTACCGGAAGGAACACAAAGCTTCCCCTACGATTGGCAACGGAGAAATTGTACCAGCCCTCGGTCAGGCAAGCTTATCAAGAGGCACTGCGTACCGAACTCTTGCTGTCTTGTCCTAATGACAATGAACTTCAGTGGAATAGGATCTCGGCTGCCATGCACGACGCAGGAGCATCTGCTTGTGGCACTATCCATCGTCACCGCACCAGTCACTGGATATCCGAGAGGTCCGTGAACCAGTTGGAAGCTAGAAGACACCTCCCGCCTGGTTCTGAACACAATGTGACCAGACGGGCTATTAGGCGTGAACTAAAGCGGAGCCTACGTGCTGACAAGGAAGCCTGGTGGACCAGTCGGGCTCAAGAAATGGACGAGGCAGGAGCAGTAGGCAATTACCGCAAGCTCTTCCAGCTAATCCACACCACTGGTTCAAGAAAACCAGGCGTCAGTGAGACAATCAGAGACAGCGCGGGTACGGTGATACACAATAAGGAGCGCCGTATGGCTCGTTGGGCTGAATACTTTTAAGATCAGTTCAGCTGGCCCCTTGCTCCCGGACCTCTTCCTACTCAGGTGATGCAGGACGTGCCATGGACGGTTAGTTTAGAGCCTCCGTCGGAGGCCGAGGTTCGTAATGCGATCACAGCCCTCAATCGTTTTCGTGCCGCTGGCCCGGATTCCCTCCCACCTGCACTATTTAAGGATGGAGGTGAGGTCCTCTGCAGGGCACTGACCTCCCTATTCGAACGTACCTGGAACGAAGAGAGTGTCCCTGCTAATTGGAACGAATCGATTATAGTGGCAATATACAAAAAGGGCAGTCGCACCGACTGTGCGAACCACAGGGGTATTAGCCTAACGCCATTTGTGACAAAATTACTGGCCTCGATTATCGTTCGTCGCCTCACTGCAGAACGGGAATCTCGGATTAGGGAAGAGCAGGCCGGTTTTCGGCCAGGACGTGGCTGTATAGACCATATATTCACTTTGCGATAGGTGCTAGAGCAGCGCCACGCATACCGCAGGCCGACAATAGCTGTGTTTCTCGATTTCAAGAGTGCGTTCGATTCAGTCGATTGATCGATTCTGTTCGAAGTACTTTCGTGGAATGGTGTTCCCACGAAATATGTGAACATCCTTCGTGCTCTATACTCGAACACTACAGGCCGCGTCAGGGTTTATGGTGTCCTATCGGATAGCTTTTCGACTACAAGTGGCGTTCGTCAGGGTTGTCCGATTTCCCCGTTTTTGTTTAATTTCGTCGTGGATTCTATCATGGTGTGTTCCCTTGCGGAATCTCATGATGTAGGCGTTGAAGTGCTGCCTGGTGAAAGGTTAGTTGACCTAGATTATGCGGACGATATCGTCTTGCTTTTCGACGATTTTGCGGCGGCACAATCAACCCTGAATAGATTGTCCAGCGTGGTCCCATTGTTTGGTATGCACTTCGCACCTTCAAAGTGCAAAGTGTTGCTGCAGGACCACCAGCCACTTGATGACGCCTTGACGCTTGCTAACGAGGAACTCGAGGTGGTTGATCATTTCACTTATCTTGGCAACTGCATCAGCAATGATGGGCGCATAGAAACTGACGTGAGTTCACGCATTTGCAAAGGCCAGAGCTGCCTTCTTGAACCTGCGGCATCTTTGGCGACAGAAGGGAGTTTCCCTCCGTCTGAAAGGCCGTGTATACAAGGCCACAGTGAGGGCCGTTCTGCTCTATGGTAGTGAAACTTGGCCCCTTCGGTCTGAAGATCTGAGGCGCCTTCAAGTCTTTGATCATCGTTATTTGCGAAGCATTACTGGTGTCTAATGGCACCAGCGTGTCCGCAACGATGATGTGCGTAGGCGAGTACTAGGTGGTGATAATCATGCTAGCTCCCTAGAACAACAGATAGCATTGAATAAGTTGCGTTGGCTCGGGCACGTGCTACGCATGCCTGGTCAAAGCTTACCTAGGAGGGCCTTGTTCAGTCTACCAGGTGTAGGATGGCGCAAGGCTCGAGGTGGACAGAAGTTGACTTGGCAGCGGAAAATGAAGTCACTGACGACCAAACTGGGTGCCGTTGGTCCGTCTCGCCTTCCGGGTTGGAGTCCACGTGACTCACCTTGTGCTTGGCTCAAAACTTTGCAGGACATGGCTCGCAACCGACACCAGTGGCGCGTCTGCTGCCGTCTCCTAATTGGATTGCCTGTTTAAAGTATGTTTGGTGCTGAGTTATCTGCGGGGTAATGGCTGATTATGACGCGGGTCAGTGAAAGCCGCAAGGAAGCTGTCTCGTCGATGCGCCTTATCTTTGCAAGATAGCCAGCTGTTTGTGACGGTATGTTGTCTACACAAGGTGTAGGCGCCTTGACCCAGAATGTTTGCTTAGGGCATTAAGGTTTTCAGGTAAGTCCCCCTTTTCTCCCTCTTCTTATTCGTTATTTCATAGGTCCTCGTGGTTGTATGGCAGCGAGGCATCAGTTCAAATGGCTGATGTACTGCTGTTGATGATGATGGTGATGAATGAGGTCGGTTCTTACTTGGCGGTAGGATATTGTGTAGCGTCCGAACCCTTCACAACATTTATCATACGGAAGCTTTCGTAGACTCGATATCATTCTACTTACGATATGCTGTATTTTATCCAGCTTTTCAATTCCCCACTGGGTTATCGGATGGAAAGCTGGGTCACCTTATTCAATGGTTGGTCTAATGAGCGAGGCGAATAGACGAGGGGCGGTTTCTTCGGACTATGTGGAGAAACTACGTTATAACGGCCAGAGCATACCAAGTCCCGCACGGTACCATTTCTCTGTATTTGCTAGTGATTTCATATCATGTCGTCACAGAACTCCTAAGTCTCTGACAGATGTGTTGGGATGAAGCAACTGGCCGTCCAAGGTGTATGATAGAGTGGCTGGACGTCTGGTGATACTGATAAACTCCTACTTGATTGCGTTAAGAGGGAGTTGCATTTCAGTGGACCACGTTGACAGTCGCTCTAATTCATGCTGGAGGCGAGCGCAGTCGTCCTGGTTCTCAGTGATCCTCCAGCTTTTAAAATCATCTGCAAACAGGGCCCATGGTGACTGGAGCTGCTGCGGAAGATCGTTGATATGAATAAAAATACTACTGGCCCAAGTACAGTTCCTTGAGGCACGCCACTAGTCGATGTGAACCAGTCTGTCAGGTAGTCATTGACCTGTACTCTAAACTTTCGTCCCACAATAAACTCGTGTAACCACTGAAGTAGAGTGTCACCGCTTCCGCAGGTCCTCTTCATTCTGTCAAACGCCTCACTAAAGTCGAGGTACCCCACGTCAACATCCTTCCGTTCGTTGGGATCTCTTACCCACTGGTGGGTTGCGTACATCAAGTTGGTGATGCATGATCGCCCTTTCGTAAAGCTGTGTTGCGCTAGCGTCAATCCGTTCCTCGATTCGAATAATGACAGCAGACTCTTTTTCACAACCTTCTCGAGAACTCTGGATACTGTCGAAGTCAAACAGATCGGTCTATAGTTCTCTACGTTAGTCAGCTCACCGCTCTTGGAAAGTGCTCTCCCTATGGAGCATTTCCAGTCGTTGGGGACAGATCCTTCAGAGAGCGAGTTATTGAAGATTTTTGTCATGGCTGGTGAGATGACGTTTTATAGGGACTTGAGTATTCCTGGGTAAAGTCCGTATGGTCCGGGAGCTTTACACCATCGAGGTTTATGAGTAGCTGATACACTTCGACTGCATCACATTGTAGGCTGTCAAGCAAGACTGCCGCAACTTGTGCCGGTACTGAAACAGCCGCCGTTTTACTGGAAAATAAGGGGAGGAAGTGCGTAGCCAAGGCGTCCGTGCTCTCCGTGCTTGAAATCAGCGTCTGTCCGTCCGTGCTCTCTAACACCGGTAGAACGCCTCCAGTATTCAGTTGATGTTTCAAGTAAGCAAATGTTCTTTTGGGTGCAGTTGTGGCCGAGGATGCTAGCCCTTCTTCGAACTGCCGGCGTTTCTTGATTTTTGCGGCGCTACATAAGTTACTCTGTTGCTTGCACACCGTGTAACCTTCAACACAATCCGAGCTGATGTACCTATCCCAGAGTTTGCAACGCCGTCGCGCTAACTGTCTATATTCCGTAGCAAACCAAAGCGGTTCGACATGTCCGACATTTTAATACTTAAGGGGAACGAACCGAGTACACAGCGAGTTAGGCTTCCCCTTCATTAATGACCAACAGACCTCAAGCGGAGCATCCTGTGGTAGCATCTAATCAGTCTCAATGGCGGCTTCAATGGTTCAATGGTTCAATGGTGTATGATGGGATAAAAAGCACAACTTTACAAGACCCACAGGATGGATATGCAAAAGAAAATTAAAATCAAAATGTTCCAACGTGGAACGTAAAGTATCAGTGGTTAAATCATTGCACTTTAACAAAGTGTTGTGTATCGTTTATCACTAAGATGAAAATCTAAGAGCCTTTCGAATGTCGTCATGTCTGGTGCGTTCACCACATAGTTTGGTAATGCATTCCAGTGAGAACAGATTCTAAGTGACAAAAAATACTTTCTACAATTCAAACGAGAGTGTTGTGTCATTAGTTTCACGTGGTTGCATCGGTTTTGTTTGTATGGGGCTAGAGTCAACAGCGATGTACATGGATGCTCGCTTTCGGTTAATATCCGGTATGTGAGAGTAAGATCACCGCTAAGCCGTCGGTATTCTAATGAGAACACCCCGAGTACACGAAGACGCATTTCGTAACTTATACCGGATAGTCCACGCGTTGCTTTTGTGGCTCTTCTTTGGGGCTGTTCCAAGAGGCGGATGTCTCGTTTTAACCATGGACACCAGGCCTGAATTGTATATTCAATATGAGGACGAATGTAGGAGTTAATCAACAATGGTACTAGCTGTCGCTCAAAAGTGCCGAGAGCTCGCCTCAAAAGTCTCGAGTTCAAGTTCGCTACACTTGCTGCTTTCGAACACTGGAGCGAATTTCCAAGACTCTATTGCACGATTATACCTAGGTCACGTTCACTTGTCACGTGTTGCATGACATGTTGCCCTTTGAAGTCCGTATTCCAATACTTGAATATCGGCTTCTATTGCTTGTAATACGACAAGGACAGTTCTATGCTTGCCACAATGGAGCGGTGGTCACTGTTCTCCGGAGGTTCCATC
>OX104065.1:7768107-7918715 GCA_944474145.2 Dicrocoelium dendriticum | reverse complement strand
ATCCTGATCACTATGATTATTAAAAAGTCGATGGGGAGGATAGTGATAGGATAGTGACAGAGTGTTGTGGGGTTTTTGATACAGGTGTCTTGACATACAGAATGAAAAGTATATTTATTATGATATATTAAATTTTTTTGTAATGGGGTGTCTTTAAGATTAGGCGAGTTTGTTTGTATTGTATAGACTTGGCATAGGTTTGTGTTTATGTGGAGAGATTATTTAGATACAAGTGAGACGTGTAGTTTAGGGTATATATATAGTTGCGCGCATGATAGGGAGCGGTAGCGCGCGTGGAGGGCTATCTGGTGAAATATGTTTGAATGAGTTTATAAATCTATCAGAGTGGGCGTAATAACTAACCTATTATATGCACGAGTATAATGGAAAATCTTTCATATGCATAAATGATAACGCAGAAGATTGGTTGCAAGCGCTGAACTGGTGCATTTATTGTTGGGGTATATTTTTAATAGTTTTGTTTCATATAAAGTGTAATGTGTATAAACAAACAACAAGCCAATTAACACGACCCCCCCACCCCACCCCCTAATATCCTACTACATTCTGACAGCCACGCGTAAGCAAATGTCCCCCCACCACATCCCGACCCACACCAACCCCACCTCCACTGGGAATAGGCTGATACCCATACACGAAAGCACGACATGCGTGACTCGGTTGCAGTGTTATGGTCCTCTTGAGGCCACGTTTTCGGCGATTATGTGTTCATTCTGCTTGGTTTGGTGCTAGACCAAATTCAACTGTGACAATGCAGTACTTTTACTGGTTTGTCCCAGCAATTAGCACGCCGTAGGGTCGAACCACAATCTGAAAAATCGCAGATCGTTTGTCCTTTTGTGGGATCGTCAGGGTGGACCGAGGGAATGCGCCCTGCTTATGAGCTGTAAGTACATAGCTAGTGTGTGGTGGAAGTTGTAGCCACTCAAGACCAGCCATTGTCCACTGCCATAGAAGTAACATGCATGGCAGTGGAGGATAGATCGCGCTATATTCCAGTTAGCTTGTAAGTTATGATGATCTGCTACCGTCCGCCATAATTCCGTGGCATAGGCTTCTGGCTAGTTAGCGCAAGCTGCTGGCGGTCAACGGTTTGGTTCCCTGAAAGTGGCGGTGGTAATGTAAACAAATGAAAACCAAAGAACGGTTGTATACTATCTGAGCGGAACCAGAAAAATATCATCAAAAATCTGCCTACTCATTAGTAATGTATAAGTTGTCGCATGAATGCGTACTCTAGTAGAGAGCCGACTCGTGCTTCACGACGAATCCACAGTGCACGAGTCTGTGTTCCAAAGCCGCTGAAGTCCGTTTTTAATTAGCGGTAGTTCTCCAGGCTACTTTCATTTTTAACTTGACACTGCTCTCTGTAGAATTTAGCGGCCTGGTGGCTGGCTTTATTCGTGAGTTGCTTGATGGCTTATCATCAGAACAACGTATGTAAACAAGAATGCACGAGGTGGGATGAGAGTTATTATCACCCAGGTGGGGTTTCGAAAGCAATTAGTCGAATGAACTGTTGCTAGTACAATTTGCTGTTGAATTACTTTACAACTTATCCAATGAACTATGACTTTATACGAGTTGAGAAACACTAAGTACAAGCCCCAATGGGTAGTCTAGCGGGTTATCGAAAAACGTTAACAAACAATGAAGTTAGTAGTTTTACTGTCAAAAGGATGCACTTCTCGTTTTTAATGCAGTAGTCCTGCTCTCCGACCATTTTCCCCCGCCAATAAGTGAAAAAATACATTCAAGGGATGTCCCAGATGTAGGAGTTAGGGTAGTGCATCGTGCAGCCGACTTTTACATATGGCTGGGGTAGGGGAACAAAAATCCGATTCTGGGTGAACGTTCCACGTGTGTCACAAGCGGATGCAAAAGAAATTTCTACGACGCTCCAGATGGCTGTGCTGTTCTAATTTCAGCTATTGGCTATGCAGGTTGGTGTTACTGTTGAAATGCAGTAAAGAACAGCGCACATGATTTGGATTGTGTAAAGTCAAATATGCCATTATCAAATCACCAGGTAAACGGCGATACTGCTCACTGAATACTCCCAGACATTACAACCCTAATGCACCTGGTATGTTTTGCATTCTAATGACGTACTTTGAAGCCCGACTTTGATGTTGGTCCAATGCAGTGAGATCGTGCTTCAGCTATGGCTACCAGGCATGCATTGTGTATCTGACATGGGGTCGAATATACGCATTCAGCATCTGTCTGAAAATAGTCGTGTTTATTCGCCCTAACGCCTGTCGTAACAGGCCGACGTGCTGGTTACCAGTTTTCGATGCTTGAATTTGGAACGTTTGCTTCAAAGTAGACATCATGTTTTGACCAAAGATGCCCTCAAGGTATATTATGCGGTACCGAGGCGATACCCGCAAGGGTTAAGGAAACGTGTCTTGCAGACAAGTGAAGCTATCGCGATCCGGCTAACACAGCTAGTGCCATGTAAGCATAGAGTGTTTTGGCAAACCTTGACTTTGCCGTGGCCCTGATGATAAGTTTTCCCCGGAGTATTATGCATTACCGGTTACTATTTAGTTATTGTTTTTTTGCCTCTTCTGTTTACACAAGTTGTTTTGCTGTCTGTTAGCCCTATCACAATGTCATCTAATGAAACCGATTTGAGCATCGAACGAACATGATAAATCTGCTCAAACCGTCCCATCCGTCCTTAATTCTTTGCCTTCACCAGTTTACTGTTGCGTTTGTCAGTCCTGTCGCTGTAAGTGCCTGAAGTGAACTACCGAAAAGAGACCCTTTTGCAAAGCTGTGTTTTAGTTTTCGATGCGTTTTCGGATTACCCAGAATAACCCAAGTTATCCTGAACCAGCACACCAAAGTCGCGTTCGACCGATGACCAGCATGTAGGAGTAGGTATTCTCGAGTCGTATGGAGAGTTCCTTACACTTGCCCACGTTGAAATCTAGCAGGTTTTGTGTTGACCACTGCTGTACCATATCTACAGTATGTTTCGAAAAGTGGTCCGGTGTTTTGCAGTTGCTTGTTTAACCACCTGCATGCTGAACGATGACAAGGGAACGCAATAAATTCCCCAATGTTCAACGGTAGCTGTCGGTCTGCCAGAATTTTACTCACCCCGTCACAAGGGTATGATTCGGCAGCGTTGATGGTAGAATGCCAGACACGTTGGCCTTGATCCCAGATACTGGGGTTCTGACGATGGATGGACAAACAGACCATATGTCTGTGACTGGATAAACGAAGGTTTGGCAGGCCAACTTGTATCATTGGACAGTTCGCAATTTAGTGTGCTCCCGTGTCACCGTAACGCGTGCAGTGGTGCCACTAGCAAGTGAAGAACATTAGATCACCCTTTTGAAACAGACTGTAGGTCACACTGAAGTAAACTCTGTTTGGCATCCGCCTGATTCCTGCACCATATCTTGATATCGTTAGCAAACAGTAGGAAATTTGAAGTAGTTGTCACTGTCAGTTTATTCTTACCTACCAAAACAACGGTGGACCTAAACTTGCGCCTTGAAGCAAACCACACTCCACTAGTATGGGGTAAGATAAGGTACTCCGGACTCTGCCCACTAATTGTCGGTGCAGAAGATAGTTGGCCATCCAGCTCAAGAGTGGGTTAATTGATCCAATATAAGTAAAGCTTGGAAAGGAGAATCCGGTGATCTAAACCGTTGAATGCCTTCGACAAATTCTGTTAGATCGCATCAACCGCCACTCCAGCATTAGCTGACTCAGTCCAACTACTCTGCTGTGTACGGTCGCTGGCACAGAAGCCGTGTTGCTCGCGAGCAATAATGCTACAGATTTCTAGAACATGCATTAACGCATCGGCAACGATGGATCCCATTAATATTGACAGTACATGGAGAAGAGATAATACGTGGTAGTTTGCGGGCTCATTCGGTGCATCGAAGTTATTATTCCAAAAATCTACATGGAAGGAACCTATTTTTGCTCTAAGCAGCGCCGCAAGAACTGGGTCTAATTTTGTTAATTAGGTTGCTGGTGCTCTTAGTGCCTCTAGGTGAATGGTGTCGACTTTCGGTGAGCTGTAGTTGCATGGAGCTACTAGCATCTGCTGTACGTCTTCAGCGGCAAAAGAGACGTGAGTCAGTTCTGGAGGTGGCAAAACCAACGCTGAATGATCGCCCGGTTGTTAAAATTGTCGTGGTTTCCGTTGAATGTACGGAAAATCTGCTGCTACCGTGCAGCTGCCAGTCACCAGAAAACTGTTGTGCCGCTCGTTCTCCCAACCCGCCAAGAAATGTGAACATCAAAACCCAGCCGAACCGAGAGTTCGCATGTACGAGAGCATAGGGAAATAAACAGGTTAAAGCCAGCTACTTAGACCAACAACATCAGTGATGCTAATTAAATAACTAAATAAAGGTGTTTCTAATCTTGGCCAGAAGCTGTGCCCTCGAGGAGTCAGCTTATAATGTACAGTAACCACTTACTCTTGCAAGGGTAATAATGGAATTGAGTATATGTACTCCTTGAGGGTGAATACTGCACCAACGCTGTAGAAACTGTCTCTCGATGATATTCATTCCGGCTCCATTAGACATTTTCGGTACATTACTGGACCCGATAAATGGTGGGCTCATGGAAATAGAGAAATGTGATGACACCAGAAATGTCAAAAAAGCGACTGCAATGATTTTTAGTAAAAATAAATGAAAAGGCGGACAGCACTTCTGTGTAATTAGCTGGAAAACATAAACCTAGAATATAACAAATATATCTGATTAATGGATGAACTCAAGCGTCAAACTGCAATGGCTTTGATCGCAGCCGAACTTACAAAACCAGATTTTTAGCGTTAATATTGCTAAAAATATAAAACAATTAACTTAGTCACAACATCGCTTGATCGGTGTACACGATAAGAGCAAAATTACGGCAATACTTGAGGTATTTTCCCAATTCTGGAGCGACTACCAATAACCTAGCCAATGATCTTGCTACCAATGCTGTATAACTTCAAGCAAATATGATTAAAATATGAAAAATTACAAAACGTGGCAAATTGCTATCGCATCTCAATAGGGCTGCGTATCTCGAAATGTACAATATGGCTCCACCGTAGCAGTACTTACGATGTACGACGCAGTGGCCGCAAAACACACTTTCCAAGCGTACATAATAAAACCTGGATAAATATGTGAACAATATACAGGAAAACGCTCGTAAAGCATTATAGAATGTTTTGCCTGCGAGAAAATACGTGACAGTTTGTAATTAGACCATGGTCAAAAGACCGCCGTGTGTCTTTTTCAGAGGCTAGTTGGTCGAAGATACCACTGTATGAGTAAAATCTTCAAAATTATTTACCTGTAAGCGGTTGTGAATGTTGTTTCAAGACTACACGAGGCTGGCCTACATGGATAAGCCAGGACAGCTCAGTGGCCATTTGACTCGAATGAGCCTGTAAACCCCATCAATTTATTAGACAAATCCCGCATGATTTATCAATTTTAGCTCATTTTATGCATCCCTATGCACGGACCCTCGCCGCCAATAAGCTACATACGTCCATCATCCGAATAATAAATGATCATCCGAAATTATGGCAAAATGCTTCTAAACGTGTAATTCACTAGAGCCTGCATGGGTAGGGCCTCAAGAACTTTGTTTTCTATGGTTAGGGTTTTACAGACGTGAAGCATTGTTGTGCTCCATGTTTTGGGACGCTCTACTGTGCAACTGTTTGCTCTTGGTGGGCTTTCTCTCTCCAATTTTGGAGATTCTGTATGGGTGACATAGCTACAAAACTAGGATTCAATGTCACACAAGCTATCACGTCGGTGTATGTTCTGGTGAGAGCTATTCTAGTTCGCCAGACAGCATAAATGAATAATAGTATAAGCCAAAAACAGCAAAGTACGCAGAAAATGGGAGTTGGTTTTCCACCCGCCTCTACACATGACGCAGGGTACGCAGTGGAGTCAGTTAAAAGGAAACTTTTGAACTGATAATCAAGATAAGGCAAGAAGTGGTTCGAAATAGCTGGATTTCCAGCCAGCCTGTGTGACAAAGGGTCTCTGGCACATGGCTAGATTTCGCGCCTGTGTCAGAGAACATGAAATATTAAACGTTAGGGTGGCATAAAGGGCGATCAAAAATGGATCTGGTTCATCATGCCGCCAGTCTACCAGTGGTTCCAATAGTGATTGACGAATGTGCAACTCAGCTAAAAGACAAGAGATATGGGGCCAAGAGAAGAGAAATTGGAGTGCAAACTGTTTGGTTTAGGAGGCCATGACTCATCTGCCGGTGCGCGTAGTATTACATTTGACTCAGCAACTTAGTATCAAACTAGTTTTGTCCAGTCTTTGTAGTGACTTAGGTTGGTACTACGTATGCTTCCAATAACAGCGCCATCGCGATGCTAACATCCACTACGAGGATGAGGGCTAGTGGAGTTCACCTATATTAATAAACAACGTCCATGTAGGCAAACAAGCGTGGGATTAAACGAGTGGGGTTGCGTTGAATAATACCGATGGGTTCCATTGGACTCTGAAAAGAGCAGATGAGAGATAGACTCCACGAACTATCAGCACATTTATACGCCTACTCGAGTTTCAGTTGCGTTAAGTAGCGCAAAACAAGAGGTTACCAAGTTTGGTCCAATTGACACAACTCAAACGGTTCGAGTTTGAGTTCAACTTGATGCTGACCCTAAGTATATCGTGTTTGACCTCTGCTTGAGTTCAACCTCCAATTATAGATCGATCCAATCTTGCACCACAGCTCTCTGCTTGAACGCCGGCTCTAACCTTGAATCCCGTAACAAAACTGTCTGAAGCGTAAGAGCATATTGCGTCCTTAATGCATTAGCTGCTTCTATAGGTGTTCTAGTTGGACTATCAACTGACCTGAGCGGAGGAATTCCCTGCCTCACTTTAGGACAGCAATCAACGTACATGTACAGCAGTTTGTCGTTAGCACTGAAAGTTCTGCCATATTCTGCTGATCTGTCACTATTTCATCTCTGAGCAGCTCCGTGCATTGTTTAAGCTGGGTTACGTAATTGTCCCAATTATCTGTCGTTATTGATGGCCTATGCTCTTACCACGCTGCGTTGCCTACAGTCATACGAAAACGCAGTTTTAATTATCCGTGCCCAGTTGTTTAATTTGTTAGCAAATTCTAGCCAAGCGACTTCCAGGTGGCCTTCGGCAAGGAACGACCAGGTTGTTGCATTGACGAGCTGGGCTATGCGGTCGTATTTGCAACTAATGCGCACCATTACAGTGTTCTTGTGACAATGTTCTGCACAACAGATGAATTCGAAACTGGTGACTGTATGATCACTACGCCCCATAGGGCAGTCTACAACCAGTACCACAACCAAATGTCCTCGTTGGTGAACACAAGATCAACAAGGATGGTCTATTACCTGTTCTGAAACTGATGGGCATAATGACGGGACTGTAAAGTGAAACCTTGGTTATTAGCTTTTGCAGATCGTCTTTGTATTGTTCTTCGAGTGCATGTATTTATGTAATCTCAGCTGTCTATCAACTAGACAAAGGGCTAACAGAAAACCGTGGAGATCGGCGGATAAGGAAGAGTCTTCCAAAACCATGGACTGTATTACAACGTGCTTCGAGAGTAGCAAGAGTTGCTAAACAATGTACGTTGAAATCACCCATGATAAGGATGTGATGGTGCTTTCACTTTAAACCGCATCTTAAAGCTGTAGCAAGGAGGCAGTCCATTTCTGGTGTACAGATTTTGGGGGCGGCACACCGAACCTCTAAGGTGTCTCTACCATGTAATTACAGGTGACATCAAAAGTAGTCGGCAAGTTAGGAAACTGAATCCTTACTAGCCTCACACTTTAGGTCGGCTTAATAACAAAGAATTGCCCCTCCTTTCGTAAGTCTATCGCTTCGTACGTGTGACATGCCCGGCAGCGTGACTTCAGCTTCCGTTATTCCAGTGTGCAACCATGTCTCTATGACACCGATGCTACAACATAGCTTACATCCTTGGAGAGCTTTCAGTTCGGTCATCTTATTGTAAAGGCTTTGAGCACGGGATAGTTCCTCGATCGCTAGGAGCCCGCACGAAGCTAGAGGAGTAAAGTGTGGCAGAATACCGATCAACTTGAGGTCGGCTGTTATTCGTTGTATTGAGGGGGTGATGATGCATTGTCCGCAACTTTATCGGGTTGATCAATAACTTTCAAAACAAAAGGTACGGGATACCTGTCACCTTAAGGTTAGGCATAGTGGGTAGCGCCATAAAGTTCAGTATCACGGTGTCACCTGTTGCTGGCGTTCATTGTCGAAGCATATGAATTGGCCGCTCTCTATTCAAAACTACATGATGACTTGATTAATGTATGACTATAGTACGGTGACCAGATTGCATTCTGTCTACACGTCAGATGAACGCATAGAAAGAACATTTCATGTTCACACCCCCTGGTGGCACCACCGGGCGCCTAGGCGTCCGACATGAGACTAAATTCGGGCAGTCGAGAAATATGCACTTACTGATTAATAAACGTGCATATTTTGATCATCATTCACTGCGTAAAAAACCTGAGTAATTCTTCTCGCCATACACTTTAAATTTAAGTTACACTGGTTTGTTTGTATGCATCCTTTATTACGCTACCATTGGTCCGTAGTTTCTCTAGTTGATCACTTTCTCTGTTCCCTCGGCGATTGTCATGGATGAGGAACCGCTCGAGTCTCGTGAAGGTTGCACCAGTTCCAGTGTCCAACACATGATAGGCAGAAGTGATAAAGTAGATGGAGTATGTTTTCTTCACCCGCAACCGCATCATATTCTTTCACATGGTGTTTGCTTTAGCTGAACCACTGAGCGTGTGCATGCAGAATTGGTTGCATGCTGCAGAACTTATGAATGTTAGCACTTGCTTGGCAGTAAAGTCGGAAGTGTCCGTCGTTGCGAGAATAGCTACAGCTTCTGCATGACGCACAGAGAACTGCATTCTTATTCTTGAGGTAAGAAGGACCTAGGGTATGTATTGTGCCAATCCCACCCATTGCTGACTGTGCAGACACCCATTTACGACCTTCGGATTGTGAAACTTTGAGAGCTTAGATGAAGCAGACTAAGCAACCTTCGGTATACTTCTGGTGCGAAAAGTGTACGGCCGTCGCGAGGTTGACATTTCCTTACACACTCTCATCAAGATCGGGCGGATGACTTTTCCTGATCTTTTCGGTGAATATCCCTCGGACAGGCGAAGATTTTCGTTTCTAGCCGCAATGTCAGCATTACGTAGGGGATTCACCTCTCGAAGTACACGAGATTGACACGACATCGTAGTACACAATCTATATCATTCACGGATGTGCCCAACAGTTATGAAAACGGCGCTCAGGATGTAGCATTGTTGACCCATTAAAGGGAATATTTTTTTATCTGAAAACGCTGTATAAATGAGAAATAAATGTTATATTCCTCGGTGTTTCGAGGTGCAGTCCAACTATGTTTCTTATTACAAAGTTATCAACGGTCCGGGATGCTGACATGAACAGTTGACGTAACAGCGTTGTTTTCGTTTTATAACGACGTAAGATGGCAGGCACTGTGCTCAAAAGTTAGTAGATCAAAAGCCGGAGTGCAGCTACATTTATTCCGTACCTGGTAATAATTTAGGACACTGGAGAGTAAGTATGTGCGCAGCCTTGTAGTGGTCGTAGAAATGCCTTAGATACATGGTTATCCGCGGATAGGGGAATGCTGTTACAATATTTCGCTGAGCGCTAGAAATCACTCCCAATTCGGGTAAATTCCGGGCTCTCAGACTAAACGACATCCTTTTGTACATAAGTGTAATTTAAGGCGTCGAAGCATGTGTCGATGCGCACCAGTGCATTCTCCGTCCAACGGCGCTAAAATTAATGGAAAATTATTATCTTCGGATCTGTGAATTAACGTTGCTGCTTTTGTTGAATGCCCGAAATCAGTCTCAACTCGGGTGCATTTCGGACCCTCAGCGCTAAACACCATATTTCCGTACACTAGAATATCTTAGGGCGTCGAGCAGAGCGTTCGTGCGCAGACATACAGTAGTCGTCGAAATGCACGAAAAGGAATGGAGAGTGCATACACACCTACAGGGGAATGTAGCTGCACCATTTGACTGTGCGCCTGAACTTAATCTCAAACGGGACTAAATTCGAGCGCTCACAAGCACCGGAAGCTTGTGTCATCTGGACATTTTCGGGAGCCTATCGGGCGGTTGTGCTGTGAGCGACAAGAGCAACGTGAACCGTGTGATCCACAATCATTGTTGAGAATAGTTCTCGGACATGCTTCGACAGGTTTGCGTTCCCGCTTATCACTCGGAACATTCGCTTAACACGTATCAGTAGCATCGCAACTTTGACTGCTAACACCTGATACTAGCCTGTTTGGAAAGGCTATGTGGCAACCGACATTCACACTACCGTAAATGAAATGCTAATCACAAGAGCAAGCACTGTGTGCCCACGGAAAGCAAAACTTTACAACAGAACGCTAACTGTGTTGTTGAAGTCCGTGTTGTGTATATACGAATTGGATTGGACTGCTGTGATTGTTGTGTTTAAGTATTCCACTCCCTAGATTCGCACCTTTAACCCTATTCGGAGTAAAGAAGCGCATTGAGACGGGTTGATTCCGTTAAATTCTGCACGAAGTACATGGACATTTCACTCATCAGATGTAGTGTAGTGTTGGCACTTGATTGCGACAGGCTGGGAGAGATTTTAGAGTGAGAAACCGCAAGACCTGTCCCCTAGTCGCAGATGAATAAGTGTTCCGAACTCTACGCCTACGGTCAAACCCCAGTGCAGAACGGATATTCAAGGTCGAAAGTAAGAGCATTGATATCGAATTATGTATCCCAACCCCGCAGGCTCCTACCCAGATACGTGCGTTATCTATAAATGCTGCTTTCGTGCTGCATGCTTCATCAAAGCTCGCAGCGCATCCAAGGCTGCTGAGGAGCCGATACCATACACTTCCGTTGTTTTCATCCACATTATAGCGACAACATCCAACGTAGTACTGACCACTGTCAAACTATATGCGCTCATTGGTGTTGATTATTGTGCTGTAAAATGTAGGTAGCCTCTGACCCTGATAGCAACGAGCTGGTCAGGCTAATCGCTTACGCGCAACTTTACGGTTTGAGTGAGCTCCAATTTTAAGTCCCTTATTTAAAGCACGAGTTAGGACTGGTCGTAATGGATGCTCACGGCTGTTTAAAGCATTCCTAGGAAGCAACAAAAGGAGGCGTGCAATCACAGATGGAGGGCATTTGGAAGGTTCAACCTATCCACTGTCCGTTGTTACTTTCTGCGTCCATAAGTTGTCACGTTGTTTATATATTCATAAACTAATGAGCTTGAATCTTGCGATGTCGTAGTGTTAAGACTTCCACGACTTTTGAAAACAACCTTGGTGACTATCATTCATTCAGGCGACTTTCGGAACAACCTAGGGTTTCTTGTGTACGCTAAAGAAAACTATTTGGTAATCCCATATTGATATATCAATTACTAAATATTGGCGTTCATGAATGTCACCGTCTACTAAGGTTTGGCTTCAGAACTGCATTAGCAGTGCAGTTGGCTTCGCAATCTTGGAACGTTGCTTTAGAGACTGTTGTTTCTACATACTGAGTTGCGCACTTAGTAGCTTAAGTGAACATCATGATCCGTTGGTCGCACCACCTTACATGAAAGGCAGTATGTTTAAAATATCTGCACGTGCACTGTCAACACTTTCAGGAGGTAACGTATCCACGTGAATGCATGGAATTTGACTTGAAAAAACATGAGTTTTCAGTTCTTCAGCTAAGGAATTTGAGTACACACAAGTTTATTACGTTAGGATGTGATTCTCAACTGGGACCTCCATCGCGACACGAAAGGTGCGTACTTCATTCCCTGCGAAGTAGCACCTTTGCGGTGGGTGTTAACACGCATACCTGTACCTAAGTTTAACTAGGAAGATATCAGTTAATCGGTCATATTACAAGACATCAATACGGTTATTATGACGTTGCCTTGAGAGCCAACAATGCGATGAGACAGCATGTACTGTGTCTTATTCCACACAATGGTAGAATAAAACGAGTTGAGTTGACGCGGTGCAGTTTGGTCGCAAAACATCTGATACATCAGAACCATCATTGTACACCACGGCTGTTCCCAGTGCACACATAAATGAGGGGGTACATACCTAAACTTGGTCACACTAGTCTTTGAACACAAAGTGAATAAAGAGAAGAGGGACCCTCATTGAATATTAATTTATTGAAAATGATTCAATCAATATGCCTGTCGATAATGGTCCCGTATACTGAATTCTCAAACGGGAATTGAGCAAGTAGATTGTGAATGACCGTTGGCGTTAATAAAAAATAACCTGATAACTATACCATTTCCCGGCCAAGTTGCGCTCTTGGGCAACAGAAATAATCTGAGGGGGCATTCAACATGAGTCTACTCAATTAATTTGTTTCGTGCGTACGCCAGTCACTTGTGCAGATGTGTAGGTGTGCGTGTATAGCCCGTCGCCTTCAACCAATTGGATCTCAGACGCACTAAGTCACAGGGGTGCGGGTAGGACGCTTCAGCTTCTACGCACGGAACAAATTAATTGAGTAGACTCATGTTGAATGCCCCCTCAGATTATTTCTGTTGCCCAAGAGGACAACTTGGCCGGGAAATGGTGTAGAAAGCCAGCGAGATGAGCAACAACAACCCAATGCACGGACTACGTGTTTTCTGCACCAATGGAGCTTCCGGAACCGCAAACAGGCTCCCACAAGTTGTTTCTAGACACCCCGTAAGCAAGTAGAATTGCAACTGACAAATAGCAGCAGCAGCAGCAGCAACAGCAGCAGCAGCAGCAGCGGCAGCAGCAGCAGCAGCAGCAGCAACAGTTAACTGCAACAGTGGCTGTCGAAATCCATAGCTGGGTTTATGCAGTGACAAGTAGCCCTCAAATAATTAAAAGGAAGATTGTATACTGGTCAAATGCATGTTGTTAATACACAAAGTATTATCTTCTGCTAGACGCCGCATTGAATCGATAGTCTATCTTTGACCATTTGCACTGGTTATTTCATAATAACTATCCACTTGAGTTTATTTGCCTGCGCTTATTGTTCTCTCCTGCTGTCTGGACTGCTCCTGTTTTGACTGAAACGAAATTGTGCTTCGTTCAGAATACTCCAACTGAGTCCGGAGTGTTTACTCTGCTCCTGCACTTCTGGTCACCTTGAGTCAGTGGCGAATAATTGGCTTGTCACCAACTGGCTTTTCCTAATTACATTGGCCTTTACTTTCAAAATCCTAGCTATGTATCGACGCTCCTCATCAAATATGAGGCTATTGCAAAGACCCCGCCTATGAGTGCTACGGACAGTCATCCTACATGTTTCAGTCTATCTATTCGAAACTGCGGATATCCAACCATCACTCTGGCGCCGCAGGAGAAAAGAACAAGTTGATCATGTTCTTATCTTCAGGGAACTGGGGGGTTGATTCCAATATGGGATCGGCTTAGTCAACTAATTTATTAGTGACTCAAGACGCTGTAATCCTGATAGACCAAGCTCATTGTGTTCATCGAGTGGTAGAGAGCGGAAGGAAGGTACCGTGTCAATCGCTTCTTTTCCTGATCTTCCAAAGATTTCAGGTGTGGTTGTTTTGGACTCACTCAGGATGTACCAATATCAATCCTGCAGTATCCCTGAATACTCAGTATCTAGGTGTCTAATAAACCGTTGTAGCTCGCTTCTGACCGCTAATTGACATTTGGGTTCGACAGTCGGTTTCAATCATTAACTACCCGATTACTGAGAGCAACTTCTAAACTGAATTTGAACCTTCTCGGTTTAAACGGCTTTCAGCTCTACCCTCGAATCGAACTGTCACGTCTTAGCTGCAAAGAACTATCTCAGCCCGTTTCCAATTCCTCTCGTACAATGCCCCTAGTACAAATGAGGTCTCTAAGACGTTGGCCATAATCTAAAAGGAAGTGGTTCATTCTCCGGAGTTGGGCGGGACAGGGGAATTAACATAGTCCACGAACAACTTTTGAGCCTCACCGCGGAATGTTTTCGATCTGTTCAGTTTCATGCTTCGATAATGGGGCTGTGGCTGAATGTTCGAATCCAAGGATTGGATGGATATGTAAGTTGAAGAGGTCTGAATATATGCGGTGCCATTTTATCTTGCACCTACATACTGTAATTGGAGGGTCATGTTGGGACTACACGTTGTGTGATTGGATTGCGACGCGCAATGTGCAATGGGCAGTGTTTTCGTGCGGGCAACACCCAGTTTCCATTTGATTTGAGTACGGTCCCAGCGATCGCAGTGACTAAGATTCACTTCAATGTGAATCACAGTCCATTACATTGAGGTTGCGCGTCGCAATCCAATCACACAACGTGTAGTCCAAACTTGGCCCTCCAATTAGTCATTTACCGTTGTGCCAAGTGTTGCCCACCGTGACCCGATAGCCAAAAGGGTAGAGGTTTCGGCTACTATTCCAATGGTCGAGGGACCGAGGGCTGCTGTCTCCACCTGATGAGATGAAAGTACATCGAAACGCGTCATAGTTGTGCAGTGTTTTCGGGTGGGCAACATCCAATTTCTCTCTACTTACTGTAATGTTAATTTATTTCTTCTGTCCCAGCGGCGACAGCCCAGGAACAGATAGCAAGTCTCATTGCCCCGCGCTATCAATTCCTGCACTTTTTGAACGTAAGTAAATGATGCTGAAGCTGATAATTATTTTCAGAACTGTCTAGCATAGCGATATTTGGTGCAGTCATCTGCTTTCGACATTTTCTCTGTACAAGTTGAGAGACCGGTCTTGCTTGCACAGAAGCAAAATATGATATTTCTTTATTAGATACCATTACTGTTGCTATCCTTCTACCTCCACATAGTTTAGATTCTTCTTTACCACACTGTCTGTCATCATCATCATCAGTATACGTTACCTGGGGGTGTGAAATACACCTCGGCTAATGTGCCGCAATACCAAAAGATAAGAGACTAAAAAATTACTTTACAAAATACATGCTGATAGACCTCATTTTATGCAATTTGCATGAGATCGGGATTGGAGGGCGAACCCAAGAGGAAGTGAATGGACAAAGAAGCTCACAACACAAACGTTATTGGAGTCGGCCCCTAGCCATATCAGCAGGTGTGTCAAACCAAACGCATTCATCGTTCTTAGGACCCCAGACAGGCAGTCGGGATGCACCGACCGACGCCAACTTCGAAGTGAGGGTTCTCACTGCTCGCTACCAAGTCAATGTTTGGCTTTCCCTCTTCCTCTTGCAATCACACTGCCGGCGCGCAAACCATGCATCTCGCGGGAGTCGGTGTGCTGGCATGCACAACACGTGGCCCAGCCATCGGAGCCTGGTGCGTGATATAATGGTGTTGAACAGTTCACTTTCTCTTCCTGCATCAAATAAGGGACGCTCAACACGCTCATTATTCATGTGGTGCTCCCACCAGACATGAGCTAAGCTGCGAAGACAGCGATGATCGAATGTGACGAATCTCTTTATGTTTGTTTACCTGATGGGCCAGATTTCACAACTATATGGGAGATTTGAACGGACGGCTACGTTATAAACTTTGCTCTTCAGGACGACAGAGAGGTCGCGTCTGCGCCACAGGTGGCGGAGATTGGTAAAATCACCTCGAGCGTTTGCTATTCGGTTCTTAACCCCATCTTCTTTCCAACGGGCACTAATATAGATGCCCAGATACTTGACTTACTGAATGACATCAAGCTGACCAGCACAAAGTGTTAACGCAGGGTAGATGTACTTTGTATTTTTATGGAGCAAAGCGACTGACATCCAGTGCTGATCGGTCCAGTGGTTCTGGACATGTTTGTGAGCTGTCACAAATTGGGACAGTACCGTTCGCGTATTCCAAGTCAAGAAGTCGCTTACCAGGAAGTAGCCCGACACATACTAGGTTGTGACCAGCTAATGCTGCTTCTATGACTTCGTCAACTGTGTACTTAAATAGGAAAGGTGATAGCGGGTAACATCTCACACCGCTGGTGATACTGAAGGTTGGCGAAAATTTGCAACACATCCTCAAGCTGCCCGAACTATGCGCGTACAGCGCTTTGATAAGGTTTACGTATTTATCAGGCACACCTTTCTTCAGCAGACAGTCCCGAAAGGAACATCGATCGACAGAATCGAAGGAACTTTTATGTCAAGAAACACGACAACAGTGGGTCGTCAATAAACATGGCGGTGCTCCAACAATTGACACAGGGTGTAGATGTGGTCTATACAGCCCCGACCATGAACAAATCCGGCTTCCCTTTTACGGATCTGGCTTTCACGAGTGCCAGTCTGTCTGTGCAGAACAACAGAGGCAAACAATTTAGAGACAATTGAGACAACGCTGTTCCATCTATGATTGCCGCATTCCAAGCGGGAGTTTCCCTTGAAAATTGGGAGAATGACGGAGCGGTCCCAGTCTGTCGGGACTGTCTCCTGCTCCCAAGGTTTCATTAGCAACTCGTGTAAATCATCTACTAGTGCAGGTCCCCCGAATTTGAAGAGAGATGGAGAATTCTATCTGCCCCTGCAGCTTTATGCAAATTTAACAGCCTGATCTCATGTTTAACCTCTGCGCGTCAGGGCGGATCCAAGGATGCGGCTGATGGAGAAGAGCACTCAATACTCGAAAAAGAAAGCGATAACTCTGGTTGCTTAAATTGCCTTGCAAAAGCTTCGTCCCAACGCTCCAAGCATTTTGGCAGGCTGTGAATGGGCTCTCCACTCTCGTCGCATACCGTATCGCTAACACCAGATCGCCTGCTGCCTATTTCCCGTATCAGACGGAATAACCTAAGATGATTACCAACGGCAGCGGCTGTTTTCAGCACTGTTTGTCACGAATGGGTTGTTCTCCCGAAATGATGGACTGAAGGTTCCAATGTTAATAACTATACCCATGCAAGGCGCATTGCCTTTGGTTCCCTAGCGCTAAAAGTGCGTGACTCAAAAATATCAGTTGATGGTACGGACTAGACAGTTTGACTGTCCACACTATATACACAGAAAAACAGCCCTAAAGATGAGTTATATAGATGCTGGCTTACCTGCTTTAAAGGCCACACCGGCTAGATGGGACATGGAAGTTCGGGTGTAATACTTTACGAGAATAATCCACATGGAACCAGGCCCTGAGGAAAGGGTTCCATCTATGGCCGTATTACCTCACTTAAACGTTTCTGTTTATCTATACTTATTAGTTTTTAAAACCTCACAAACATTTCGAGAGATTTAATCAATCAGTCATCCATGTCCGCCGTAACAGCTTGAGGACTGATTTGAAAAGGCGAAAAATAGTACATCTGCTCCTTGCGATTCTGTCGTACACCAAGAATGGTAACTGTTAGCGACAATTCGCTTTGAAGGGCCTTGAGCCAACGCGTATCCAGCCAGTCAAAGAACAAGAACACTGGACAAGATGACGGTACTATTAACGAACACTTAGGAAGCAATAATAATACAAACCTCAATAGTAGCGCTTCCACTCAACGCAGTTTCAAAAGAAATACAATTCGGTCCGAGAACAACATGAAAGGCTTCAGATCGTCAATGCGATACAGAATACAGAACACTGGTTATATAGGACAAGTGAAGTCCATGCGATTGGTCAAACACAGACCGGATGAAGGCCGGATGCATGAAATGTGAGTGTGTGGGATGATAAGTACATTGCTCATGATCAGTGCGAGAATAATTGGGGTGATTGTTGCCGTGGTAAGGGCAAATATAATTGAGGTAATAGTTGCGGTGGTAGTGGCAAAGATAATTAAGGTGATAGTTACGGTGGTGGTGGTGGTGGTGGCGAAAACACTTGGGGGTGGTAGTTGCGGTGGCAATGGCGAAGATAATTGGGGAGGGTTGCGATAGTTGCGCTCGGATTAGTTCACACTCGATGGTTGGCGGATGGCGGAGTTGAACACAGGGCATGGAGAATCCTACAGTAACATCCAGTTGGACTATGTCTCACAACGACGAGGAATATACCGTTGTTTTGATCGCCGAAAATTCAAATTGCCCATGCGAGAGCATAGTACTACCCGTACATATTCGACCCTTGTCAACTATGGACGCAACTTCTCGCTTAAAAAGTGATAGACCTATTATTATTATTATTATTATTACTATTGTTTAATATGACCCCCTTACATCCAAATCGCTGCGGCAGTGTTATTTAATGTGTCGCAAGTCGTTTTGTGCTCAGTCATCGTCCTCACCATTATACAAGTAAGCTAGTGGTGGGAAACACCTCAGGTACTGTGTCGCAATACATAGAAGAAAAAACGGAGATAAATAATTCAAAAGGTGAAAGCCAGCTGAGCTACCGCTAACGGATGGGCATCGTTCCGGTAAGCTACAAAGCGGCTACCATACGGCAAAAAAATTACTATAAGAACTTATATAAGGCTAAATAGTGAGATTGTGGTTGGTGGGGGAGGATAAGAGGGATAAGGTGGGATAAGGTGGGATAGCACGCACGCCACTGAGGTCGGCTTCTAGCCATATCAGCAAGTGTATCCAGCCAAACGTGTTCATCGTCTTTCGGACCCCAACCGGGGAGCCGTGACGCTCCAACCGAGGTCAGCTACGAAGTGAGGACCTTCATTCCTCTCGAGCAAGTCATCGCGTGGCCACCCCTCCTCTTCTTCCATCCACACCCCCGGCGCGCAAACAGCGTACATCGCGGGAGTCGGTGGGCTGGCATGCGTAACACGTGGCCGAACCATCGGAGTCTGGTGTGTGATAACGGTGCTGAGCGGTTCATTTCCTTTTCCTTTGCCGCAAACAAGGCGTCGAACACGCTCAATGCTCACACGGTGTTCCCACCAGATGCGGGCTAAATTACTAAGGTGCCGGTGGTCGAACGTAACTATCCTCTTTATATCCGTTGATCTAAGGGGTCAGATTTCACAACCGTACAGTGGGGTCGAAGGTACCGCTGTATTGTACACTCTACGCTTCTAGGCGAGAGTGATATCGCGCCGGTGTCAAAAGTGGCGAAGCTTAGCAAAACTCCTCGATGTTTTGCTATACGACTCTTGATCTCATCTTCAATCCCACGGGCACTAATACAACTTTCCAGGTACTTACATTTTTGAACGACATCTAGCTGATCCCCACCAAGGGTAAGCGTAGGAGACGGTCCAGACCAATCTTGGAGAAATGCTTTGCCCTTCGAGGGTACAATCAATGAACAAGGAAACACGATTTATGACGAGATAAAAGCAAGTGCTTGACACGTCCCGTAGGATGGTTGGGGTGAATATGATGAAATCCCAATATATCTGAGTCATCACCCGAACGTCTGCCTAAATGAATACGTCGATAGATTAATCAGTGTAATATTTAAAAAGCGAGCGCATACGTTCAGAAAGACACTGGGGTGCAGTGATCATTGACGTAAGGCATGAGGAATGTAAAATATGGTCGCTCATTTGCATGCTTGGCATAATCCACAATAGAGGAGTTTAGATAATAAAATGCTAGGAGCTAAGAACAACATCTAATTGTTTTTTGAAAAGGTCCAGGGTAAAAGAGAATACAACTGAGTCTGGGAGTGAGTTCCAGCGTTGGTAAACCCGAAGGGAAAACTTACTCCGTCGACACTCTAGACGGCTATATTCTTCCTTCAATTTTAAGCACTTGCCCCTGAGCTGCGTGTTGTGGTTCAGTTTCAGCAAATGGCGGCATACGTGGTTGGGGCCACTCAGTATCTGGTCCGCTAATATGAGATAACCGCGCAGCCTTCGATGGCGTCCGCTGAAAATTCCCTGCAACTTTAGCCTTCGGTGGTAAGAGGGATAACGCACACCCTTTACATTCTTTGTTGCTGTTCGTTGTGGTGCCTTTAAGGCCTCCAGGTTACACTTCAATCAAGATTGCCAAGTTTGGATAGCGCATTCAACATGCGGGCACACGTAGGAATTGTGCATCATTGGGAAGATTGATGGGTCAAATCTCTCGAATGCCCTTCGCAGCATGCCGACGTGCTGGTTAACTCTTTTCGCAGCTACCTCAGCCTGTATTGAACAGTTGTGGTCGCTCTGTATGAGCACACCAAGGTCACATTCCTGGGAGCTATTCTGCAATCCGTTTATCCCAAGTAAATAGGTGTAGTTATGTCTATGGCGTAATTGTACAACGCGACACTTTTCTACATTGTATGGTATGGCGTTTTGAACTGACCAGTTTGACACTGTATTAAGATCGCACTGGAGCCGTTCGTTGTCTTCCGGTCCTCTGGTCCTTCGCCGTATCTTGATATCATCAGCATAAATAAGAAATCGGAAGCAATTGATCTCGTCAAATCGTTAATGAACACCAAGAATAGACCAGGTCAAAGAAGCCAGCTTTGTGGTACTCCACATACCACATCGATTGCATCAGACAACGAGTCTCAATTATCCGTCGTTCGTGTTGAGAATTTCTAATTCAACTCAGGATTGGGTCGCCAATGCCGTAGTTTCGAAGCTTCTAAAAGAGAGTTCGATGGTCTAGGAGACCAAACGCTTTTTAAAAATCCAGGTAGATGACATCGACCCCTACTCCATCATCAACAGCTTCAGTCCAGCTATTACGTGCAATTAATAGGTTAGTATTACACGAATGGCTGGAGAGCCTATGGTGCGCTGAGGCTGGTGGTGGCTAGATCCTGACAGATGGTCTACCCACTGCTGCTACTGTTGTGCCATAGTCTCATGTCCTGGGCGCCTCCACGTGGCGACCGCTGGGTGGGAGTTAGGTTTCGCCCTTCTCCCTGCTAAGATCCAGGACACCAATCCGCATGAGTCAGCTAACTGACCATGTGCTAGACTCGCTGCCTTTCGGGTGTTCATTTAATCGAAGGCTTTGGCTGAGGACCCGAGTCGTTCTCCTGTCAGGATTGGGCGCCCTGGCAGTATCCTAGTCCATCCTCTCCGGAGGTTAGGAAGTGGTCGATGGCCCACTTCCCGTAAAACCTAGCCATAGGAGACAACAGGTTACGGGTGATATTCTCAATGCTCGATTGGCGTAGAGCACGAGTGCCACGCATTGTCTCTGACGGTGGGAGGACACCTCCGGGTGTTCAATGGTTTGCTACTGCCCGCCTCAAGCCAGGCAGCCCCTGGTCAAATTGGCGCAAACCCGCCAAAAACCCACCTGCGTCTGGCCGTGGTCGCAGGTGCGTATCTTACTACGGTCGCAAAACATATGATAATTGTTCCAGAACCTCAAAGGCTGCGTGTGACGGCCGTCAAGCAGATCCCCATCTGTCTCTGCAATCACATTCCCGAGCTGGATCTGCTCTCCACTGCCTTGTGGGTCAGGCTATTGAGCCAAAGGCTCCGGGCGGAGTCCCTCAAGCAAACCTCCAAACCACCCACTGCCTTATGGGTCAGGCTATTGAGCCAAAGGCTCCGGGTGGAGTCCCTCAAGCAAACCTCCGAAGCACAACGACCACCTCGCGTGCGATTGCCCACCAATGCAATCGTATGCCTGCGCGCAAAGCACTCAGCATCGGGTGCTGGAACGTGCGCACACTACTGGACCGGAACTCCAGCGAGCGCCCGGAGCGACGCACTGCACTGGTCGCAATGGAGCTGGCGCGCTACCACCTCAATATTGCGGCGCTCAGTGAAACTCGGCTCGCTGAGCAAGGTAAGTTACATGAAGCAAGTGCTGGCTACACATTCTACTGGGTGGGGCAACGCCGCCTCAGCACCACGTGAACATGGGGTCGGATTTGCAATATCCGATCGCCTGAATGGCCAGCTGGTGGGTGAACCAACGGGCATCAGCGCGCGACTGATGACTGTTCGCCTATGACTCGGAAGAGGTAAGTTTGCTACTTTCATAAGCACGTACGGTCCGACCATGTGATATCCTGATGACACGCGTGATCAGTTCTACACTGAGCTATCCTCCGTGATACGGTCTGTGCCGAAGAGCGACCGACTATTTCTGCTGGGTGATTTCAATGCGCGCGTTGGGCGTGATGCATCAGCGTGGACAGATGTTATTGGTGCGCATGGCATTGGTTCAGCGAATACGAACGGTGACAGGCTGCTCTCACTGTGTGCCACTCACGGCCTGACGATCACGAACACTCGGTTTGCACTGAGTGCGAGTGATAAAGCAACTTGGACGCACCCACGGAGTGGTCACGCTCACCTGCTCGACTATGTCATCGTACGTCAGCGTGATATGCGTGAAGTGCGCATGACACGTGTACTGCGTGGAGCTGAGTGTGGCACTGATCACAAGTTGGTTCGGACCAAACTGTACATATATTTTCGTAAATCGATGTATTGCACTCCCGCCGTGAATCGGCGTGAATTTAACATTCTCTCCCTCGGTACTGTGGCGAAACGTACTGAGCTGGAGAAGGTGATGGCTGCACGCCTGTGTGATGTGGACTGTATAGCCACAGTGGGCGACCTGTGGCACCACATTCGCGACCAGGTGACAGCTGCTGCGGAGGAGACCATCGGGCGCGCAAACTGTAAGCGGCCTGATTGGTTTGATGACAACAATGTGACGATTGACGCATTGGTGTCAGAGAAGAATGCAGCATTTGCTGCACATGCTGCAGACCCCAGTGACTTGGGGAAGAGTAGTCAGTTTCGCAAACTTCGACGGCAACTGACCCGAGAGCTCCGTCGCATTAAAAATGCATGGTGGGCGGAGAAGGCGAAGCAGATGGAATGCTACGCCGAACGCCGTCAACACAAGGAATTCTTTGACTCCTTGAAGGCGGTGTATGGACCGAGATTGGAGCCGCTGAGGACACTGATCGATGGTAGTTCAGGCGCTACCTGCACCCAGACTGCAGACATAATGCAGGTCTGGCGGAAACACTTTGACTGTCTCTTGAACAACCGTTCAGAGATTGACTGGCTTACATTGAATGGCCTGAAGCAGCACGATGTGAAGGCGGATCTGGCGGATACGCCGAGACTGGATGAAACGCAGAGAGCACTTGCTCAGCTACGAAACGGCAAGTGTGCTGGGGCCGACCGAAGTCCCGCCTAAAGTATTGAAACACGGCGTACCCGCGTTGGTGACTGCGATGCACCACTTGGTGCAACGCGTGTGGATTGAGGAGGAGGTGCCTCCTGAGCTGAAGCATGTCCTTGTGCTATCACGGTACAATGGCAAAGGTAGCAAGTAATGTTGCACGAATTATCGTGGCATCAACTAGCTGAGTTGTGTGGGCAAGGTGGTTGCCCGAATCCTGCTCAACTGTCTCGTCAGTCATGCTGTGGAACCTAACGTGGCGGAAGAGCAATGTGGATTCCGTTCGGGTCGCAGCACTATAGCTATGGTGTTTGCGGCTCGTCAGTTGCAAGAGAAGTGCAGAGAACGACACCAGCCTTTGTGCTCGCTTTTTGTTGATTTCACCAAGGCATTTGATACGGTGAACCGCGAGGCACTGTGGCTGGTGTTGGGTAAGTTTGGTTGCCCGCGTAAGTTTGTAAGTTTAATTGAATGTCTGCACAGTGGTATGCGAGCGAGGGTGCAGCTGAGTGGAGAGACCTCTGATGAGTTTACAGTTGTCTCTAGTGTGAAGCAAGGCTGTGTCTTAGCTCCTGCCCTGTTTAATATCTATCTTCATGCAATGTTGTCTTGTGTTTTTGATGCGGCTTGTGCTTACGGTGTTCGTGTGGAGCACCGTATTGATGGTGGGTTGCTGAACATCCGTCGTTTCGGTGCGAGAACTCTAGTCCGTGAGACAACTATCCGTATGTTGCTGTTTGCTGACGACTGTGCGTTGTTTTCACACAACGCGGATGAGTTGCAGCACATGACTAGTGCTCTGGCTTCGACAGCGGCCAAATTCGGGCTCACCATCAACACAAGCAAAACTGTCTGTCTCTTTCAGCCTTCACCGGAGGTGCAATCTTCAATTATGCCGCGAATCAGCATTGGTGCTGAAGTATTGGAAACCACCTCCCGCTTCTGCTACCTTGGGAGTGTGATGTCGACTGATCAGCAGCTACACGTTGAGTTGCGTATTCGCGTGTCGAAGGCGGCAGCGGCATTCGGGAAGCTAGAGTACCGATTGTGGAACAACCATCAGCTTAGCATTGGCACGAAGCTGATGGTGTACAAATCCATGGTGCTGTCCGTTCTTCTATACGGCAGTGACACGTGGACGATGTACCGGTTGGATGTGCGATATCTCGAGCGGTTCCATCAGCAGTGACTGCGACGAATTTTGCGGATCTGCAGGGGCGCCAGAGTTGCAGACACGGAAGTGTTGCGCCGAAGTGGTATGTATGCAGTGGACTGCATACTTTTACTGAGACACCTGAGATGGCTCGGTCATGTGAGCCGTATGGATTCGACGCGGATACCGAAACAACTTTTATACGGTCACCTGAGTATAGGGAAGCGGCACGTGGGGAAACCAAAGTTACGTTACCAGGACATGATTAAAGTGAGCCTCACACGTTCTAATCTTGATTGCAGATCATGGGAATCGTAGGCGGTTGATCGGCGTGCATGGCGCGATCTAATCACGAAGGCAGTTGCTGAAGTGCGGGAGAAATCCCTCATGCATGCAGAGAAGAAGCGGCAGTTGCGGAAGCGGCAAGCACCGATGAATTGTACTCCATCGACATCGAGCGCATTGTGCTGTAGAACATGCGGTCGCGAGTGCCTTAGTCAGGCAGGCCTTGTGAGCCATGAGAGAGGTCACTCGGGACCACTGCCGAAGCGACGACGGGTCCCGCAGTGAACTTAGGCAGCACAGGCGCAGCGTTTGTAGGCACGCTGAATTCGATTTACTAACCGCATGCTTGCATGCCAAGTCTCTTTATTTCAGGTGGTGGGTTTTCGGTTCTCTCTTAATTCCTTTCTTTCTCATATAAATGTCTAGTGGGCCATGCCATGCGCTGTGTCATTTGGGGCCACTACAGAAGCGACGATGGGTCCTGCAGAGAATTACGATGAGCCGGCGCAGCGTTTGTAGGCACGCTGAATTCGATTTACAAACCGCGTGCTTGCATGCTAAGTCTCTTTATTTCAGGTGGTGGGTTTACAGTTTTTACCTTAATGCTTTTCTTTCTCATATAAATATCTCCCTGCACTCTATTCCATTAACTTGCACACATCGCTTCAGCCAATTGTATTCTATTTCCATAACACTCATGTACTCAGTGTGGAGCGGACTACGGTCCAGCCCCCGCCTTGTGTGCGCTTGATTCCCCAACTACAGCGTGCTTGTGTTTGCCTGTGAAGGAGTGTGGGCCGGCTCCGTTGATGAAACGTGGCTCCCATCCGCATGCCTCCCGGTCTTATTCCTTCGGGTTTACACTGGATATGGGGTGTGTGGTTGGAGCTGTGGGTGGTGCAGCGCAAGCCACCCATGGTCCCTTTGTAGGCGCAGGCGTCCTGTGGCTTGCCACAGTGACAGGCAAATCCGAAACCGGATGCCGCCAACCATTACACGAATGCTTTTGACGAAACCCATGTTACTCTGGGGCTATTAAGTTGTGACTTTCCAGATAATGCATCAGCGCATCGGCGACTATTGATTCCATCACTTTGGATAGTACGGGAAGTAGTGTTATTGGACGGTGGTTAACAGGATCAGTACGGCTAACTCCTTATGGATAGGAGTTATGGCCCGTCGCTTCCATACTAATGGAATGCGGTTCTCTTCTAGATATCTCTGATAGAAAACAGTCAGTGATTCTGCTAGATCACTAGCTACCGCCTGCAGAGCCTTTGGTCAGATGTTTTCGACTCCAGGAGAACTGTGGATACGCAAGGATAACAACTTTTCCAACACAGCCACCGCAGTGAAGGTGATGTTGTCTAAACCAGATGGTGGAGTATTAGAAATGAGGAGAATGTTGGTGCTCGTTACCTCCTGGAAAGTTTGGGAGTAATGAAGCCGTAGGAGATCAGCTGCTTCCATTGTTGATCGCGTGCATCCATCAGCCGTGACTAGCGCTGGAAACCCCGCTTCACCTTCCGAAGACCGTTAACGTGCCTGTACAGAAGCTTACGTTTCATGCAGAATCGCTTCATTAACTCCTGCTGATGAGTGACCTTGTCTTTGCGGATCAGTTTCACACAGAAGTGACGGATAGCCAGTGCTAATCTATCCAGTGCCGCTTGGCACGTTTGTGGGCTGTCACAGATTAGGGCAATATCGTCAGCAAACTCCAAGTCAAGGAGTCGTTCAGCTAGGATCAGATGCACACCTTCTAAGTCTTGTCCCGTAAACGCGATTTCCATGATTTCATCAATAGCGAATTTGAAGAGCAAATGGTCAGCGCGCAACCTTGTCTTACACCGCTGGAGATATTACATGGCTACGACAGCTTGCCTTAAACCCCCACTCTGCCCGAGATACGCGCGTAGAATTCGCGAATAATATTTACATATTTCTCAGGTACACCTTTTCTGAGCACACCTATCCATGGCGTCGAATGCACGTTTGAAATCGACGAATACGACAGCGGTGGGCCACAAATATACTTGACGGTGCTCCAATGACTGACGCAAAGTGAAGATGTGGTCAATGCAGCCACGACCTCGACGAAACCCGGCTTGCTCTTCACGAAAATGGCTTTTATGAGTGCCAGTCAGAGGATACTTTTGTCCCCAAGTCCTTTTCCTGTGTGACTGTATAGAGCAAAACGCCGCCAGTGTGATAACTGTCCAGTGGTTCCGCAACACCGATGGGAAGGACAGAGAACTTATCTTTGTTGACCGGTAAGCCCCACTTGACAAGCCAGACGTGCGTTTCCTGTTATCGCTCTGCGCCTTCGAAGCTGGACACTTCCGAGTATTGCTTGAAGTCGTCTGCATAGATCAGACAGTCCGTTTGTAGCACAGTTGGTAGCTCATTAATGTAGATCTTAAACAGATCCGGTCCAAGTTCGGAGCTCTGCAGAACACCACTGGACATAGGCACTGGAATTGCGAGAGTGTCATTTGCCCTGACATGCATGCTCCGGGCTTGCATGAAGTCACTGATCCATTGTAGGATGTTCCCTGTTATGCCAATTCCGCAGGGCCTAGTGGGTAGTTGCTGATAAGGGACTCTGTCAAAAGCTTCGCTGAAGTCGATGAATGCCACCTTTATGGCTTTTTCAGCGTCCACTGAATTTGCCCACTTCTTTCTTGCGACAAGCAGGTTAGTGTTGCAAGCAGTCCCCTTACGAAGCCATGTTGAGTAGACGAAGTGAGGTTCAGATCTTCGCAGTGTCGATGGATGGCACATTTAATGAGCTTTTTCATGATCTTACAATCGACCGATGTCAAGCAAATCAGCCGATGGTTCACGTAATCCTGACGATTTCCACCCTTGAATTTCGGCATAACTACTCCGGAAGATTGTGTGAATTTGTTAGACATTTGGCTGAAAACACAACTAGCCGCAGCTGGTCGCACACACAAATACAGGTGCTTCATGTCTACTGATGAGTTTGTCTTGACGGCGCTGTTAGATGCTATCTGCAATATAGCTGGGTTAAGTCCAAAATATCGAACAAGTCGGTGAGCACCAGGTAAGACTAGACAGAGGAATTATTTACCTGAAGAAAATGACGAATCACCATCTGCTAAGTGGGAATAAACTCCGCAAGAACGACCGCATAGACTAGGGGTGAGAAGTACCAGGTAAATTGAATGTAATGGCCTTCGAACAGCAACAGCAGAACGGTAAATTAAAGCATATATCATAGTAACAAAATGAGGAGAAGTAGTGAGGAATGTCTGGAATGGTATCGATCACGAGCAGCCTCTCACTGGGATCCATGCGACTAAACAACCTTCTGCAAATAAGTTGTTACTGGTTCTCCGAGCTGCGCAATTTCTTTGCAAACGGTTCGACGAGGTGATATCGTCTCAGTGAGCTTGTCCGCTACATAGTAAGACGCCGACGATGTCCCCCACGATATCGGACGACCGCCGTTTATCGCCGACCTAATCACCCTTGACCCTCCACTCCCCCAACATCCCCCCCCCCTCGCATACCCTTCGTTATAAATCTAATCTGTCCAATACTCCCACACCATATTATCATACCCCCCCACTACCACACCCACCCCCATCACCCTAACCCGCCCCCCACCTCCCACACAACTACCACCCTCCTCCACCACCCAATCTCCTCCCACCCACCCCCACCCCATACCCACCCCCCACCCACCCCCTACACCCCCCACCCCCCCCCACCAACCCCCACCCCCCACCCACCCCACCCCCCCCCCCCAACTACCCACACCACTCCACTCCCCCCACTCCAACCCATCCCCCCATACACAACCCAACCCCGCCCCGCTACCCAACACCAACCACCACTCAGAGCACACCATCCACACACCCCTCCCACACCCACCCCCCCCAACACAGCCCCACCCTACACCCCAACCCCACCCAACACTCCCCAACACCAACCCACACCCGCGCTCCCCACCACAACCCTACCCCACCAACCCCCCCAGCCCCCCCCCCCCCCCCCCCCCCCCCCCCCCCCCCCCCCCCCCCCCCCCCCCCCCCCCCCCCCCCCCCCCCCCCCCCCCCCCCCCCCCCCCCCCCCCCCCCCCCCCCCCCCCCCCCCCCCCCCCCCCCCCCCCCCCCCCCCCCCCCCCCCCCCCCCCCCCCCCCCCCCCCCCCCCCCCCCCCCCCCCCCCCCCCCCCCCCCCCCCCCCCCCCCCCCCCCCCCCCCCCCCCCCCCCCCCCCCCCCCCCCCCCCCCCCCCCCCCCCCCCCCCCCCCCCCCCCCCCCCCCCCCCCCCCCCCCCCCCCCCCCCCCCCCCCCCCCCCCCCCCCCCCCCCCCCCCCCCCCCCCCCCCCCCCCCCCCCCCCCCCCCCCCCCCCCCCCCCCCCCCCCCCCCCCCCCCCCCCCCCCCCCCCCCCCCCCCCCCCCCCCCCCCCCCCCCCCCCCCCCCCCCCCCCCCCCCCCCCCCCCCCCCCCCCCCCCCCCCCCCCCCCCCCCCCCCCCCCCTTTATATTTATCCCCCCCCCCCACACATATCCTTTTTTAAGCGGCGTCTCATAATTTCTCTAAGTTCTCTCCGTCGGAGGGGTTGGTAAACTGGGTCAATCTCGAAATGCATGTTGATCGAGTCTTTTGTTGAGAACCACGCTTCCAGGAATTCCCTTGCTCTTCTTGTTTCACCAAATGCCAGGACTTCTGTGTTGGCCCAGTCGAAGCTGTGTTCTTTTTCATCCACGTGTGCTGAGACTAGCGAAGATGCATAGTGTCTTTTGCATGCTCTTTTGTGCTCTTGTAATCTTGTTGTTAATTTTCTGCCTGTTTGGCCAACATAGTCCTTTTCGCAATTTCTACAAAGTAGTCTATATACAACATTGCTTTGCTCATGAGCTTCCAGTTTCTCTTTCGGTTTCGACAGAGTTTTTCTCAGTGTAGCAGTTGGTTTGTGTGCTACGATGAAGTGATGTTGTTTGAATAGTCTTGCTGCCATTTCGGATATATTCTTCATATAAGGTAAAACAACGCGTCTCTCCGTCGTTGGTGTAGACTGTCTGTTTGGTTTGTTGTGGTTCAGACACCTTCGGATGAAGCTTCGTGAATATCCGTTGAGTTGGAAACATTTAAATAGATGCTTCTCTTCTTGTTGCTTTGCCTCCGTGGTACTGCAGTGTGTTTGCACTCTACCAAATAGTGTCCGCACACAGCTTACTTTGTGGCATTTCGGATGGTTACTGTTAAAATTCAGAATTTGGTCCGTATGTGTCCATTTTCTGTATACTGATGTTTGCAGCCTCCCTTCCATGGTTCTGGTTACCAAGACATCCAGGAAAGGCAGTTGGTTTTCCTTCTCCATTTCCATTGTAAACCGGATGTCTTCAATGGCGTTGTTCAATTGCTGCTGTGATACTGCAACTTGATTGCGTTTGATGATCACAAAAGTGTCGTCAACATATCGGATCCACAGTTTGGGATTAATGAGTGGGAGTACATCTCCGTCCAATTTCTGCATTACCATCTCCGCGATGAGTCCCGATATAGGTGATCCCAATGGTGTGCCTTTCAATTGCTCGTAGATCTTCCCGTTGAAAGAGAAGTAGGTTGACAGACACAACTGCAGTAGTTTGCATACGTTTTCGGTTGTTAGATTCCCGATTGGTTGTTCACTGCTGTTCAGGCGTTCTGTGATGACTGCTGTTGACATTTGTAAGTTTACAGACGTAAAGAGGGCAGTCACGTCGAAAGATATCATTGTTTCATCATCATCTATTCGCAGGTTTTTGAGCTTTTGTAGAAATTGCTGGGCATTATTAATGGAATATTGCGATCCACTGGTCAGATGTTTGAGGCGTCTCCACATTTCTTTCGCCAAGTTGTAGGTGGGTGTTCCTGGTAGTGACACGATCGGTCGTAATGGTGCATCATCTTTGTGTACCTTTGGGAGTCCATAGAATTGCACGATGCTCGAGTCACGGGCTCTCATTCGTTCGCTCTCCTCCTTCGTGATTTGATACTTTTCTTGAAGTTGGTTCAACGCTTTGTTTAATTTGTTTGCCAGCTATGAGGTTGGATCGGTGTCAATGCACTTGTACCTCGTTGTGTCGTTCAAGAGACGTAAAGCTTTCTCAGTGTCATCCTCTTTATCCATTATAACCGTCATCCATCATTTGTCTGCCGGCAGGATGATGATCGTTTCGTCAGACTAAATTTTAACAGTAACCATCCGAAATGCCACAAAGTAAGCTGTGTGCGGACACTATTTGGTAGAGTGCAGACGCACTGCAGTACCACGGAGGCAAAGCAACAAGAAGAGAAGCATCTATTTAAATGTTTCCAACTCAACGGATATTCACGAAGCTTCATCCGAAGGTGTCTGAACCACAACAAACCAAACAGACAGTCTACACCAACGACGGAGAGACGCGTTGTTTTACCTTATATGAAGAATATATCCGAAATGGCAGCAAGACTATTCAAACAACATCACTTCATCGTAGCACACAAACCAACTGCTACAATGAGAAAAACTCTGTCGAAACCGAAAGAGAAACTGGAAGCTCATGGGCAAAGCAATGTTGTATATAGACTACTTTGTAGAAATTGCGAAAAGGACTATGTTGGCCAAACAGGCAGAAAATTAACAACACGATTACAAGAGCACAAAAGAGCATGCAAAAGGCACTATGCATCTTCGCTAGTCTCAGCACACGTGGATGAAAAAGAACACAGCTTTGATTGGGCCAAAACAGAAGTCCTGGCACGAGGTGAAACAAGAAGAGCAAGGGAATTCCTGGAAGCATGATTCTCAACACAAGACTCGATCAACATGCATATCGAGATTGACCCAGTTTACCAACCCCTCCGACGGAGAGAACTTAGAGAAATTATGAGACGCCGCTTGAATAGGAACAACCCAAGCGACGACCTCCGCCACGGGGAAATGGGTAGAGATCACGGGACACAGATCGAAGCCGTCACTTTCGAAATGTCACCTGCACGCCGATCACGGGTCGACAATTCAATCAGCGAAATTACACTCCACATCTCGACGCACTGATGATGCCGTCTCGCATGACGGTGAAACGTTTGCAAACCAATTTCGCAGCTCGGCGAACAAATGAGCAACTGGACGGAGTTCATATTCCACCGATGCTACACTTGCGAATGTGTGTCACCATCTGATGCACACGGTGAATGTTCCAATGTCCAAAATCAACTCCTAGCCACAGTAGCATGTGCTTATCGCAGAGCGCAATGACCTAGTGATCCTGGCGATAGCCGCCAAGCACTGTGCCATGTTCCACTTCCAGCTCAGGCTGTCTCTACCTGAGCAGTCCAAAACAGGAGGAAACCGGTCGGTCGTAGAGTGCAGGGATAGTGGAAAGTAACAACGAAACCACCCAGTTTTGAGGTTGGTCTTTTGTCATCGAATGGATAATGCATGGTCTTTCAGGTGACGTCTGGTTACAAACCCCCTGGGTTGTCTGTCAAACTTCAATCATGCTCACAAGTCAATGTGCCAGCTTCGGACACCTTTCGACTACTTGGTGTTGGGTATAACACATGCCATCATTGGATTTATTTAGGTGTACACACACGACGTGCAACCAGTGGTGTGACGAAAATCCGGAGAGAACCTGATCGAGAGAATTGATAGGTTTGCTTCGCACCTTTCTCACGGAGCAGACTCAGGGTATTGATCATGGAAGTTTTAATATAACTCTTCTAAACGTCACGGACCTCATACATGAGGAATTTCCACAGCAAATAGGTAGCTCCACCTCTAAACCCTTCCATTGAACAGGTTAGCCCCAGTCTATTTCTTCTCCTGAATTCATGTGTCTGTCCGTACTACTTATTTCGACTCCTATTTTGCAACTACTGTCACGTCTTACTAATTACCTCACAGATCATAATATTCAGGCATTATCACTTCAAAGCCCACAGCGTAGTTAACCAGTTGAACCGAATCGGTAGTTCACTGCTTTGCTAGTGCCTAACAGTCGATCACACACCCGTAGAAATTTGCAACTTTATCGCTTCAACAACATGAATGAAACAGTGTTCAAATTCGGATAAGTGAGTTGGATCAATGGAAGGAAGGTGAAATGCGCCATCCGGATTGTGTCAACTTCATGCAAGCCTGAATCCAGCGATGCGCATCCAGGGTGGACAGTCCTGCTGTATAATTCTATACTTTGGACTACTTATAGTAGTTAATAATTTAGGAGCTTTGGACAAGCTATTACTAATGCCACGTTGTGTACCTGGCGTTTGATCTACTCTATATTTCTCGAAAGTTGTGTAACACAAAATCATGCCCAACATTTAGGTCTGGCTTGCTCGCACTGTTTGGACTGGAGCATTCGAATTGTGCAAATGTGTCCCAAGTACAGTTATGAGAGCGAAATAGCTCCCAAGATGCTCCGGTTCTGTACTGCGTGCTCCACCATCACACTCGTTAAGTGCTTCCTTAACCTAGTTCAGAAGTGCGACCGTTTATCCACCGAAGCGAAGCAGAGGATAAACGATAAGATTACTTAAATGGAAGCGAGTATCCACCACGGAAGCGTAACGGCTTCTAAACATCGGAATGGTGCGTAATCCGCTTCCCCTGAACCGCAATCAGCCACGTACCCATCTCCGTTGTCTTCTCCAAGTTTGGTAGAACGCCGGGCGAAAACTGACCTTACCTACGAGAGTCAAACAGTACTCATGGCAAGGAAAATCAGCCATCACTCGAAACGTCTGGTTAAGCAACTTCTACAAGAATGAAGCAGCCGAACACCAATGCTCGGTACCTGTAGCTCAAATGTCTCTTGTTGCTACAAAGCCTCACCCCAGAACATCAGTTACATACGCAGAGATTGCTGCAAAGGTTCCCCGGGAGGCCGCCGTTGCGGCCCCTTCTGTTGTAAACACTGTTAACGCGAATAGAGGGATAAAGAACAAACAATGAACACTTGTCAGCAGGTTAGGACAAAAGAGTACCCTACCTTGTGGATCGACGAAAAAGAGATCTGACAATAGTGTCCGAACTGTCGTATGCTCAAATGTCCCTTAATTTATCATCATCACATTGTGGGATAAGCTATCGGACGACCAAGACCAGTGGAACTCATTGTGCACGCTGATGAGTCTCAAAACCAAATCCATAAACTTATTACAAATCACTCATCATCCGAACTTGCCACCCTATGGAGAACCCAGATATATTCGAGTAACACTAGAATCCTCCATCGACGTAGAAAACGTTTGCTGTCCGCAAGCGCGCTAAAACACGGATCATGTGGGATCTGCACCTATCCTGATGTCTTTTGTGGCGCGCGACAATAAATAAGAACCACCGAAAAGGGAAACAGCAAACAGGACCGCCTAAACATAATCTTCATACATGGCGTGCCAGAACATCCTTCCAACAATGGTAAAGAGACCGGAAAGCACGATTTAGAACGGTGGTGGTTCATACGTGATACACTTTCTTTGGATAATATTGTGGCGCTATCACTCACCAGGATACCTCTCTCACCAGGTTATAGAGGATACGGTCCTAGAATCCTAAAACGTATGGTTTAGTCAGAGCAAAAAGCAAAGGCTGTATTGGATTGATGGCGGGGAAATCGGAGACATCTTCCTTCTGAACTTCGGTTAGAGGTCTCAGAAGCTTTACACAGTTCGAATATCAAAGCACCCGAAGCAGCAAGCGGACCGACGAATGTACAGGAGCGTAACTTAACTGCTGCTTTAATTCAATCTGACGTAGATCTACACGAAGAGTGGGATGCACCTTGGCCAAAGCAACTTTCAGAGGAGGTATCATTATCCCAACAAAAAGTAACTATTGACGTCCCATCGGTCTACACTCGCACACACTTGATCCCTTCACCCCTCTGTCGGCTCCTAGAGGCCGAGAAACTGACCTACTTGTATACGAACGCACAGGGTCCTTTTAATAAACTGGCTAAACTGAAAGATCGCCAAGCTTTCGGGTTATATGATGTCATTGGTATCATCGAGACGTGATTGCACACGAGAATTACGGACGCTTAAGTTTCGCTACCGGTCATGTCACTAATCCGGAACGATAGGCCTACGAAAGGTGGACAGGTAATCCTGTGTTGCGGAAGCGACTTACAGTGCGAACCCGTAGCGGATTCAAACTCGCAGTTCCCCGACTCTCTCTGATGCCGCTTGCAGTTAAAAGGGGAAGACACTTGCCATATTGTCTTCGAGTACTGCCCCCCTAACTCTACCCCCGAAACCGACTGCCACCTAGCGGCTGGTTTAAGATGCAGTTTACAGCGAAAATACACTCATATACTTATCATGGAAGATTTCCACCCACATTCTTTAGAAACTCCTTCCAGGGTCAGAGAACAATTCAAAGCCTGTCAACAGGCGCTCCCAACCCACTGTTCCGCTTCACACTACTTAGCCCACTCGGTTCTGAACAGGTAACAGGCTATCCGTGCTGGATCTTGTGCTTACCAACGAGGAGCATATGACTGATGTATTGATTTTAAGCTGCTGGTTGGGTCGCAGTGATCACACAGTCATCAGTTTCAACTTCGTCTGCTATGCAGAATATCTGAATGAGGAGGATAATAGTGTGCGAACTATCCCAAGCTACGATCGATTAGCTCAGCTCGTTTGGGCTACTACTTGGTTATTCCTTGCCGAAGAACCCCCGGAAGTCGCCTGGCTCTAGTTCGTCAACAAATGCAGTCAGATGCTTTCAAAAGTTTCAGAACTAAGAGTTTTCAATAAGGTTACGACAATCTTTTTCGTTAGAAGCAGAACTCGAAAATGGATGACAGCACGCAACGCAGCATGGCGAGTGTACAGAGAAGCTCCAGCACCAGAAACGTGGGACAACTACGTAGCCCAACGTAACCACTGCACTCAACTGCTAAGAGAACTCAAGCCTCGTATCAGCAGAAAATTACAAACATCTTCAGCGCTAACCACAAACAGCTGTACAAGCACGGCAATAGTCGACGAAGATGTGTCAGCGATTTCCTTCACTCAGGACGGCTGACGGCCTAACAAGGACGACTGTGGAAGCAGCAAACGTGCTGCGGATGTAATTTGTCTCTACGTTTCACAGGGTTTTGCCACCAAGTGATCTCCCAACCTTTGTCGCCTCCTCGCTAGAACGAGCAGGCGTCACTTTTACCGTGGAGGCTATATTACAAAAGCTGACATCTCCGCCCAAACACAGGTCGCCGAGTGTTGACACCATTCGTTTAGAGGCACTGGAAGCAGCAGCAAAGCAATTGACAGGTATTCTAGCTCAGTTTTTCCAGCGCTGCTTAGAGCAGAATTGCGTTCCCGCCATGTGGAAGCTTGGAATAATAACCCCCGGTTAACGAAGGTGAAAGTAAACTGATCCCTCCAACTACCGCCCAGTATGCCTTCTTCCCATACTCTCCAAAGTCATGGAAGCAATGGTTGCGGATGCTGTGGAGTGCTATCTGGAAAACTGCAACTTCATCACGCCTGAGCAGCACGGTTTCAGTCGACAGTGAGCATGTACAACGAAGTTACTAATCGCATGCAGTAATGTGTCCGAATCAACTGACGCCGGAAAAGGCGCTTTTGTGATCTATCTGGATTTTTCCAAGCTTTTCAATCGTCTAGACCATCGGATACTACTCTCCAAGCTCTAGCAATTCGGGATTAGCGACCTTCTTTTAGGCTGAATTAGCAAATTTCTAGCTTAACCGCAAGTAGTGGTCAGCGTTCGGAGCTCTTTATCGGACCAAATACAAGTCGACTGTGGTGTACCGCAAGGCTCAGTTCCAAGTCCCCGTTTCTTGTTGGTGTTTATTAATTGCCTTACGCAGGGAATGGCTTCAAAGTTTCTACTGGTGGCCGACGATATTAAGATCTGGCGCAGGATCCAGTCAAACGCCGACCAACCTGTACTTCAGGGTGACGTACGTACGGTGTATCAATGGTCAACTCAAAATTTACTACATTTCAACTTCAGTAAATTCAGGTACTTTCCATCCGACATCAGAGCATCTACTCATGCCGGCTCGGAACGAATATACTGCAACCACCAACTGTCGAAGATGACTTCGGTGTCCTGATTCAAGACCACTTGGGTTGCTCCCGGCAATCCGAAAAGACCTCCAAGACTGGGAACCAACGTGTCGGACTGTTTCGACTGGTGTTTGGACAAATAAACAGCTCCATATTTTGACAAATATCCAGTACGTATGTTCGCCGCCATGTCGAATACGCAATTCAAGCCTGGTATCCATGGTTGAAAAACGCTCGCAATGCACTGGCGCAGTCACAAAGTCGGGCATCTATGAAGGTAATTGGAATGCGCAATCTTTCATACCATTGGAGGCTGTAACGATTGGGGGTATTCAGTGGAAACTATCACAGACTACAAGGCGACATGATTATGACCTACTTGATTCTGCAAGCACCACATCATGTGTATCACCCTTTACTGCTACTCAGCCCCAATGCAACCCTGAAGGGCCACTCAATGAACCTCGCTGTACAACATGACTGTCTGAAGTGCCGCGGAAATTTCTTTTCCATGTGTATCTGCCAGCCGTGGAATGTTCTCGCAGAAACGGTCATCTCTGCACCGACACTAACGGTATTTAAAAGACGGTTGGATGATGCACTCATCCACTTGTACTTTGTCACTTAGCGCTACATCTCCATCCTACACTTGGAGTTTACCATAGATGTAGTCGCTGTCAACTACGGTTACTGTAAATCTAAGCAAAATGCAGCGCTACAGTGGAGCAAACGAGAAGTCCTTATTTTTATAAATAAAGTATTAAATGTGTTATTATTCGCATTATCACTATTGTTGTTTCGATATCCCCACCAACTGTCCGAAGGGACTTGTAAAGCAATGCTTCTTACCCCATATAAATTCATTGTTCATTGTTAAAGCGTGCACTGTGGATTCCAAAATACTTTAAACAGTTTAACTCCCGTGCCCGGTGCAGCAAAATGCGTTCAGGTTGCAAGCAAAATAGATCCAAACGGGCACTACCCGAAGTAGTGAAAGCTGATAAGTGCTGAACGTAAAATGCACCCAAGGTTTGCTCAGCTCATTTCAACTCATACGCTACGTTTTGTATAGTATGAGGTACAACATGATATTCTGCAATCTCCTACTTAAGAAGCCGAAACAATGCATGATGGTGTTGCCTAGGATCACACGACCCCAAGCACGGATAATGTTCGAAACAGGCAACAAAATTAGACAAATTACTAAGTGGGTTTTATGTCTGGACCTTGCGCTCAGTGTCATTAAATGTTGTCGTGAAGTGCCTCATTCTGCTGGAATTTAACATTTGTTTTACAGACTAGTGCTTTGTTATGCTCTTGAGTGACATACCTAGGTTTTAAACTTTTGTCTTTGAATATCACAATCTTATGCTTTCAGTAGATAGTGGCATAATTTTATATTATTGACTACAAACTTTATTTGCTGCACAGCGTCGTTGATTGCCTAAATCTCCTCACCAATCTCCACAACTTGATTGTAAGGTCGATGAATTTGCGGTGTATTATCTAACTATCAGTCATCAGCCATGACACAGAAAATGTGTCAATTACGAAGTAGCACATAACATCAGAGCGATTTGTCAAGTCAACTCATGTCAGCATAAACTTTTTGTACCCCAAAAGGGTGCATTTCCAACACGTTTCATAATCAACCGTAAATTTAGCAAACAGGGTAGGGCAAACAGGGTAGCGTCGGCGCACATCGACGCCTGTCTTGAACGAGAAGGAAAGTTCCTCGAGACGCAGAGGCGGTTCGCATGCGTGCTCAAAGAGTTGTCGTTGGTTTGCCGGTTGAAATTTGAGGTCTTTTCCGCTGACATTATCCGTCGCACAACAACGAAAATAGTCCACAATCTGCAGGGTTCCCTTGCAAAAGCCCCAAATGCGGCCTTCCCTATTGAGTGCTTAAAGCATGTATACAAACATTTATCAACAAAAATGCTAAATTTACAATTGGGTAGCACTATGAAAATGCACTATCATAGATCGGTCGAGCCGCGAGGCCAAAATGCTGAACCAAAGCTTCTGGATTTTTGTCATTGAAAACGGAAAACGTTTCGTAAGGATGTTTATTCAGAATTCGTCTCAATTGATGTAGAAATTTTTGTTCAATGACAAGACATCGGGGATCGTGCGCGATATCTCAGGTGTATATTCAAAGTTGGACGGAGTAGAACGTCTAAGTGACCATGGAAGTTTATTGAACAAAATGTCTGTCAGCGTAATATTGAAAACTGCGATGTATACAGTAGCTAATGGAAAGAATGATGTCCGGCGAACTAAGCAACGAGGGATTTGAAGGCCCCGCCGAGTGGTACAAAAAAGCGCAGGCAGATCAGCTAGAGCGAGGAGCACTTTAACAAACAGTTCACTGTGACAATCTAAATGGTGCGACTTATATTCATGAAGATCAGTGCAATGTTGGGAGGTAAACAAACCAATAAACCCTTGTGTCTCAATCTGCTGAATAAGTGAATTTTGCCAAATGCAGGGTCCCAGCAGATTTGTCGGTTGATTATCTTAGTATCCAGCATCGCGACGCATATATAAATAATAATAACAGACCCTTTTTGATCGCTATAAAATGTTTTATCAAAAAGTATCTTTCTCCCCTTTCGCGTGTAGTATTACAGGTTTAGGAATCACGCGCTTCATAGCGCTGCATGACTCGACGTACGGTTACTTTTAGCTGTTGAAACGATCAGAAGCCTCACACAGTTGGATAGGCACGTTGTTGATTTGCGTTTGTGCCCATGTCATTATTGTATTATTTATTGATGCATGAGTATGTGACGCTCTGTTTCAACATGTCACTTGATTGTGCGAATGGCAAACATCTACGCATTAAATCTTGCTGCATGTACTTTGGCTATGACTTCCAAGGTTGGCTATTGAGCACAGTCACGTGCATTTCGTTTGAGTGATCGTATTACAATATCTCTCTATGTGAAGCGGAACTACACGTTGTCCCTAATGTTGGTTTACAAGCATTTCCGTCGGTAAACCCCATAACTCACTTCATCCAGTATACTCTCCCCTTTTCATGCCAGTCTACTTTGATTCCCGGTGCATACTTTTGGACTTTTACCCACACTTACTATCATCACGTACTAAAGGGGCACTTTATGCTTATTCGTCTTGTTTTCTACCCTGCGTTTTGCAGTCGCTAATGAGACACTTTATGGACCTTTAATGAATCATGAGCAATGCTGTCCTTCATCAAAGCAAATAACCCTATTTCATTAACTTGGATAAAGACCAGAAACCAGTTCAGGATTGGGAGTTCTTTTCGCTAAACTCTCTTCAAATCCAAACGTTTACATAAAGCTGATCGTGTGTGGAAAGCATCAACGGGTTGGGATTGATTTCCAAATTGTTTGAACAGTCAAATTCGATGACTTGGGACGGATACAGATGGTCAGCCAATTTCACTCAAGGAAACATTACTACATATACATCAGTAGTCTAAAGTAATTAAAGCGTAACAAAGGGATAACTAAGTAACAATGTGTTGGTCACAGTAGTGTCGATCGTATGAATCTTTTTGTACACCTAATTCCGATTTCATATGGTGAATTTAAATGGTTTCGGAAATAGACAGGATTTGCTCCCGCAATTCTTGCGAGAAGCTTTCAGGTAGTGAGTAGATGCCTTGGAAGACATTCTCAGATGCTGTATGGCCACATCAAAGAGGTGCGACTTGGCTGAGCTGCTTGAGGATCTCATTTCGCCTATGCAAAACCACGCCGGGACGCGCTGATGAATCGGTTAGTTTCGTACTCATCGGCCTTGATTGACTCGCTACCTAGCCGTTCTGTAGAGCTTGTATATTAACTACCTTTTAATTCCTCTGCCGTCTCATGAGTTTGACCATGCTCGGTTAGGCTCCACTTCCTGGTGAACTGCAGTGTTTTGATAACGCATTACGCTTGCGAGTGTTATGTGAAAATCGTTAGGGCTTGTATCACATGATGGTATAATGTGTGTAAATAATACCGTAAATCAGTTCACACCTTAGGTTTGTTGAACTTCCAGTGGCCTGTACGTTGCGTAACTTCCAAAGTGTTTTGACGCCTCACAGACTACTGAAGATAACTATATCTATTCAGCAATCAACGGCACTAACTGCGTGAACAAAATAGATGGAGTAAGACTAGAAGATTCCTTGTGCCTAGTCTTGTTGCAAACAGCTCCAAGTCCAGTCGAGAAATTGTTTAGTGCACTCTGGAGGGTCGAATAAGCCGCTTGATGGTAGTCAAAGTATAGAACAAGAAATGAGTTGGACCGACCGAGATTCAAAGAAATATCGCCACTAATGTCACCTCATCTACAAGGTTTTACTCACCACCACGATTTCCTAGCAGTCAGATGAGCGGTTAACCTTAAACGAACAAAGTGAGACGATAGCTGTCGTGGACGGGAAGTCAAACGTACGAACCGAAGTAAGAAGGCCGTTCAGGTAAACAAAGTACTATAGTTTGAGAAGTGTCTAACTACGTGAGTACATTAAGGTGTCTCAAGGAGAAGGATGAACCCATAGGGAAACCGAGAAATTTGCACCTATGTGTGTATGCTTGGGGTTGTGTGAACGTGTCTGCCTAGACTAGTCGGCAAGAATTCTGACCAGATGCGCAACAATAGCCCCATGCGCAATTGTAATCGTCCTGTGATTGACATCGCGTTTCGAATTTTACCCACGCTTGCCTTAACATGTTAGCCAATTTTAGTCTACTTTATTAAGTCGGAAGAAGCCATTGAGTCAACTGCGAGATATCGTCCAGTAAATGCATTAACCGGTTGCTTACTAGGCGTTCTGAACAGTTTATTTGTAGTTGGTTCTAGACAACTTTCAAAATGCTCAGCCGTCCATTCTAACTGTTATTCTGGTTACACTAACCTCCTGTAGGCATCCGGCATAACCAAAAGTCGGATTTACAGCCTACCCTAGGATTTCTGGGTTTGCTTGCCCTGTGTCTCGTAAATTATACTAAAATTACTTTACGGAATATATGCAGCCGTGGAGGGGGTTGTTTGTATGAGCCTTGCCTACGTGCACACTGCACATTGCTCAAGCACCTCGCTTTTCCCCATAATCAGGCAGTGGTTCAGGTTCTTTTAGTTATTCACATCGATGAGCATAACCATCCTGTCAGCACTTTAGTTATGCATTCTCAGTTTGACTGGTTAGGAAATGTTGAAATGTAATGTGCCTACCTTTGAAGTAAAGCGCATCGGTTAACGCGTCTCATCAGTTATTTATGTTCGCTGTGGATCAGTCTGTAAGTTATTGGAAGTAAGATTATCCTAGTTACTCGGGATTATTTAAATAGGCAATATAACCATACCGGTTTAGTTTTTACACTAAGTCACGTTCGCTCAACTTAATCACCCTGAGTTCGGCTGCCCACAGCACCAGTCTTGCAAAGAATAATTATTAGGTCTACGGACGTTTCGCGAGTTAATTTCAGTAGTTCCACACTGTCGCACTTCTTTTACAATCTACAGAAAAAACAAGCGAAGTTATCAGATCCAAGCTTTGACCAGAACTATTGACGCTTTCCTACTCTGTTGCCAACATTGGCCATGTATAATTATTGTATCGTAACAGCTGTACGTTGTTCAGCTCTGTGCGATAATTTGTGTAGTGCAGGTGCACCAGATGGACCACAGCCCGGAACAAGCACATGAGAAGGTGTATTCGGTCAGGAACTGTTTCAGAGCCCTGGTCCTTGTATATAATGCAACCGATCTACGGCTACTTGTGCTGACACAATCACTGCTGATGTACTCATTCAAGACCGCACCTTTTACGCAAGTTTAGCCTTAGCGTTGGATACATCTACGTTGGTATGCTAGGTTCTGAATCGTAATAGAATTAGGCTCCAACCAAACTAGTCTCGACTCGTAGTAGGAACCCCGAATTGGAATTCGAATTTTACGGATACATATTCTGAGTCAATTGATAAAAATGAATAACAATAATCAAACATTGAGTAATGTATGTACAAGCAGCACATCCTCCGCAGCTTGAATGCAACTTCAGGTTTCTGTAACTGGTTGGGATTTCTGTTACAATCTGGCTGATCTTCTTAGAGCTTGACTGTAGTCACAACTCTCATGAGAATGTGAAACTGCATAGTTACTAGTATTTTCAGTGCACACAGAATCAAATGAACGAAATCTTTGTATCATACCTGATCACCGTGCCGTGCAGTCATCGAGATCCTGAATTTTAACCATACGACTTCTAACTTTGTTAACAAAATGATTCCGGACGAAGGACGTAAATCATTGTCTCTAAAATAAGCTACTTCAGAGATCCCCAAAGCAAGCATATGCGACCTCAGGGATCTGGATTTACATAGTTTAGCGGGTATATCTCCGGTGATGTGGAATGCACACACTTACGGTATTGAAAAAGGATATCAACGCAGCCATCAAGTTCATCAAAGGAAGTAAGAGCACAGGTGGTAGCAGAAGGTTCTAAAGTTTCAACAAAGTTTTCATCTAGGCCACTAGAGCATGGATGTCATGCAGCAGTAAAAAGGTGCGGACACCCAAAACTCTGCAGCCAATTGGTAACAAGTGAATCTGCAATGTGTGAACCATTGTCCGTTATAAAGGGTAGTGGGGCTCCTTCCCTACTAAACACTTTTCTCAAGGCGCGGAGAATAAAAGCAGCATTTGGTTTACCAGTCAGCAATACTTCCGGCCACTTTGATTAAGAATCCATCACCACGAATGCATAACACTTCTGTAGAAATAGTCCACGGTAATCCATATGTATCCTTTCCCAAGGCTCGCATATCATCGGCCATAGTGTCCACTTGGACGGCTGCTGTAGAATCTTGTGCTTACAGTTCAGGCAATCCGAAGCCGTTCGTCGAATATCTGCATTTAAATCTGGCCACCACCACAAGCATGGAGCTAAGGGTTTCATTCTTTCAAAACCAAAATTATCAGTGTGTAAATCCGTCTGAACAGCTGATCTCAAAGTCTGCGGCATAACGACACTGTCATTCACGCACAGTAATCCATCAGGTGTAACACACAACTCTTCACGAGGCACATAAAATTGTGGAAACTTCCGTTTTAGTGAAACAGATTATCCTCGTTTGAGTACAAAAATCAGTGCTCCGTAATATTTTCTAGTCTCCTTGATAAGGGCTGAACGAGAGATTGGAAGCGGCTGGGTGAGTAAACAACTCATTGCAGAATCGGCTTCGAATACCCGCTGCATTTCGCGATAAGTAGTCGACGTCAGGAATGAAGTTTGCACTTCTGTGCTCAAGCACATAGTCGTACGCGCTAAGAGTAACACCGCACCTTTGAAACATAGCTGCTGAAGATTTCGCTAAAGAACTGGTAGGATCAAAATGAATTTTAGAGCTTCATGATCTGCCACAATAGTAAATCTGAGACCAAAGAGATATTTGTGAAGTCTAGTGACTGCCTAGTACAGCCAAAGCTTCTCGATGAGTCTGAGCATAGCCCATTACAACATAGCTGAGTCGACAAGATATACATAGAACAGGGTGCCCATCTTGCGCTAATACAGCACCTATACCGGTTAGTGAGGCATCTGTGAAAAGCACGATTGGTACTTTCGAGGAGCATTTATGACGAACACAACCAGATGTAATCATTTTCAAAAGTTTTCAGAGAACGTGCGCATGTTTGTCTAACAAAAAATATCTTGTCATTCAACCAGGTGAATAAAGCATTAGCCATAGATGAAGGATTAGGAATGAAATTGGAATAATACTGTAAGGCTCCCATCAGTGATCGAAGCTCATGAACATTGGTGGGCGACTTCACATTAACCAATGGCTTTATCCGATCAGGATCTGGTTTGAATCCTTCAGATGTAACGTGATAACCAAGACACCTAACCTCTTGGACATTAATTAGGCACTTCTATGGGTTGATGTTCACATTAACATCCTTGAAGCGCGTTAAAAATGAAAGCAATCGAGAATTATGTGTGTTTCTCGGCATCATGCACAAACAAATCATCTTGCTAGACCACAATACCCTCCAGGCCTTTCACAATAGAGTTCATCACGTCTTGGAATATGGCTGGCGACACATTAAGACCGAAGGGAAGAAGTCTGTGCCGGTACAACTCAGAAGTAGTGTTGATGGTGATCAGTTGGTTAGAATCATCCGTGATTGGTACATGCAAATATGCATCTTTTAAGTCTAGCTTCGAGAAAATCTTAGATCCATGAAGACGAGATAGAGTAGAATCAGGTTCTTCTGTGGCACAACTACGCTACACTATCTGCATATTAAATGTAATGTGGTAATCACCGCAAACTTCCCGTGTTTGTCCATCTGGCTTTAACGGTGTGGCAATAGATGTGGCCCATCGTGAACTTTGTACTGAGACAATAATCCATGCTTCACAGTGAGACACAAGAACCTTGCGAACAGGCTCCCTTAGTCCAAATGAAAGTACACGACGTTTATAGGACATCATCGACTATTAAAGTAACAGGCAGGATTTGCATTCCACCAGATGTCACTGAACAACCGTGCAGTAAACCACCAACTTGAGTGTCAGTATCAGTCCGTGACCAAAATGTGACACTTATTTTAAGCGCCTGCATAACTTTAAGACGGAGAATAGATGGACCTTGACGAACGACAACAAATTTAAACTGGACAGGATTAGGATGCTTATCTGACACAGGTAAAGTACAACATTCTATCACCGGAAAGGTATGTCCAGTAATACCTTTAATAGTGATAGGTGTAGAATCAAGATGAACATCGGGATATAGATGATTGAGACAGGTTTTAGAAATGAGTGGGTCCAGACTACCAGTACCAACAATGAAACGGTGTGATGTAACATTTCCGAAGTGTTAAGTATTGAATAAGTGGCCACTTGTATTCACAGCCAGTGTTAACGAACAGAAATCCTTTAGCGATTTCACAGAGACATCATCAAGTTGTTACATTATATTACAACGTTTGACTTGACTGCAAACACTGCGGATATGTCCAACCTTTCCACACTGATGGCATTTAGAATTCCGATGCTGACAAGTATTGCGGGAACGCAGCTTTCCACAAGAAACACATTGTCCAATCTTTCTGTCGACTTGACCACACTTGACACTGTCTGAAATTTTCTGGGCATACGACTGAGCAATACCGTGAGGTTTAAACGCGTTAGGTTGCCCCTGTTTTCTCGTTTGGGCATTGACTGGGCGATTGGTTGAGCCAGACAGAAGTTGTTGATCAACAGCAGTCGTCTGGGATTTTGTAATATCCGAAACATCCTGATAGTGAAAACAGATGGACTTCACTTGATTATAAATCGGTATTGGAATTGATATGAGCTGACGACCTAAATCAGGTATTTATGCCAGCAATTAGGCGATCTCTCAGATATTCATCAAGCTTATCCCCTAAATGCACAGGATGAGGCTTGAGACTCAAGTAGAGGATGAAATCGCGAACAGATTGATCAGGTTGACGCATTTGTACGTTGAACTTTACCCTTTCAGCAACCACGAAATTTTTCGGTAATAAATGAGACAAAAGTAGGTCCTTCAACTTGTCGTATGAGAAGTTTGACGGGACCTGAGGATAAGCCAGATTCTTCAGGAGTGAATAGGCCTCTCGTCCAACCACAGTCAAAAAGTGAGCGACTTTAAGGTCTTCGCGAAGATTACTTTTGGTGAGCCACCATAGCGCGAATCTTTCCATGTATTTTTATAACTCCCGGAGAGATGCATTTACGTTTAAATACTAGATAGTTGAATTCCTTTTGGAATAAACACTGACCCCGATGCCATTTGTGGTAGATTCGGAAAAAAAATAGAATTAGGCTCCCAACCAAGTTAGTCTCGACGCGTAGTAAGAACACAGGCATTCGAATTCGAATTTCGCGGATACCTATTCTGAGTCGATTGGTGCAAAAGAATAACAATAATCAATCATTGAATATTGTATGTGCAATCATCACAGCTAGGCGCAACGCTGTTGATGCTATCCCAAGATCAAGTACCAGTAGAACTGCGAGACTACCACAAGTCTGCTCACGTTGATTTGTTGGACTTGATGGGTCATGATGCGTGAATCAGAACACATTTCTCATAATGCAACTAAAAACATATTTTATCGGCTCAGCTAAGAATAGGGTTAGTAAAATTACCGAACCAGATAGTATAATTCGAAGGATTCAGTTGTTAATTAGGGTCACCATTGTGGTTACCTGATTGAGACAAACAATCCTTCTTAAGAGAGTGATACTGTCGAAGTAGACCTAGACCATCTCCATCATTCTGTTCCAGAGGGACACTTTTGTGTTACTGACTCTCAAAATGGCACTGTACGACCCTCACAGTACTAGTTACTTGATCCATTCAGACAGAGATGGCCAGGTATAGTACGAAATAGCTCATCCTCTACTTATTGGTTGGGAGTCTTGTTCCTTCGGTTGACCTGATTTATGGTGATGGAGGCAGTGGTCAAGAAATTGACTATCCAGAAACCGGGAGATAATTGCGGTCATGGACGGGGTTTCGTTATTACACTATCCCACCAATGACACCCTACGAGAAGTTTCATCCTCGTCTGAGTTCATACGGTAAAGGGAACCTAAACTGAGCTCACGGATCTCAGTGGTGATCAGGTGAGCCCGATTTCAGCCGTTAAGCTTTAGGCCTCAAGTTTCCCTTCCAACTCAGGCTACCTCTACCTGATGGGTCCAAACAAGGATGAAATCGGTCATCGGGTGTTCATGTTTGCAGAAAGCCACACTTTCAACCTGTCCAATTCGGATAAGGCCTAGGTGATCGGAAGGAGCGAGGTCTCCTTAAAAGAGAGATTGCGTATCGCAATCTAACCACTCAGCAGGTACTCCAAACCCGACTTTGAGTTACGGTCTCATAACGCGATTTCGAGTATTTGCATCGGACCTGTTTATTCTGTGTGTTGTCTGTTCTGCACAATTGCGCCGCCATTCCCCTGCAATGGCAGGGAAGACAGTGAAGGCTGTCGCGAATGTTTAGGACGTGTGCTAAGCGTTCAGGTGCAGTTGTCGGCCCTACATAGAAAAACTATTGTACTATCGTTGAGTGCCTTTGTGAACAATGATCACTATATACATTGCGAATATTTAGAACCGTAGCTTAGCTGAATTGGCCACTTGTCCGATTACTCAAGGGCACCTGTATGCTTGCTATTGGCCACGGTATTACTAGTCACTAAAATGCAGCACCATATTTGCGCTAAAGCAACTGCGGCAACGCTTCTGAAAGCTAAACAAAAGCCGAGCTACAGGCCATTTAAGGGTAAACCTATACGCATATCCAATACGTGTCTACAGAGACGTGTGGAATGGACCAATTTGAAGATGGTAACGGCGCAATTGGAAATATGTAAGGCCTAAATTGTTTTCCGCTATGACCTAACATGACTCAGAAATTTTATGGATGTGAAATAAAGTGGGGAACTGAGGGTCTCAGTGTCCATTTGGCAGAGTCTTCCGAATCAGAATATTAGAAATTTTCCCTGACATAGATAGAAGCACTGTTACCCATTATCTTATCTGTGCCTCGCTACACATGACATCACAGTTTGCTCACCATTGGTTTCGCTGCGATACAGCGAAAGGCAAAGGATAAAAGTACTGGAGAATGTGATCTACGTTTGTTGTCGTTACGTTGCTACTGGAGTATCCGGAGAGCAGTTGGCTTCAGAGCACATTTTCGGCCAGTGAGATTTTACTTCCAGTCTTTATAGTCATCTCCATAGTTACCACTTTCGTACAGATCGTGGATGGCTGTCACCCACGTAAGCATGCCTATTGCTTAAATAAACTTACACTACTCTCTATCAATCAGTAATGTACAGGTTGCGATATGGTGGACGCCATAAGCATAGGCTGCGTACTGTCCACAAGTCCATAGGGCAATATTATGCCACCCACATAACATCTGGGACCCCACTAATGATTTTGACTTTCCGATTGTGCTCTTCCATTACAACAGTGATCATGAAATCAGGTGTCATTCTATCTGTTATTAGCAGTCCCGGAACAATTATGTTTCTAATGTGCATACTGCATATTGAACACTGAATACTGTATTATAGAGCAAGTAGAAAGGAATTCTGTACAATTCTTACGAAATATGCTGAAAAACGTTATAAAAGTTGTCGCCGTGAATATCGTTCTCATCCTCAATTAACATTTAAAATACTTGACGCACAATATTTCAGGACTCGAATGTGATATGTCATCGTAGGTGTGCGATCGTGCTCTGAATCGAATAGTTGTAAATTATAAATCTAACAATGTTTGGAACTGTTGCAAAGACGTTGCCGCCATCACATGTTCAGGTAAACTGTTCCAAGTATTCACCACTCTCCGTTCGAAGCACAGTGGGTGGGGAACACGTTTCACATCCGGCACGACAACTTTGTATCTGTGTCGGCGTATGCTGCATGGCCCTCGTAAGTGCAGCATTGGCTTTAGCATTGGGAAGTCACCGAGATGCAGAATACGGTAGGTCATAATGAGGTCGACTCGCACCCGACGATAGGACAAGGTGTAGAGTCCTAGTTTCTCGCACCGGTCTTTATACCCCAAGCCACGTAAAATCGGGATGAGCCTGGTAGCAACATGTTGGACCCGTTCGATCTTTAGTGCCTCGCCTCGGTTAATCGGAAAGTAGGTCGGCCAACCGAACTCTATCATTAGTCTAACGATGGAAGAAAAGAGGCCAGTGGCAACCTCTTCAGACTATGTGCCGAAGCCATTTTTGAACACCCAAAGCATGCGCTGCCCGTTACGATAGAGTCTGTTCATGTTGTCCACGGACTTCAAACCGCAGCGCGAGAGTACGCCTAGGTTCTTCATGAACGATGTGGGATATAGCGGTTGACCTTCAAGGCTGTAGGTTCGGTCGTCAGCACCCTTCCCCAGGCTCATAAATACAGACTTGGCTGGGTTGACCGAGAGATGAATTTCTGCAGACCATGTGGATAGACGGTTGCGCACTTGCTGAAGTATGCCACAGTCGTCGGGAGCGTCATTTTCTCTCCAAATCTTCAGATCGTCCGCAAACAAGGCACACGGCGACCGGAGAAGCTGAGGTTGATCATTGATGTGGATCAGGAACAGAATGGGCCACAGCACAGTGTCTTGAAGCACGCCGCTTGTAGAGGGGTATCAGTCAATTAGCTGGTTATCGACCTGTACCCTACACTTTCGTCCAACAAGAAAGTCGCGGATCCATCGGTGCAGTAAGCCACCGACACCACACATCCTGAGTTTGTGAAGGAGAACCTCATGGCTGAAGTTATCGAACTGATACCAATGAATATCACGTTGAGTGACTTCCCCTTGCTTATTGCCTTCAACCACTCATGCCTCGTCACAAGCAGGTTCGTAATGCATGAGCGGCCTTGCATAAAGCCGTGCTGTGCGGTCGTCAGCCCTCTTTTGACCGTAGTAACTGCAGCAATCCCTTCTTCACGATTTTCTCAGAAACCTTTGCCAATATGGGTGTCAGGCAAATTGGCCTGTAGTTGTCTACTTTGCTAGAGTCGCCGCCTTTTGGAATAGGCTTCACCACCGAACATTTGCAGTCAACCGGCAACGAACCTACGGACAGCGACCTGTTGAAAAGATCAGTCACGACAGGACAGATGGTGGTCGAAAGTGACTTGAGAACCAGTGGGTGAAGCCCATCAGGTCCGACAGGTTTGGTGCTGTCAAGGTTAACGAGTAGTTGAAATACCTCTTCAAGGCCGTAACGCAGACTATCGAGTTCGGTAAAAGCGGTACACGTTGAATTCGGAACAGACACCTGGTCATTTGCAACTACAGTAGCGAAGTTGGCCTGCCAAGGCGGACGCACGCTCAGTGCTGGAGGTTAGGGGCTGTCCACCCGGGCCACCCAGCACTGGCACATCAACTGTCGGCTCCAGGTGTCGCTTCACGTGTGCAAAGATTCGCTTTGGGGCCGTCTTCGCGGCTATTGCGAGCTACGCTTCGCAATGTCGGCGCTGTTTTTGCACTGTTGCAGAGGTTCTGCTGACTTTTATGCCCTTCAAAGTCACTGGCAGAGTCAGAGAGGAGAAATTAATCCCATAGTCTGCGCCGCCTCCGAGCCAGGTTTCCATACTCCTTGTCAAACCAATGAGGCTCAATCGGTCCAACCTTCCGACATTTCAAGGGCATAAATTGGTAACACAATGATGTCAGTCTCTCTTTTATACATGTCCAGCAGTCTACCACAGATGCAGCTTGTGACAGAGACCAATCCAGTTGGCTCACGGTTGAGCTAGACGGCCGAAGTTCGTTTTCCAGCAGCTGGGAGCTGGTTCCAGTAGACGTGAATACGACAAAGATAATTCCATATCAGCTATGAACTCTGAACGGTCGCTTGTAGCCAGGGGCTCCAGGATCCTAACGTCAAGAACTCGTTGTTCGTAGCTCGTTAACATCAGGTCGAGACAGGACGGGGTTCAGCGTGTTGTTATGCATGTTGGCTGGCATATGTGTTGCGATGCACCAGTTTCAAGTACTAAATCCACGAACTTTACTTCAGCCTCACTATGTCCAGGCATCAAATACACACTAGACCATCGTATTCGTGGACAGTTACAATAAGCCATAATTAGAAACTGTGGAGGACTCATGTGGGTCCGAAGAATGGGCAGTCAATCCAAATAACGACTCAGGGAGCTGCGATAAACTGCGCCCACAAGCAATTCTACTCGCCTGAGGCGGATGGCGCACCACAGTAGCTCACACAAACCATCGTCACTTCGGTAGGTGCTCACAAGTCTCCCACACAGGGAAGACCGGATGTAAAGTAAGACACCACCGTGGGTATTCTTTAGTCTATCGCATCGGAAGCACGAGTAACCGTTGAGTTCAAGTTCTTGGGTGTATAACTCTGCATGCAGACATATCTCTGCGAGTCCCCCTAAGTTTGGCAGTTCTGACGTAAATGAAAATCAAGCTCATCGCGCTTATTCATAACACTGCAAACGTTTGTGAAGGCTACTCGCAGACCGCAGCAGGATCCGCCGAGCGTGCTTGAAGTGTGAGCAGCCTGTTTATCCTGATTCGCAGATGGTTGGAAACCACCCGAAAAGTTACGATACGAAGATTTGTTTCCCTCTCACCAGTACCTCTTTTCAGCTTAATGATGGCAAACTTGAGCCGCTCATTGTCTATTGGGTCCAGATCTGGACGAACATGGATCCTCAAAAATTTCAGCCTACTTAGGCGGGACATGATCAGTCTTGGACTGGCTTCGTCCACAAAAGTGATTCTCCTGGGTAGAGTTCGTTGATCACTTTGCTTTCTAAGACGGGTACTTTGCCTCACTTTTACCGAGTCCTCACCAGCGTCGAGGAGTCTGTCAATTAGAAACTGTAAAAACTCGACATCTTGTTCGTGGCGCACTTAGGGTGATGGATCACTGGACGCCGGCGCGTGAAAGATTATGAGATTATAAAGCCTCTGGTCGGACGAGGTTGACCTTGCAGGGCGAAGTGTACTACCAGTCACAAGTGGTTTGGCTAACAGCAGCGAGTCTGAAATACGCGGAATTTTCGTGTACTTATTCCCTGCCTCTGTACAAGTGTTCTAGCATATTCTGAAACAAATCCCCTCAACCCATTACTTCACAACCTCAAACTGAGAAACGCTCGTAGAGAAACGAACTCTTGTGACAGGGATTTGCGGTGGCATTCCAAATACAATTCTTTCGTTTAGAAAATACTGCCTTCTCCACTCAACTTGTCTACATATTCCTTTGTCTTTTCAAAGGTTGCTTATCGTATCTTACTTCCATATGTGGAAATTCGCACAACCAGACCCGGTCATACAACCACTGACTTTCTGAGTAGCATGGAACGCAGCCCAGGGCTGGCAAACACAACGCTGTAAGTCACATCGACATGAAAGCTAAGGCTGCGTCCGATATTTGGGTTATGAGATTGAACCAATGGAATTTGCACGATTGAGGTGTCGAGAAAGTACAAACTACAGTCAGCTGTCTCTCTGAAGTTCGATAACTGCTTGGCTTGAGCTTTTTTGATGTGTACTGCTTAAGGCATTTAGATCCTCTGCTTTAGTAAGAGTGGATTCCCATTTGCTGTAGTACATATAATCAGGAATATTACAATAAGCTCTGTAAACAAATAAGTGTTTATACGCAACTACAACAAAGGAAACGAACGCCTAGTTAGTAAATGAAAGGTACTCGTCAGACTGAAGAAGAACCTCTTGTTGTGGTCATAATTCCTACGTCTTCATGCAGCTTACAATTATGTGACCATATCATGCTTATTGTTTTTCGCGCACATTGGTCCGCTTGCTGTGAAAATGACGGTGTTGTGTATACTGCTATGGGTCCACCAGGTAGCTCCTTGCCGTATTTTTATGACTAACCTAAGCAATGCTATTATACAGCTCAGCTGCCGTCCCCCATGGCTCAGTGGCTTAGGCTTCTGGCTAGTTGGTTTCAGCCTCTAGCGGTCATGGGTTCGATCCCCAATAGAAGATCGAAGGAATGCGCACCACTGATGAACCCCAATAGGGCGAAAAGATTCTGGTGCTTTACCGGATTGTGGTTGAGTTATGTAGATTGTGAGCTGCTGGGGCGAACACAGTAAAAGCATACTTATCGGTATTATGGTGTACGGATTAGGCTTGAAGCACCATCTTAACTTAGCACCAAGCTGATCTTGGCCCCAGTTTTCTGTTCAGTTGGGTTGCAAACTGACCCTTCCATTCTCTTTCACTCCATGCACATTGCTGCGACTGGTGTAATTAATGAAAGTTATAGTGACTTGGAGCACGCACCGGACATGGTGCACTCCGTAACTGCTCTCATTGCGTCCCCCATCAATCTCTAGCACCGCTCACTCAGTCGGGCGTTCGACTCAATGTTGTCGGAACAGCATGTATAGGTGATGTGCTCAATAAAGTCCTCAACATGACACCCACATACACCTGGCTCGTGGATCTGGATAGGGAAGACTGGGTCCAACGCACTTCAGTGCCTCGATCAATCTAGCAGTTAATAAACAGTTGTTTATGCATGATCCACTTCAGTAGGTGCGCGGCCACCTCCGGAGTCAATGCCACCTCTGACAGCATAGTAAGCTAAATAATTAACTAAGCAGTGTGTTTCTCGACTTCGCGAGATGCAGGTCACATGCGTAGAACAATGAAAAATGAACAATGATTTGTAACGGGTAAAAAAGCAGATGCTTGACATGTCTCCTAGGGTGTTTAGAGTGAGAAAAATAGATCAAGGGATAATGGAGTCGTCAGTTCGGGCGATTACAGATTTAACTGCACTGCCGTATAAAGGACGTTTGAAGCTAGAATGTGCGCACACACGTAATAAGCGAGAAAAAATTAAACATAGCAAGGACAGCGTTTACTCGTGTGCAGCTATCTTGGGTCGACGGGATAGAGAAATCCAGTTTTTACACTAGTAGCATTTATCAAATTGTGTGCAAGGGGTTCGGAGTGACTCGTTCTCGAGTAGGGTTATGACACTGTCCACTGTCTGTTGTGCATTAGTGCCAGCATCTGGTGGTCATGGGCTATAGCACCTAGTGCAAATGTGACAGAAAATCGTCAAGGCTTTTTTTGAAAAGGGTTAGGGTGGGAGCATTGGTCACATGTTCCGGACGGTAGAGAAATATTGTTGAATTTTGTCACGTAGGTCCCAAAGACGTTTCCGCGGTGTTCAATTAGTTAAAAGTAAGCAAAATGCTGAAAATAGAATGTAGGACTAGATGTAGGCATAACCATTAAAGTGAAGTAATACGACTATCCGTGGAACCGTCTCCTGGAGACCTGATTCCATGCGGGCTAGTCCGTCGTCTGGTCATGTGTTGATGTGGATCAAGTAAGTCAGTACCTCAGCAAGTAACTAAGTAAGACATCATTACGTTGACTGTGTATTTTTTGGAGGTTGTAAGTAATAGGTCATCATCATGAAGAATCTTTTTCTATGGCCGCTGTTGTATCTAATAGGCCGTCCAACACCATCTATTCTCTCCCCAGTGGGTCTGTGACAATTCAGCTTCTGTGGGTGTAAGTATTTATCTTGAAAGCTTCAGTAGGCCCAGTCGTGATCAATCAGGGAAAGTAAGACAACATAATGGAATAAGAGAGGAACTGCAATAAATTAATGTCATATACTTCTCTAGAATGTGATATGGTCTGACGGTTGTCTGTTTCCGTTTGTATAAACAATAGAAGAAGACAAGTAAATAAATAAGTGAACGTTTGTTCACGGCCGTGCGTCCGAATTGTGTATGAACACTGTAGCTGCTGAAAGATTCTCTGCCATTTCCATCGGGAGAAGCAAATAGAAAAGAATCAAAATGGAAATCGGAGTGGATATCACGAAGTATGGGAAACTGCAGTGGATACATGACGTGTGAGCTCAAGGAAAGAAACGAAGACAACTGGAAGTGGAGAAAAAGTGCACAAAACTAAAATGAAGAAACTAAGGCACGTTTTCGCCTTGGTAAACTTTAGTGTACTATTAGGCTGAAAATTCGAGTTATTTGAAAAGGTGACTGTATGCCCCTGCTAACCGCTGGGGACTCAATTGAGTCAGGCGAAAAGAAGGAAAACCGGGCACTGAAGTCATATGCACCTCGCTCAAATCCCATGAGAACATTTTTCGCCATATTCAGTCTCAGCAGCAGTAGTAACAGTAGTAGTAATAGTAGGAGTAGTAGTAGCATTAGTAATCTAAACAATCTAGTAAATAGTCATAAAGCCTACAAAAATCGTGAAGCAGATAACTGTCAGAGTCGCCTAGTCATGATTATCTTGACGTAGTAGCTGAAGGTGAGCAACACATTTCAGCTGCGGTGCCGCGGAAAGTAAGAACATTTTGACAAAAATAGAAACCACATTTTTAGTTTGTTTTCACACACTAGTTTTTCTCTTTTGTTGTTGTTTTCAATGTTTGAAATATTAAGCACGTGAATCAGTGCAATTCTGTACGCAATTCTTCCACTGATTCCGGTTGCGGGCCATGTCTTCAAGCGTGTTAAGTCATTGGCACTCCTCATCCTTAGGTCCCGTTCCTGCAAGACGTACGGGTCCAAAGGCGACTAAATGCGACGTCAGCGATTGCACGTGCCGTCGACAAGTGGAAGGCTACCCACCACGCTGTCGCCTCCAGCCAGGTCCTTAGCGAGCAAATAGAGCGCGACGCAGTAGAAGCTCACGCGTCATGCGTAGGACGTGAGCAAGCCATCTCAACTGTCTAAGCAAGACCAGTTCGTCGAAGGGAATACTCGCATTCCCTAAGGTTTGACGTCAAACTCCATCACTGTGAACTCTATTTTAACAGCAAACACGAGCAATCCTCCTTAGGCAACCGTTGTTGATGGCAGAAAGACGATGGATGTCTTCCACGCGAATCGGCCAGGACTTGCTGCCATACGACAATACGGAAGGAACAGATGCGCTGTAAACACGGCAGTTTAGCGAAAACGGGACGTCGCGACGACTTCACAAGTGTTTCAGACTGACAAATGCAGATCGGGCTTTAGCGATGCAAAGAGAATGTTTCTTGCTGACAGTGCCATAAGCAGAAACACAGCTCCCATATTAGACGAAACTATCTATCTGTTCAAGTTGTGCACCTTCAAGAGTGAGCACGCGAGCAGGAGTAGGCCAATCCTGGAGCAGCACTTTATAATTTAATGGGGCGAAGTTTATGTCCTACTTAACTGTTTCAACCGTCAAACGATCCGGAATGGGTTGCATTCCCGAGATCGTCACCAAGTAAGGCGCTATCATCAGCATAATCCAAGTTGGTCGCGCGCTCACTCGGTATACGCTCTAGGCCAAAATATTGGAAACCTTTTAGAGCACTCGGCAGAACGTCTTAGATTGCGAGGTTGAAGAGGCATCGGTACACAGGGTAACCTTATTGCACACACCTATTGACGGCGAATTGTGAATAAAGCTTGCCGTAGACCCTCACTCTGCTGGAGGTATGAAGGTAAAGTGCACGTAAGATGGCGATGTACTTCGCTGACACCCCGTTCTTTAGCAAGCAACGCCATAAAGCAGGTCGATCAACGGAGTCAAAAGCGGAACATATGTCTAGGAGTGCAACGATAGTGGGCCTGTGATACATGTGGCGATGTTCGAGGAGTTGGCGAAGCGTGAAGATTTGATCCACGCATTCGCGGCCGGGAAGGGAAATAGCTTGTTCTTCACGGTAGTATGATTCAAGTATTGGTGATGGTCTGCAGAGCAGAATGGATGCCAATAGCTCGGAGGCAAGCGAAATATGACTAATCCCACTATGATTTACTCATAAGTGCACGCGCATTTCTTGAAAATCGGGACAATAACTGATTCGCCCCAAAATGAAGGTACTTTCTCTTCATGCCAGCTTTTTGTGAACAACGAGGTCAGCTGGTTAATGTTCGCCACGCCGTCGTAGCTGAACGGCTCCGGAGGAAGTCCGTCTGAGCAGGAACTCTTGAAGCGCTTCGAGCGTTGGATCTCGAGGCAGACTTCCACACCACTGGGTGGATTCAGTGGTACGGGCAATGGTGGACAACAACGTGAACTGCATGTACTGATGGACGGTGGAAGCCAGTTAAATTGCGAGTGAAAATGCTCGGCCCTGCGGTCCAAACATTTCTGTTGGTTGTCGATCGGAGACCCATCCGCCTCTCAAACAACCACACTACCACCAGCCTTTCTATGACCAATGGAACCAACGAGTTGGAAAAGCTTGCGAGTGTTGCAAGAAAGAACAGCGGTCTCCAATTTTAGAGCACGCTCATATACCACCATGCCTCGCGATACTTGCGCTGGATTTGCTTGAGCAGCCGGTTGCCAGAACGGCGCCGCTCGTTACAATCTGAGTCCACGAGATATCTATGCTGCGGTTGAACAGCTCCAAAGAGCGGGCAGAGATCCAAGCCTTTGAGTGGCGTCGAGCTAGTCCGCAGCTTGACTGTCCGGAAATTGGCATCGCTTTCTATATACAATTCCAGTGTTGGTCTATGTCTTGCGTTGGAATGCAACTGAGTGCGTGTGCTAGTGAAGACTGATAGCTTGCTTGGATAGAGGAATCAGTTACTCTGTTACACCAAGCTTACGGGGCTTCGTCTTTCGGGCCCCCCAAATGACATGGAGATTTTCACGTACAGCAGTGCATGATTTGAGTCAACGAAGGTGGACAAAAAGGACCTGCAGTCCAGCACATTGCCATACCATCTGAAGCTGACGCAATGTGATCAATTTGAGACGACGGTTGTGTTGTGAAGGGGTACGACACGTTTCGGAAAGCTTCCTCGTGTGCCTAAATTTAGTGCTCGAGCGAAACAGGTGGTTGTTTTCGCGCAGTGTAAGAAACTTCTCTCCATTATCAGAGCGGTCCCCTTTGGGCGCATGGCGACCACCGAGAGGGCGTTCGCATGGAAACAGGCGGCCAACCAGTGCAGAAAAATACCCAGCAATGACAATGACGTCCGACCTTTAGCAGGTATTAAGAGCTGACGTAGATCCCGATAGAAGTCGTCCTTGACTGAACCACTAGTGCAGTCAATAGAAGCGAACGCGGGGCTCACAAACAAGTTACCTCTCTCCAAGCGGCGCTTGTTGACTCTACATTAATCCCGAAGCAGAACTGCACACAGTCGGCTGTTATTCGGGAACCATTCCAATAGTGCCGACTCGGCATTGTTACTTGGTGCTATATCTGCGCCAGCCAAACCCACTGAGGCTGGTTCTAGGTATCTAAAAATATGTAGATGGTATCCGGCTTCTTGGTCAGTGGGGTATGTTAATATAAGCACAGTTCTGGGGTCTTGCAATCAGGTTTCTGAAAGGCAGCAGACGTCGATATCGAGGGACCCTAGGGTGCGCTCTAGACTGGCTTGCTGTCCAATCTGCATGAGTGTCCGAAGGTTACAACACGCCTGACGGAACGAGGATCGGGATCGAAAGTGAGGAATAGGTGGAACTCCAATGGTTCGCGGTGCAACTGGAATCGCAGTCAGATTTTTGGAGACATGAATCGGGTAAGGTAAAGCACGGATTATTAGCAAACAAACAATTGGTGTGTGATGAAGTCGCTTGAATGTCAGTAGCAAAAACGGTAGCAGCTGAGCGTGTTGTAGGACAGTTCATGTTTTTGTGAGAGAGTGTGATACTACCCGGTTGCCCAAGCCGGTCTCAGCATACCAATAGCTGTTTCAAACTTGATGTATGAAGGTAATGCCTTTCAACATTTTATTCCTGACTGAATCTCGGAAGCCTGTTCCAAAATACAGAGTATCGGTTAAGGAAAACTTGTCTGACTGCTTCGTTCTTGATCTCCTTTTTAGTGCTTTGTTATTGCTGTTTCTGATACAATATATTGCTGGTTCCTTTAGTTGCAGTACGGTATTTTAGGAGTATATTGTTCTGGTCAATGTAGCCGAAAAGACAATATGGTTAAGTTTCATCCGAGGAAGCTATGATGGAACAAGCTGTAAGGTACTGCATCGATTCAAATATGGAAGTGCAGACGAATAGCCCGCACTGACACTCACACGCTGCAATCGTAATAGATTATTGTGTCAATCCCCAGTAACGGACGTCTTTTATTTTCAAATAGCGACTGTGAAGCTACGTGAGTTGATGGGCACAATTTATTGGGAGTGGAGATGGACTTTGCATTACAGGGAAACTGCCGATACCTCAATGGGATGAGGGCATTCAGACAACTTTCGAAATTTCTGTAAAACTCATCAGCAACCAATTGTGCGTTTTTCGTCAGGATGAAAGTGTCCCAATGTAAAGGTCTCAGGAAGGTGGAAAACGATTTTAAGTGCACCTGGAGTTCAGAAAATGACAACAATTTCCAAGTGTATTTTGAGCAAACTGCATCAGAGTGCATCACAATTCTTCGTGAATAAGTTAGGATTATGTAGGCAACTGTTACATCTACAGGAAAGTTCTTAAGTGATATGCTTGAGCATCTCCCTTCACCTCTACTCCGATCTTTGAAAAACGGTATGCACTCAGGTACGGCGACTCGGCTTCTGGTTATCCCCCGCTCATCAAAGAAGAAGACTTCTCTGTTTGTTGGCTGCTGCTATTTGTGGACAATAAATAGCAGAAAATCATTTCCGATCAAAGAACACACTTTGGATGACATGCTGTAAGTTTGCTTAGCTATACCTAGTCTTTCATTGGTCCGCTGCGTTACTTTGAAGTAAACCTGGGCTATTCGGTTGCTGGAACCGCTTCTGCATTGGACTCGTTCGATATTTTGTGCCTCGCCTCGGATAATCGGAAAGTAGGCGGGCGAACCGTAACCTAGCCTTGGTCTAGTGATGGAAGAGAAGAGGCGAGTGGCAACGTATTCAGACCATGTACCGAAGTTATTTTTGAGCGCCCAAAGCATGCGCAGTCCGTTACGATTTAGCCTGTTCATGTTGTCCACGGACATCAAATCGTAGCGCGAGAGTACACCTAGGTCCTTCACGGAGGGTGTGGAATATAGCGGTTGATCTTCAAGGGTATAGGTTCGACCGTCAACACCCGTCCCCAGTCTCATAAATACAGACTTGGCTGGGTTGACCAGGCGAAGAACTTATGCAGACAATGTGGATAGGCGCCACAGTCGTCAGGGGCGTCATTTTCTCTCCAAATCTCCATGTCGTCCGCAAACAAGGCACACGGCGACCGGAGAAGCTGAGGTAGATCGTTGATGTAGATCAGGAACAGAGTGGGCCCCAGCACAGTGCCTTGAGGCACGCCACTTGTAAGGGGATACCAGTCAGTTAGATGATCATTGACCTGTACCCCCAATTTCGTCCAACAAGAAAGTCGCGGGTCCACCGGTGCAGTGAGCCACCGACACCACACATCCTCTGTTTGTGAAGGAGAACCTCATGGCTGACCTTGTCGAACGCTTTATTGAAATCGGTGAATATCACTTCGACAGACTTCCTCTTGCTTATTGCCTTCAACCACTCATGCCTCGTCACATGCAGGTTCGTAATGCATTAGCAGCCTTGCATAAAACCGTGCTGTGCGGGTATCAAGAGCTCATTTGACTGTAGCAAATGCAGCAATCCCTTCTTCACGATTTTCTCAGAAACCTTTGCCAATATTAAGTGTCCGACAAATTGGCCTGTAGTTGTCTACTATGTTAGGGTCGTCGCCTTTCGGAATAGGCTTCACAACCGAACATTTGCAGTCAACTGGCAACGAACCTACGGACAGCGACCTGTTGAAAAGATCAGTCACGACAGGACAGATGGTGGTCGAAAGTGACTTGAGAACCAGTGGGTGAAGCCCATCAGGTCCGACAGGTTTGGTGTCGTCAAGGTTGACGAGTAATTGAGCTACCTCTTCAACGCCGCACTGCAGACTATCGAGTTCGGTGAAAGCGGTACATGTCGAATTCGGAACAGACACCTGGTCATTCGCAACTACAGTAGCGAAGTTGGCCTGCCAACGCGGACGCACGCTCAGAGCTGGAGGTTAGGGGCTGTCCATCAGGGCCATCCAGCACTGGCACATCACCTGCCGGCTTCAGGTGTCGCTTCACGTATGCAGTGATTCGCTTTGGGGCGGTCTTCGCGGCTATTGCGAGCTGCTCTTCGAAATTTTGGCGCTTAGTCTTTTTTGCACTGTTGCAGAGGTTCCGCTGACATTTATACCCTTCGTAATCATTGGCAGAGCCAGAGAGAAGGAATTTATCCCATAGTCTGCGCCGCCTCCGAGCCAGGTTTCCATACTCCTTGTCAAACCAATGAAGCTTAATCGTTGCAACCTTCCGACATTTCAATGGCACAAATTTGGAACACAATGATGTCAATCTAGCTTTTATGAATATCCAACCGTCTTGCGCAGATGCAGCTTGTGACGGAGACCAATCCTGTTGGCTCACGGTTGAGCTAGACCATCGAAGTCCGTTTTCCAGTAGTTGTAAGCTGGTTCCAGTGGACGTGAATACGGCAAAGATAATTCCATATCAGCTATGAGCATTGAAAAGTCACTTGTAACCAGAGGCTCCAGGATCCTAACGTCACGCACTCGTTGTTCGTAGCTCGTTAACATCAGGTCGAGACAGGACGGGGTTGAACGTGTTGTTATGCATGTTGGCTGGCATACGTGTTGGGATGCACCAGTTTCAAGTACCAAATCCACGAACTTTGCTTCAGCCTCACTATGTCCAGGCATCAAATACACACTAGACCATCGTATTCGTGGACAGTTACAATAAACCATAGTTAGAAAGTGTGGAAGACTCATGTGGGTCCGAAGAATGGGCAGTCAATCCAAATAACGACTCAGGGAGCTGCGATAAACTGCGCCCACAAGCAGTTCTCCGCGCCTGAGATGGATGGTGCATCACAGTAGCTCACACAAACCATCGTCACTTCGGTAGGTGCTCACAAGTCTCCCACACAGGGAAGACCGGATGTAAAGTAAGACACCACCGTGGGCATTCTTTAGTCTATCGCATCGGATGCACGAGTAATCGTTGAGTTCAAGTTCTTGGGTGTATAACTCTGCATGCAGCCATGTCTCTGCGTGTCCCCCTAGGTTTGACCGCTCTGACGAAACTGAAAAACAAAGCTCATCGCGCTTATTCATAACACTGCAAACGTTTGTGAAGGCTACTCGCAGGCCGCAGCAGGAGCCGCCGAGCGTGTTTGAAGTGTGAGCAGCCTGTTTATCCTGATTCGCAAATTGTTGGAAACCACCCGAAAAGTTACGATCCGAAGATTTGTTTCCCCCTCACCAGTGCCTCTTTTCAGCTCAATGATGGCAGACTTGAGCCGTTCCCTGTCTACTGGGTCCAGGTCTGGACGAACATGGATCTTCAAACCTTTCAGCCTACTTAGGCGGGACATGATCAGTCTTGAACTGGCTTCGTCCACAAAAGTGATTCTCCTGGGCCGATTTCGTTGATCACCTTGCTTTCCAAGACGGGTACTTTGCCTCACTTTTACCGAGTCCTCACCAGCGTCGAGGAGTCTGTCAATTAGAAACTGTAAAAACTCGACATTGTGATCGTGGCGCACTTAGGGTGATGGATCACTGGACTCCGGCGCGTGAAACAGCATGAGATTATAACGCCTCTGGTCGGACGAGGTCGACCTTGCAGGGTGAAGTATACTACCAGTCACAAGTGGTTTGGCTAACTGTCGACTTACAGCAAGTCTGAAATACGCGGCATTTTCGTGTACTTATTCCTTGCCTCTGTACAAGTGTTCTAGCATATTCTGAAACAAATCCCCTCAACCCATTGCTTCACAACCTCAAACTGAGAATAACTCGTAGAGAAACGAACTTTTATGACACGGATTTGCGGTGGCATTCCAAATACAAATCTTTCATTTAGAAAATAGTGCCCTCTCCACTCAACTGGTCTACATATTCGTTTGTCTTTTTAAATGTTGCTTGTCGTATCTCCCTTCCATATGTGGAAATTCGCACAACCAGACCCGGTCATACAGCTACTGATTTTCCGAATAGCATGGAACGCAGCCTAGGGCTGGTAAAACACAACGCTGTAACTCACATCGGCATGGAGGATAAGACTGCGTCCGATATTTGGGTTATGAGATGGAGCCAATGGAATTTGCACGATTAGGATGTCGAGAAAGTACAAACCACGGTCACTTGTCTTTCTGAACTTCAATAACTGCTTGGCTTGAGCATTTTTGATGTGTACTGCTTAAGGCATTTAGATCCCCTGCTTTAGTAAGAGTGGATTCCAATTTGCTGTGGTACATGTAAGCAGGGATATTACAATAAGCTCTGTAAACACGTAAATGTTTATACGCAACTACAACAATGGAACTAATGCCTAGTTAGTAAACAAAAGGTACTCTTCAGACTGAAGAAAAATCCCTTGTTGTAGTCATAATTCCTACGTCTTCATGCAGCTTACAATGATTAGTCGCCGGCCACTCACTGGTCGGCGAAAATTCACGTATGAGTTGTACAACTTCTGAAACATTGATTAAATCTGAGAAACTATCATGTACGTACACTAACACTCAAGGGCTCCTCAGTAAAATTAACGAACTTCGACTACGTCAGGTTGCGAATGCTTGGGACCTAATTTCTATTACCGAAATTTGGTTACACCAAGAGGTGACTGATGCTGAGGTTGAGATAGCCGGAATGTCACTCATCCGGAACGACCGCCCCAGCAGAGGAGGTAGGGTCCTACTCTACTACCGCAGCGATCTACAATGTACAGTAATTGATGATCTGGAAACACACATTACCGACTCACTCTGGTGCCGTCTCCGACTAAGACACAACGACACATGTCTCATAGCTATCGTTTATAGCCCCTCAACGTCCACTCTGGAAATGGATTCCTGCTTGCTCCGGGGCCTAAACAGCGTAACACGCACTAGGTACAACCACATTCTCATCTCCGGGGACTTCAATCTACACAATCTGGAGGTTTTGGCATCGCCCAGTAAGCAGTTCAAAGCAGACTTTCATGAACTGATCGCTAATATTCCTTTGTACAATCATGCCACCACGCCCACTAGATTCAGGACAGCTAACAAACCGTCCATATTGGACCTTGTGCTCACGAATGAAGAGCTCATTGTTAACAAGTTATTGATGGATAGTCCATTAGGTCTCAGTGACCATGTAGTAATAACTTTTGACTATGTGTGTTATGCAGAGCATCTATCTGAGCACTCGGAACTAACTCATACAAACACACGCTACCACGTATTGAAAGAACTCGCCGACGCGGCTGCTTCGGAATTATCGAACAAAAGTCCACTTGACAACGTTTGGGCAGAGTTCGTTAATAGACTCAGCGACATCGTCAACAAAGCATCAGTGACCAAACCCCTTCGTCCCGCGAAAATGCCTTCAATTATAAGGAGTAGGACTCGAAAATGCCTGGCGATAAGGGATGCAGCATGGCGTGCCTACAAGACTAACCCCGACTCAGAGAATTGGGGAAATTTCCTGACCCATCGCAACCATTGCACTGCACTTGTCCGTGAGGACAAAGTAACTTATCAACAGTGCCCAGCCAAAAAATTCATGGCAAACAACAAACTGCTATATAGACATGTCAATAAGCTTCGTAAAGGGAAGCATGGAATCCCTCCACTTTTCACGACAGGCCGCAGAGTACAAAGTGCCGAAGAAGCAGCTAATGCCCTGCGGCTGCAATACGCCCCAATTTTTGAACTCGCAACCTCTACCTGTCCCATAATATCAAGCTCATTACCGACGCCTTTGTTTACAAATGTTATTTTCAACCCATCAATTGTGCTAAGGAAGTTACTCTCACTGCGTGAGCATAGTTCGCCGGGAGCAGACAACATCCGCCCGAAGGCACTGAAGGCTGTGGCCAACAAGCTAGCTGAACCACTGTCACACTTCTTCCAAAGGTGCTTTGATGAACAACAAGTCCCCACTATGTGGAAGTGTGGCATTATAACCCCTATATTTAAAGGCGGTAGCCGTTCAGATCCTGCAAACTATCGTCCAGTGACTCTCCTCCCTGTGCTCGCGAAGGTGATGGAAGCAGTCGTCGCTGAGGCTTTAATGGACTACCTGGAAAAATGCAACCTTTTGGTACCGGAACAGCATGGCTTCCGTCAACACCGGTCATGCACCACCAACCTACTTATTGCACGAGGTAGTTGGACGGAAGTGGCCGATGATGGGGTCGGAGTCGACGTCATCTCTCTGGACTTCTCCAAAGCTTTCGACCGCCTTGATCACCGCATCCTACTTCAACGGCTTCAGAGTTACGGAATCGGAGATCCTGTACTTGGTTGGATTGGCAGCTTCCTTTACCAATGGAAGCCTCAATTACGTGTTAGGGGATCACTTTCTAACCCAATTGAGGTGGAATGTGGTGTCCCGCAAGGCTCAGTGCTGGGACCGCGCTTATTCCTGGTGTTTATCAACGACCTGGCAAGAGTCATCTCCTCAAATTTCCTGCTTTTCGCCGATGACGTCATATATGGCGGGCGATTAGTAACAAGGCAGATCAGGATCTGCTCCAAAATGACCTAGATTGCATTTACGAATGGTCAAAGAGGAACAAGCTTCAATTGAACATAACTAAGTGCAAAGTAATACATCTGCGTCACCAGCCGGTAAGCGCTTACAAGCTTGAAGACCACACCTTGGCGAAGGTTTCTCAGGAGCGTGACCTGGGTGTATTGGTACAGGAAGATCTTGGGTGTTCAAAACAAGCAGAGAAGACGACGAGAACCGGAAATCAACACTTCGGCCTTCATCACAGAGCCTTTGGTCGGTTTGAACCCACAATATTTCCCCAAATGCTTAACGCCTACGTGCGACCTCACGTGGAATATGTTATTCAGGCGTGGCAGCCGTGGCAGAAACAGGATCTCGTTGCTCTCGAGACTCCTCAACGAAAGGCAACCACGAACGTCAGGGGTCTCTTTCATCTGCCCTATCAGCTTAGACTGAAATCTCTAAGAATGTACAGCAGTCGATATTGGCTTTTGCGGGGGATCTCATAATGGTTTACCAGGTTCTGAAGAACCGAAACCACATTTGCCGTCCGCTGCTAGAATTGAACCACAACACTAAACTAAGCGGTCACCCTCTGAAACTGACAATTAATTATAGCCGGCTTGAATGCCGTAGAAATTTCTTTTCTCTCTGCGTGTGCCAGCCTTGGAATGCTCTCCCTAATTATGTAGTCTCTGCTCCCAATCTGTCGATATTTAAAACACGTGTTGGCGATGCATTGTCTCACTTACATTTCATTTTATGACTTGTTAGCCGGGGGCTTAAAAACGCAATCAAACGGTGTCTTGCCAAACGCCTAACCAATGGATTTACGGATTTTATGCGTTTTATACGCGAACATCTTCGCAATTCCACGTAAGTCTATGGTGAGTTCACCACAACGCTTTTCACTTTATTATGCAATTGATTTTCGCAATAATTCCCACCCCACGGGACTTGTTAAGCGATGCTTTTTTACCCGTAATAAACCATTGTTCCATTGTTCCATTGACTATATCATGCTTATTGTTTTTCGCGCACATTGATCCGCTTGCTGTGAAAATGACGATGTTGTGTATACTGCTATGGGTCTACCAGATAGCTCCTTGCCGTGTTTTCATGACTAACCTAAGCAATGCTCTTATACAGCTCAACTGCCGTCCCCCATGGCTTAGTGGCCTGGGCTTCGGGCTACTTGGTTTCAGCCTCTAGCGGTCATGGGTTCGATCCCCAATAGAAGTTCGAAGGAATGCGCACCACTGATGAGCCCCAATAGAGCGAAACTCTTCTGGTGCTTTACCGGATTGTGGTTGAGTTATGTAGATTGTGAGCTGCTGGGACGAATACATTAAAATCACACTTGTCGGTATTATGGTGTACGGATTAGGCTTGAAGCACCATCTTAACTTAGCACCAAGCTGATCTTGGCCCCAGTTTTCTGTTCAGTTGGGTTGCAAACTGACCCTTCCATTCTCTTTCACTCCATGCACATTGCTGCGACTGGTGTAATTAATGAAAGTTATAGTGACTTGGAGCACGCACCAGACATGGTGCACTCCATAACTGCTCTCATTGCGTCCCCCATCAATCTCTAGCACCGCTCACTCAGTCGGGCGTTCGACTCAATGTTGTCGGAACAGCACGTATAGGTGATGTGCTCAATAAAGTCCTCAACATGCCACCCGCATATACCTGGCTCCTGGGTCGTAACGTGGATCCGGGTAGGGAAGGCTGGGTCCAACGCACTTCAGTGCCTCGCTCAAACTAGCAGTTAGTACACAGTTGTTTATGCATGATCCACTTCAGTAGGTGCGCGGCCGCCTCCGGAGTCAATTGTACCTCTGACAGCATAGTAAGCTAAATAATTAACTAAACGGTGTGTTTCTCGACTTCGCGAGATGCGGACCACATGCGTAGAACAATGGACAATGAAAAATAAGTTATAACGGGTAAAAATGCAGGTGCTTGACATGTCCCATAGGGTGTTTAGCGTGACAAAAAAGATAGAGCAAGGGATAATGGAGTCATCAGTTCGGACAATTACAGATTTAACTGCACTGCCGTATAAAGGGAGTTTGAATGAGAATGTACGCACACAAATCAATAAGGGGAGTGGTTATTGATCACGTAATAAGCGAGAAAAAATTAAAAATAGCAAGGACAGCATTTACTCGTGTGCAGCTATCTTGGGTCGACAGGATAGAGAAATCCAGTTTTTTGCACTAGTAGCGTTTATTAAATTGTGTGCAAGGGGTTTGAAGTGACTCGTTCTCGAGTAGGGTTATGGCACTGTCCGCTATCTGTTGTGCATTAGTGCCAGCATCTGGTGGTCATGGGGTATAGCATGTAGTGTAAATGTGACAGAGAATCGTCAAGGCGTTTTTTGAAAAGGGTTACGGTGGGAACATTGGTCACATGCTCCGGACGGTAGAGAAATATTGTTAAATTTTGTCACGTAGGTCCCAAAGACGTTTCCGCGGTGTTCAATTAGTTAAAAGTAAGCAAAATGCTGAAAATAGAATGTAGGACTAGATGTAGGCATAACCATAACTTAAAGTGAAGTAATACGACCATCCGTGGAACCGCCTCCTGGAGACCTGATTCCATGCGGGCTAGTCCGTCGTCTGGTCATGTGTTGATGTGGATCAAGTAAGTCAGTACCTCAGCAAGTAACTAAGTAAGACATCATTATGTTGACTGTGTATTTTTTGGACGGTGTTGTAAGTAATAGGTTATCATCATAAAGATGCTTTATTTATGGCTGCTGTTGTATCTAATAGGCCGTCCAACACTCTCTCACCAGTGCGTCCGTGACAATTCAGCTTCTGTGGGTGTAAGTATTTCTCTTGAAAGCTTCAGCCCATCACCTCAGGAGGTCGGCCCATACCTGAGCAATCAGGGAAAGTAAGACAACATAATGGATTAGAGAGGAACTGCAATAAATTAATGTCATATACTTCTCTAGAATGTGATGTGGTCTGACGGTGGTCTGTTTCCGTTTGTTTAAACAATAGAAGAGGATAAGTGAATAAATAAGTGAACGTTTGTTCACGGCCGTGCGTCCGAATTGTGTATGAACACTGCAGCTCCTGAAAGATTCTCTGCTGTTTCCATCGGGAGAAGCAAATCGAAAAGAATCAAAATCGAAATCAGAGTGGATATCGTGAAGTATGGGAAACTGCAGCGTATACGTGACGTGTGAGCTCAAGGAAAGAAACGAAGACAACTGGAAGTGGAGAAAAAGTGCACAAAACTAAAATGGAAAAACTAAGGCACGTTTTCGCCTTGGTACACTTTAGTGTAACGTTAGGCCGAATATTCGAGTCATTTGGAAAGGTGACTGTATGCTCCTGCTAACCGTTGGGGACTCAATTGAGTCGGGCGAAAATAAGGAAAACCGGGCACTTAAGTCATATACATCTCGCTCCAATTTGATGAGATTTTTCGCCATGTTCAGTCTCAGCAGCAGCAGTAGTAGCAGCACTAGTAATAGTAGTAGTAGTAGTAGCATTAGTAATCTCAACAGTCTGATAAATAGACATAGAGCCTACAAAAACCGTGAAACAGATAACTGTCAGAGTCGCCGAGTCTTGCTCATCGTGACGTAGTAGCTGAAGGTGAGCAACACACTTCAGCTACTGTGCCGCGGGAAGAAAGAACATTGACAAAAAATGGAAAACACATGTTTAGTTTGTTCTCACACACCAATTTTTCTCTTTTGTTGTTGTTTTCAATGTTTTAAGCATGCGAATCAGTACAATTCTGTACGCAATTCTTCCACTGGTTACGTTTGCGGGTTAGTTCGTCATGCGTGTTAATCTATTGGTACTCCTCATGCTTGGGCCCCCGTCCTGCAAGACGTACGGATCCAAAAGCGACTAAACGCGACGTCAGCGATTGCACGTGTCGTCGACAAGTGGAAGGCTACCCACCACGCTGTCGCCTCTAGCCAGATCCCTGACGAGCAAACAGAGCGCGACGCCATACACGCCCACGTGAGCAAGCCATCTCAATTGTCTCAGCAAAACCAGTTTGTCGAAGGGAATAGTCGCATTCCCTAAGGTTTGACGTCAAACGCCCTCACTGTGAACTCGATGTTACCAGCAAACACGAGCAATCCTCCTTAGGCAACCGTTGTTGATGGCAGAAAGACGATGGATGTTTTCCACGCGAATCGGCCAGCACTTGATGCCATACTACAATACTGAAGAAACAGATGCGCTCTAAACACGGCCGTTTAGCGAGAACGAGACGTTGCGACGACGTCACAAGTGTCTCAGACTGACAAATGCAGATCGGGCTTTAGCGATGCGAAGAGAAGGTTTCTTGCTTATGGTGCCGTTAGCTGAAACACAGCTCCCATGGTAGACGAAACGATCTATCCGTTCAAGTTGTGCACCTTCAAGAATGAGCACGCGAGCAGGAGTAGGCCAATCCTGGAGCAGCACTTTACAATTTGATAGGGCGAAGTTCATGTCATACTTAACTGTTTCAACCGCCAAACGATCCGGAATGGGTTGCATCCCCGGGGGGTCGTCACCAAGTAAGGCGCTATTTTCAGCATAATCCAAATCAGTCGCGCGCTCACTCGGTATAAGCTCTAGGCAAAAATGTTGGAGAGCTTCTGCAGCACTCGACAGAACGTCTTACATTGCGAGGTTGAAGAGGAATCGGTACACAGGGTAAGCTTATTGCACACCACCATTGGCAGCGAATTGCGAATAAAGCTTGCCGTATACCCTCACTCTGCCAGAGGTATTGTAGCGAGAACGACACGACAGGGGGGTAGACGTTTATTGCACACCGAAAATGGGCACAAGAGGGTCTCGCACGCGCCATCGAATATCGACTAGATTTCCGTCTCACAACGCAACACAGGTACGGATGTTAGAGGCGAGCCAGTCCTTTCGCCTCGGGAGCTCTGACTTGGAAGATCCGCCTTCCTGTTTTCGCCTCGATCCACACTTCTCTGTACCCGATTTGGATCGGCCAGGAGTCATTCGAGAGCTCTCGACTTGCTTGTTCTGGGCTGTGTCAATCGGCTCGGCGTCGGTCCTGTGGGCTGCGCTAGCGGCGTATATGTCTGATTTATTGCGCTGTCCACATATTCCCGCTCCGTAGTTCCGGGCCCAGGCTCGTCGCTAGCCGTCCTTCTCGATCCGCTCTCAGCTAACTACGAAGAGCTCTCCCGAGGCATTCATGGAAGCGGCCCCTCCACACCCGCCCCTCCTCGAGGATTTTTCTTCCTCTCGTACCATGGTCGCAGGAGAGCAGCATTCACCCAACGTTCCATTCCTCCGCAGTCGATTAAGAAGTTGCCCGCTTTCTGGTCGATAATGGTCTAGGGGCCTTTCCAGCGTTCTCTGAACATGCTTGCGCCCGGCCCGTCATGATCCGGCCGATCGTTGTTCCGTAACTTGCCCCGTTCTCCAATTCTGAATGGCCTCCACTTGTAAGCCTCATGCCTGGCGTCGTAATTTCGCTTATTCCGCGCTTGTCGAGCTTTGGTTTCGCTTCTAGCTTTCCCTCGCAGTCGCTCTTGATGCCCAGCTGGATGTTCCCGCTCGCCCTGGTTCGGTAGGCAATTATCGAGCGCAATCCGTGGTTCTCTGCTGAACAGTAATTCGAATGGCGCGACCTTGGTGGTTGATTGCATGCTGGTCCGATACGCGATCAGAACCTGAGGCAAAGCATCTTCCCATGCCAACTTCGTGCAATTCATACCACGTCTTCAATGTCCGGTTGAACCGCTCGGTCATCCCGTTGGTTTGTGGGTGGTACGGTGAGGTTCGCCGTCTCTGGATGCCCCACTTGTCCAACACTGACTTAAACGCTCTTGACTCGAAGCAGGGCCCCTTGGTCCGTGATGATACACTGTGGGATCCCATACCGTGCAGGCACATTGAATTCGAATATTTGCGACACTGTCACGCCTGTTTGTCCTTGATTGGTATGGCTTCCACCCATCGAGTGAAGTGGCCAATCATCACTAGAATGTATCTGTTTCCTGTTCGACTCACTGGTAAGGGCCCAAAGACGTCCAGTCCCCAACACTGAAGTGGCTCACCAACCTCCATCGATCGCATCGGCGGTCTCGGGGGACTCCATCTCCCGACTCGTTTGGCAGTTTGGGCACTCCCTAATGTATGCCGCGACATCCTTCCTCATGGTTGGCCAAAACGCTCGCCTCCGCAGCCATTCAAAGACCCGCTCGAATCCCATATGGGCGCCATCATGAGTTATGCGCATCACACGTTCTCGCTGATTTGGTGGAACAAAAGGCACTTTCCGTCCGTCTATCGCCACCACCACGTTATCGTTTTCGACCTTCAACCTGCCCCAGATCTTGAGGAGTTCCTCCACCTCCTCCGATGTAGCCTCCGGTTTGGTGCCAGCCCGTAAGTGAGAGCACAACACTTCACGAATTCATCTGTCCTTTGATCTCCCAGCAGGTTCCTCTCCCCCATCGCGATCGCACGCACCGGTATGGCATTGTCTGGCATGAGGTCGTCCAAACACGGGCGTGACAACATATCTGGCAATACATTTTGCGTTCCATCCACGTGCTCAATGGTGAAGTTGAATTCCTGCAATCGGTAGGCCCATCGCGCAAGCCGTCCCCGCGGGTCTTTCGCCGTCATCAACCACGGAAGCGGTTTATGGTCAGTGACCACCCGGAATTCATTCGCCAGTAAGTAATTTCTCCACTTCTCTAACGCTCACACGATGGCCAAGCATTCTTTCTCCGTTGTTGAATACTTCTGTTCCGCCCCCGTCAGCACTCTGCTCGCGTACTCCACCACCCCAGCCGGTTGAGACAAAACCGCACCGATGGCCACGTTGCTTGCGTCAACAGCCACAGTGAACCTCTCACCAGGATTGGGTAGCCGCAGACATGTCGGGGCTTCTGCTATGCCTGCCTTTAGATGGTCAAAGGCTTGATCCGCTTCAGCTGTCCACACGAACGGCACGTCCTTGCGAAGCAGCTTTAACAACGGGCTGACCTTCTCTGCGAACTGGGGCACAAACTTTGAATCATATGCCACCACTCCCAAGAACGAACAGAGCTGACGCTTGGATTTTGGTTTTGCGAAGCACTTGATCGTCTCTGGTTTCTCCGGAAGTGGATGGACTTGACCATTGCCCACGATGTGACCCAAGCATACAATTGACTTTTGGCCAATCTGCGACCTTTACGACTGAGTTTCAGACCAGCTTCATCTAGCCTCTGCAGTACTGCTCCAAGTCTGGTCACATGTTCCTGTTCCGTCTCAGAGAAGACGATGATGTCATCACCGTACACAACCACGCCTTGCAGGTTCGCCAGGACCATCAGCAACAAACGCCTGAATGTAGTCGGGGCGTTGCACAATCCAAACGGCATTCTCAAAAACTCATACTGCTGGCCATTGACACTGAAAGCCGTCTTGTGGCGATCTTCTTCTGCGATCGGCAGTTGCCAATATCCCGAGCGGAGATCAATCAGAGATATCTGCTTCGCACTGTGAAGGCTTGAGAAAATTTCTTCCATCTGAGGCATCGGGAATGCATCCTTCACCGTCACCCTGTTTACTTCTCTGAAATCGATGCAAAATCGATAGGTTCCGTCGGCCTTTTTCGTCAATAGCACGGGTGATGAATACGGGCTGTGCGTTCGCCTGATGATTCCTTTCGATTCCATCTCGGTCACCTGCTTCTGTATCTCCACCAGGGTGTTCTGTGGAATTCGTCTGAAGATTGGCTTGCATTGTCCTCCTGGGATCAACGGTATTCGGTGTTCAACCCAATTACAAAATCCGTAATCATCTTCCGCGTCTGTGAATAAGTGGGCATACCTGCTCAGTACGTTGCGTGTTGCACGGTTCTGACAATCAGGCACGGCTTTGAGGGCACCAACCCGGTCGGTTCTCCCCTTGTTTATCTCGATCGTCTCGTTAGCCACGATCACCACATCGTTTTTCCGGTCAATTGTGACACCGAGCCGTTTCAGGATGTCGGTTCCGATGATGGTTTCGGTCGTCTCCTCCACGATGAACATGCCATGGTTGATGAGCGTTTCTCCTATCCCGATTCGTAACCGCTGCGTGCCTGTCACTTTCAAAGAATGCCTGCCGACCGTCTGCATCGTGATTGAAGATGGGTTTACTGGAACCCCATTGAACCTCTTCGTAATTGACACTGCCGCTCCTGTGTCTACTATGGCCCGGACAGACACACCTTCTATAGTTACCTGGAGGACTGGTACTCGCCACCGACTCGGCATGGATAGAGAGAAACAATGGGGCACATTGACGTTGGTGCAGAATCTCGCCACATGACCATTCTGGTTGCATCGGAAACAGCAGCGACCGTTCCGGATTACCCGTACATTGCGTTGTGAAGTGGTGCTTGAAGACTCTATCGACAACAGCTGCTCCACCATTTCGGATAGGCGATTTACTTTCTTTTCCAACTCAGCATGCTGGATGCTTCCCACTGTCACTCGTTCCGACAAATTCTGGGCGACTGTCACCAGATCCAACGCTTTGCTGTCTTCCACCATCGACGCCAATTTCACCTGATCATGCAGTGGACCGGGCAGACTTCGGATAAACTGCTGTTTCAGTAGGCGCTCTCTTGCGTTACCCTCTAACTCGGGGAGCCCAATCGTTAGATGTCTGTCCAGCTGCTGGAGAAACACCATCAAATCCTCCTGTTCGTCCCATCTGGCTGCGTGACATCGTTGCAGTGCTCGTTCTCTCTCCAGATCCTTCCCAAATTCTGCACACAAGGCAGCCCTCATCTCAGCGAACGAACAACCGGGTTTGGCCTTTCGAGTGAGCAGATACACCGCCTTGGCTCGTCCACTCAACCGTGTGCCCAAAGCAATTAGCAAATTTGCATCCCCCCTCACACCCGTGCAAGCCGCAATTCCGTCGAATTCATCTAGCCACGCCTCCACGTCACCGGCCGCAAATTGCTCCAACCGGGTCAACTCCATCGCGATTGGTCACGGCACCAGTGTAGCGAAAACGACACGACAGGGGGGTAGACGTTTATTGCACACCGAAAATGGGCACAAGAGGGTCTCGCACGCGCCATCGAATATCGACTAGATTTCCGTCTCACAACGCAACACAGGTACGGATGTTAGAGACGAGCCAGTCCTTTCGCCTCGAGAGCTCTGACTTGGAAGATCCGCCTTCCTGTTTTCGCCTCGATCCACACTTCTCTGTACCCGATTTGGATCGGCCAGGAGTCATTCGAGAGCTCTCGACTTGCTTGTTCTGGGCTGTGTCAATCGGCTCGGCGTCGGTCCTGTGGGCTGCGCTAGCGGCGTATATGTCTGATTTATTGCGCTGTCCACATATTCCCGCTCCGTAGTTCCGGGCCCAGGCTCGTCGCTAGCCGTCCTTCTCGATCCGCTCTCAGCTAACTACGAAGAGCTCTCCCGAGGCATTCATGGAAGCGGCCCCTCTACAGTATGAAGTTAAAGTGCACGTAAGATGGCGAGATACTTCTCTGACACCCTGTTCTTTAGCAAGCAACGCCATAAAGCAGGTCGATCAATGGAGTCAAAAGCGCAACGTATGTCTAGGAGTGCAACGATAGTGGGCCTGTGATAAATGTGGCGATGTTCAAGGAGTTGGCGGAGCGTGAAGATTTGATCCACGCATCCGCGGCCTGGAAGGAAAACAACTTGTACTTCACGGTAATATGATTTACGTATTGGTGGTAGTCTAGTGAGCAAGCGAAATATGACTAATCCCACGATGATTTACACGTAAGTGCGAGCACCTTTCTTGAAAATCGGGACAATAACTGATTCGCCCCAAAATGAAAGTACTTTCTCTTCATGCCAGTTTTTTGTGAACAACGAGGTCAGCTGGTTAATGTTCGCCACGCCGCCGTAGCTGAACGGCTCCGGGGGAAGTCCGTCTGAGCAGGTAGTCTTGAAGCGCTTCAAGCGTTGAATCTCGAGGCAGACTTCCGCACCACTGGGTGGATTCAGTGGGACGAGGCAGGGTGGACAACAACGTGAACTGCATGTACTGAAGGACGGTGGAAGCCAGTTGAATTGCGAGTGAAAATGCTCGGCCCTGCGGTCCAAACGTTTCTGTTGGTTGACAATCGGCGACTCATCCGCCTCTCAAACAACCACACTAACACCAGGCTTTCTATGACCAGTGGAACCAACGAGTTGGAAAAGCTTACGAGTGTTGCCAGAGTGGACAGTCGTCTCCAATTTTAGAGCACGTTCATATACCACAATGCCTCGCGCTCCTTGCGTAGGATTTGCTTGAGCAGCCGGTTGCCAGAACGGCGCCGCTCGTTACAATCTGGTTCCACGGGATATCTATGCGGCGGTCGAACAGCTCCAGAGCGAGCAGAGATCCAAGCCTTTAAGAGGCGTCGAGCTAGGCCGCAGCTTGACTGTCCGGAAATGGGCATCGTTTTCTATATACAATTCCAGTGTTGGTCTATGTCTTCCGGTGGATTACAACTGAGTGCGTATGCTAGTAAAGATTGATAGCTTGCTTGGACAGAGGAATCAGTTACTCTGTTTACACCAATTTTACGGGGCTTCGTCTTTCGGGCCCCCAAATGACATGCAGATTTTCACCTACAGCAGTGCATGATTTGAGTCAACGAAGGTGGACAAAAAGGACCTGCAGTCCAATACGTTGCCACACCATCTGAATCTGACGCAATGTGATCAATTTGAGACGACGGATGTGTTGCGAAAGGGTACGACACGTTTCGCAACGCTTCCTCGTATGCCTAAATTTGGTGTTCGAAAGAAGCAGGTAGTTGTCTTCGTGCAGTGTAAGAAGCCTCTCTCCATTATCAGAGTCGTCCTCATTTGGCGCGCGGCGACCACCGAGAGGGCGTTCGCGTGGAAACAGGCGGCCAACCAGTGCAGAAAAATACCCAGCAATGACAATGACGTCCGACCTTTAGCAGGTGTTAAGAGCTGACGTAGATCCCGATAGAAGTCGTGCTTGACTGAGCCACTAGTGCAGTAAGTAGAAGCGAACGCGGGGCTCACAAACAAGTTACCTCTCTCCAAGCGGCGCTTGTTGACTCTACATTAATCCCGAAGCAGAACTGCACACAGTCGGCTGTTATTCGGGAACCATTCCAATAGTGCCGACTCGGCATTGTTACTTGGTGCTATATCTGCGCCAGCCAAACCCACTGAGGCTGGTTCTAGGTATCTAAAAATACGTAGATGGTATCCGGCTTCTTGGTCAGTGGGGTATGTTAATATAAGCACAGTTCTGGGGTCTTGCAATCAGGTTTCTGAAAGGCAGCAGACGTCGATATCGAGGGACCCTAGGGTGCGCTCTGGACTGGCTTGCTGTCCAATCCGCATGTGTGTCCGAAGGTTACAACACGCCTGACGGAACGAGGATGGGGATCGAAAGTGAGGAATAGGTGAAACTCCAATGGTTCGCGGTGCAACCAGAATCGCAGTCAGATTTTTAGAGACATGAATCGGGTAAGGCAAGGTAAGGCTTATTAGTAAACAAACAATTGGTGTGTGATGAAGTCGCGTGAATGTCAGTAGCAAAAACGGTAGCAGCTGAGGGTGTTGTAGAACAGTTCGTGTTTTTATGAGAGAGTGTGATACTACCCGGTTGCCCAAACCGGTCTCAGCATAACAATGGCTGTTTCAAACTTGAAGTATAAGGGTAATGCCTTTCGACATTTTATTCCTGACTGATTCTCGGAAGTCTGTTCCAAAATACAGAGTATCAGTTAAGGAAAAAGTTGTCTGACTGCTTCGTTCTTGATCTCCTTCTTAGTGCTTTGTTATTGCTGTTTCTGATACAATATATTGCTGGTTCTTTTAGTTGCAGTACGGTATTTCAGGAGTATATTGTTCTGGTCAATGTAGCCTAAAAGACAGTATAGTTAAGTTTCATCTGAGAAAGCTATGATGGAACAAGCTGTAAGGTATTGCATGGATTCAAATATGGAAGTGCAGACGAAAAGCCCGCACTGACGCTCACACGCTGCAATCGTAATAGATTATGGTGTCATTCCCCAATAACGGACGTCTTTTATTTTCAAATAACGACTACGAAGCTACGTGAGTTGATGGACACAATCTATTGGGAGTGGAGATGGACTTTGCATTACAGGGAATCTGCCAATACCTCAATCGGATGAGGGCATTCAGACAAATTCGAAATTCCTGTAAAACTCATCAGCAATCAATTGTGTCTTTTTTTCATCAGGGTGAAATTGTCCCAATGTAAAGATCTCAGGAAGGTGGAAAACGATTTTAAGTGCACCTGGAGTTCAGAAAACGACAACAATTACCAAGTGATTACCGAAGAGTAGTCATCAACATCATCATAAACAGCAGTATATTAGCCATTTGAACTGATGCTTCGCTGCCATACAACCATAATGACCTTTGAAATGAAGAATAAGGAGAGGGAGAGAAAGGGGGAATTACCTGAAAACCTTAATGCCCTAAACAAACATTCTGGGTCAAGGCGCCTACACCTTGTGTAGAAGACATACCGTCGCAAACAACTGGCTATCGGGCAAAGATAAGGCGGCATTGGCGAGACAGCTTCCTTCCGGCTTTCACTGACCCGCGTCATAATCAGCCATTAACGCGCTGATAACTCAGTACCAAACACACTTTAAACAGGCAATCCGATTAGAAGACGGCAGCAGACGCGCCACTGGTGTCGGTTGCAGGCCATGTCCTGCAAAGTCTCGAGCCAAGCACAAGGTGAGTCACGTGGACTCCAAACCGGAAGGCGAGACGGACCAACGGCACCCAGTTTGGTCGTCAGTGACTTCATTTCCCGCTGCCAAGTCAACTTCTGTCCACCTCGAGCCTTGCGCCATCCTACACCAGGGAGACTGAACAAGGCCCACCTAGGTAAGCGGAGACCAGGCATACGTAGCACGTGCCCGAGCCAACGCAACTTATTCAGTGCTATCTGTTGTTCTAGGGTGCTAGCATGATTATCACCACCTAGTACTCGCCTACGCACATCATCGTTGCGGACACCCTGGTGCCATCCGACTCCACCAATGCTTCGCAAACAACGATGATCAAAAATTTGAAGGCGCCTCAGATCTTCAGACTGAAGGGGCCAAGTTCCACTACCATAGAGCAAAACGGCCCTCACTGTGGCTTTGTATACACGGCCTTTCAGACGGCGAGAAACTCCCTTCTGTCGCCAAAGATGCCGCAGGTTCAAGAAGGCAGCTCTGGCCTTTACAATTCGTGAGCTCACGTCAGTTTCTATGCGCCCATCATTGTTGATGCAGCAGCCAAGATAAGTGAGATAATCAACCACCTCAAGTTCCTCGTTAGCAAGCGTCAAGGGGTCATCAAGTGGCTGGTGGTCCTGCAGCAACACTTTGCACTTTGAAGGTGCGAAGTACATACCAAATAATGGGACCACTCTGGACAAGACTTTCAAGGTTGATTGTTCCGCCGCATAATCGTTGAAAAGCAAGACGATATCGTCTGCATAATCTAGGTCAACTAACCTTTCACCAGGCAGACTTCAACGCCCACATCGTTGGATTCCGCATGCGAACACTCCATGATAGAATCCACGACGAAATTGAACAAAAACGGGGAAATCGGACAACCCTGACGAACGCCACTTGTAGTCGAAAAGTTATCCGATAGGACACCATATACCCTGACGCGACCTGTAGTGTTCGAGTATAGAGCACGAAGGATGTTCACATATTTCGTGGGAACACCTTTTCGCGCAAGTAATTCGAACAGAATCGATCGATCGACTGAATCGAACGCACACTTGAAATCGAGGTACCCATCTATTGTCGGTCTGCGGTATGCGTGGCGCTGCTCTAGCACCTGCCGCAAAGTAAATATATGGTCTATACAGCCACGTCCTGGGCAAAAACCGGCCTGTTCTTCCCTAATCCGAGATTCCCGTTCCGCAGTGAGGCGACGAACGATAATAAAGGCCAGCAATTTTGTCACAAATGGCGTTAAGCTAATACCTCTGTGGTTCGCATAGTCTGTGCGACTGCCCTTTTTGTATATTGCTACTATAATCGATTCGCTCCAATTAGCCGGCACACTCTCTTCGATCCAGATACGTTCGAATAGGGAGGTCAGTGCCCTGCAGAGGACCTCACCTCCATCCTTAAATAGTGCAGGTGGGAGGGAATTAGGGACAGCGGATCGAAAACGATTGAGGGCTGTGATCGCGTTTCGGACTTCGGCCTCCGACGGAGGCTCTAAACTAACCGTCCATGGCACGTCCTGCATCACCTGAGTAGGAAGAGGTCCGGGAGCAGGGGGCCAGCTGAACTGATCTCCAAAGTGTTCGGCCCAACGAGCCATAAGACGCTCCTTATTGTGTATCAGCGCACCCGCGATGTCTCTGATTGTCTCACTCACGCCTGGTTTTCTGGGACCAGTGGTGCGGATTAGCTGGAAGAGCTTGCGGTAATTGCCTACTGCTCCTGCCTCGTCCATTTCTTGAGCCCGACTGGTCCACCAGGCTTCCTTGTCAACACGTAGGCTCCGCTTTAGTTCACGCCTAATAGCCCGTCTGGTCACATTGTGTTCAGAACCAGCCGGGATGTGTCTTCTAGCTTCCAACAGCTTCACGGACCTCTCGGATATACAGTGACTGGTGCGGTGACGACTGATAGTGCCACAAGCAGATGCTCCTGCGTCGTGCATGGCGGCCGAGCTCCTATTCCACTGAAGTTCAATGTCATTAGGACAAGACAGCGAGAGTTCGGTACGCAGTGCTTCTTGATAGGCTTGCTTGACCGAGGGCCGGGACAATTTCTCCGTTGCTAATCGGAGGTGACGCTTTGTGCGCATCCCGATAAAGTTCATGGAGAAACGACAGCGTACTAAGGCATGACCAGAGTCGACACAGGTACTCAAATACGAGCGGCAATCCAGGATAGAACCACGCCACCTGTAACTTATGGCTATGTGGTCAATTTGGGTTCATCGCTGGCCAGCTACAGGTGGACGCCAAGTGGCACTTCGGCGCCCACTGTGTCTAAAAGCAGTGCTACTAAGAAACAACTGGTGCTCCGCACATAGTTGCAGCAGACGATCACCGTTGTCAGTCCGTTCGGAGTTAAATCCATACTTACCACCCATCTGAGCTTCTGAAGAGCTCAGATGCCCTACTTGTGCGTTCATATCCTCTGCAAGTACTATGATATCTGAACTAGTAGCACTGCGTAGCAGGGCATTCAGTTCGTGATAGAAAGTGTCTTTGACTGCATTAGAACTGCAGTCGGTGGGAGCATAAACGGAAATCACAAACAAACAGCGTTTTGTTTTACTTCGCGAATTCACCTTAGCTGATGTCATCAAACGGGCTGCACATAAACGGCTGTTCACCGGAATCCAATCAACCAACGATGACTCAGCCTTGGAGCTGAGAATGATACCTACACCAGCTTGACCCGTGAGTGTTGCATCGGCGTCTCCGGATGCGTGCAACCAATAACGAGAGGATAAGCCGGGTGCATTTAATTCAATAACCCCGTTAGGGTCATTAATCCTAGTTTCGGACACACAACACACATCAACACCCAGTGTGTCCAAGGTGCATGCGAGTGCAGCCTGCTGACCTGTTTGTCTTAGAGTGCGGACGTTGCATGTCGCCATGGAAACAGGACATCGTGGCCTTATAAGGGAGTTTTGCCGATAGGCGTCCGATAGGTGCAGTGGGATGGTGGCTGCAGATGGTTCTATTCCAGTAGCACTTCGGTTACTGTCAATTAAGCTGGGAATTATAGAAGGAAGGTTAGTAATGGGGGCCGGGATGGGAGTAAAAGAAATAGGTGGTAAAGAAAGAAGGGAGGCGCCAGCAGTAGCACGTTTTCGCTTATCCGCCCTGCTGTATGCAGCAGATAAGGCGTCCCTTGATAATCTGCGCGACGGCCGATGCAGGATGAAGTTTATGTTTGTAGGAAATGTCATGGTTGTATGTGGGCTGAGATACTGTCAGGGCGCCCAGACCTAGACAGGAGGACGATTAGGGTCCTCATCCAAAGCCTTTGGCTCAAAAGCCTGTCCGCAAGGCAGCAGGGTAGCAGTGATTTAGTTTGACAGAAATGGACGCCATCCGATTTCAAACCCCCAACCTGGAGGACCAGGAGACTGATTTTGTCTGACCTCTCACAATTGACCAACGTGGTAGGAGTAGCTCTCAAGATGCTCGGAGGCATCACCCAGTATAGCTCAATGGGTCAATGAGGTCTGCAAACCGTCGCACCACCTTAAGGTCCAGTCTCGTTGCGACAGACAGAAGAGTAGTAGGGGGAGTTTAATGGTAAAGGTAGAAATTTGTCACATCCATTCAACACCCCCTACTACTCTTCTGTAAGCAGTACGCAGACCAAACTGCTTATAATGCCATAAGTTAATTGGCGGCTTACCTTTGGTAAGCTCGTAGCTTGGTGAGGGGACTACCCTGTCCTCTGCACCGCGGTAACGTATAAGTCAGTGGATAGTGAGCGGCGCTATATCACATCTAGTAACTTATTCACGATGGTCGTTTCCGTGCTCCGTAGCTCAGTGGTCTCAACCACGGACTGGCAACAGTCGAGTTGCGGGTTCGAGCCCTACTAAGGGTCCAATGGAATGCGCACTGCTGATGATTCCCGAAAGGATTAAACGTGCGCACAGTGCTTCTCCGGGCGTGTAGCGGCTGTCTGAGTGAGTCTAGATGTGAGGGATTTCTACCTATAATTTCCAAGTGTATTTTGAGCGAACCGCATCAGAGCACATCATATTTCTTCATGAATAAGTTAGGAGTATGTAGACAACTGTTACATGTACAGGAAAGTTTTTAAGTGATGTGCTTGAACATTTCCCTTCACCTCTACTCCGATCTTTGAAAAACGGTATGCACCCAGATACGGCGACTCGGCTTCTGGTTATCCCCCACTCATCAAAGAAGAAGACTTCTCTGTTTGTTGGCTGCTGCTATTAGTGGAAAATAAATGGCAGAAAATCATTTCCGATCAAAGAACACACTTTGGATAACATGCTGTAACTTTGGTTAGCTATCCCTAATCTTTCATTGGTCCACTGCGTTACTTTGAAGTAAACCTGACCTACTCGGTTGCTTGGACCGCTTCTGCAATGCAGGACCACAAGGTGGTTCGCTGCCACGACGGGTTCGTCTTTGTTTATACCACCCAGGTAGCAATAGCTGAAGGTGGGGGAGAATGATCTGACACACAGTAGGGGACTTGATCCATAAACGCATAAATAAATGGCCTATCTCCCGACAAGGAGACAGGTCGTCCCTTAGAAGAAGCACATACAAAATGTCAGAATGTATTTAAGACGATGTACTCAAGTCTGCCATCACTGAGATGAAGAGATGAAATGGTGATGGCAAAATAAATCTCCATAATGTAGACTATCGTGTTGTTTCCCAGATGCTAGGAAGTAGGATAAACAGGTTGCTTACCCTTCAATCGCTCATGGTGATTCCTGCATCGGCCCGCGTGTAGCCTTTACTAACATGGGTAGTCTTATGAACGAGCGCAATGAGCTCTGTCGTTTCGTTGAACCTGAGCGTTCAAACGTAACAAGACTCGCAGAGACGTAGGTGAATTATGAGGTGACAGCCCAGAAAGTCGAACTCAGGGGCTACTCATGCTTACCCTGCGACAGATTATCAATTACCCGCGATGGTGTCTTACACTAGATCCGATCCTCTCTGTGTGGGATAGTTGTCAGCCCCTACAGGAGCGTTGATGCTCTGTGTAAGCAGCCGCGGTGTCCGATCCACCTTAGACGCAAAAATATGCTTGGGGTGCATTTTATCGCACTCCCCTGAGCCGCTGTTTGGACTGACTGCCGCATCTCCGAAGCCACATGATTCGTCGTCATTTTTTACCCATTAATGATTTTATTTGTCCTCGAATACGCTGATCTAAAGTTGAACTCAGGCGCGAACATTGCGAGGTCGAAACAAATTTCGAGGACTTAGTACTTGAAAGTGGAGCAGAGCAACAAATGTACCAGCCAAGTAGAATAACACCGCGCTCAACTCCGTCGTGAGGTTACCAATGCTGTGAACAACATTTGCATGAAGTTCAGGTCCTGGAGCCCCCAGCATCAACAGATGACTCAATACGCATAGCCAGTATGGATCCATCTTCACCATAATCCCGTTCGCTGGAGCTAGTTTGCAACTACTGGAAAACTTTGACGGTCTGACTCAAGTCCCGAGCCAAGTAGATTGATCCCTGACGCAAGTAACATCTATGAAAGACTATTGGACTGTAGTTAGCAAGACAGTGACAGTACTGTGTTCTCCGTTTGTACCATTTAAGTGTCTGAAAGTAGAAGCAATTAGGCCGCATTGGTTCGATAAGAAGTGTAGTACAATGGCTCGGCCGTGGCATAAATTCTTGAACAGATTCCTCCTCTCCAGCTCTTCCAATGAGTACAAGACGTATAAGAGACAGCGAGCTACTTGGAATAGTGCAAAAACAAGTAAGCATCAACCTTTCGAACGGCAGTTCGCAGCTACTACAAAAGCCGTCCGAAAAGAATATTTGCTTACGTGAAGAGGCGCTTCAAGCCAGCAAGGGATCTGCCAATATTAGACGGCTCGGACGGACAGCCCCTAGCCGCCAGCACTGAGCTTGCGCCCGCCTAGGCGACGCACTCCGCTCACGTGTCTGTAAAGGACCGGGTGTCTATACCAACTTCCACATGTACGGCGCTTACCGAACTCAATAATCTGGTTTGCGGTGTTGAAGAAGTGCATCAACCACTCGCCAACATTGACGAAACCAAAACCTCCTGGTCCTGACTAACTCTACCCATTGATTCGCAAGTCGCTATCGATCATTATCTCACCTCCTGTGACTGAGTTCTTCAACAGATCCCTATCAGAAGGTTCATGTCTAATAGACTGGAACTGCTCAGCAGTTAAGGGGATTCTAGAAGGCACAGACTACATCAAAGTGGACAACTACAGGCAGATTTGTCTGGAACATATTTTAGCCAAGGTTGCCGAGAATATTGTGAATAAGGGCCTATTACACTGCCTCATTCAAAAAATCTACTGACGCCCGCGCAGTAAGATTTTATGCTAGGCCGCTCATACACTAGGAATTTGCTGATGACGTGACATAACTGTTTGTAGGCAGTGAATCAACAGAAGTCTATCGACGTGACCTAGATCGATTTCAGTATAGCACTCGACAAGGTGAACAATGTGGTCCTCCTCCTCAAGCTGACAGCGTGCGGAGTTGGTGGATCAGTGCACCCGTGGATCCAAGACTTTCTCTTTGGGCGAAAGTGGAGGGTACAAGTCAACGGTCATCTAACTGACTGGTATTCCTCCACTGGTGTAGTACCCCAAGCTACGGTGTCGGAACCTACTCTCTTCCCAATCCACATGAACAATGCACCTCAGCTTCTTCTGTCGCTGTGTGCCCTGTTTGCGGACGACCAGAAAGTTAAGAGTGTGATTAATACCCCAGACGACTGCAACCTGCTTCATCAGGACCTCAACCGCTTCTCCATGTGGTCTGCGGAAGTTCACCTCCCGGTCAACCCATGCAAGTCGGTAATTATGAGCTTAAAAAGGCTAGTGACGATGGAACCTACACTCTTCAACGCCAACGGCTATATCCCACGCCTTCCGCGAAGTACTTAGGTGCAGTCTCGCTTTGCGATTTAAAGTCCAACACGAACAGGCTGTCTCGAAACGGACTGCGCATGCCTTGGGCGATAAGACGCAGCTACTGTACATGGCCTGAAGGGATTGTTACTCGACGCTTCTCTGCCATCATAATAGAAAAATTGTACACTATGGTAAATAAGGGGATGCTCAATAATTCTTGTGGACTGACCAGAAAGAGAAGCACAAAAAGGAGAAAAGAAAACAGAGTGATAAAATGTATATCGTTTTAGTGTTCCAATCGGTGTTCACACAGATATATGCAGAAAGGATCCAGCGTCAATTCCATAGGTCAGTGCAGATTTGCGACCTACGTAACATTATCTTGTCTGTCAATTTACACAGGCTATATTTCATAGTGCAGGTAGGTTAGAACAGCTTCAAAGCGTAGTTTAAACACAGATAAATTGGGAGCTCAAACAAAATAATTTACTTGGACTTCCCATGGCTGACACACACGAAGACGGTAAAAGTTCCGCCGGCATTCTGGCCGACGGTATTGCGTGGCCCCGTCGTGTTGATGACCCCTCGAATTCGAGTTTTGACTGAGTTGCAGTAGGTGGCGGCAGGAGTCGTTTTGCGTTCTTCAATATCTGGTAGGCCATTATTACGTCACCGCGTAGGAGCCGATATCAGCCACTGTACAAACTTGGAGTCCTCAACATAAATTGATATGGAAGATGGAACAATCATTTAAGGTATTTTTTGGCACTTCGTTGTACAGTCCAGAGAGTTGCGAGATCTTGCTTATGTCAGGGCTGTCAGACCTGGATTGCGTATTCCACATGAGGCCACACGTATGTGTTAAGCAACTGCGAACAAACAGATGGATCAAACCGCTCGAATACCCTCTGCAGCATCCCAACGTGTTGGATTCCAGGCTTTGACGACTTCTCGGATGGTTCTGAGTATCCCAAACCAGCCTACACGAATACTGGAGTACAACTCACCTGCTTACTTCTCACTTACCCGAAGCGATGCAAAGAAGATCGAACGGATCCAACACGTCTCTACCACGTTCATTCAAAGTTTACGAGAATTATCGTACGAAGACCGGTTCACGAAACAGAGATTCTAGCTTATCCTATCGTCCGGTGAGAGTCGATCCTATCATGACCTACCGTTTAATATATGGGACTTCCCGTGTTGAGGCCGCTGCTTAACTTGCGAACGCCATGCAACCCACGCGGACATCGGTGCAAACTTGTGGTGCCGGATATAAAACGAATATCCCATCTCCTGTGCTTTGAACGGATAGTTGTAAATGTTTGAACAGGCTGCCAGAACAAGTCGTACATCAGTACGAAACGTTGTTGGGTTTGTATTACATCACCTTTCGATACAGAGCACGATTGCACACTAGCAATGACATATTGCAATTGTGAACACAGTGGAACTATAAATCAGACATTTAAAAATGCTACAATTAAACTTGAAAAACGACTGGATTATTTTTGCTTATATTACTATGGTGTTGTACAGATTTGATGTTCTACTTGCCCCACACAGTATTCACTATCCAGTTTATACGTAATTGCTTTCGACCGCCATCGATGCCGCATTCGAAAGCGTTAACCAAGAATTGCAATGTGCTGAGGACATGCAGTATATTTTTGACAATTAAATCCCTATTTTATTGACAAGCTTGAAAGTGTGCAGTGTGCAGCTTGTTCTCACAGCTGCTGACAGTCTGTTCCAGATCGTAGCACAGTGCATCAGAATGTAATGCTCTTTGATTCTCTTGCTAAACCTATGAATCTTGATATCTGGTTCCTTGTTGAGCAGCGGGTATCTAGTGTCCAAAGGCATGTGAACGTCGCTATCAGAACTGTACACTTGTTGGTGTCAGATTCTGGAAAGCAAATTTATGTTCGTCCCCATTCTTCTAAGTCGGACTGGGTCACGTACAACGTCGACATAACTCTTCGATCATGAAATCCTTGTGGAATTATCCAGTTAAATGTACAATAAGTCTGAATACCGGTATCTCAGGTTGGAGACTGGATAGGTTCTCCATGCTGAGCAATTTGATCGCAGACGTTACGGCACCATTCGAGATGGCATCTTCAGTGCGTAATTGGCAATTGGCTTGTTAGCATGTACTGTGCTTCCAGCAAGTCCAAATCCGTCCCTGGTTTTGCCTGTAGCTAGCTCATCATGAATGAAATGTATGGCTTCCTGGATATTTGCGCCACTTTGTACCTGAACGAATTTGAGGTCATTGGCAAACAAGAAGGCAGCATCATGCAATCTTCACTGGAATACATCATCTGAATAGGTGGAAAGAAGAAGGGATCCTAACACACTACTGCCTTGAACTACTCCGATGGTAACTGCTTTGCGCTTGGAGAAGTGGTTACCAATGTCCATCACTGGCTGTCCACCAAGTGGATATGAGGACAACCAAGAACGCATAGACTCTCCAATGCATGTGATCTGGTAACTCACTTCGCCTAAGGGAGACCAACACTCTTGCGATACGCATAAATCCAACCCTGCTGTGTGAGCGTAGTCACCTATGATGCTGAACAGTAAACCTAGATTCAATATTATTAGTTGTCACCATACTGGCTGTAACCCAGGTGTTAAAAATCACTCTAGGTAAGACAGTCTTGTAAAACATCCAATTACTCGTTCGATGCATTGTCGTTCAACAGCTAATCTATCAGACCTCCGCAACTTTGTGCATATGAGCGAGGAGTATACAAGATTGAGCAATGTGCATGAATTGTATATATGGTCATTACAACTTTTGCTATTTGATAGGCGCACCGCCTTGAAAAATGGAAAGTTTGGGAGTGCCGTAATTCCACGTACACTGCGACATCTACTCACCATGCAGAGTACTGCAGCTTGGTGGAACGTGGCACTTATACGGAAAGGGAATGCACCTATGTGAGCATTCTTAACAATACCATGGCCATCAATTTCTGGACTACTCAATCTGCAACTTAAAAACAAGTGAAGTATACATATCACTGATAAGTCGATTACTGCCTCTAGTTCCTGAGGTCATTTGTTCACACAGCTTTGAAACCTCTCATCACTTCGCATCGGTCGTTCTGTACTTGAATTAACCCAGGCCAAATACGCACGCCATCATTTCCAAAGCCATTCTGACAAATCTCACATAGATTTTCTCACATCAGTTAGCTTCGGGCTGAGAGGGTGTTTGAGCCACAAATTTTGTCTGAGCGGAAGTCGAGTGGACTAGTTTGCAAAAGAGTCATCCAGTTCTCTGCGTCATAAAGATGTTTCCTTCATATGCTAACACGCACGCTACGCCTTTAGTACTCTTGACACTAAACAACCGTAAAGCACTCTTCAACGATAGCAAACACTTTGTGCGGAACTCCGGTTAAACGGTCAGTTCTGTCCTTTATACCTGCGCACACACATACACCAGAGGTTCTGTGTGCGCGCCCAAGCAAGTCGTCAGGGCCCGTATTAGTTGACGCCCCAGTTCAGGTCATCGCTGAACACTGAAACAGTCTAAAGGCCGTTTTGAGATGCGGGTGGGAAAATCACAACCGTTTGTAGCGTACACAACGTCAATGTGGTGTGAGTCAATGCATCATCAATAAAGTGAAGGAGACATCCATTGTACTTGAACGCAAACGTACACACGAGAATTGATTTCTGCCAGCAGAACTAGAGTGATGAGAGAATGACAGTAAGCTTTTACGTGTGGAGACAATGAGCAACTAAACTGTAGAATAGTACGGACGTAACATAATGCATTTCACAAGTCCCGTTAGATTAAGAATGCAAAACCATGCAACAACAAATATATTAGGGAGCAGTACGCGTGCCAATAAAACGGTGAAACTATACAATACTGCAGTTAGTGGAGTGAAAGTATTTGACGTAATTATTTCTCCTGATAGGATGGAATGATACCTCCAAGCAGGGTGTTTACTCACAAAAGGTGAATAGCCAAAGACTCCCTTGTAAATATAAATGGGGACTAAACAAACTACATCGGTACACTCCGAACTGTTCAATTCATACCCCGCCAATTCTGATGAATTGGGTCGTCATGTGCACACGCGCCAAAGACGGTGGATGACGAACGGACAGAATGGTTGAGTGGCCAATTTACGAAAATAGAAGCCCAATTGGAAAGCAAAATCGGTAGTTGCTATGTCGCTTCTAAGCCATACCGACTAGCGACCAGGTGGGGTGTTGATGTGCAGGTGAAACCACTCGAGCAACTACACCGCATGAAGCATGTCCAAAGGAGACAGTCCCAGGGATGCTCGTATAATTTCGCTTGTTCTTCCTTAGCATACTACCCTCTTTGCTTTGAATCTATTGGACTCTTGATCCTGCTTACTTCAATTATACACTGTCATTGTCTCATCGACTTTAACCATTTATTTACTCCTTAGACTACGTTCGGGATATTATTGCAATACCTTTCTTTCCTACGAATTCTTTATCTTTTTAAGCATCCTGTGTTCGACATTTCCTACATTACCTTAATGCGTTCATCATGCCTTGCATTGTATAGAACAAACGTTTATTCACTTATTTATCAATTTATCTACTCGGCCCACCTCAAAATCAACTCTTCCGTCGCACGGCTGTGGAAGCAATAAATCTTCAACTACAAGTGGAGTCTGAAATGAAAGCAACTTGGCTCACTTAGTTTCACGACAACTCCGTAACACAGATTACCTCTTGTCCGATCGGGTCAATCCGATATCTAGATCTAGGAATGTCAAAGCACTTCACTCTGCATTAACTCACCCCTATGTGCTTGCTACCTAACATTACTCCGGGCTAACAAATCTGAAGCTCTGAGAACTCATTTGCAACCCACTCTTCTTTCGCACGGGAGTAAAACTACACCAAGTACGGATAACTCGACTTGTATTACTCTAGACTATTATGCACCAGTATGTGATACTCGCATAATGTTGGTTGCTGGCTCCAATTGCTTTATGCCCTTTTCACATTTCTCCCCATTCACTGTGCCCGCCGCTTCCATGTCTCCCGATTTACATCAGAATCAGCAACTGACAATGCTTGTGTTCCGATAAGAAACGACAGTGATACACCCAGTTAATCTTCCCAAACATACCTATTGCACCCTTGCACAAGCCCCAACCATTGACAACTCTGCACGCGTGGTCTGGCTGCACATGCAAATACAATCGTCCATTTGTGAGCAAGATTTCTCGGTCGCAAGAGAAATATTATTATAATGCACTGGTCCAAAAGGATAATGGGAAGCTGGGAACTCATGAAAGTATACGAACAGTGTACGAGGTAGTTATACTTGACACATTCCTTTTGAGAAAATTAACAAGAATGCCCACTGTACTTCTTTTAATGTATCCTTATTATATATAGGTCCAGCACTATTACAGCACATAGCAATCCGTAGGTCTTTCAGTTGATATAACTGAGCTTAAGTTACCAAGCGTTCAGTCAAATGCACTTTCGCAACTAATCAATGCAGCTGAGGGAACAGCCGAATTTGCGAAAGCATTCTAATGTTGGCAGACCTAAATGGGGGAAATAATGCAATCGGCAATTTAGACGGCATTAATGCTTAAAGGAATTCGTTACCAGCAAACCCTAAAACAGTGTCCGCAACATTGCATTGACGATCAATGTTTGACCATTACAACTTCAGCAAAATACCTTGTATTGACGCTGAACAATAGGCTTACGCGGTCCATTCGCGTGAATGAAACATCCACTAAAGTTAGAAGACTCTCATTCTTTGTTACACGTCTCGGGTATTCTTCCGTTCCCCCTTTTTCGATCCGACATTTTATCACTGGAACGAACCGAACGACTTTGAACGAATCTGCGTTCTAACCGCTCACCTGTGAACACATTGTTTTGCCGTCATTCTCAGTTGCATCTTGTCACACAATTGTGGATTCACACGCATTCGACCTATATTCATCAGCGTTATCTAGTACACACCATGTTTCGGATCTAAATTGTGTGGATCGATTTTAATCACCATATGGCGGTTTTTGCGCCATTCCCGCAAAAACTCAATCAAGCAATTTTCCGAATAACGAACAACAAAGAAATATTTGTGATCTTAAACGAAAACCAACCACACGTTTTATCTGACGAATCAACAACCACAGTCGTGGACCGTTCACCAAAAGTAGCTATCGCACACTTTGTGTCCGTATCGTTCAGTCTCTCCGTTTATCGCGTGAGCGACCTAGCCACTTAAACCTGCCCCGCCTGGGCCAGATGCACAGAACGCGATGACCTCGAACGTGCAAAAAATTCAACGCACACGCGACCCGCAGAAAACCATAAGCGCTCGGGACTCTATGGGATACCATCAATCGAGGCAATGGATTGTGGTGACAAATCAAAAGCCCATATTACCGCATCCAGTTCGACAGTAGTTTGCGGCCTTGCTTCATGCCATCAAAATGTACAGATTGGAACCCAGTGTAGTAGTTGCCAAGACAAGTTCCATCGCAAATGTTCCAAGCTCACAATGAACCATTTCAGGCCACCCAGTGGTACACCAGATTCACTGCACTTCTAGTAAGTAGGCTTAGTCATCCCACTGGTAAAGGTGTTATATGTATGTTCGCGGAAGTACGAAAGTCTGGTGGCAATAGTTGAACACATGAGGGGCACCCAAAGCCATTCATTTGTAGAATCGCGTGACAGAGAGTACATCCCAGTCATTCCCATCAGGTCCCGCATTAAAACTGGGGAAGTCGCTTGGGCAGTGCGCTAAAATTGCATCACCTGTGGCATTAAACGTTAATGCCACCAGTTGCTCACATAGGCCTGAAACGATCACCGCCAGTCCGATTTCAATGCGCAAGGTCATGGCCTCGTCCAGTCCCCAAACGGATCCAAAAATTCAGAAGGGCTTCGACGTCAGTGGTGCTTGGAATTGGGTTGCTGTCAAAGTGGACCGAATACCTAGATCTTCGGCCACTTCCACCAGACCCATAGTAAATGTAGTAGACGAAGCTGTACCCAAACAGTCTCCATCGACTTTATACAGACCAGCTGGTCGTTTGACTTCAGCCAGATTGTACCGGTGTACCAGTGGTAATCTTCACCAATGTTCCAGCATTGATGTGAAATTCCTTAAAAGGAAAACAACTCGATGACGTGAATCAGTGGAACTACATATGTGACACTATAGGCGTTATAACCAAATACGTCAATTTGACACGCGTTACCCGTCACCCAAACTTAGAGCAAGACCTTAGATCAAGGCTTCTCCTAGTTGGTTTTACTTCTTCCAATGAAGCAGAAACTGCTCTGTTATCGACAGCTCGCCTTCGGAATGGGTCAGGTTCCATCCGCTTATTCCCGGATATTCCGTGGCGTGAGCGCAGACAGGCGAAGCACAAGTCGGACGAAAACCGGGAGGATCCCGTAGTCAGGACCATCCTTGTACACGGTGTTACTGACGCTGGAACTCATGATAAGCGCGAAGCGAGCACTCACGACTAGCAACAATGGCGATACATTCACGTGAACATCTCCCTGGAAAACGTCATAACGCAATCAATCTCGAGGCTGCGCCGATTGTCAAGCTACAAGGGATGTGGCCCGAGGATTGTGAGTGGTCCTTCAATCTTGACCAATGTCAGCAATGGTAGGAGAGGGATTGTATGTGGGCCGCAGCAGCCTTCTTTCCGAGCTCCGGATCAAAGCAGCATCTGCTAAGCAAACACACAAGAGCAGCCACTTAGTCAAACAATTTGTCGACAAGAGTTCGGATGACTTTAATTAGCTAACCAACGAAACAGGTAAACACACCCCACACATTCCTCCTCATGAGTACACGTTCGAGCTGAGGGTGAGAAACACACCACAACTAATGTGCCGCAGTACAAAAAGCTAAGAAACTATAGAATTCCACCACAATTACACGAATTACACTACAAAAATTAGGATAATAAATATTATATTATGGGTATGCATGAGAGCGGGCTTGGAGGGAAAACCTAAAGGGAGGCGAATGGACAAAGAATGGACAACACCAGCGCCAATGGGGCTGGCTCCTAGCCCCATAAGCATGTGTGTCCAACCACATGTGTTCATCGTCCTTAGGAGCCCAACCAGGCAGTCGGGATGCACCAACCGATGCCAACTTCAAAGTGGGGGTTTTCATTCCTTTCGACCAAGTAATCGTTTGGCCTCATCTCCTCCTCTTCTAACCGCACCTCAGACGCGCAAACAATACACGGCGCGGGAGTCAGTGTGCTGGCATACGCAACATGTGGCCCATCCATCGGAGCCTGGTACGTGATATAATGGTGCTGCGCGGGTTCACTCGCTATTCCTGCACCAAATACCCGACGCCGAACACGCTCATTGCTTACGCGGTGCTCCCACCAGATGAACTAAGCTGCCAAAGTAGCGATGGTCGAATGTGTCGAGCATATTTATGTCTGTCGATCTGATGGGCCAGCTTTCACTAACATTTAGGAGGGTTGAACGGACGACTGCGTTATAAACTCTACCCTACAGGGCGAGAATAATGTCGCATCTGTGTCACGGGTGGCAGAGATTAGCAAAAGCACCTCGAGCTTTTGCTATATGGTTCGTAACCTCATCTTCAATCCCATGAGTGCTAATATGGCTGGCCAGGTACTTGAATTCCTGAACCGACCTCCAGCAGATCACCACAAAGCGTTAGGGCAGAGTAGGGTCCCTGCCAATCTTAGAGAAATACTTTGCATCTCGATGGAGCAAAGCATAGCCCAAAACGATTGACAGCCAGTGCTGCTTGGCTTGTTTGGGAGCTGTCACAGTTTAGGGCAATACCGTCCGCATAATCCAAGTCAAGAAGTCGCTCACCAGGAAGAAGCTCCACACCTTCTAGCTCGCGTCCAGTGAATGCTGTCTCCATGACTTCGTCAAATGCAAAGTTAAATAGAAAAGGTGACAGCGGGCAACCTACTATCACACCGCTGGTTATACTGTAGGGTGGCGACGGTTTGCCGTAAACCCTTACTCTGCCCGAATTATGCGCGTACAGCGCTTTGATACGGTTTGCGCATCTATCAGGCACGCTTTTCCTCAGCAGACAGTCAAGAAGGGAACATCGATCGACTGAGTCGAAGGCATCTTTATGTCAAGAAACACGACAACAGTATGTCACCAACAAACAAGCCAGTGCTCCAACAACTGATGCAAGGTGAAGATGTGGTTGATGCAACTTCGACCTCGACGAAACACTGCTTACGCTTCAAGAATCTGCGTTTCACGAGTACCAGTCTGTCTGTGAAGAATGACAGACGCGAACAATTTAGCGGCAATTGAGCTCAGGCTGAGCCCTCAATGATTGCCGCATTCCGAGCGGGAGCCACTCTTGAAAATTGGGACAATGACGGAGCGGCTCCAGTCTGTCGGGACAGCCTCCTGCTCCAAAGTTTCACTAGCAACTCGTGTAAATCATCTACTAGAGCAAGCCCCCCGAATTTGAAGAGAGCCGGGGGAATCCAATCTGCCCCGGCGGCCTTGTGCAAGTTTAAAAGCCTGGTCTCACAATCGACTTCTGCGCTTGAGGGTGGATCCAAGGAGACTGCTCAGGTATAAGGGCGCTCAATGCCTGAAACAGAAGCAATAACTCAGGTTGGTTAACTTGCTTTGCAAACTGTTCGGCCCAACGCTCCAAGCGTCCATCCAGGCTGTGGACCAGCTGCCCACTCTCCTTGCGTATGGTCTCGCTAACAGCTGGTCTTTTGCTACTTGTTTCTCCCATCAGACGGAATAAGTTACGATGATCACTAACGGTAGCGGCAGTTTCCATCTCCGAGGCACGATGACACTTCCAGGATCCGGGGTCTCCCTTCAGGCTAGCACTCAGTTTTTCCCTGTGATTTTTGCGAGCCTCATTGCATTAGCTTCCAACCGGAATACACATAGCTTCTCCAGCGGTAACGGATCGCGTTATGATTGATTTGCATCCATGACTGGTGTGAAGCTGGTGGACGCCAAGTCACTCTTCTGTGGGTGCTGTGTCGAAAGTATATGCTCGCGAGAAGATGACAAGCATATTCCCACAGGTGTAGCAATCGCTCACCGTTATCATTACGGGAAACTACACAAGGTTGGCCGCCTAGATGAAGCTCATCAGAAGACACATTTCCGACTTGGAATTTAGATTGTCAGCCAACAACACAATATTCATGATTCTTCAGTAACGAAGGTGATCGTGAAGCTGCTGACAGAAATACTGCGGTTGGAGGCATCCGATTTCGGATTTTCCTGTCACTGTGGCCAGCCACAGGACGCCTGCGCCTACAGAGGTACCATGGATGGCTTGCGCTGCACCACCCACAGCTCCAACCACATACCCCATATCCAGTGTAAACCCGAAGGAATAAGGCCGGGAGGCATGCGGATGGGAGCCACGTTTCATCAACGGAGCCGGCCCACACTTCTTCACAGGCAAACACAAGCACGCTGTATTTAGGGAATCAACCGCACACAAGGCGGTGGCTGGACCGTAGTCCGCTCCACACTGAGTGCATGGAACCACTCTTCTAGTCTAGCACGGTCACAAGAACCGTGCACCCCGTCCCCTCCAGCAACGACCAACTGTCTCCTGGAGCTAGTGTGGACGAGGTACTAGGTAATAGACAGGTAGGTAGCTTGTCAACATGCACATCAAGCGACGCCATACCAGGGATATCAAGCAGCAGCCAGGCACTTGTAAGGACGGTATCAAATAAAATAACTCGGATAATGCATACAACTAAGGGGAAATAACTCTTCAATAAATGAGTGTGGAAAATAAATTGGTTACGAACAATTCCGCGATAAGTTCCAGACGTCAGAAAATATCTTTTTACAAAATGACACAAACGCATACACGTTATCGAAGTTAATTACAATGAGCATAAACGACATGTGCAATTTTATAGAATATAGTTCAGGTAGACATTTGTATAAGGTAAAAAAGCATTAGGACAATATAGGAAACCGCGCACCAAAATAAATAGACGCATCATGCAAGCAGGCGGTGCATCAATGCTGGAACATTGGTGCAGACTACCGCTGGTACACTGCGTGCAACTCTGGTTGAAGTCAAACGACCAGCTGGTCTGTATACAGTCGATGGAGGCTGTTTGGGTATAGCTTCGTCTACTACATTTACTATGGGTCTGGTGGAAGTGGCCGAAGATCTAGGTATTCGGTCCATTTTGACAGCAACCAAGTTCCAAGCACCATTGGCGTCGAAGCCCTTTTGAATTTTCGGAACCGTTTGGAGGGTGGACGAGGCCATGAACATGCGCATTGAAATCGGACTGGCGGTGGTTGTTTCAAGCCTATTTCAGCAACTAGTGGTATTGACGTTTAATGCTACAGATGATGCATCTTTAGCGCGCTGCCTAACCTCCTTCCTCAGTTGTAATGTGGGACCTGATGGGAATGACTGGGATGTACTCTCTGTCACGCGATTCTACAAATGAATCACGTTGGGTGCTCCTCATTTGTTCAACTATTGCCGTTGGTCTTTCGTACTTCTGCGATCGTTCATTTAAAATCTTTACCAGTGGGATGACTGTACACACTGAACAGAAGTACAATGAATCTGGCTTACTATAGGGTAGCCTCAAACGGTTCATTGTGAGCTTGGAACATTTGCGATGGAACTTGTCTTGGCAACTACTACACTGGGTTCCAATCTGTACATTTTGAGGGCATGAAGCAAGGCTGCAAACTACTGTCGAACTGGATGCGGTAATATGGGCTTTTGATTTGTCATCATAATCCATTGCCTCGATTGATAGTATTCCCATAGTGTCCCGAGCGCTTATGGTTTTCTGCGGGTCACGTGTGCGCTGAATTGTTTACACGTTCAAGGTCATCACGTTCTGTGCATCTGGCCCAGGCGGAGCAGGTTTAAGAGGCTAGATCGTTCACGCGATAAACGGAGAGATTGAACGATGCGGACACAGTGTACGATAGCTACTTTTGGTGAACGGTCCACGACTGTGGTTGTTGATTCGTCAGATGAAACATGTAGTTGGTTTTCGTTTAAGATCACAAGTATATTGTTGTTGTTCGTTATTCGGAAAATTTCTTGATTGTGTTTTTGCGGGAATGGCGCAAAAACCGCAATGTGGTGATAAAAAGTGATCCACACAAGCTAGATCCGAAACGTGGAGTGTACCAGATAACGCTGATGAATCTGGGTCGAATGCGTGTGAATACACGATTGTGTGACAAGATGCAACTGCGAATAGCGGCAAAATAGCTTGTTCACAGGTGAGCGATTAGAACGCAGGTTCGTGCAAATACTTCCGGTTCGTTCCAGTGATGAAATGTCGGAACGAAAGCGGGGAACGGGAGAAGACCCGAGACGTGTAACAACTAATGATGTAGCGAGAACGACACGACAGGGGGGTAGACGTTTATTGCACACCGAAAATGGGCACATCCCGGTCTCACGCGCGCCATCGAATATCGACTAGATTTCCGTCCCACAACGCAACACAGGTACGGATGTTAGAGACGAGCCAGTCCTTTCGCCTCGGGAGCTCTGACTTGGAAGACCCGCCTTCCTGTTTTCCCCTCGATCTGCACTTCTCTATACCCGATTTGGATCGGCCAGGAGTTGTTCGAGAGCTCTCGACTTGCTTGTTCTGGGCTGTGTCAATCGGCTCGGCCTCGGTCCTGTGGGCTGCGCTAGCGGCGTATATGTCTGATTTATTGCGCTGTCCACATATTCCCGCTCCGTAGTTCCGGGCCCAGGCTCGTCGCTAGCCGTCCTTCTCAATCCGCTTTCAGCTAGCTCCGAAGAGCTCCCCCGACGCATTCTTGGAAGCGGTTCCTCTACAATGCGAGTCTTTTAACTTTAGTGAATGTTTCATTTACGCAAATGGACCGCGTCAAGCTATTGTTCAGTGTGAATTCAAGGTATCTTACTGAAGTTGAAATGGTCAAACATTGACCGTCAATGCAAAGTTGCGGACACTGCTTTAGGGTTTGCTGGTAACGAATTTCTTTGAGCACTACGGCCGTCTAAATTTCCGATTGCATTACTTCCCCATTTAGGTTTGCCAACATTAGAACGCTTTCCCGAATTCGGTTGTTCCCTCTGCTGCATTGACTAGTTGCTGGTAAAAAAAGCTGTAGCGATTGTAAATAATTTACTTATTTTTCATTTTCACCTTTACCTATTTCGCTGCAGTTGTTGTACAGCTTTGTTTTAATTAACCATATATACATACGCTTGGTTTCGAGCTCCTCTTCCGTGGTTCTACCTTGGTTGCCGCTGGATTGCTGTGATTGTGCGGGTCGCTGCCTGCTCTATTCACCATCGGACACAACGTAAACGTGCACTTCGGCATACCTCGAGATTTACGGTCGTCCGACGCTTAGTCGCACCAGGATATTTTATATGTGAGGTAAACCTGACTGACTGAGTACTCTCCTTTGCCGGTTCCTCCATATAATTGGTGACCCCGCATTTTTATTTAATTTTTGTGTATAATTTTCCTTTTTTCACAATGTCTGATCACGCGCCCGCTATTAATGCGTCGGAACATTCCCTTGGACTCGTTTTTACCTTCTTTTGACGTTTCTAACCCACGTGTTTGGTTCGTTCAGGTAGAAACTGTTTTCCGTTTTCATAAGATTACATCCCAGTCCACAATGTTTTCATATGTGACTGCTCACCTGCCGTCCAACATTGCCTCAGAGGTCAGCGACATCCTTGATCCTATCCCCCTAGAGTCCCCCTATGATAAACTTAAAGCAGCAATATTAAAGCGCAATACAAACTCAGATGAGACACGCGTTCAGCAGTTGCTTTCGGGCGTCGAGCTTGGAGATAGAACACCGTCTCAGTTACTTCGGCACATGCGTTCCCTCGTCGGTTCTTCAATCCGGGATGATTTCATTCTCCGCCAATGGTGGAGTAATTGTCTTCCTGCGAATACCACGGCTATTTTAGCTGTTCTCGCCGACGATCTTCCGCTTGAAGACCGGCGGAAGCTGTCCATAAAGTTCACGAACGCTTTATTAGAACGTCGATATGCCACGTCACTGGGACTAGCTCAGACAACCTCTCTGGAACCATGCTACTTGATACAATCAACGAGAGACTTTCTAACGCAGTGCTCATCTTGTCCCATCTCAGACGCAACCGCGTTCCCTCGCGACGATCCGTTTCTCGATCCAGACGTTCTAGAAGCTCTCGTACACGACAGTCTCATCGCTATTGTTATTATCACCACCGCTTCGGAGACGCAGCGCGTAAGTGCCGTCCAGGATATAAACACCCCAACACCTTTTCAGCTCCTATGTCGGGAAACCACATGGCCAGCCAGTAATGGCGGCGGCTGTCGCTGGCCAGGTTATTAGTCGCCTGTTGTACGTATTTGAATCCACAACCAAACATCACTTCTTGTTTGACACTGGTGCCGAAGTCAGCGTTCTCCCCCGTTCTCTGGAAAAACGCCTCCTGCAACCAGCTGGTTCAATGCCTACGGCAGCTAATCAGACTGAAATCGCTACCTACGGCCAGAAATTACTTACTTCGAGTCTCGGACTACGGCGTAACTTCCTTTTCCTTTTTAGCATTGCTGATGTGCAATAGCCCATCAGCGGAATCGACTTTCTCAGCAAGTTCGGTCTTGTGGTAGACCTACGTTTTGGGAAATTACGAGACGAGAGCATGTGACTGAACACTTGGTAACTTAGGCTCTGTTACATCAACTGCAAGACATCCGCATAGCTGTGTGCTGTACTAGTGCTGGACCTATTTGTAATAAGGATACAGTAAAAGCAGTACGGCGGGCTTTCGTGTTAAATTTCTCAAAAGGAATGTGTCAAGTATAACTACCTCGTACACTGTTCGTATACTTTCATGAGTTCCCAGCTTCCCAGTATCCTTTTGGACCAATGCATTATAAGAATATTTCTCTTGCGACTGAGAAATCGTGCTCACAAATGAACGCTTGTATTTGCATGTGCAGCCAGACCACGCGTGCAGAGTTGTCAATGGTAGGAGGTTGTGCAAGGGTGCAATAGGTATGTTTTGGAAGATTAACTGGGTGGATCACTGTCGTTTCTTATCGGAACACAAGCATTGTCAGTTGCTGATTCTGATGTAAATCGGGAGACATGAAAGCGGCGGGCACAGTGAATAGGGAGAAATGTGAAAAGGGCATAAAGCAATTGGAGCCAGCAACCAAGATTAGGCGAGTATAACATACTGGTGCATAATAGTCTAGAGTAATACAAGTCAAGTTATCCGTACTTGGTGTAGTTTTACTCCTGTGCGAAAGAAGAGTGGACTGCAAATGAGTACTCAGAGCTCAGAAGCCCGGAGTAAAGTTAGGTAGCAAGCACATAGGGGTGAGTTAATGCAGAGTGAAGTGCCTGGACATTCCTAAATCTACGTGTCGAATTGACCCGATCGGACAAGAGGTAATCTGTGTTACGGAGTTGTCGTGTAACTAAATGAGCCAAGTTGCTTTCATTTCAGACTCCACTTGTAGTTGAAGGTTTATAGCTTCCACAGCCGTGCGACGGAAGAGTTGATTTTGAGGTGGGCTGAGTAGATAAATTGATAAATAAGTGAATGAACTTTTGTTCTATACAATGCAAGGCATGATGAACAAATTACGGTAATGTGGGAAATGTCGAACACAGGGTGCTTAAGAAGACAAAGAATTCGAAGGGAAGAAAGGTACTGCAATAATATCCCGAACGTAGTCTAAGGAGTAAATTAATGGTTAAAGTCGATGAGACAATGACAGTGTATAATTGAAGTAAGCAGGACCAAGAGTCCAATAGATTCAAGGCAAAGAGGAAAGCATGCTGAGGAAGACCAAGCGAGATAATACGAGCATCCCTGGGACTGTCTCCTTTGGACATGCTTCATGCGGTGTAGTTGCTCGAGTGGTTTCACCTGCACATCAACACCCCACCTGGTCGCTAGTCGGTATGGCTTAGAAGCGACATTACAACTATCAATTTTGATTTTTAAATTGAGCTTCCATTTTCGTAAGTTGGCCGCTCAACCATTCTGCCCGATCGTCATCGATCGTCTTTGGCACGTGTGCACATGACGACCCAACGCATCAGATTTGGTGAGCTATGAGTTGAACAGTTCAGAGTATATCGGTATATTTTGTTTAGCCCCCAGTTTTATTTCCAAGGGAGTCTCTGACTCTTCGCCATTTGTGAGTAAACACCCTGCTTGGAGGTATCATTCCATCCTATCAGGAGAATGTCTAAGTCAAATACTTTCACTCCACTAACTCCAGTATTGTATAGTTTCACCGTTTTATTGGCACGCGTACTGCTCCCTAATATATTTGTTGTTGTATGATTTCGCATTCTTAATCTAACGGGACTTGTGAAATGCATTATGTTACGTCCGTACTATTCCACAGTTTAGTTGCTCATTGTCCACACGTAAAACCTTACTGTCATTCTCTCATCACTCTAGTTCTGATGGCAGAAATCAATTCTCGTGTGTACGTTTGCGTTCAAGTACAATGGATGTCTCCTTCACTTTATCGATGATGCATTGACTCACACCACATTGACGTTGTGTACGCTACAAACGGTTGTGATTTTCCCACCCGCATCTCAAAACGGCCTTTAGACTGTTTCAGTGTTCAGTCTTTAGCGATGACCTGAACTAGGGCGTCAACTAATACGGGCCCTGACGACTTGCTCGGGCGCGCACACAGAACCTCTGGTGTATGTGTGCGTGAGTGGGTAAAAAGGACAGAATTGACCACTTAACCAGAGTTCCGCATAAAGTGTTTGCTATCGTTGAAGAGTGCTTTACGGTTGTTTAGTGTCAAGAGTACTAAAGGCGTAGCGTGCGTGTTAGCGTATGAACTAAGTATCTTTAGGACGCAGAGAACTCGATGACTCTTGTGCAAACTAGTCGACCCGGCTTCCACTCAAACAAAATTTGTGGCTCAACCACCCTCTCAGCCCGAAGCTAACTGTGATGTGAGAAAATCTACGTGAGATTTGTCAGAATCGCGTTGCCAATGATGGCGTGCGTATTTGGCCTGGGTTAATTCAAGTACAAAACGACCGATGCGAAGTGATGAGAGGTTTCAAAGTGGTGTGAACGAATGACCTCGGGAACCAGAGGCAGTAATCGACGTATCAGTGATATGTATACTGCACTTGTTTTTAGGTTGCAGATTGAGTAGTCCAGAAATTGATGGCCATGGTATTGTTAAGAATGCTCAGATAGGTGCAATCCCTTTCCGTATAAGTGCCACATTCCACCAAGCTGCATTACTCTGCATGGTGAGTAGATCTCGCAGCGTACGTGGAGTTACGGCACTCCTAAACTTTTCATTTTTCAAGGCGATACGCCTATCAAATAGCAAAATTTGTAATGACCATATATACAATTCATGCACATTGCTCAATCTTGTATACTCCTCGATCGTATGCACAAAGACGCGGAGGTACGATAGATTAGCTGTTGAACGACAATGCATCAAACGAATAACTGGATATTTTACAAGACTCTGTTACCTCGCGTTACAACCAGTATGGTGACAACTAATAATATTGAATCTAGAGTTACTGTTCAGTATTATAGGTGACTACACTCACACAGCAGGGTTGGATTTATGCGTATCGCAAGAGTGTTGGTTTCCCTTAGGCGAATTGAGTTACCAGATCACATGAATTGGAGAGTCTATGCGTTCTTGGTTGTCCTCATATCCACTTGTTAGACAGCAAGTGATGGACATTGGTAACCACTTCTCCAAGCGCAAAGCAGTTACCATCGGAGTAGTTCAAGGCAGTAGTGTGGTTGGATCCCTTCTTCTTTCCACCTATTCAGATGATGTATTCCAGTGAAGAATGCATGATGCTGCTTTCTTGTTTGCCAATGACCTCAAATTCGTTCAGGTACAAAGTGGCGCAAATATCCAGGAAGCCATACATTTCATTCATGATGAGCTAACTACAGGCAAAACCAGGGACGGATTTGGACTTGCTGGAAGCACAGTATATGCTAACAAGCCAATTGCCAATTACGCACTGAAAATGCCACCTCGAATGGTGCCGTAACGTCTGCGATCAAATTGCTCAGCTTGGAGAATCTATCAAGACTACAACCTGATATACCGGTATTCAGACTTATTGTAAAGTTAACTGGATAATTCCACAAGGATTTCATAATCGAAGAGTTGTGTCGACGTTGTACGTGACCCAGTCCGACTTAGAAGAATGGGGATGAACATAAATTTGCTTTCCAGAATCTAACACCATCAAATGCACAGTTCTGATAGTGACGTTCACATGCCTTTGGACGCTAGATACCCGCTACTCAATAAGGGACCAGACATCCCGATTCGTAGGTTTGGTAAAAGAATCAAAGAGCATTACATTCTGATGCACTGTGCTACGATCTGGAACAGACTTCCAACAGACGTGATAACAAGCTGCACACTGTACACTTGCAAGCTTGTCAATGAAACGGATATTATTTCGAAAAGCGCAGTAAGAAGACGAAGACTGGCAAATGCACGCATTTTGTATTGTCTCATCAGTGCCTTTAACAATAACTCGCGATAATATTTATTCAGTGAAGGGTGCGACCACATATACATTCAAACAGACAAACCGATCAACACACTATAAGCGAGACTGTGTTATCACCCCTATACCCAAGGCGGTCTAATGCTGACCGATAATTGTTTCTGAACACAAAGCAGCGGCTTAATTCGGTTAATTGCAATCGCCTCTGCGAAACGGAGGAGGTGAGAATTGGTGTGCTGTAATAGGATTGTGAACGCCGAATTGACCTCGACGGTGACGTGTGGTCAATAGGTGTCGGCCGACCTAAGAGGCTGGTGGCTTACGCAGACAAGCAGCTTGACTCTGTTCCGTTTTTTGCGCGGTGGAACGTTGAACCCACTTAGGTACATGCTCTTTCATTCTGGAACTCAATGTTCTCTCGGTCCTGCCTATGTAACTGGCGCCGCAGTCACAACTGAATTGGTAAATGCAATGCGATTTGGCCCCAATAGTCCGAGCCTCTTTTACAGAAGGAATTGACAGTTTTTGGGTTTTGTTAATGACAACGACCTTGGCGGCATAGTAAATTGTCTGCATGGCACAGATCAGACTCCTTGTGCTCCTCAACGAGGAGACGTCACCTTTGAATGGCAGTTCAATGATTACAGGCTTCTTAGGTACCGTGTGAACTAGGTCCCTTGGTCGCACTTGACTATGTTTCTCGATGAACTTGCGGGGGTAGCCGTTTTCAATGAACGTGTTGGTAATCAACTGCAGTTCGTCAGCCAGGCAATCAGCAGAGCAGATTTGTTTGGCACGGCTAATCAGGGTTCTCACGAGCGTGCGCTTGTATCGCGTTGGTATGAAGCTAGTGAAATGCAGACACTGCCCGGACCATGTTGGTTTCCTGTAGACAGACCTCTTAATTTGCCCATTTTCTCTGCGGCTGATAAGGATATCTAGATACGGAGGGCAATTTTGCTTCTCTACCTCACAGGTGACCCGCAAATTATAATGCGCAGAATTTAATTGCTTTACCAACTGTTGCATCTGATGCCCCGATGAGCAAATTACCAAAATATCATCCACGTAGCGTTTGTAGTATGGCAGTCGAGATATTTCTCCAGACATACCTCGCTCTACCATTAACATAAAGATATCAGCAAATACCGCGCCCAGTGGACTGCCCATCGCTACTCCATCAATCTGAGAGTACAATGTGTTTCTGAAGTGAAAGTTGACATTCTCCGCACACGACAACAACGAGTCTCTTAGTAGCTCAACTGGCATCGGTAGGGGACACCGCGAACTTTCTGATAGTTCATAAATTTAATCAATAGTTTGGCTCAGGGGAACATTGGTAAGCAGGGATTCCACATCTAACGAGCACATGACCTTGTCGGATACATTACGTATGTCGAGGTCGTCGATAAGCTGGAAAGAAGCTTTGAGGCTGTATAGATTGGCCCACTCTTGCAACGGAGAAAGCAATTTCACCAGCCAGCATGCCAGTTTATGTTGGGGCACGTTTACCATCGATAGAATCGGTGTGAGTGGTACCCCACTCTTATGTACTTTCGGTAGCCCGTATAGATGAGGAATAGTGGAGCCGGTAGACTTCAAGCTGTCACATGTATCATTGTCAATCACACGATGCGGATGAAGCACGTCTAAGTGACGACTTATGCGAGACTCTAACACAGCCACATCCTCTGCCCTCTCAAATCGTTTGAATTTACTTGTGTCCTCGAGTATGACTGTCACCTTCTTTAGGTATTCATCCTTATTCATGAGTACTACACCAGAACCTTTATCTGGCTTTGTTATAATCACATCCTCGGCACGTAGTTCTCGTAGCGCCTGTAAATGCTGTTTTGTAAGCGCACACTTTTCTTTTACTGGCACATGTTTAACCTCATAAGCAATATCGGTTAGCTTGTTCCTAAACCATATGAGCTTATCAGCACTGGCTGGTTGTAGATCTTTCACATGATCAAAGAAGTTTTCAAACTGCGGTTCAATAAGAAGCCCCTTTAACTGTCTAGGAGGAACTTTGTAGTCTATGCCAAACGATAATGCTTCCAATTGTAAGGCATTAAGCTTTAAATCCGACATATTCACAACAAACTTACCGGGGTCACGAGTAATTGCCACTTCCCCTTGGTTGTTCATCATCGACTTTTCTGGAAGAGCCAACGCAATCCTTTTTGTACGATCAACGGTGGTTTTCCAAAACCAAGAAAATGCAATACGACAACAGGGGGACAAGTTTTCGATGACGGGCAATTAGGGTGTGTGTGTATCGAGTAAGTCCACAAGTCTGGTTTGTGCCGTCTCAAGATGATCGGATGCAACCCGTTTAAGATTAGCTGCAGAGGGCTTCAATTTGTTTTTACATAACATCTTCAAAATCGATCGAGAATAACGACGCTCGCGGATACATTTGGTGTGGAGGGGTATTTCCACACGCTTGCAAGCAATCTTATTACATTGTAATAATATCATTATTATTAGTACTTCTACTATTGTTACAGTATTTCGCCCAAAATGTGCTGAATATCATCAGGACAACGCAATCCATGGACAACGCTTTCGATTGCGGCATTGATAGAGCTCGAGCGGAATTACGAATAAACCGGATAGTGAATATTGTATGCGGGGGCAAGTAGAAATTTAAACCTGTACTACACCATCGCAATATAAGCAAAAATAATCTAGTCGTTTTTCAAGTTTTTAAGGCAGCATTTTAATATGTCTGATTTATAGTTTCACTGCGTTCACAATTGCAATATGTCATTGCTAGTGTGCAATCATGCTCTGGATCGAAAGGTGATGTAATACAAACCCAACAACGTTTCGTACTGATGTACGACTTGTTCTGGCAGTCCGTTCAAAGCACAGGAGATGGGATATTCGTTTTATATCCGGCACCACAAGTTTGCATCGATGTACGCGTTGGTTGCATGGCGTTCGCAAGTTAAGCAGCGGCCTCAACACGGGAAGTCCCATATGTTAAACGGTAGGTCATGATAGGATCGACACTCATGCGAAGATAGGTTAAGGTAGAGTCCCAGTTTCTTGCACCCGTCTTCGTACGATAATTCTCGTAAACTTTGAATGAGCGTGGTAGAGCCGTGTTGGATCCGTTCGATTTTCTTTGCGTCGATTCGGGTAACTGAGATGTAGGCAGGTGAGTTGTACACCATTATTCGTGTAGTCTGGTTTGGGATGTTCAGAATCATCCGAGAAGTCGTCAAAGTCTGGAATCCAACACGTTGGGATGGTGCGGAGGGTATTCGAGCGGTTTGATCCATCTGTTTGTTCGCAGTTGCTTAACACATACGTGTGGCCTGAGGTGGAATACGCAGTCCAGGTCTGACAGCCCTGACATAAGCAAGACCTCGCAACTCTCTGGACTCTTCAACGAAGTGCCAAAAGGTCCGTTAATTGGTTGTTCTATCTTCCATATCAATTTATGTTGAGGACTCCAAGTTTGTACAGTGGCCGATATCGGCGCCTACGCGGGGACGTAATAATGGTCTACCACATAATGAAGAAAACCAACCACGTCTGCCGCCACCTCCTACAACTCAGTCAAAACACGAATTCGAGGGGTCATCAACACAACTTGCTCACGCAACACAGTTGGCTAGAACGTCGGCGGAACTTCTACAGTCTTCGTGTGTGCCCGCCATGAGACGTCCAAGTAAATTACTTCTCTTTGAGCTCCCAATTTATCTGTGTTTACAATACGCTTTGGCGCTGTTCTAACCCACCTGCACTACGAAATATAGCCTGTGTAAACTGACAGACAAGATAATGTGACGTAGGTTGCAAACGTGCACTAACCTATGCACTTGAAGAACGAGAATAGCCGCGGCGTTAACACCGATCCTTTTGAACGTCCGTAGCCTACATCAATCGCAACAAAAAATGAACTTCGAACTCAATGTTGAAAGCGCTGCTCAAAGTGGAAGTTCCCGATCCATTCACTGGCAGGATTTCCAACTTCGTATACTTGCAGTTTTTGGATTAGGTTGCGGAGATCCACGCGGTCGAATACTTTGGAAATGTTTAGGCAGATGACATCAATGCCGGTCCCACTGTCGGCTATCTCGGTCCAACTGCCACGGGCAAGCAGTAGTTTGGTAGTACATGACCGATGCTGACGGAATCCGTGTTGCTTCGGTGCTATGATATTAGACCATTCGAAGCAGCGCACTACCTCATCCATAGTGGCGCTATGAGATAGTTGGTCGTTACTGCAGGGGACGAATGCACCGTTCTTGTGGCCGTGTCAGGTTACAAGAGTGGTTCTATGCACTCATTGTGGAGCGGACTACTGTCCAGCCACCGCATGGTGTGCGCTTGATTCCCAAATCCAGTGTGTTTGTTTTTACCTGTGAAGGAGTGTGAACCAGCTCTGTTGATGAAACGTGGCTCCCATCCACATGACTCGCGGTCTTATTCCTTCGGGTTTTCACTGGATATGTGGTGTGTGGATGGAGCTGTGGGGTGGTGCAGCGCAAGCCACCCATGGTCCGTCTGTAGGCGCAGGTGTCCTGTGGCTGGCCACAGTGACAGGAAAACCCGGAAACGGATGCCGCCAAGTATGTATGATTTCTATCAGGTGGGAGAGCTACTGGTGCGCTGAGGCCGGTGTTGATTAGATCCTGACAGATGGTCTACCCACTGCTGCTACTATTGTGTCATGGGCTCATGACATGGTCGCCTCCTCCTGACGACCGCTGGGTGGGAGTTGGGTTACGCCCTTCTCCCTGCTGAGATCCAGGACACCAATGCGCATGAGTCAGTGAACTGACCATGTGCTAGTTCTGCTGCCTTTCGGGTGTACATTTAATCGAAGGCTTTGGCTGATTATTCGATTCGTTCTCTTGTGAGTTGTGGGCGCTATGCCAGTATCATAGTACATCCTTTTCGGAGGTTAGGTTGTGGTCGATGGTCCCCTTCCCGTAAAACCTAGCCATGGGAGACAACAGGTCTACGGGTTATAAGCTTACAGCTCGACTGACGTAGAGCACGAGCGCCAAGCATTTTCGCTGACAGTGGAATGGCATCTCTGGGTGCTCAATGGTTTGCTACTGCTTGCATCAAACCAGGCAGCCCCCGGTCAAATTGTGAAAACCCGTCAAATTCCTCTTGCGTCTGGCCGTCGTCGCAGGTGCGTATCCTACTGCAGTCTCAAAACACAAAAGAATATTTCAAGAACTTAAAAACTGCGTGTGACGGCCGTCAAGCAGATCCCAATCTGTCTCTGCAATCACATTCCCGAGCTGGATCTGCTCTCCACTGCCTTGTGGGTCAGGCTATTGAGCCAAATCCTCCGGGCGGAGTCCCTCAAGCAAACCACCAAACCACTCACTGCATTGTGGGTCAGGCATTGAGCAAAAGGCTTCGGGTAAAGTCCCTCAAACAAACCTCCGAAGCACAACCGCCACCTTGCCTGCATTTGCTCACCAATGCAGTCGTATGCCTGCGCGCAAAGCACTCAGTATCGGGTGCTGGAACGTGCGCACACTACTGGACCGGAACTTGAGTGAACGCATCGAGCGACGCACTGCATTCATCGCGACGGAATTGGTGCGCTACAACATCGAAGTTGAGACTCGGCTCGCTGAGCAAGATTAGTTGCATGAACCAATTGCTGGATACACGTTCTACTGGGTGGACAATACCACCTGAGCACCACATGAACATGGGGTCGGATTTGCAATATTCGCGTGCCTAAATGACCAGCTGTTGGGTGAACCAACCGGCAGCAACGCGCGACTGATTACTGTTCGCATACAACTCGGAAGAGGTAAGTTTACCAATTTTTTTATAAGCAAGTACGGTCTGACGATGTGTTATACGGATGACACGCGTGATCAATTCTACATTCAGATATCCTCCATGATGCGGTCTGTGCCAAGGAGCGACCGACTATTGCTTCTGGGTGATCTCAACGCGCGCGTTGGGCGTGATGCTCTGGTGTGGGCAGATGTTATCGGTTCGCATGGCATTTGTTCAGCGAATGCGAACGGTGACAGGCTGCTCTCACTGTGTGCCACTCACTGCCGGATGATCACGAACATTCGGTTGGCACTGAGTGCCAGTGATGTAGCAACTTGGACGCATCCGCGGAGTGGTCACACTCACCTGCTCGACTATGTCATCGTACGTCAGCGTGATATTCGTGAAGTGCGCATGACACGTGTACTGCGTGGAGCTGAGTGTGGCACTGCTCACAAATTGGTACGGACCAAACTGTACATATATTCTCTTAAATCTATATAGTGCACATCTGCCGTGAATCGGCATGAATTTAACTTTCGCACCATCAGTACTGTGGCGAAACTTATTTAGCTGGAGAAAGTTATAGCTGCACTCCTGTGTGATGTGAAATGCATAGCCACAGTGCGTGACCTCTGGCACCACATGCGAGACCAGGTGACAGCTGCTGCGGAATAGATCATCGGGCGCGCAAACTGTAAGCGGCCTGATTGGTTTGCTGAGAAAAATGCGACGATTGGCGCATTGGTGTCGGAGAAGAATGCAGCATTTGCTGCACATGTGGCTGACCCCAATAAGTTAGGTAATAAGAGGACGTTTTGGCGAATTCGAAGGAGACTGACCCGCGAGTTCTGTCGCATTAAGAAGGTATGGTGGACGGAGAAGGTGAAGCAGATGGAATGCTACATCGTACGCCGCCAACCCAAGGAATTCTTTGACTTCTTAAAGGCGGCGTATGGACAACGGTTGGAGCCGCTGATGACACTGATCTATGGTTGCTCAGGAGCTACCTGCACACAGACTGCAGACATAATGCAAAGCTGGCGGAAACACTTTGACCGTCTCTTGAAAGAACGTTCAGAGTTTGACTGGCCTCCTTTGAACGGCCTAAAGCATCACGACGTGAAGGCGTGTCTGGCGGACACGCCAACACTGGATAAGACGCAGGGAGCACCTGCTCTGCTGCGAAACGGCAAATGTGCCGGTGCCGACGGGATCCCGCCTGAAGTATTGAAACAAAGTGGAACCGCGTTTATGACTGCGCTGCGTCACTTGGTGCAACGCGTGTGGATTGAGGAGGAGGTGCCACCTGAGCTGAAGCATGCCCTTGTGCTAGCACTGTAGAAGGGTAAATGGTGCAAGCAATGTGCTACGGATTATCGTGGTATCAAGTTGCTGAGTTGTGTGGGCATGGTGATTGTCCGAATCCTGCTCAACCGCCTCGTCCGTCAGGTTGTGGAACCAAAAGTGACGGATGAGCAGTGTGGATGTCCTTCGGGTCGTACTACTATACATATGGTGTTTGCGGCTCGTCAGTTGCAGGAGAAGTGCAGAGAACGACACCAGCCATTGTACTCGCTTTTTGTTGATTTCACCAAAGCATTTGATATGGTGAACCGCGAGGCGTTGTGGCTGATGTTGGGTAAGTTTGGTTGCTCGCGTAATTTTGTAAGTTTAATTGAATGTCTGCACAGTTGTATGCGGGCTATAGTGCAGTTGCGTGGAGCGACCTCGGATGACTTTGCAGTTGTCCCTGGTGTGAAGTAAGGCTGTGTCTTAGCTCCTGCTCTGTTCATTATATATCTTCATGCAATGATGTTTTGTGCTTTTGATGCGGCTTGTGCTTACGGTGTTCGTGTGGAGCACCGCATTGATGGTGGGTTGTCGTACATCCGTCGTTTCGGTGCGAGAACTCTAGTCTATGAGACAACTATCCACAGGTTGCTGTTAGCTGAAGACTGTGCGTTGTTTGCACACAGCGTGGATGAGTTGCAGCACATGACTAGTGCTCTGGCTTCGACAGCGGCCAAATTTAGGCTCACCATCAACACAAGCAAAACTGTCTGCCTCTTTCAGCCAACACCTGAAGTGCAATCTTCATTAGTTCCGCAACTCAGCTTTGGTGTTGAAGTATTGGAAACCACCTCCCGCTTGTGCTACCTTGGGAGTGTGAAGTCGGCTGATCAGCAGCTACACGTTGAGCTGCGTATTCGCGTGTCGAAGGCAGTGGTGACATTCGGGAAGCTTGAGTACCAAGTGTCGAACAACCATCAGCTTACCAGTGGCACGAAGCTGGTGGTGTACAAATCCATGGTGCTGTCCGTTCTTCTATACGGCAGTGAAACGTGGACGATGTACCGTGGAGGTGTGCGATAACTCGAACGGTTCCATCAACAGTGTTTGCGAAGGATTATGCGCATCTGATGGGGCGCCAGAGTTGCAGACACGGAGTTGTTGCACCAAATTGGAATGTGTGCAGTGGACTGCATACTTTTGCTGAGACACCTGAGGTGGCTTGGTCATGTGTGGCGCATGGATTCGGCGCGGATACCGAAACAACTTGTATACGGTCAGCTGAGTATTGGGAAGCGGCACGTGGGGAAACCAAAGTTACGTTACCAGGACATGATTAAAGTGAGCCTCACACGTTCTACTCTTGATTGCAGGTCATGGGAATTGAAAGCGGTTGATCGGCATGCATTGCGCGATCTAATCACGAAAGCCGTTGCCGAGGTGCAAGAGGAAGCCGTCATGCATGCGGGGAAGAAGTGGCAATCACGGAAGCGGCAAGAACCGATGGATTGTGCTCCATCGACATCAAGCTCATGGTGCTGTAGCAAATGCGGTCGCGAGTGCCTTAGTCAGGCATGCTTAGTGAGCCATGAGTGAGGCCACTCGGGACTACTACCGAAGCGACGACGGGTTCTGCAGAGAACATAGGCAGAAGCGGCGCATCGTTTGTAGATACGCCACATTCAATTTACTAACTGCCTGCTTGCAAGATGCGTCTATTTATTTAGGTGCCGGGTTTGCTATATTGTCCTAATTCTCTTTTACGTGTTCTAATGTCAACCTGAACTATGTTCTAAAGCTTTCCACATGTCGTTTAAGCTAATTGTAGTTAACTTCGATAACATTTTTGCGTTTGTGTCATTTCCTAAAGAGATATTTTATGACTTATGGTACTTATGGCGGATTTGTTCGTAACCAATTTATTTTCCACACTCATTTATTGAAGCGTTATGTCACCGTAGCTGTATGCATTATCCGAGTTATTTTATTTGATACCGTCCTTACAAGTGCCTGGTTCCTGTTTGATATCCCTAGTGTGGCTGCGCTTGATGTGCATGTTGACAAGGTGCCTACCTGTCTATTACCCACTATCTCGTCCATACTGGGTCCAGGAGACAGTTGGTCGTTGCTGGAGGGGACGGGGTGCACGGTCCTTGTGGCCGTGCTAGGCTCGAAGAGTGGTTCCATGCACTCAGTGTGGAGCGGACTACGGTCCAACCACCGCTTTGTGTGCGATTGATTCCCAAATACAGCGTGCTTGTTTTTGTCTGTGAAAGAGCGTGGGTCGGCTCTGTTGCTGAAATATGGCTACCATCCGCATGCCTTCCGGTCTTATTCCTTCGGGTTTACACTGGATATGGGGTGTGTGGTTGGAGTTGTGGGTGTTGCAGCGCAAGCCACCCATGGTCCCTCTGTAGGCGCAGACGTCATGTGGCTGGCCACAGTGACAAGCAACTTCGAAGCCGGATGCCTCCAAGCATAGTATTTCTGTCAGCAGCTTCACGATTACCTTCGTTATAGACGGATCATGGATCTTATGGTGTTGGCTGACAATCTAAATTCCATGTCGGAAATGTGTCTTATGATGAGCTTCATCTAGGCGGCCAACCTTGTGTAGTTTCCCGTAATGATAACGGTGATCGATTGCTACACCTGTGTGAATATGCTTGTCTTTTTCTCGCGAGCAAAATCTTTCGACACAGCACCCGCAGAAGCGTAACTTGGCGTCCACCAGCTTCACACCATCTGTGGACGCAAATCAATCATATCGCGATCAGTTACCGCTGGAGAAGCTGTGTTTAAAGCTGGCGTTAGATGTAGAGCACGAGAGTGACTCTGAACACGTACGTGTTTGCGCCCACCTCCGGGTGTGTTTCGGTGGACGTCCGCAATGTTGATGTGAAAGGATTGACACCAGCCAACTGGCGAAGCCAGGTGTTCTGAATCTCCATCCAAATGCACTGACAGCCGGGCTGAGTAAGCGCCCACTGGACACCGTCGAAGATCACTGGTCGCATATTCACCAAACGTTGCTATCAGCAGGCATGTCTTTATGTGGCAAATCAAATTGCCAAACTGGATACTGGGTCTTTACACAGTCTCTGGAACTTGTGGATGCTCGCGACGTATCCCGGTTGGAAGCTAATGCAATGAGGCTCGCAAAGCTCTCAGTGAAAACTTGAGTGCTAGCCTGAAGGGAGACCCCGGAGCCTGGTAGACGCATCGTTCCTCGGAGATGGAAACTGCCGCTACCGTTAGTGATCATCGTAACTTATTCTGTCTGGTAGGAGAATCAAGTAGCAAGAGACCTGCTGTTAGCGAGACCATACGCGAGGAGAGTGGGCAGCTGGTCCACAGCCTGGATGGACACTTGGAGCGTTGAGCCGAACAGTTTGCAAGGCAAGTCAACCAACCTGAGTTATTGCTTTCTGTTTCATGCATTGAGCGCCCTTCTCCCTGGACAGCCTCCTTTGATCCGCCCTCAAGCGCAGAAGTTGAACGTGAGACCAGGCTTTTAAACTTGTACAAGGCCGTAAAGGCAGCTAGGATTCCCCCAGCTCTCTTCAAATTCGGGGACCTGCTTTAGTAGATGATTTACACGAGTTGCTAGTGAAACTTTGGAGCAGGAGACTGTGCTGACAAACTGGAGCCGCTCAGTCATTGTCCCAATTTTCAAGGGAGGCTCCCGTTCGGAATGCGGCAATCATAGAGGGCTCAGCCTGAGCTCAATTGCCGCGAAATTGTTCGCGTCTGCCATTGTTCACAGACAGACTGGTACTCGTGAAAGGCAGATTCGTGAAGCGTAAGCTGTGTTTCGTCGAGGTCGAAGTTGCATCAACCACATCTTCACCTTGCGCCAATTGTTGGAGCACCAGCTTTTTTGTTGGTGACATACCGTTGTCGTGTTTCTTGACGTAAAATGTGTCTTCGACTCAGTCGATCGGTGTTCCCTTCATGACTGCCTGCTGAGGAAAGGCGGGTCTGATAGATGCGTAAACCTTATCAAAGTCCTGTACGCGCATAATTCGGGCAGAGTAAGGGTTTATGGCAAACCGTCGCCACCCTACCGTATAACCAGCAGTGTAATACTAAGTTTCGAGCTGTCACCTTTTCTATTTAACTTTGCATTTGACGAAGGCATGGAGACAGCACTCTCTGGATACAAGCTAGAGGGTGTGGAGCTACTTCCTGGTGAGCGACTTCTTGACTTGGAGTATGCGGACCATATTGCCTTAATCTGTGACAGCTCCCAAACATGCCAAGCAACGCTGACTGTCAATCGTTTTGGGCTATGCTTTGCTCCATCGAAATGTAAAGTAATTCCCCAAGATTGGCAGGGACCCACCCTTACGCTGCCGCTTGGTGGTGATCAACTAGAAGTCGTTCAAGGATTCAAGTAGCTGGGCAGCTATATTAGCGCTCGTGGGATCGAAGATGAGGTCACGAACCGTATAGCAAAAGTTCGACATGCTTTTGCCAATTTCTGCCACCTGTGACACAGACGCGACATTATTCTCGCCCTGAAGTGTAGAGTTTAACGCAGTCGTCCGTTCAACCTTCCTAAATGTGAGTGCAACCTGGCCCATCAGATCGACAAACATAAAGAGGCTCGTCACATTCGATCAACGCTGACTTGGCAGCTTAATTCATCTGGTGGGAGCACCGCGTACGCAATGAGCGTGTTCGGCGTCGCGTATTTGGTGCAAGATGAGCGAGTGAACCCGCTCAGTACCATTATATCGCGCACCAGGCTCCGATGGATGGACCACATGTTGCGTATGCCAGCACACCGACTCCCACGACATGTATTGTTTGGGCGCCTGGGGTGCGGTTAGAAGAGGAGGAGAGGAGGCCAAACGATGACTTGGCCACGAGGAATGAGAACCCCCATTTAGAAGTTGGCCTCGGTTGGTGCATCCCGACTGCTTGGCCGGGCTCCTAAGGACGATGAACACATGTGGTTGGACACACATGCTTATGGGGCTAGGAGGCAGTCCTAATGGCGCTCGTTTAGTCCATTTTTTGTCCAATCGCCTTCCCTTAAGTCCCTCCCCCCAGCCCGCTTTCATGCAATACCCATAATAGAATATTTATTATCCTAATTTTTGTAGTGTAATAAGTGTAATTGGAGTGTAATCCTATAGTTTCTTAGCTTTTTGTACTGGGGCACATTTATTGTCGTGTGTTTTTCACCCTCAGCTCGGACGTGTACTCATGAGGATGAATGTGTGGGGGTGTGTTTACCTGTTTCGTTGGTCAACTGACTGAAGTTATCCGAACCGTTGTCGGTAAGTGCTCTGACTAAGGGCTACTCCTGCGTGCCCGCTTACCAGATTCTGCTTTGATCCGGAGCTCGGAAAGAAGGCTGCTGCAGCTCACATACAATCCCACCCCTACCATTGTTGACATTGGTCAAGATTGAAGGACCACTCACAATCCTCGGGCCACATTGTTTGTAGCTTGGCAATCGGCGCAGCCTCGAGATTGATTGCGCTATGAGGTTTTACAGGGAGTGGGCCCCGCGAATGTATCGCCATTGTTCCTGGTCGTGAGTGCTCGCTTCGCGCTTATCATGAGTTCCAGCTTCGGTAACACTGTGTACAAGGATGGTCCTGGCTACAGGTTCCTCCCGACTTTCGTCCGCGTTGTGCTTCGCCTGTCTGTGCTCACTCCGCGGAATATCCGGGAATAGGCGGATGGAACACGACTCATTCCGAAGGCGAGCTGTCGATAACAGGGTAGCTTCTGCTTCATTGGCAGAAATCAAACCAATTAGTAGAAGTCTTGATCCACGGTCGTGCTCAAAGTTTGGGTGACGGGTAACGTGTCAAATTGATGTACTTGGTTATAACACCTATAGTGTCACATATGTAGTTCCACTGATTCACGTCATCGAGTTGTTTTCATTGTAAGGAATTTCACATCAATGCTGGAACATTGGTGCAGACTACCGCTGGTACACTGCGTGCAACTCTGGGTGCAGTCAAACGACCAGCTAGACTGTATAAATTCGATGGACGCTGTTTGGGTATAGCTTCGTCTACTTCATTTACTATGGGTCCAGTGGAAGTGGCCGAAGTTCTGGGTATTCGGTCCACTTTGACAGCAACCAAGTTCCAAGCACCACTGGCGTCGAAGCTCTTCTGAATTTTCGGAACCGTTTGGAGGGTGGACGAAGCCCTGACCGTGCGCATTGAAATCGGACTGGCGGTGATTGTTGCAGGTTTATTTGAGCAACTGGTTGTATTGACGTTTAATGTCACAGATGATGCAATTTTAGCGCGCTGCCTAACCTCCGTCCTCAGTTTTAATGCGGGACCTGATGGGAATGACTGGGATGTACTCTCTGTCACGCGATTCTACAAATGAATCACGTTGGGTGCTCCTCATGTGTTCAACTATTGCCACCAGTCTTTCGTACTTCTGCGATCGTTCATATAAAACCCTTACCAGTGGGATGACTATACATACTGAACAGAAGTACAGTGAATCTGGTTTACTATAGGGTAGCCTCAAACGGTTCATTGTGAGCTTGAAACATTTTCGTTGTAACTTGTCTTGGCAACTACTACATTGGGTTCCAATCTGTACGGTTTGATGGCATGAAACAAGGCTGCAAACTACTTTTGAACTGGACGCGGTAATATGGGCTATTGATTTGTCACCACAATCCATTGCCTCGGTTGATGGTATTCCCATAGTGTCCTGAGCGCTTATGGTTTTCTGCGGGTCGCGTGTGCGCTGAATTGTTTGCACGTTCAAGGTCATCACGTTCTGTGCATCTGGCCCAGGCGGGGCAGGTTTAAGTGGCTAGATCGTTCACGCGATAAACGGAGAGACTGAACGATACGGACACAAAGTGTACGATAGCTACTTTTGGTGAACGGTCCACGACTGTGGTTGTTGATTCGTCAGATGAAACGTGTAGTTGGTTTTCGTTTACTATCACAAATATTTCTTTGTTGTTCGTTATTCGGAAAATTCCTTGATTGTGTTTTTGCGTGAATGGTGCAGAAACTGCAATATGGTGATAAAAAGTGGTCCACACAAGCTAGATCCGAAACATGGAGTGTACTAGTTAACGCTGATGAATCTGGGTCGAATGCGTGGGTATACACGATTGTGTGACCAGATGCAACTGCGAATGGCGGCAAAACAGCGTGTTCACAGGTGAGTGATTAGAACGCAGGTTCGTGCAAATTCTTCCGGTTCGTTCCAGTGATGAAATGTCGGAACGAAAGCGGGGAACGGGAGAAGACCCGAGACGTGTAACAAATAATGATGTAGCGAAAACGACACGACAGGGGGTAGACGTTTATTGCACACCGAAAATGGGCACATCCCGGTCTCACGCGCGCCATCGAATATCGACTAGATTTCCGTCCCGCAACGCAACACAGATACGGATGTTAGAGACGAGCCAGTCCTTTCGCCTCGGGAGCCCTGACTTGGAAGACCCGCCTTCGTGTTTTCCCCTCGATCTCCACTTCTCTATATCCGATTTGGATCGGCCAGAAGTCGTTCGAGAGCTCTCGACTTGCTTGTTCTGGGCTGTGTCAATCGGCTCGGCCTCAGTCCTGTGGGCTGGGCTAGCGGCGTATATGTCTGATTTATTGCGCTATCCACATATTCGCGCTCCGTAGTTCCGGGCCCAGGCTCGTCGCTAGCCCTCCTTCTCGATCCGCTCTCAACTAGCTCCGAAGAGCTCCCCCGAGGCATGCTTGGAAGAGGTTTCTCTTTAATGCGAGTCTTCTAACTTTAGTGAATGTTTCATTTACGCGAATGGACCGCGTCAACCTATTGTTCAGTGTGAATTCAAGGTATCTTACTGAAGTTGAAATGGTCAAACATTGATCGTCAATACAAAGTGACGGACACTGCTGTAGGGTTTGCTTGGAACGAATTACTTTGAGCACTACGGCCGTCTAAATTTCCTATTGCATTAATTCCCCATTTGGTTTTACCAACATTAGAACGCTTTCCCGAATTCGGCTGTTCCCTCTGCTGCATTTACTATTTGCTGGTAAAAAAGCTGTAGCCATTGTAAATAATTTACTTATTTTTCATTTTCACGCTCGTATATTTCGCTGCAGTTGTTGTACAGCTTTGTTTTAATTAACCATATATGCATACGCTTGGTTTCGAGCTCGTCTTCCGTGGTTCTACCTTGGTTGCCGCTGGATTGCTGTGATTGCGCGGGTCGCTGCTTGCTCTATTCACCATCGGACACAACGTAAACGTACACTTCGGCATACCTCGAGATTTACGGTCGCCCGACGCTTAGGCGCACCAGGATATTTTAGATGTGAGGTAAACCTGACTGACTGAGTACTCTCCTTTGCCGGTTCCTCCATATAATTGGTGACCCGGCATTTTTATTTAATTTTTGTGTATAATTTTCCTTTTTTCACAATGTTTGATCACGCGCCCGCTATTAATGCGTCGGAACATTCCCTTGGACTCGTTTTTACCTTCTTTTGACGTTTCTAACCCACGTGTTTGGTTCGTTCAGGTAGAAGCTGTTTTCCGTTTTCATAAGATCACGTCTCAGTCCACAATGTTTTCATATGTGACTGCTCACCTGCCGTCCAACATTGCCTCAGAGGTCATCGACATCCTTGATCCTATGCCCCTAGAGTCCCCTATGATAAACTTAAGGCAGCCATATTAAAGCGCACTACAAACGCAGATGAGACACGCGTTCAGCAGTTGCTTTCGGGCGTCGAGCTTGGAGATAGAACACCGACTCAGTTACTCCGGCACATGCGTTCCCTCGTCGGTTCTTCAATCCTGGATGATTCCGTTCTCCGCCAATGGTGGAGTAATTGTCTTCCTGCGAATACCACGGCTATTTTAGCTGTTCTCGCCGACGATCTTCCGCTTGACAAACTGGCAGAAGCTGTCCATAAAGTTCACGAACGCTTTATTAGAACGTCGATATCCCACGTCGCTGGGACTAGCTCAGGCAACCTCTCTGGAACCATGCTACTTGATACAATCAACGAGAGACTTTCTAACCTAGAGCTCACCTTGTCCCATCTCAGACGCGGCCACGTTCCCTCGCGACGATCCGTCTCTCGATCCAGACGTTCTAGAAGCTCTCGTACACGACAGTCTCATCGCTATTGTTATTATCACCACCGCTTCGGAGACGTAGCGCGTAAGTGCCGTACAGGGTGTAAACACCCCAAAGCCTTTTCAACTCCTACGTCGGGAAACTACATGGCCAGCCAGTAATGGTGGCGGCCGTCGCTGGACAGGTTATTAGTCGCCTGTTGTATGTATTTGACTCCACAACCAAACTTCACTTCTTGGTTGATACTGGTGCAGAAGTCAGCGTTCTCCCCCGTTCTCTGGAAAAACGCCCACTGCAACCAGCTGGTTCAATGCTTACGGCAGCTAATCAGACTGAAATCGCTACCTACGGCCAGAAATTACTTACTTTGAGTCTCGGACTACGGCGTAACTTCCTTTGCCTTTTTACCATCGCTGATGTGCAATAGCCCATCAGCGGAATCGACTTTCTCAGCAAGTTCGGTTTTGTGGTCGACCTACGTTGTGGGAAATTACGAGACGAGAGCATGTGACTGAACACTTGGTAACTTAGGCTCTGTTACATCAATTGCAAAACATCCGCATAGCTGTGTGCTGTACTAGTGCTGGACCTATTTGTAATAAGGATACAGTAAAAGCAGTACAGCGGGCTTTCGTGTTAATTTTCTCAAAAGGAATGTGTCAAGTATAACTACCTCGTACATGGTTTGTATACTTTCTAGAGTTCCCAACTTCTCTTTATCCTTTAGGACGAATGCATCATAATAACATTTCTCTTGCGACCGAGAAATCTTGCTCATAAATGGACGCTTGTGTTTGCATGTGCAGCCAGACCACGCGTGCAGAGTTGTCAATGGTTGGGGCTTGTGCAACGGTGCAATAGTTACGTTTGGGAAGAATAACTGGGTGTACCACTGCCGTTTCTTATCGGAACACACGCAATGTTGGTGGTTGAATCTGATGCAGATCGGGAGACCATGGAAGCGGCGGGCACATGCAAATGGGAGAAATGTGAAAAGGGCATAAAGCAATTGGAGCCAGCAACCAACATTAGGCGAGTATCACATACTGGTGCATAATAGTCTAGAGTAATACAAGTCAAGTTATCCGTACTTGGTGTAGTTTTACTCCTGTGCAAAAGAAGAGAGGACTGCAAATGAGTAGTCCTCAGAGCTTCAGATTTGTTAGCTTGGATTAATGTTAGGTAGCAAGCACATAGCGGTGAGTTAATGCGGAGTGAATTGGCTGCATATTCCTAGATCTACATATCGAATTGACCCGATCGGACAAGAGGTAATCTGTGTTACGGAGTTGTCGTGAAACAAAGTGAGCCAAGTTGCTTTCATTCCAGACTCCACTTGTAGTTGAAGGTTTATAGCTTCCACAGCCGTGCGACGGAAGAGTTGATTTTGAGGTGGGCTGAGCAGATAAATTGATAAATAAGTGAATGAAATTTGTTCCATACCATGCAAGGCATGATGAACAAATTACGGTAATATGGGAAATGTCGGACACAGGATGCTTAAAATGGCAAAGAATTCGAAGGGAAGGAAGGTAATGCAATCATATCCAGAACGTAGTCTAGAGAGTAAATTAGTGGTTAAAGTCGATGAGACAATGAGAGTGTATAATTGAAGTAAGCACGACAAAGAGTCCAATAGATTCAAGGCAAAGAGGGAATTCTGCTGACGAAGATCAAGCGAAATAATACGAGCATCCCTGGGACTGTCCCCTCTGGACATGCTTCATGCGGTGTAGTTGCTCGAGTGGTTTCACCTGCACATCAACACCCACCTGGTCGCTAGTCGGTATGGCTTAGAAGCGACATAGCAACTACCAATTTTGCTTTCCAATTGGGCTTCTATTTTCGTAAGTTGGCCACTCAACCATTCTGCCCGTTCGTCATCCACCGTCTTTGGCACGTGTGCACATGACGACCCAATTCATGAGAATTGGCGGGTTTGAGGTGAACAGTTCAGAGTATATCGGTATATTTTGTTTAGCCCCCATTTATATTTACAAGGGAGTCTTTGGCTATTCGCCTTTCGTGAGTAAACACCCTGCTTGGAGGTATCATTTCATCTCATCAGGAGAATGTCCAAGTCAAATACCTTCACTCCCCTACCTCCAGTATTGTATAGTTTCACGGTTTTATTGTCACGCGCGATGCTCACTAATATTTTTGTTGTTGTATGGTTTTGCATTCTTAATCTAACGGGACTTGTGAAATGCATTATGTTACGTCCGTACTATTCTACAGTTTAGTTGCTCATTGTCTCCACACGTAAAAACTTACTGTCATTCTCTCATCACCCTAGTTCTTCTGATGGCAGAAAGCAATTCTCGTATGTACGTTTGCGTTCAAGTACAATGGATGTCTCCTTCACTTTATTGATGATGCATTGACTCACACCACATTGACGTTGTGTACGCTACAAACGGTTGTGATTTTCCCACCCGCATCTCAAAACGGCCTTTAGACTGTTTCAGTGTTCAGTCTTTAGCGATGACCTGAACTAGGGCGTCAACTAATACGGGCCCTGACGACTTGCTCGGGCGCGCACACAGAACCTCTGGTGTATGTGTGCGTGCGCGGGTAAAAAGGACAGAACCGACCGTTTAACCAGAGTTCCGCACAGAGTGTTTGCTATCGTTGAAGAGTGCTTTACGGTTGTTTAGTGTCAAGAGTACTAAAGGCGTAGCGTGCGTGTTAGCGTATGAACTAAGCATTTTTAGGACGCCGAGAACTCGATGACTCTTGTGCAAACTAGTCGACCCGGCTTCCGCTCAGACAAAATTTGTGGCTCAACCACCCTCTCAGCCCGAAGCTAACTGTGATGTGAGAGAATGTACGTGAGATTTGTCAGAATCGCGTTGCCAATAATGGCCAGAGTATTAAGCCTGGGTTAATTCAAGTACCAAACGACCGATGTGAAGTGATGAGAGGTTTCAAAGTGGTGTGAACAAATGACCTCGGGAACCAGAGGCAGTAATCGACGTATCAGTGATATGTATACTGCACTTGTTTTTAAGTTGCAGATTGAGTAGTCCAGAAATTGATGGCCATTGTATTGTTAAGAATGTTCAGATAGGTGCAATCCCTTTCCGTATAAGTGCCACATTCCACCAAGCTGCAATACTCTGCATAGTGAGTAGATCTCGCAGTGTACGTGGACTTACGGCACTCCCAAACTTTCCATTTTTCAAGGCCATACGCCTATTATTAGGAGAATAGCTATTAGACGTTTATTTCTTGTGAACAAGCTTAATAGCCATCCATTATTCTTCCTATTTTCTACTTCTTGTCTGTATTTAAACGCTCTACTGGGTTAGCCCGATTGTCATTGTTAATGGACGCTCATCCTCATGTCCTTTTCAGTAGCGCTATTTTCGAGAACGCATTCCATTGGCTTTTCCTCCTCATCACTGTTCTACTTGGTTATGTTAAAGGAATAGTTAGTTGTCACACGATTATTGTACTCGTTTTTAATTGTTGGGCCTGCATTTCTTATTCTCGTTTGTTTCGTGACATTTGTTTAAACACAACATTTCGAAATTCTGATTGGCCAGTGCCCGTCACTGTAAATGGATGTTCGCTTTACGCTTGGAGTCCCATGATGCTATTTTTAAGGACATATGCGATTCGCCCTTGAGTACACGTTTGCTTATTCGGCCGTTGCATTTGACGTCTTTCTTTCTCTTGGTTGGCTCAAGTGTAATCTACTAGCTTCACTTCATTTTGCCTTCGGAACTATATAAGCAACTGTGATTTCATGTATACAAGTCTTTTACTGGCTCGTCTTTGGACTTCTTCTTGCGGTCGTGGGGCGAAGGCGTCAGTGGCGGCACAATACCTATCCAATAGCAAAAGTTGTAATGACCATATATACAATTTATGCACATTGCTCAATCTTGTATACTCCTCGATCATATGCACAAAGACGCGGAGGTACGATAGATTAGCTGTTGAACGACAATGCATCGAACGAATAATTGGATATTTTACAAGACTCTGTTACCTCGAGTGATGTTTAACACATGGGTTACAACCAGTATGGTGACAACTAATAATATTGAATCTAGGGTTACTGTTCAGTATCATAGGTGACTACGCTCACACAGCAGGGTTGGATTTATGCGTATCGCAAGAGTGTTGGTATCCCTTAGGCGAAGTGAGTTACCAGATCACATGCATTGGAGAGTCTATGCGTTCTTGGTTGTCCTCATATCCACTTGGTAGACAGCCAGTGATGGACATTGGTAACCACTTCTCCAAGCGCAAAGCAGTTACCATCGGAGTAGTTCAAGGCAGTAGTGTGTTAGGATCCCTTCTTCTCTCCACCTATTCAGATGATGTATTCCAGTGAGGATTGCATGACGCTGCGTTCTTGTTTGCCAATGACCTCAAATTCGTTCAGGTACAAAGTGGCGCAAATATCCAGGAAGCCATACATTTCATTCATGATGAACTAGCTACAGGCAAAACCAGGGACGGATTTGCACTTGCTGTAAGCCCGGTAGATGCTAACAAGCCAATTGCCAATTACGCACTGAAGATGCCATCTCGAATGGTGCCGTAACGTCTGCGATCAAATTGCTCATCTTGGAGAACCTATCAAGATTCCAACCTGAGTAGCGGTATTCAGACTTATTGTAAAGTTAACTGGATAATTCCACAAGGATTTCATAATCGAAGAGTTGTGTCGACGTTGTACGTGACCCAGTCCGACTTAGAAGAATGGGGACGAACATAAATTTGCTTTCCAGAATCTGACACCATCAAGTGCACAGTTCTGATAGCGACGTTCACATGCCTTTGGACGCTAGATACCCGCTACTCAATAAGGGACCAGACATCACGATTCCTAGGTTTGGTAAAAGAATCAAAGAGCATTACATTCTGATCCACTGTGCTACGATCTGGAACAGGCTTCCAACAGACGTGAGAACAAGCTGCACACTGCACACTTTCAAGCTTGTCAATGAAACGGATATTATTTCGAAAAGCGCAGTAAGAAGACGAAGACTGGCAAATGCACGCATTTTGTATTGTCTCCTCAGTGCCTTTAACAATAATTCGCGATAATATTTATTCAGTTAAGGATGCGACCACATATACATTCAAACAGACAAACCGATCAACACACGAAAAGCGAGACTGTGTTATCACCCCTATCCCCAAGGCAGTCTAATGCTGACCGATAATTGTTTCTGAACACAAAGCAGCGGCTTAATTCGGTTAATTGCAATCGCCTCTGCGAAACGGAGGAGGCGAGAATCGGTGTGCTGTAATAGGATTGTGAACGCCGAATTGACCTCGACGGTGACGTGTGGTCAATAGGTCTCTGCCGATCGAAGAGGCTGGTGGCTTACGCAGACAAACAGCTTGACTCTGGCCCGTTTCTTGCGCGGTGGAACGTTGAACCCACTTGGGCACATGCTCCTTTATTCGGGAACTCAATGTTCTCTCGGTCCTGCCTATGTAACTGGCGCCACAGTCACAAATGAATTGGTAAATGCAATGCGATTTGGCCCCGATAGCCTGAGCCTCTTTTACAGAAGGAATTGACAGTTTTTTGGGTTTTGTTAATGACAACGACCTTGGCTTCAGAGTAAGTTGTCGACATGACACAGATCAGACGTCTTGTGCTCCTCAACGAGGAGACGTCACCTTTGAATAGCAGTTCAATGATTACAGGCTTCTTAGGTACCGTGTGAACTAGGTCCCTTGGTCGTGCTTGACTATGTTTCTCAATGAACTTTCGGGGGTAGCCGTTTTCAATGAGCGTGTTGGTAATCAACTGCAGTTCGTCAGCTAGGCAATCAGCGGAACAGATTCGTCTGGCAAGGCTAATCAGGGTTCTCACGAGCGTCCGCTTGTATCACATTGATGTGAAGCTAGTGAAATGCAGATACTGCCCGGACCATGTTGCTTACCTGTAGACAGACCTCTTGATCTGCCCGTTTTCTCTGCGGTGGTGAATGGAGGGAGTATGACAAAAAACGTTGAGATAGATTCATCATAGCCAACTCGTTCGGACCGTCAATAGTGAGTAAGCTATCCGTTCCCTGTGATGCTTGGACCATCGACCATACCGTTGCGATTATGAATGAGACACCTAACACTTAGTTAAGACCCAAGGGGGACACGGTAACCAGATAGCATTGGAATCTCTCCAAGAAGCCCCATCCCACTCTGCTTGAGCCTTGCAGTACACAGCTGTTAAACTCTTGTCACCAGTTGTTTCACTCATATGTCAACCCAATTCCTCAGCAGGCAGTACCACAGTACAGTCCGATCGACAGAATCGAAGGCTGCACGGATATCCAAGTACACAGCAATCGTTGGCCTCTGATATGTAAAAAGTCGGTCTTTCAGGGACAAAACGTATATTCTGCAAACAAAGTGACCAGGCAAAAACGCAGGCAGAGGGCGAGTGAAACATATCGGTATATACAGCTAGTTGGATCCACAATTAACGACCTTTGTGAATGCATGACATTTTTCCTCTGATTCAGTCAAACAAACTCACTCCAATGCGTCCAACTGTTGGCCAATCAACGTGCGTGTGAACGTCCAATCAGCTGCCGCCTTTCCTTGCGGCAGCCTAACGGCTTCCTTGCTGGGCTGGCACCGCACGTTCGTTCGGGTGTATACTCCCATCACATCCTCCCTTTTTTCATGTTCTTGCTGCTGTACTTTGTTAAATAGTCCATACACTTTACCACTCCGCGTCTTCTTTGTTGGATCTGCCGATGTCGCCTCATTGCCGCACGCAGTATAACGTTCTCTCCCTGATTCATGCTGTCGCCTCGGACATCTCCTCAGCTGTACTCGGTTTCTTCTCAGCTTCTTCCCTCCAACATTTACTTCGTTTGACCTTTCACCGACTTTCGCAGCCACGACTCCTTTTCTCCACCGCTCCTATCCATCGGGAATTGGTTCAACCCATACTTCTTCCCCCACTGTCAGCTCAGGTAATTCCCGTGCGCCTTTGTCGTAGTACCGTTTCTGAGTAGCCATTCGCCTTTTCAAATTGTTCCGTACTTTCTCAAGTTGTGGCGTGACAGGGCGCAGAAGTGTTGCGGATGCAGGCATCACAGTTCTGGTCCTTCGACTGTATAGGAACTGCACTGGGCTCAGGCCGATATCCGTTGAAGGAGTGTTGCGACTCTCCAGTAGCATGAGGTATGGGTCCTCCAGAGTATCTCTAGCCTTCGCTAATAGTCGCTTGGCTTGCTTCACTGCCGACTCTGCCTTCCCATTTGATTGACTGTGATAGGGACTGGTTTGCCGGTGTGCGAATTCCCATTTGGTTGCGAAAACCTGGAATGCCCTGCTGCTGAACTGGGGACCGTTGGCCGAGACTAGCTCCTCCGGTATCCCGTGCCGTGCGAATTGACATCTGAGTTTGTTGATTACTGCCTCCGTGGTCGTGGTGGTGAGTAAATCGATTTCAAAGTAATCACTATAGTAGTTCACCGTGGGTAAGTAATCCTTTCCGTTGTCCCAGAATAGATCCACTGCTAGCTTTTGCCACGGTCGGTCCGGAACATCATGCAGCATCATCGGTTCCTCCGTTTGCCGAATGTCGTGTGAACGGCACGCCTCACAGTTAGACACATGATCCTTGATCTGACCTGTCATTCCTGGCCAGAACATCAGTTCTCTTGCTCGATTAATGGCGTAATTTGCACCCAAGTGAGCGCGATGGACATGCTCCAGCATCTCCTTTCGGAGAGAAGAAGGGATTAGGATTCGACTTCCCTTGAACAACAGACCGTCACAGACAGCGAATTCGTCCCGAAACTTGTAGTAGGGTGTTAATTCCTTCGGGAGCTGCTTCTTTGTTTCTGGCCACCCATTGAGGATAACGTCTCGCAAAGCTGCAAAAGTTTGGTCTTCCTCCGTGAAACGCCTTATGTCTTCCCAACGGTTTTCTGTCACTGCCAGATGCTGCACCATGCTAACTGTCTCGATCTCTTCTAGATGATGTTCGGCCACTGGCGGATGTGCTCTCGACAGGGTGTCCGCGATGAAAATCTGTGTGCCAGGTGTGTACACAATGTCAATGTCATACTTTTGGAGCCGGATAAGCATACGCTGCAGACGGCGAGGAACGTTATTCAGTGGTTTAGTGGCTATCGACACCAGCGGCTTATGATCAGTGTACACGGTTGGCTTTCTTCCAAAAGTATAATCATTGAAACGCTCCATGGCATAGACCACTGCCAGCATCTCTTTCTCGATCTGTGCGTAACGCTTCTCGGCCTCTGTGATTGCTCGACTGCGGAAATCCAAAGGTCTTCCGTTCTGCAACAGAACAGCACCTATTCCACTCTGGCTACTATCGCACTGTACCTCCAATGGTTGTGCTGGATCGTAATATCCGAGTACGGGCGCATTACTGATAAGGTTCTTAATGGTTGAGAAAGCCAAATCCTGTTCCTTCCCCCAGCTTCAATTTACTCCTTTGTGAGTTAACTGCCTAATCGGAGTCATGACATCAGCGAGTCCTGGTAGGAACCGGCTTAAATAATTCACCATACCGTTTAGGCGATGGAGTGCCTTCACATCGTTAGGGGACGGCATCTCTTGTATCGCCTTAATCTTCCCTGGGTCAGCCCTGATTCCGTCGGATGTTAACACATGCCCATGGAAAATCACCTCCTCTTTCCGCAGCTCTACTTTCTCGCGTTTTAGCTTGATGTTCTTTTGTACGCAACGCCTCAGGAACCGGTGTAGCTTAGTGTCATGCTCTTCTTGGGAAGAACCGTAAATCAGAACGTCATCTGCCACACAGGTTACGCCATCTAAATCATCTATTGCTTGTACCAAACGCTTTTGGAAAATTTCGCTAGACACCTTCAGGCCAAACGGTAATCGCAGCCAACGATAACGTCCGAACGGTGTAGCAAATGTGGTGAGGAAACTGGATTCGTCGTCTAGAACAACGTGCCAGAATGCGGAAGAAAGGTCTACTTTCGTGAAAAACTTAGCTTTTGTCAAACGTGGTAAAACATCTTCTAACGTCGGTAGCGCATAATGTTCTCCACGCAGGGCCTCATTCAGTGGCTTCGGGTCTATACATACGCGTAGTTCGCCATTTTTCTTCGTAATGATTGCGATCTGGCTAACCTAGTCTGTTGGCTCATCAACCTTTGCAACTACACCCTGCATAACCAGCTTGTTCAATTCCGCGGAAAATCGGTCACGTAGCGCAAATGGGACTCTCCTAGCAGGTAACGCAATCGGGCGTACCAAAGGATCTAACGACAGGTGAGCGGTACCCTCAAATTCCCCTAAACCCGGGCTAAACACAGACGGATACAGGTCACTAACATCGGCTTCACTCTGACAAGGGTACACAAAACGATCATGGTTAAAAATGACAAAGCCAAGAGATAAAATCGAATCAATGCCGAGAATCGGCGTGAGATCCTCATCCACGATCACGAACTGCAGAGGATGCGAAACACCGTCTCTCGGATTGACCACTTCAATTGTCGCTGAGCCCTTTGGCTTGAGTCTGGAACCATTCCACATGCGCAAATAATCTTGATCCGATTGAATTTGCACGCCGCGGCAGTGCTTTCTGGGCAAAATATTGATCGTCGCGCCTGTGTCTAACTGGAATCGCACAGACCGTCCCTCGATCAGAAGACTTGCATAGACACACTTCTGCGACGCTTTCCGAGACACGTTACCAATCGATTGTTCGGTGTCTTCTATTGATTTGTCTGGAACGAGTGCACTGACATCTGTCGACTGACAGCAGCGGGCGAAGTGATTGTGCTTCCCACATTTGACACAAAGGCGGCCCCACGCCGGACACTGTTCGCGGTTCCTCGGATGTCGTGTTGCACAGAAGTTGCAGCGCTCCTGTCGCGCGGTCGTGGCCCTCGTAGTTTTGCTCCTGGAAACGTCGCACCGCACGTTCGTTCGAGTGTATACTCCTACCACACTGATCATACCTTGTTGGCGGGCCTCGTGCAACACCGAGAATATACATTTGTTTATTTATGTATCTATTTATTTGACAAAGTCGGTAAGCCTGTGCAGCACTTGGAAACGACTGTATCTGAAGGGAATGGCAAAGGTTAGCGAGATTAAACCGTTCGTACACAGCGCAAATAATTTTTGCACCATCGACAAATCACTTGAAGATTGCCCAATTTAAGGTCTATTAAGCACTGATGTTACCGACGATTCTGGTGAAAGAACGTTGGACAGCATCACAACCAGATAATCAGGGTTTTTTCGGGTATGGAGTGTACATTTGTGACGGATCCTGTGCGAAGCGTTGAATGAATATTTGCAAACAGCCCTAGGTTGGTAGTTTGGTTGAAAGGTATCCGAATGTTTGAATAGGAAACAAATTCTGATGCGTTTCAGACCCATAAACCTGGAACCGAACATGTTGCTGGCAAGAGTTTAGTAACCCAATCAGGTCTCCTAGGCAGAAACGTAAACGATTTGGTTCCAGCCATTTCACTGGGTTCAGTAAGGTGTTTTCCCACGAAATGAAACCTTGAGTCATATCATCAGGTCCCTACTGTTTTTGGTTAAACCAATGCGACTAATCAGCTCTCCTAAAGCCCGGGGAAGTTTGACCTCTGACCCCAGCACAACCTACACTTGTCTCTTGCTGTTCCGGTTTGTCTATCGGATAGTGCCAACCGCAGGTGACTTGCAAAAATGGCACGGGATTCCCAATTAACGCACCAGCGTCAATCGATGTCAGGCGACGTAACGTGTTGAAGATGCTCACATGTTTTAGGCCGTCAAGGAAACAAGCTCAGCTATCCGGGGATTGATAAGAGTTAGATGGTATCCGTTCGGAGAATCGCACTATTCAGATCGGGCTAAATGCCAGTTCGATTTTAATCGATGATTGTCAACCATCTTTCCTATGGTTCAGTGGTATAAGCTGTTGGCTAGTGCCGCTAATCACTAGCGATCATGGGTTCAGTCCTTTGAAGTGGATCGATGAAGTGCGCAACAGGAAGGAGCCCCAACAGAGCAAGACGGTCGTCTAGTGATACCTCCAGGCATTGAACCGTTTGAAGTGATGACTTCCCGATCCTTTCCAGATGTATTCCAACATATTGGCCGTTTGGTGCCTTTCCGGATTAGTAGTTGACCTACACAACTTGTACTTCGATTGCGGCTAAGTAAATAAAGTTCGCACATGCCTGTACTCATCACGTGGAGATGGAAGAACTACGAGTGGAACCAAGTACATAGTGACTACTAACGAATGACGTTACCCAGCATTATCCAGCACTGGGGTGCCTCTGATTTAGCTGTCTTCAGTCACTGCCTCCCAACATTAGTTTCGTCTATCGTTCGACTCTTCAAATATATCTGAAACCTGAGCTGGTGGGGTGAGCCTTAGACATCGTGACCTGACAATGGATTGTTGGAGTCACAACTTATCGGTGGTCTACTTATCGTATTTTGGTAACGCCTTTTGGTTGCGGAGTTCCTGGTTTAATAACCCGTCATTCTTGGATGCCAAAAGGGATTGAATACGTGTATTCCCATAAATGTATATTTGGAGTTCCCAGATGTTATACACGAGGTAGTCTAGAGTCAGCCGGCGATTCAAAAGGAAAGTTGATCGATGTATGAAGCGTTTTGAAAGAGTAGTCGATACAGCTGGTGATATTATCAGCTGACCGGAAGGTTATGTAATAAAATGTGAAAGGTGCACTACATACCTCCACACCAGTGCGCTAGTCGCACGATGTTCAAGCGACCAGGAGTAAAAAAACCCGGTGGGTATAGCCGGGAAAAACTGACCTCTACCTGGTACACTGTCGCATGAAATACCCGAGGCTGAGGTATGGGAGGCATGCAGGCTAATATTCTGTGTGGAAGGTAAAATGAAAGATTTGTGAGCAGTGCAGGATAGTAAATGCACGGATGTTAGGTTTGTCTAGACTGGATAATCCGCTTCTTGCTCGTGCGAGATGTTCAGTTGCATTCTGGCGGAATCTGGAGAAAAACAAACAGGAGGAGACTGGCAGCAAGCGGTACTAGCAAGTGATCAGCAGAACAAGATGATATTGTCAAGATGTGTGATACACTAAGTGGTCTGGAAAATGGACTCGCCTTCCTGACCGTGTCTGCCGCGTATTAATATCTCCTTGTGGCTTAGCTTTAGTTGTTACAAGCTGCGGGTCTTCTTCAACGAGCTGTGGTTTTTGCCGCGTACATGGTGTCGAGTAAGAATCAGTAGATTGTTGTTTACAAGGTTTTTCGATGTACGCTGGTTTAAGACGATCTACGGAAACCGCATCGACTTTACCATTCTTGTTGATCATTTGATGTTTTTTGGTTCTAGCGATCACTTCGGATGGTCCTTCGTACGGTGGTTGTAATGGCTTGCGGACTGCATCATTTCGTACCCACATATGTGAACAAGTTTCGAGATCTTCCGGTATGTAACACTTATTGGTGTGTGCGCGTGTGGGGATAAAGTGCAGTTCACGCATAGATGAACGTAGCCGATGGACAAAGTTTGAAGGATCTATAGCGTCGATGTCGGTCGGTTGAACGAGATCAGCCTGGAGCTTTAACGTGGTACCAAATACCAGCTCCGCGGTGGAGCAACCTAAATCAGCTTTAGGTGTCGTTCGAAAACCTAATAAAACCAGCGGTAAAGTTTCTGTCCAACGAGTGGTGTCGGAACACGCCATCAAAGCTGTTTTGAGATGACGGTGGAAACGCTCGACTAACCCGTTCGATGATGGGTGGTACGTAGTTGTTCTTATACGCTTGGTTTCGAGAGTATTGGTTAGCTCTCGAAAAAGCGTCGACTCGAATTGCGCACCGCGATCAGTTGTTATGGTGGATGGTACACCATAATGCGCGATCCAGTGAGCCACAAAGTTATGTGCAACCGTCTCTGCAGAAATGTCTGCGATGGGTACTGCCACGGGCCAACGAGTGAAGCGATCGATGCAAGTCAGTAGGTACTTGTATCCACTCGACAGCGACCGTGGACCAACGGTGTCTATGTGCACATGATTGAAACGAGCATCGGGAACGATGAAGTTGCCAAATGGTGCCTGAGTATGCCGCTGCACTTTTGAACGTTGACATAGGAGGCCGTTTCTCCCCATGATCTGCACGTCTTTGTTTAGAGCTGGCCACACAAAACGATTAGAAATAAGCTTGCGAGTTGCGCGGATGCCTGGATGTGATAGACCGTGGATTGAATCGAAGATGATTCGCCGATAGTTTGGTGGTACGACAGGTCATGGTTTTCCTGTCGAAAAATCACACATCAGAACATCCGAACTACCAGGCAGCGGAATGGCTTTCACTTGAAGATTGGTTCCTTGCAGTTGTTGAAGAAACTGATTACCCTGATGCTGCGCTGTGGCTAGTTCTTGGAAGTCAATGGAGGAATGTTCGAATAGAGCGTTGATTTCCGCCCTTGATAAAGCATCTGCTACGGCGTTATTCGCGCCGGACAAATGCCGTATGTCAGAAGTAAATTGGGAAATGTAATCTAATTGTCTAGTTTCTCGTGGGGAAAGACGATCAGAAGCAAAAAGCAGCACATACGTTAACGGTTTATGATCGGTGAATATCGTGAACGTACGTCCTTCCAAATAATGTCGGAAATGACGCACATTGAAATAAATATCTAAGAGTTCTCTGCTAAACGTGCTATAACGTCGTTCGACAGGCTGCAATTTCTTAGAGAAAAAGGCAATTGGATACAATTCACCTCTCTGTTTTTGTTGAATCACACCACCTACAGCTGCATCTGAGGCATCCACCGTTAACTGTAACGGGGCCTTAGGATCCAGATGCACAAGAAGAGTGGCAGTTGCTAGCTGTTGTTTTAGCTCGCTGAATGCGTGTTTAGCTGATTCCGTTCAGCTGAATGTTTTGGCATCTAATTTGAGTAGTTCGGTAAGTGGCTGGGCTAACTCTGAACAGTGCGGGATGAAACTTCGGTAGAAGTTAACCATGCCAACGAATCGGCGTAACTTTTTGATGGAATCGGGTATGGGATACTCAGTGATGACTGTCACTCTGTCCGGTAGGGGTGCAATTCCAGCGGAGGAAACACGGTGACCAAGAAAGTCTACCGTATCAACTCCTAACTTACTCTTGGCGGCGTTGATAACTACCCCATAATGCGCAAATCGTTCGAAAAGCTGTCGCAGATGACGCAAATCTTCGTCATGATTTCGATTTGCAACTAAGACATCGTCTATGTAGACGAAAACGAAGTCCAGCTCGCGAATGACGTGATCCATAAAACGTTGTAACGTCTGAGCTGCATTACGAAGACCAAATGGCATTCGCAAGAACTCAAATAAGCCAAAGGGAGTAGTGACGGCAGTCTTAGGTACATCTTGAGGATGAACGGGAATTTGGTGGTATGACCGTACTAAATCTATCTTGCTGCACACTTTCTTTCCGTAGAGCGAGGATGAGAAATCCTGGAGACGCGGAATGGGGTATCTGTCTGGGACGGTGATGGCGTTCAGTCCCCTATACTCCCCACATGGTCTCCAGTCTCCAGGTTTATTCTTCGGGACCGTATGTTGGGGCGATGCCCACATACTGCTGGATGGACGTATTATGCCCAGTTGTAACATATGATCGAACTCGGCCTTCGCAACGGAAAGTTTATCTGGCGCTAGTCGCCGAGGACGATGAAATACTGGACTGCGTGCTGTCGTTATCCTATGAACGATCTCATGCTTGATATCACAAGGATGATATCCGGGCTTCGTTATCCTGACAAATTCGCCCAACAGATGCAAATACATCGAAGAAGCTTGAGGCGGGACAAGCTGCGGACTCATAGACATTACGGAGCTTTTAAAACCAGCCTGTGATAGTTGCGTTAGGCCATCTATGATCTGACAGCGCTTAGGATCTACGATAATGCCATAGTGCTGAAAGAAGTCAAGGCCTAATATTGCAGTAGGCGCTTTAGCTATGATGAAAATCCAAGAAAAGGATCTACGGAGACCGACATTTAGAATGATAGAACGTTCTTCATAGGATCGGATTTGTGTGCCGTTAACTACTTGGAGGCTGTATATCGAGCAGTGTTTCAGGTCTTCTGGACGCAGGGGAACTACACTGACTTGGGCACTCGTGTCTACGAGGAATCGCATGCCGGATGTTACGTCCCGCAAGTAGAATAGGCGATCTGGCTCGCAAATGCCAGCTTGTGTCGTCGCCATTACGTGCTGGCGTGGTCGTTTCCCGAATCGGAAAACCGACACGGTTTCACGCACTTTTTCTTATTGTTGCGGAACCTACAGTGCTACCAGCATATGCCACGGAGACGACTAACACTCCGAGTACGCCGTTGATTATATCGAGAGTTGCTCCTTCGTCTGGTGATGGTAATGGAAGCCAGTTGTTGTTGCAAGAAGCGTACGGCTGTAACGAGTTCGTCGTCAGGTGTACGAGGTGATAAGTTTGAGATCGTTGGCGTTTGTATCTCCATTATCTTATCAGCCATAAGGGCTAAATCTCTTAGTTTGGTATCCTGGTGGGCGTTAGCCAGAATCTGTTGTACATGTACGGGGAGCCGTTGCATAAATAGCTGCTTAAAAATGGAATTCTCTGGAGGGATTTCACCTACCAAAGCTTGCATGGCTCGTAATAGTTGCGTAGGAGTGCGATCGCCTAACTGCTCTTCATTAAGTAGACGCTGCACTCTTTTACCCTCACTAAGGCTAAGCTCACGGATTAACAAGTCACTTAACTGTTGGTATGTATTGCTCGTTTTTAGGATATCCTGCGCCAGGAGCAACATTTCAGGTGGGAGTCGGGAAATAACGTGATGAACCTTTAAGGCATCCTTATGTATGCGATTGATTTCAAAAAATGACTCGGCCTGCATAAACCATAGCTGGGGATACTGTATCCGAAATGTTGGTAAACAAATAGTAGATACGGTGATAATTTCCCCTGATTGCTGGTCAGTCATATTAGCATACATGAAATGGTGGAATTATGACGAAATTGGATATGACTCACCGGATGATGTTTGCTGAGTCGAAATATCCGAACTCACGTCGGGTCAACCACTTGTCGGGGTCACCACTTGTTGGAGTCACCACTTATCGGCGGTCCAACTTATCGTATTTTGGTAACGCCTTTTGGTTGCGGAGTTCCTGGTTTAATAACCCGTCATTCTTGGATGCCAAAAGGGATTGAATACGTGTATTCCCATAAATGTATATTTGGAGCTCCCAGATGTTATACACGAGGTAGTCTAGAGTCAGCCGGCGATCCAAAAGGAAAGTTGATCGATGTATGAAGCATTTTGAAAGAGTAGTCGATACAGCTGGTAATATTATCAGCTGACCGGAAGGTTGTGTAATAAAATGTGAAAGGTACACTACAGGATATCTAAGCATTGATTACCGCTGCCGGGTGGAATTCATATAAAGTCTCTGGAATAGCGCTACAAATTTGGTAGTGACCAATAACCACATACTGGGTTGCGCTGTGCTCTGAACCTAATGCCCGTCAATCCAACCACCAGCACCTAAGCAGAAGCTGAAAGCTTATCGTGTTCCAGGCATCTAAGGGGATACAACAGGATCAGTTCATTGCCTGGACGGATCTCAGAGACAGCGATAGCCTGAGATCCTGATTTCCTCAGTTACTTCCGGATGCACGCTCATTGGCAGACTAGTTTTCACGGTAGATTCAAGTGCACCACATTTATAGCGAGAGAACTCATCTTGGTGCAGCGGTACTCCAAATACAGTATCCCATTTTGTACTGCTTGGAGAACTTCTACATTGATTACACTTTAACCGTTGCAAGGCTCCAAACTACATAAACCTCGACCTCTTCGCCTAGAACACATCAAAATTATCAAACGTGAAGCACTTACTAGTGGATTCTGGGTTAGCCAAGGTCCTTGTGATCATAATAACCCAAGGCTACTTCAAAAAGCACCTAAGTCTGAATAGAGATTGTAAATCACAATCCAACCACACCGCCAGAATTCCAAATTCAACTCTGTAACTACATCCTGCCTTTTCTATCACGCTCACTAATCTACCCAATAGGAATTAAATGCCGCCTCCGTGGCTACACGTTTGGTTGAAGGCACAAATTTTCGTCTGCTGCCGACAATATTTCTTATGGTGGTGTGGAAATGCCTAACATGCATCCAGATTGGTGGATAAAGGTTCATTCGACTTGCCTTATCTCAGCTTGGCGAATTATCCCGCCACCAAATAGACATGTTGTCAGCTATTGCGCCGTTTGTGTGTGAAAAATGAACTTGTCCACAGCTATCATTCATATTGTTATGTAGCAGTACACAGCTAGTTCTCGTATGGAGTGCGTGACTTTTCATTGCGCCGATCTTTCTCGGAATAATTCGGTTAGTGTCCCATTTTGGACCACTACAAACTACGTCGGAATATTCCTTTTACAATGGTGTTTTGCTAGGAGGCCATCCTTGGAACATCACAGCTCTGGTTATTAGCGTGTCAACTAGAATTACAGTGTCCTGGAATAAGATGCGCAAACAACCTGGGCGATATTGCTCGTAGCAAAACAAAATAAAATTAAGATACTAGATCGACAGCAACAGTAGCATGTGTTCGCTTATCCACCTTGCTTTTTGCAGCAGATAAGGCGACGCTTGATAAGCTGCGTGACAGCCGATTCAGGGTGTGGTTGAAATTTTAAGAAGAAGTCATGGTTATGCTGAGGTAAAGACACCGTCAGGGTGCTCAAACTTAGATAGGAGGACGATTACGGTCCTTAAGCAAAGGCTTTGGTTTAAAAGCCTGTCTGCAAAGCAACTGATAGGTGACAATTTAGTTGTACAGACATGGACGCCATCCCATTTCAAACCAGCTACCTGGAAGACCGGGAGATTGAGTTTGACCTCCAACTATTGACCAACCTGGCAGGAGTAGCTCGCAAGAGATCCGGAGGCACCACCCCGTACAGCTCAACGAGTCGCACAAGTGCGTGAGCTGTTGCATCACTTAAAGGTCCAGTCTAATTGCGACTGGATTTATTGCTTCGAATTTTCTACTCTTCACGGATGTAATCAACATACGGGATGGGGACGACCAGAGGATCGAAAATCACGGAGGTCTCCTACACCGTTGTTGTGTGAGCTCGAAGGAGCCGGTTCGGAATATGCGAACATTCAACGCAGTGAAGTGCGGAGCTGCCCATATTTGCCATGGGTGTGCCTACATTTATGGACTGGTCGCACAGTCGGCACAGCAACTTACAGGAACATTACGGTCGCACCTCAGTTGTCAAAACCAAGTTGATGCGACCACAAAAAGTGGCAGCCAACTAGTCGGCCCATTGCGGAGGGCATTCCGGAGTTTACACGCATCTAATTGCTGCATAATATGTGTTCCTTACGTGTGTCCTCACAGTGAAAATGTCATTCAACCTTGGCAACCTTGGTTAAAGCATGAACTCGCTGCGTGAAAGATTCCAAAACGCAGGTCAACGTAGACTAGCCTAGATCTACCCCATCTTAGGTCCTAGTAAAGATAGAAGACTTATTGTTTTGGATACGTGCTATGCATGAATACGCGGAAGTATATCAATGCTCAATGGTATTTTTCGGATAAAAAGAAACCGGAGCTTGACATGTCCCGCAGAACCATCGGTTAGGGGGTGAGCGAAACAAAGGCAAACACGGTAATAGGAAATAGTGAACGATTGTAAATTGCGAACTTGCTGATTACAGCCTCCCGTCCGTTTTATGTACAATCCAAGGTTATCGTCTACGGTATCCGTGCAAAAATGGTGGGTTGGTTGATTTGTGTTTTTCTGCTGTTTGTTTGGGTCATTTGGATTACATGATATGGTGTAGTGTGGCCAGCGCAATGTCGACACGTGCTTTGAACACGATTAACGTCGGGGTTGAACTAACATCTTCTGAGGGGTATTTCACGTGTGGCATACACGCAGCGATAAGAAGTTTCTTCGACACTCCAATCGACTGTATTGTTCTGACAAATTGAGATGATGACCTCTCAGTAGGCGGTTATAACTCAGCTATAACAGGTGATAGCATGGGTGATTAGTGTTGTTTAAAATTTGGTAAACATGATTAGGTCGCCATGCAAACGGCAATAATGACCGCTATAAATGCCAAACACTCTGAGGTGCTGATCGTATAAAAGCGGCGCATTCCTTTGACATTTTTGGTCGCCCGACGTTGTGGAAGCTCCAAGACCGTGAGATCCCGCTTCAGCCATGGGTGCCATGCTTGAATTACATATTAAACAGGTGAGCGTATATAAGCGGAAAGTATTTGGTGAAAAATCGAAGGTTCGAATTGCCCGAAATCTCTCCGTAAAAATCTCTACGATTTGGATCCCATTCTTCCATGCCTTTGTGGACTGCTCCGAGTAGCCGAGATCTTCCTGAACCAACGCACCTAGATCCTTTTCGAGAGAACAGTGTTACAGATCCTGGTCCCCCATCTCATATATGTGAACTATCTGGTGACTTAAATGGTACACTCGACATTTAGCAACGTTGAAGAAAAGGCGCTCTTGGACCGACCATCCATAAATCTTGTCAAGGTCGATTTGAAGCTGGATACGGTCTACTGGAGCTCTGATCACTTGCCAAACTTTGATGTCATCGACTTAGAGTAAACAGTTTAACGCAATTTGACTCATTAGATCGTTTATGAAGACCAAAAATAAACGGGGCCCCAATACGGGACCCTGTGACACTCCGCATTCGAAATGAATTGGATCTGATATGGATTCACGTACTCTCATCTCCAGACGCCTGTGCGAGAGAAAATTACAGATCCACCTGAGGACAGGGTCCCCAGTGCCATATCCTTGGATTTGGCGAGAAGGATAGGACGGTTTAAACGATCGAATGCTTTAGAGAAATCAAGATAAGCCACATCAACTCCTGCACCAGGGTCCATAGTTTCGGTCCAACTTTCTCGTGCTAACAATAGATTGGTTGTGCACGACTGATTCTGGAGGAAGCCGTGTTGCTGTTGAATAATGTAACCAAAGCCGTGCAGATAAGACTTGAGTGCGTCCGCAGTGATAGCCTCCATAACTCTTGAAACAACTGGCAGTAGAGTCACTGGTCGATAATTAGCTGAGTCGGAACGACGACTACCTTTGTAAATGGGAGTTATTATTCCGTGTTTCCACATTGCATGAACGTGCTGCTCGTCAAGGTAGGGCTGAAACAGCCGCGTCAAAGGTTCAGCAAGGATAGTAGCCGCCACAGCAAGCGTCTTTGGGCGGATGTCTTCAATTCCAGGACAGGCGTGCAGGCGCATGGATGGTAGCTTTCTCATCACGATGTCTGCGGTAAAATTTATGAATCAGTCCTGCTGTGGTCACCATAGATACCAAAAATTCAAGAGACCACGGGATGCAATGAAATGTTGATGCATCTTGTCGTTGCAGAAAGTTCGACGCTTGTTTAGCAGTCCGAGTTAGACCATCCGCTGTTTGAGGAGGGGGAAAGCCACTTTTCACCTTGAGGAGGCTGTTCACATGTTTGTACAGAAGCTTAGGATTTGCAGTTAATCGATCGGCTAAAGCACCTTGATAAGCTAATTTGTCCGCGCGCACTGATTGGGCATAGTGGTTACGGTTGACAGCATATGCCTTCCAGTTACTCGGACTCGGATCGGTTTTGTGGGTGTACCACGCCAAGTTGTGTTTGCGTGTCCTACTCCGCATAAACGATATGATGTTTCTCGAACTGATAGACTTGGTTTCCAATGCTCCCCTCACCAAGATGTTAAACTTACTGACGAAACCTTCCGAGGCAAAATCGGATGCATACTCGGTTAGGAAACTCCAGTCGGTCGCCTCAACGAGTCCAGTTACGGTGTCGTAACTGGTTGCGGTTCGCGTTGTTTGAGTTCGGTCCTCGGGATATTCCGCATAGCAAGTGTACATGAAATACAAAGTCGCATGATTACTGCGTCCTAGAGGTGTAACGATTATCACTCTCTAGATCATTAGTTCTGTATTAGTGCATATTCGGTCCCATATGGATGGCCTGTTAGTTCCCCTGGTGGGCGAAGTGACATGGTCATAAAGCGGAAAATCTGAGACGCCATCTTGCAGGTCAGGTTTTAATTGCTCTCCTGGTGTGGCCCGGGATTCTAGAGCATGTAAGTTGAATTCGCCGGCAACTAGAACGTGACTGTATTTCCTGTTTATCAACTGCCTCAATGCAGCCATCAATTTGCACTCCATCTCAGGTGTAGACGATGGTGGTCGGTAAACAACAACCACTAAGCCAAGATCGTTCCCTCTCAGCCGGAAGCTACACCAAACGAAGTCAGGTACATCATTTTTCTAATCGTGTATGGGTTCGCACGGCAAAATGTCAAAAAGTATAATGCTATCCCACCACCTTTGCTATCTCGATCATTCCGGACAAAAGACATACCTGTTGGCGCGATTTCGACTTCCGTTATATCACAGCGCAACCAAATTTCCATGATAGAGATGAGGTCCCAAGCTGCTTACGCGTGTCGATGTCTTACTTCAGCTAATTTGCTGAGTAGACCTTGAGCATTTGTCTACGTGCATGAGATCTACTCGCAGACCTAAAGTGTGTTGGGTGGAATGGATGACGAAAGTGCCTTTACGCCTACCGATGTAAGATGGGTGGCTAATCGTTGTTTGGATGTGTTGCAGACTTTCGAGATGAATTTGGTATATAGTCAAGTATCAGATGCCCCGGATTCCGGTGTTTTCTCGTGCTCTGCTGTGTCCCTCCGGATATTATGGCTACTGTTAAAACCATCCCCGAATTGGGTCCTGCAGTTGGCATTTTCATTGAGAGTTGTGCCTTCACTGAATTGTCATTAGAAGGTGCTGGTGTTCTCGCCGCTTTCAGACGAATTTCTGTTGGCAATCTGCTACGGAATTTAGTTCAGTTCTCTAGAAGAGCTTGTGCCTTTAGTTCTGATTTCAACACAAGTTTTGACAGCCTGGGACCGCACCCCTTATAATTTGGTGATACGGGATCATTATCAACGAAGTGGCCACGACATTTTCGAGAGAAAGAGCCTCCCGGATCTTGTACCACAGCTCGCCGTTTTGCATCTGAGCATCATCGGTAGAGGGGTCTGTAATCTCAGGAACACCGTGAGCAATCACTGTTTTCTTATCTAGACTTTTTCTATACCTCTCTGTTAGCTGGATCCGATGGAAGTTCTTACCATGGGATTCAGATAGTATGCGCACTCCACTTGAGTCGTTGCGGAGACGATTCGTAGACAGCAGAACGGCCTCAGTCTCGTCCGCCGAGTTTAGTGTTACCCTAAGTAACCGGGGTTCACCGTAGTGCAACGCGTTCAGGTGACGCAAGATCCTTTTTAATGTCATGGGATTAGCATGGACGCTGATTGCCGTACAGATAGTACTCCATTGATTTCGATCGTCTGTCAGTCCACCCGTAATTGTAATGGATTTGGATTCTGCGACATTAGTGCACACTAGGTTTAAGGCACCATGGTTGCGCCTGGTGGCTACTAGTTTTGGATTTGGAGGTTTAGTATCCGGTATTTTTGGTGAATTTGTGAACGGCACTGATGACGCCCGTCCGTTCTGCGACACTATAGTTTTCTCTAGTCCGGGCACAAAGGTTACCAGCGCTCTTTCCGGTGTTTGCTTGGTAGCAACCGATGCGTAAGTCATCTGGTTCCTCACCATGGCTGATTGACTTCAGCTTAGGGTCTCCTGTTTAGCGAACAAAATACTAGGTGGAACACAGTGCACAGAAGTTGAAGCAGGCACCCCACAGGCAATGTTTTTACTTATGAGAGAGAGAGAGAAGCGAGTTGAGACTGATTGAGACTGAGTAGTTGGGGTAACGCTTGGATGCCTGGCTCTCTTCTTCGGCCTGAATGGGGAATTCGGGGATATTATTTACACATACGATTGCAGGTCCGTTTAATCTCATAGGTGTAAGTTTGGCACACACCAGTTGCTCGACTGTTTCCGTGAGTCTTTCACACTTCTTCAGTAGCACAGTTAGACAGCTAACAACTGGGATACCACTACATACTGGGCAGAACCAAAACGCCTCTGTCGTGTTATTGTACCGTATCGTTTTTATCCATTCCGTCCCAAGGCATTTTGTGTGATAGGCTTTCAAGTAACTGCCTCAAACTTGAGGCAAGCCAGTCAAGAATGTGCTTAATGCACCCACGAAGGGTGAATATTCAGCTCTAACGCATACACACACGCCACAAACAGGGATAAATAATGAAAACGAATAGTAGATGAGAATAGATATAAAACCATAATGGTTAAAAAAACTTAACAGAACGAATATCTCTGCATTACTATACTAGGCAGTTTCTGAATGACTGAATTCTAATTGTTCAAAAAGAACCATAGTTGTCCTATTGGTCCTGGTGCATGCGTATGGAGTTTTATAGCTCTGTACAGTCGAGGACATTGATACGCATTTGGGCAACGCTCTGTGGAATGGTTGGCTAAAAACAGTGAGTGTTTTAGATGCAACCTTGTTACAGGAGTTGTCATACTTGAGTGTAATGAAGTTAACAAGTTCCGATCTTTAAATACCACTGCACCAGGATTGATGCTTCACTTATCTGGTAAATACTTACAGGTCCTTTCTCAGGACACCAGGAAAGTTCATGAGAGAGTTATAGGTCCAGTAGGGTAACACACGTAATGGTACAATGAAACTCTGGTATAACACGGCCAAAAAGCCAAGAATTGACAAGTCCCGTGGAATGGTTTGTGTGAAGAACATTTGTTCAATGAAGTTATCCAAGGGAGAAAAACTCCAGTGGAGACATCATATTATCCAACTTGACACAGATATATTCGTCTACCCCGATTTTTGTGGGGTTGGTGAGCACAATGTTTGCGTCTTGTCGTCACTCAATGAATAGTGATCAGATCAACTAAGGTAAGTGGTGTACAATAGCGTCGACTCCTGTTTTAACAATGAGTAGAGTGGGCGCGAAAATGACAAAGTTGACAAACTCGAAGGTAAAAAGAATTCCGGCGGCACTCTAGCCGACTGTATTGGGTGGCAAGTTTCAAGTTATGACCCCTCAATGCTGTGTTGCAGCTAAGCTTCAGGAGGTAACGGCAAGTCTGACCGAGGTAGTACAAAATCTAGAACGCCAGGATGAGATCACTCCGTAGAAGGTGACACTTACTGCTGTATACTCAAAGAGTTTTAGTCGCCTATTTAATGTAGTTGGAACAACCCCTTCGTATATTCTGTTACCTGTTGCTGTGCGATCTCCAGTGCAACCAGGTCGCTTTTTAACCGGGATGGCCAAGCCTGTATCGCGTAATCTACATGGGACCTCACATATGCACTGAGCATTTGGGGGAAGATGTACACCCTCCATAAAAGACCAACGTGTTGGTTTGCGATTGTGGACGCCTTCACAGATTCTCCCAAATAGCTGAGGTCGTCTTGGATCAACACCCCAAATTCTCGCTCTTATGAGGCGGTATACAGAAAGTTATCTCTAATCATATATGTCTCCTTGGGCTTGTCCATCGCAAGGAGACTGCTCCTTAACGTGGTGCGACGGTTTGCATACCTCCTTGACCCATTGAGCTATACTGGGTGATGTCTCCGGGCAAATTGAGAGCTACTCCTACCAGGTTGGTCGATGGTGAGAGGTCAGAAAAACTCATTCTCCTGGTCCTCCAGGTTAAGGGTTTGAAATGGGATGGTGTTTATTTCTGTAAAACTAAATCATTGCCACCTCACCGCTGTCTTGCGGACAGGATTTTGAGCCAAAGACTTTGGATGAGGACCCTAATCGTCCTCCTGTCTAAGTCCTGGTGCCCTGGCAGTGTCTCAGCCCACATACAACCATGACATTTTCTTCAAGCATAAACTTCATCCTGCATCGGCCGTCACGCAGATTATCAAGGGTCGCCTTATCTGCTGCATCCAGCAGGGCGGATAAGCGAAAACATGCTACTGCTGGCGCCTCCCTTCTGTCTTTTCCAACTTTTTCTCTTACTCCCAGCCCGACCCACATTACTAATCTTCCTTCTATAATTCCCACCTTAATTGACAGCAGCCGAAGTGCCACGGGAGTAGAACCATCTGCAGCCACCATCCCATCCCTTATAGGGCCAAGCTATCCCGTTCCCATGGCGACATTCAACGTCCGCACACTCAAAGACAAACAGGTCAACAGGCTGCACTCGCATGCACCTTGGACACACCGGGTATTGATGTGTGTTGTGTGTCCGAAACTAAGATCAAAGACCCTAACGGGGTTTTTGAACTAACTGCACCCGGCTTATCCTCTCGTTATTGGTTCTACGCATCCGGAGACGCCGATGCAGCACTCACGGGTCAAGCTGGTGCCATTTGTTGTTGACTTATTAGATTCCGGTGAACAGCCAACATCAGCTAAGGTGGATTCACGAAGTAGTACAACACGCTGTCTGTTTGTGATTTCCGCATATGCTCCCACTGACTGCAGTTCAGGTGTTCTCAAAGACACATTCTATCACGAACTGAACGCGCTGCTACGCATTGTCACTAGTTCAGATATTATAGTATTGCAGGGGATATGAACGCACAAGTAGGGCGTCTGAGCTCTTCAGACGCTTACCTGGGTGGTAATTATGGGCTTAACTCCGAACGGACTGAAAACGGCGAGTGTCTGCTGCAACTGTGTGCGGAGCACCAGTTGTTTCTTAGTAGCACTGCTTTTAGACACAGTGGGCGCCGAAGTGCCACCTGGCGTCCTCCAGCTGGCCAGCGATGGACCCAAATTGACTACACAGCATTAAGTGACAGGTGGCGTAGTTCCATCCTGAAGTGCCGCTCGTACTGGAGTACCTGTGTCGACTCTGATCATGCCTCGGTACGCTGTCGTTTCTCCAAGAACTTTACCGGGAGGCGCACCAAGACTCCTCTACGATTAGTAACAGAGAAAATGGCTCAGCCCTCGGTCAAGCAAGCCTATCAAGACGCAGTGCGTATCGAATTTTCGCCCTATTGTCTTGATAACACTGGGCTTCAATGGCATAGGAGATCGACCTCCATGAACGAAGCAGGAGCATCTGCTTGTGACACTATCCATCGTCACCGCACCAGTCACTTGATATCCGAGAGGTCGGTGAACTGGTTGTAATTTAGAAGGCACCTCTCGGCTGGCACTGAACACAATGTGAACAGACGGGCTATTAGGCGTGAACTAAAGCAGAGCCTATGTGATGACAAGGAAGTCTGATGGAGCAGAAGGGCTCAGGAAATGAATGAGGCAGTAGCAGTAAGCAATTAACGCAAGCTCTTCCAGCTTATGCGCACCAGTGGTCCCAGAAAACCAGACGTCAGTGAAACAATTCGAGACAGCGCGGGTGCGCTCATAAACAAAAACGAGAGCCGTATGAATCCATGGGCGGAACACCTTCAAGATCAGTTCAGTTGGCCCCCTAATTCCGGACCTCTTCCTACTCAGGTGATGCAGGGCGAGCCATTGACGGTTAGTTTAGAGCCTCCGTCGGAGGCCGAGGTCCGAAACGCGATCACAGCCCTCAGTCGTTTTCGTGCCGCTGGCCCGGATTCCCTCCCACCTGCACTATCTAAAAATGGAGGTGAGGTCCTCTGCGAAGCACTGACCTCCCTATTCGAACGTATCTGGAAGGAAGAGGGTGTCCCGGCTGATTGGACCGAATCGATTATAGTGACAATGTACAAAAGTGGCAGTCACCTAGACTGTGCGAACCACAGGGGTATTAGCCTAACGCCAGTTGTGACAAAATTGCTGGCCTTTATTATCGTTCGTCGCCTCACTGCGGAACGGGAATCTCGGATTAGGGAAGAACAGGTTGGTTTCCGCCCAGGACGTGACGATATAGACCATATATTCCCTTTGCGGCAGGTGCTAGAGCAACACTACGCAGACCGCAGACCGACAATATCTGTGTTCCTCGATTTCAAGCGTGCGTTCGATTCAGTCGATCGATCAATTCTGTTAGAAATACTCACGAAGAAAGGTGTTCCCACGAAATATTTGAACATCCTAAGTGCACTATACTCGAAAACTACAGATCGCGTCAGGGTCTACGGTGACCTATCGAATAGCTTTCCGACCAAAAGTGGCGACAGGAGGGAGTATTCCTTCGTCTGAAAAGCCGGGTATACAAGGCCACAGTGAGGGCCGTTCTGCTCTATAATGGTGAGACTTGGCCCCTTCGGTCTGAAGATCTGAGGCGCCTTCAAGCCTTTGATCATCGTTGTCTGCGAAGCATTGCTGGTGTCGGATGGCACCAGCGTGACCGCAGCGATGATATTCGTAGGCTAGTACTAGGTGGTGATAATCATGCTAGCTCCCTAGGACAACAGATAGCACTGAATAAGTTGTGTTGGCTCAGGCGCAGGCTACGTATGCCTGGTCACCGCTTACCTAAAGTGGGGGGGGCTTGTTTAGTCTGCAAGGTGTAGGGTAACGCAAGGCTCGAGGTGGACAGAAGTTGACTTGGCTGCGGCAAATGAAGTTACCGACGACCAAACTGGGTGCCGTTGGTCCGTCTCGCCTTCCGGGATGGAGTCCACATGACTCCCCTTTTGCTTGGCTCGAGACTTTACAGGGCATGGCTCGTAACCGACACCACTGGCGCATCTGCTGCCGTTTCCTAGTCGGATTGCCTGGTTAAAGTGTGTTTGATACGGAGTTATCTGCAGGGTAATGGCTGATTATGACGCGTGGCAGTGAAAGCCGCAAAGAAGCTGTCTCGCCGATGCCGCCTTATCTTTGCATGATAGCCAGCTGTTTGTGACGGTATGTTGTCTACACAAGATGTAGGCGCCTTGACCTTGAATGTTTGCTTAGGGCATTAAGGTTTTCAGGTAAGTCTCCTTCTCTCCCTCTTCTTATTCTTTATTTCATAGTTTCTCATGGTTGTATGGCAGCGAAGCATCAGTTCAAATGGCTGATGTACTGCTATTGTTTATGATGATGATTACGTGGGCTTGTAATGTACATGCACGTTTTGCACTTGCCCGTGTTAAAAGGAAATGGATTTGCTTTTGACTATCCAAAAGTGTAGACTAACTCAAATTGCAAAACATCGTGATCTTTCTGGTAGTCTATTGCCCTTCATCACTTGAGGTCATCAGTGCAAAGTAGGAAATTAAACTTGATGACACTTGAAAGTTCGTTAGTGGAGAACAAAAATAAATGTGGCGCCGACACCGACCATTGGAGAACACCGCAGTCCACATCAAATGCATCAGAAAATGAACATCGAAATCGAACTTGAAGGCGCTTCTGAAAGTGGAAGTTTCCGATCCATCCAAGAACAGGCTTTCTAAGTCCTTATACTTGCAGATTTTGGATTACGTTGCTGTGAGCTATGCGGTCGAATACTTTGGAAAAGTCTAAGGAGATGACATCTATGCCGGTCCCTCTCTCATCTATCTCGATCCAACTGCCATGGGCACGCAGTAGTCTGGTAGTACATGACCGATGCTCGCGGAATCCATGTTACTCCGGTGCTTTGACGCAAGCCCTTTCAAAGCAGCTCATTACAGCCTCAGCTATAGTCGATTCCATCACCTTTGAGGGCACTGGGAGGAGAGTCAGTGGGTGATAGTTGGCTGGCTCAGAACAGTTACTACTTTTGAAGATCGGGGTAATGATGCCTTGCTTCCACATGTTAGGGACCTACTTTTGGTCCAGATATCGTTGGAAAAATCCCGTTAATGGTTCAGCTATTCTCGTAGCTGCCACCTGCAATGCTTTCGGGGGAATGTTGGCAACCCCAGGGGAACTAAGGGTGCGTACCGACAGCAGCTTCCTCGAAATGATCGCTAAACGAAACGTGACGTGTGTAAATACTGGCATCTGGGAGATTGGGACACGCATGTTACTAATGTTGGTAGCGCGTCGGACACTTGGGAGATATTGTAACGGTAGAATGTTGGCTGCACCGTCTGCGGTTTGAACACATCCATCTGCTGATATTAGTAGAAGAACACCACGTTTCACATTCCGGAGGCTGTTCACGTGTCTTCACAGAAGATTGCGGTTAACACAAAACTTTTCCGCTAGACTCCGCTAGTGTACTAATTTGTCTTCGCGAACAAGTGTAGTACGGTGCTTACGATACACTGGATAGTTACTCCAGTTGTCAGGACTAGTGTTCGCTATATGCACATGCCACGCGGCGTCTTTGACTGTCATAAGTTTCCGGGTACTACTTCAAATGAATGATCGTGCCCTGGCAGAATGAAGGCGCTTGTTGACCGATGCGGGTTTAATCAGATCACTGAACTTGCCAGTAAAATCCAACAAAGTACTGTCCATGGAACAGTCGTCAAGCAACTCCCGACTGGCATCTCCCACAAGTTCCGCCAGTATGTCATAGTGGGTGATTGTCCGAAACATGTTACCATGTTATTGGGGATAAGCCGCATTACATACGAAGTCATAACTTATGGTTACATGGTCGCTCTGCCCCAGAGGGCTGTCCAGTCTTGGTTTTTCAAACATGAGCTCTTCGTTCGTGCGCATTAAGTCAAGCACAGATGGTTTAGTTTCGACTCTGAAGCGGGTGGGCGAACTGACATGGTTGAAGAACAGAATACTTCCAAAATACTCTTGGAGGTCGGCTATACATTGTTCTTTGGGGATGTCGGAATTTCTAAATTATCAATATGGAAGTCGCCCGAGATGAGCGCATAACTGTATCGTTCTCGAATGACCCTTCCCAGGCGGGTGTCCATCTTTAGGGTGGACATTAGGGGACGATAAACAACGGCCAAAAGACAAGTGCGATTGCGTCTCAGTCGCAGACTTCACCAGAGTGAGTCTAGTAACAACGTTTCCGGATCGGCCACCGGCTCGCACAGCAGGTCGTTGCGGCAGTATAACATTCCCCCACCCAGCTTTGTTTGGTCGATCGTTTCAGAGGGTACATACCAATTATCGCGACCTCGGCATCGGTAATTTCTGATTGCAAGTAGGTTTCCGTAAGGAACATGGGGTCCCAGACATGTGACGCTTGACGTAGCCGCAGTTCGGCAAGCTTGTTCAGGAGACCAGGTGCATCGATGTACATGTAGGAAACTTTCCATGTTTTTAACAATGAATCGTGGGATGCGCGTTTTGGAAAAATGTACTGCCGACCAGTGAAAGATCGGCAACCAAACGGTATTGGGTGTGGAGATGACGAACTCATCTGCGTCGGATTCAGGGATCCTACCACTACCACTTCGCTTATCTCCATGTATGTAATGTATGGGGTGTGTTTACCTGTTTCGTTGGTTAGCTGATTGAAGTTATCCGAACCCTTGCCGGTAACTGGTCTGAACAAGTGGCTACTCCAGTGTGCCTGCTTAGCAGATACAGCTTTGATCCGGAGCTCAGAAAGAAAGCTGCTGCGGCCCACATACAATCCCTCCCCTACCATTGCTGACATTGATCAAGATTGAGGGACCACTCACCATCCTTAGGCCACATCCCTTGTAGCTTGGCAATCGGCGCAGCCTCGAGATTGATTGCGTTATGACGTTTTCCTGGGAGAGGTTTCACGTGAATGTATCGCCGTTGTTGCTAGTCGCGAGTGCTCGCTTCGCGCTCATCATGAGTTCCAGCCTCGGTAACACCGTGTACAACAATGTTCCTGG
>OX104065.1:7740049-7767663 GCA_944474145.2 Dicrocoelium dendriticum | reverse complement strand
GGCATTATTCATTCTTCTTTTTATTAACAAAGATGAATCATCACCCGAAAGGAGGTCAGCGACTTCCCCCTTTCCACAATAGAATCTTTTCTACCGACCCACTTCTTTCCTTACTGTGCTTTCCGTTGCATTCCTTCTTCATTTCCCGTTAACTTACATGCGTCTGTTCTCTCTGACATCTTACATGCCTACCAATTTTAGACTGAGGCAAAGCGTCCCTGTCGCTCTTTCTGAGTGATATTCTTTCGCACAAACTGCACACTTCGTCCTCCTCTCGCTGGTTCCATCCGATTAAGCATATGCGCATTAGGACCCCCCAAACGCACTTTTCTTCATCTTCCTTCCTATTTTGGAGCCGTTTTTCATTCTCTACTGATCCGTGTTCATGCTTGCTACTCGTCGTATTTCGCCACTTATGATACACATGTATATGCGATAGTTAAATAACAATTAGATGTATAGGGGTTCCATAGTTCAGTCATCGCAGCAATTATCGACTACATTCCAGACGCATGCATCCCTTTCTTGTCTTTGCGGCTGTTTCTGTTCGTTTCCGTTTTTCCTGAGTTTGTCACAGGGACGGCGACACGCGCGCAAGGAATTGTCCATCGTTGCGACAACAAAACAAGCCACACAATGTCTTTATCTGGACATGAACGGAAGGTTATGAACCCTTTTACAACTTACTAACTGGACAAATCATTCGTTAACATGCACGGATACAATATTCCGAGGCTTTAGCCTTTGGGTTCAGTTTGTCTAACGCTATCTGTTTCACATTACGCTTGTCTGGAGAACTACTTTTGGCTTCCGAATGCACGTTCTCCTGCGATACAAAACTAGAACAATTGGTCCTTATGAGCTCTTCAAACCGTGTGTATACCGCTCAATTGGCCGTGCTTTCCTATAGTTTTAATCAAACTTTACTACATACCCCGAAGATCTGCAATTCGTTCTTCGGAACACATTCTATCCTTCAAGCCTTCAACAAGCAATACAACATATTTCAATGTATATCCCTGGGAGACTTCACGTGGTCTGCAGCGCATCAACACAACATATTCAAAAAGAATCTTTAGTTCCGCATACGCGACCCAAGGGCCTATCGGGCACAGGACAGGACGCAGGTAATTGCAAATAGGCGACCCGGCTATCGCATCAGCCGGCGGAAAAGTGGGCACGCATCCATGCCTGCGAATAACCGAGCAAACAAACGTTCAGGATACAGAAACATAGCCAGTTACAGCTTGCTATTCAAGGGATTGGCGGCCGAGTGTTTTAAGACGCGGTGGGTTTTGCCTGGCGAGCTTTCTCAGTATAATAAAAAGCCAGAATTATATGGTTAACAACACTGCATCGTGGCGAATGTCGACTCGTCCCAACGAGATAAAATCACACAGCCCAGAATTTCACACTGGCAGGTCAACTAGCGTCACCATTCTAGATAGTTCGTTACACGAATTTGTGGTCCTAGGCGGTGCTTGTACAAACTCTTTTGTCACATGCTGAGAACTTTGCACTTGGTGACGTTGGAATGCAGCATGTTCTCGAGGGACCTTGTGTACGCCTTGTCCAGGTCCTTCTGTAAACTTGTGCGGTCCTCCATTGCAGCTATAGTACGCCATACCTTTAGACCATCAGCGAATAGCAAACAGTTGGAAGATAGCACACTAGCGAAATCATTTATAAAAACCAGGAACAGGCGGGGTCCAAGTACCGAGCCTTGAGGTACGCCGCACGGAACTTCGATGGATTCCGACAGGTTACGTTGAACCATCACATTCAGGTGACGTTGCACGAGCAAGTCTCCTATCCAGCCCAGAACAGGGTCGCTGATTCCATACTTCTGGAGTTTGTGAAGGAGAATGCGATGCTCTATACTGTCGAATGCCTTTGAGAAATCCAAGTAGGCCGTGTCGACGCCTGCATCAGTGTCTACAGATTCCGTACAGTTTGCACGAGCAACCAAGAGCTTAATTGTACCGGAGCGATTTGGCGAGATCCATGCTGTTCCGGAACGAGAATTTGGTTGTTCTCCAGGTACTCCATTAAAGCCTCAGCTGCAATGGACTCCATAACCTTGGAGATCACGGGAAGTAGTGTTACCGGGCGACAATTGGCTGGTTCAGCACGATTTCCACTTTTTAGCTTGGCCTGATGATTCCGTTCTTCCACATCGTGGGGACGTGCATCTCTTTCAGACATCGTTGAAAGAAAATTGCTAGTGGTCCTGCCAAACTCATGGCTGCAACGTTCAACGCCTTCAAGCAAATGCCCGCCGCACCCGGAGAGCTGAACTCGCGCAGAGAAATCAGCCCCTTTGGTACAGTGGCGGGGGGTGAACGGTATGTGCTTAAACCCTGATGGCAGCCTTATATGCTTAGCAGGATGTATGATGATAACACACTATGGAAGATACGGCCAAACTGTTGTTCAAGAAAGTTGGCCGCCTCTTGTGCGGTTTGGGCTAACCCGCATGCTGTGTGCGGGGTAGGAATACCGCGCTTAACACGGCACAAATTTTTACGTGGCTGTTTAACAGTTTGGGTTTGGTGCAAAACTTTTCCGCTAGACCTTGTTGGTTCCTCAGTTTATCCACCAGGACGAGTTTGATACCGTGGTTTCTTTGTATTGTACAGACGTCCCAGTCATGGTCGTACGGGGAGGCTATGTAGGTGTGCCATGCCAAATCCCTTAATGCAAGCATTTACCTGTCCTTCTCCTTACAAAAGACTTCATTCTTTTTAGCTGGCAGTTTGGTTTTAGATGTCCTTGCCCCGAGCGTGGTAAATATGTTGACGAATTCTCCGCTGGCCACCTCAGGGGTTAATCCAGCTAAGAACGACCAGCTGGCTTCATCGATATGGTCGAACAGGTCGTCATAGTTGGTTACAATATGATATTCCTCGGCATGCTCTTTAGGGTAATCCGCGTAGCACATGTAATGAAACACTAGCGTTGCATGAGCATTGCGGCCCAAAGGAGTATCGGTTAGCATTCTCTCGACCGCCAGTTCTTTATTGGTGAATATTCGATCCAATATGGATGGCCTGTCAGTGCCCCCTGAACCTGGTGGGCGTAGTGATGTGGCCATAGAGTGGGAAGTATTAGACCAGATCATTCAAATCTGCTATGAATTGCTCTCTTGGTGTGGCCTGGATTCCAGAGCATGTAAGTTGAAGTCACCGGTGACTAGCTTGTGCCTGTACTTCCAGGTTATCACTTACCTCAAAGCAGCCATCAATTTGCAGTCCATCTCAAGAGTAGACGATGATGGGCGGTAAACAACAAGCAATAGGCCAAGCATGTTCCCTCTCAGCCGGAAATTACACCAAATGGCGTCTGATACGTCAGTTTCCGAATTGTTTATGGGTTCGCATTGCATTTTGTTACACAAGTAGAGGGATACCCCACCACATTTGCTGCTTCGATCCTTCCGGACAACGGACCCGCCCGTTAGGTCGATTTTAACACCTGTTTTCTTGCAGCGCAACCACGTTTCGGTGACAGTGATAAGGTCCCAAGCTGATGACGCTTGTCGAAGGCTTAATTCAGCTAAGTTGCTTAGTAAACTTTGGGCAGTTGTGTACATACATGAGAGATACTCGGAGACCAAAAGAAGGTTAGATTGGATGGATGAAGCAAGTGAGTTTACGCCGACCAATAAAGCGTAGGCGGGCTAATCGTATTTTTGGATGGGTTTCATACCCTCGAGAATTATTTGATAAATAAGCAGGTAGCAGATGCCTCGGCTTCAGGTGTTTGCTCTCCCTCTGCTGTGTCCCTTCTGATATTTTGGCTACTCTTGACACCGTTCCCGATCCGGGTCCTGCCGTTGGAGGTTTCAGTAAGCGTTGTGCCTCACTGAACTGTCAATAGAATGTGCTGGTGTGCCTGCTGCTTTCAAACGAATTGCTGCTAGCAATCTGCAACGAGATTTAGTCCAGTTCTTTGGTAGTGTTTGTGCCATTAGTTCTGACTGTAACACAAGTTTTAACAGCCTGGGACTGCACCCCTTATAGTAAGGTGATATGGGGATCCTTGTCAACTAGGTGACCACGGCATTTTCGAGAAATGAGCCACCCGGATGTAGTGTCATGGCCCGCAATCCTGCATCTGAGTATCGTCGGAAGAGAAATCTGCAAGCTAAGGAACACCGTGAGCAATCACTATTGTCTTATATTGAATTTTCTGTACATTTCTTAGTTAACGGGATCTCCCGAACGTACCTTTTACGAGATTTCAGGTAGTATGTGCACCCATTGAATCATTGTGCAGACGACTCGCAGAGAGCAGAACGGCCTCAGTCTCGTGCGTCGAGATTGGTGTTACCAAAAGTAACCGGGGTTCGCCTTAGCGCAACGCGTTTGGGTGGCGCGAGATTCTTCTTAATTTCGTGGGAGAAGCATAGACAAGGATCGCCGTACAGATGGAACCAAAATGTCTTCCATCGTCCGTCTATTAGTGCACATTTTAAAACAACAACGCTTTAAGAAGACGAAAGCTGGCAGATGTTAACATTTCGTATTGTCTCGTCAGTGCCAATACAATAACAGGAAAATATATATAACAACAGCTAGGGTGTGACCGGATAAACGAGAGACAGGGTGGGGGTACAGGATTTGTCACCCATACGGTCCATGGGAGCATTTAAGTTTACAAACAGCTGTTTTTTCACACAGAGTGCCGGTTTGACCCTGCTGATCGCAACAGCCTCCGCGAAATCTAGAATGCGGCCGTTAGCATGTCTCAACAAGATTGTGAACTGTGTGTCAGGGTTGAATGGATGACAAGTGGCCAATAACTGTCTACCTATGGATGAGGCAGGTGGCTTTCGTGAACAGGCGGTAGATGAAGCGGAAGACTGGATAATTTCACGCTGCACCGACTTAGGTACATGTTCCCTTACTCTGGAATTCAACATTCTCTCGGTACGGCCTATGTAAGCGTGACTCGCCCTGCGTCAGTATCCGAGTTTGATTTTAAAACGACTGCGTATAAACAAACTCAAGTCGTCCCATGGCAACTTTCGACGCATTGCCTCCGTTCAAAATAGAAACGGCCCAAACGAAACTTACTGGGTTACTCGAAACGCATATGCGCTTGATGTCCTTTACGGATGACCTGTCCTTGTGCTGCAAGGTAGTATCCAGTAATTTTTGCAAACATACCGTCCACCGTACCTAGGAGAAAAGCAGAAATCGCCTACAAAACTCATTGGCAGATAACCAAGAGGAGATCATTTCTTGTGACTCCAATGATTAGGTGTTGAACCTGTCAAATGTTCCGTCGGATAACTTACAATTGGAGGCATTGCCGCTCGGATTGGATTATAACATTCCTCCTGGTAAGCTTAAACGTTTGTTAATAGAGGCTCAGTTCGAGAACTTTTTTGATCAGTTAACAGACCTCTAGCGGATAGTGCAGAAAAACATAGCTGGTTTTAAAAACAAATTAGCTAAGATTGCTCATGAGTTTTCATGTTGACCCCAGTATAGGAAGGATGTGCACTAACAAAACGTCATATTCATGCACTTTGAGAGCTGAAGACCAAAGATGTACTGAAACTTAGACCGGACAAAGGCTCCGTAGCCATTGTTTTGAACACGACGGATTACTTGCAAAAGATGCAGATTATACTTAACGAGGACAGCAAATTTAGACGTCTCAAAAGAGTGGACGATATTTGCGACGTAGAAGGTCGCATCACAAATCACTTACAAATACTTCTTGCACATCGCGACGATCGATGAGAGGACGTATAATAGCCTAAAAAGCAGGGTGGTCCACCACGGCGCAAAAATGTACGGGGTTACCGATGACTCATAAGAGTGGTACACTCCTCAGTACCAATTCCATCAATGGTAAAATGCCCCGCAACATAAGCTTGGCTTCTGCGCTTTTGACATTCTTGTACCGTTAAAGAAGCATGTTATCCACACAGTATCAAGGACTCATTTGAACTCATAGAAACGCTTGACAGCATAGGCTTGTCAGATATTGCCATGTATACATTAGATGTGCAATCATTGTTCACAAATGTTCCACTATATGAGACTATTGAGTATGTGTGCGAGTTGGCGGAACATTCCAGCGTAGCTCTCCCAATACCAACTGAGCTGTTGAAAGACAGCCTGTTACTTTGCACTGAAAATATCAGTTTCAACTTTCGTAACACACCATACCGCCAGATAGATGATGTAGCAATGGGGAGCACATTAGGTCCCGTATTAGCGGATTTCTTTATGTCCATGGTAGAGACAAAGATGAGTGAAGAAATTTCCCGCCTTTCCTATTACAAACGCTATGTGGACGACATCTTAGTGTTCTCGTCAGCAACAACAGAGATTACACGTCTTGTCGAACATTTGAACAGCGTGCATACAAAGTTGCGAGTAACCAGTGAAATAGAATGCAACAACTGTCTCCCATTTTTGGACGTACTGCCTAGTCGTAGAGAAAACGGTCTCATCAAACGATCTGTTTATCGAAAATCGACATGGTCCGGGCAGTACCATGCATTTTTACCAGCATTAATCCAATGCGGTACAAGCGGACACTAGTCAAGATCTTGTTCAATCGCGCAAGAAGAATATGCAGCCCCGATTGCCTGGAAGAGGACCAGGAGCTGTTGACTAATACGCCCTTGAAGAACGGTTATCCTCGCGGTTTATCGTAAAACATAGCCAGACGAGAGTGGCGAAGAGAAAAGATCCTCAATGTGGCCAAAAAGAAGCTCTTTATAGAACTACCGTTTAAAGGTGATCTTGCCACCATGAGGACAACCAAGCGATTAATTTCCGCTGTTCACAGGACTTATTTCACTGCCGAAGCTGTGCTTATTAACCGAACCAACAAAGTGCCTGTTCCCCCAACGAACGAAAGACAAGCTTTCGGCGCCATTTCACACTGCATGTACCGATTCACTTGCAGCTGCGTGTCACGCTACATACGCCGTACCGTGAGAATGTTGAATCCCAGAGAAAGGGAACATGTACCTAAATGTGGCGGCGTGAATTATCCAGTCTTCCGCTTCGTCTACCACCTGTTCACAAAAGCCACCTGCCTCATCCATAGTTAGACATTTATTGTCTACTTGTCATCCATTAGACCCTGTCACACAGTTCACAATCTTTTTGAGACATGCTAACATCCGCATCCTATATTTCGCCGGGATTGTCGCAATCAGCAGGATCAAACCGGCACTCTATGTGCAAAAACAGCTGTTTATAAGCTTAAGGCTCCCATGGATGTAAGAGTGGCACATCTGTACCCCACCCTGTCTCTAGGTTATCCGGTCACACCCTAGCTGTTGTTATATATTTATTTCCTGTTATCGTATTGGCACTGAGGAGACAATACGAAATGTTAACATCTGCTAGTTTTCCTCTTCTCACTGCGTTATTTAGAATGCTCAAGAGAACTAATTTTTTTAATTGCGTTTAAATGTATTGGATTTTTTATTCGGGGACATTCGTGCGCACAATATTTGGTGAACCATGGTTGTGCTTTTTGGCTACCGGTTTTGGATTTAAAAGCTGAAATCCGGTGTTTTTTGAATTTGTAAACGGCATTGTTTTGTGCCATCCGTGCCGCGGGCTTTTGTTTTCTCTAGTCCGGGCACAAATTTTACCGGTGCTCTTCTGGTTTTTGCTTGGCGGCAACTGACGCGTACGTTGCCGGGTTGTTCTCTATTGCTGGTTGACTGTAGCTTACAATCTCGAGTGTAGTGAACAGACTACTAAGTGCAGCACACAGTACAGAAGTTGAGGCAGGCGCGCTGCAGGCATTGTTTATAATTATTGGAGGGCGACAGAACGGAGTTGATGCTGCTGGAGGTTGAGTCGTTGGGGTAAGGTTGGGACGCCTAGCTCGCTTCTTCGGCCTGACTAGGGAATTCGGGGTGTTATTTTCACTCAAAAGTACAGGTCCGTTTCCTCCCATGGGTGTAACTCTGGAGCTCACCAGCTGTACGACCGTTTCGGTTAATCTTTCACATCTCTTCAGTAGCACAGATAGACAGCTAACAAATGGAATAGACTTGCATGCCTGGCAGAACCTATGCGCCTCTGCGGTGTTTGCTTTTGTCGACCCCTTCCCAAGGCAGGGAGTGTGATAGGTTTTCAAACACATAGTACACACCAGACCAATTTTACCACTTTAGCACATGATTCGCATTTGCTCTTCATACCAGACATGTTCTCGGTGGGGGTGCTGTTTTAAAGTTAGAAAGAGGATAGCGATACTGAGGCACCTTTCCAAGGCGATCGGCGCTGGTTTGTGATCAGTGGGTCAAGGCGTGTCGCGGCCAGATGAGTCACACGTTCCTTATGGTAGATGGGCGACGTGCGTGCTATTGATCCAGCTGGTAGTGGGTAGGCGGCGATGCGACCTATGACTGAGGCAAAGCAAGGTGACTTGGGAAATACCGTCGAATGACGACAGTGGCAGTTCCAAGGGCGGATCAACTTGACGACTAGCGCTTTGTAGAGCGACTTGAAGGAATAGTAGTAAGCTGATCGGGTGACTCTCAAAAAGAGCTTAAAAATAATACCACAAGTTCTTATGCGACAAGAGGAAAAAACAAAACCCCCGACAGGGTTCAAATAAGTTTGACTCCGAATTTGCAAAAGTACAGTTTGCTGGTGATCCGTGAATGATAGATCCAATAGATGAGAAGTGGTAGGAGAAGCTCGCGGAGCCAAATCGAAGGATGGCACATAGGTCTCTGTGAGAATAAATCCAAAGATTGGTAGGCGAATAATGCAGGAGGACAGCTTTTTTGCGACCACTCGGCACAAGACAAGTGCACCTCTTGACACTCTTCGCAGCTGCCTCTGACTGTTTTGAACAGTTAAGGTCATTTGGAATGAGCACACCAAGGAAGTTGTTTGCAATACATGTGACCCAAACCTATACGCGTAGTCATGCCTATGGCGCAATTAAACAGCGTGGATTTTTTTCACATTGAACGCTAGTGTATTCAGAAGTGACCCGTTTGAAATCGTGTTGAAGTCACACTGGAGCATTACGTGGTCGTTCGACTGAGGTATGTCAATTATCTTCAGCTAACCTATATTGTTGAGGATGATTTTACCACCATATAAACAACATGTATTGGTAGCTCAGGTTTTTCATCAGGTGTTCGAAGTTTTCATTGGGTTCGACAGGTTTGCTGCTATCGCGTCATCACCAATCGATGTGACATCATCAGTGTGTTAGTATACAGCAAAGCGTCACGAAACAAGGTGTTATTGAAGGAGGCTGATCGTCCGTTTGGTTGGACGAGCCGTTACTCCGCGTTCGAATTGCGCTACGCGCACATAACCACCTAAATTGATTTCTCTGCTTTGTACCTCTTGAAGTTTGCAAGTGTGCCTCTGTGGTCGACCTCGCCGTCCGACGTGCATGTTCGGCGTGTTGTTCCGTCAGATTTAGTTGGTTGTCTTTTATCCTCCGTGTCGCGTAGATAGCAGCTACTTTAAAGCGCACTACATACGCCCAGCCGCACCATCGAAGTAGGGCTTGTTCTGTTTGCAGCATGTGCGGTGATTCGAAACTTGAAGGGGAATCCATCAGCTTGGCCTCGCCAGATGAGCTTCTTCGGTCTCCAGATGCCATGTTTGCCAGCTCAGCTTCTTAGATCGCCTTGTGTCTTGGCTACAGACGACCTGAAGATTTTAAGTACTCGATGCTCCTTGCAACTGTGACGTACTTCAGCATGACCTCGACCGCTTATCCATGTTACATGCAGAGGCCGAGCTGCCGGCCAGCCCAGTCACATCGTTGTATATAAGCCAGAAGAAAGGTGGTGACGCGTCGGCCAACTGCTACATCCCACATTTTCCGCAACGGATCTCGAGGTACTGTCACTCTGGGGTTTGTAAATAAAAATGACAAACTATATGGCAACCGACTGCGGATGATTTGGGCGTTCAAATACAGCCCCTGCAGTTGCGCTGAACAGCTTGCCACTCGCACCAACACTGCCACCATGCAACCAATGTTCGAGTACGGCTCATCTGCCTAATTTCCGATCACGCATGGCCAAGTTCAAAAGCTGAAACGTGTTCAGCATGTGACTACCAGACTCATGACCAGTTTACGGGGTAGGAAGACCTATGCAGAAGACCAGGGCCGTACACGCTGTCATATCCTCGATTGCAAGCGGGCCTCAGTAACACACCGGATAGTACATCGGGCTACTTCTAAACGTGCGTGCACTAAACAGCATTCGAAGGCATCTGGGTAATACTGTAGTACCTGACCTGAAACGAATAGCTCGCTCTCTATGCTTCGAACGTCCAGTGCGAAAATATTGGTACACTTTGCTTGAGACGGTAGACGAGGCGAAATCGATATCGGAATTCAAGCAATTCCTGGACTCGCACCTTGCGGATTACGTGTTTATAGATGTCGTTGTACCTGAATAGAACATCACGGAGCCGAAATGCATTGACATTGTGCGGTAATAAGTGACGTACATGCCAGCTACTATATCGATCGAGCGACACAGGTGTATTCGAAATACTTTGAAAAATTGGTTCTCCGGATAGCTGTTCGCCTGTTCATCGGTTCGCTAAGCTTGATAAAATGCTTGCATACGTTTCGCCACCATGTGGGTGGGCTTCGTCAGTGCCTTGCTGTGCAGCTTGCTACCTTACTGATCGAATTGTCCATTCGTAAGCGACAGGCGGGTGAGTTTTGAGGTAACAGCTTCGATTTATGTCACACCATCTTGGTCCCTACTCTGTCGCGGCTAAACCCCGTCTTTCATTTTGCCGGAGAAAGATCAAGCAACTATGGATTTAATGTCAGCAACTATAAGGAAACCTAAATAGCCCATTTTTGCGGTTGTCTTAAAATGAGTCATTTTATCTAAGTTTATGCGGTCCGATGGAGATTCTTCAAGAACATGGGAAAATTTGAGAATTAGATTCCATGTAATGTAGTTTGCTATGTGGTTTTGCCTAGAAACGATTCCAGGAAGAGCTCAGTGGTATTTGCCAATAAAATATAACGGACTAATTTGGCAAGATAAAAGGCGTAACAATCCAATAGTTTAATTCGACGTAATGTTTCTGTTAACGGTAACAACAGGGTATCACCAGCAAACAGCATGCCAACGGCTTCTCGTAACAATATAATTGACTATATGGCAAGCGATAATCTCTTCTCCATCATAGAGCGTCCATTGCACTCCCAACTTTCCCTGTAAAAGTGGAGGTCAATGGCAGCATATTTATGGTAAACGACACGAAGAAATTTCCACCGAAGTGGGCGTTTCGCGTTCACTTAGCGCTTTAGTGATCTAGGTGAATCCAAGTATTATCGAGTATACACAATACATTGGGTGTAGTACAGTGGTGTTTCTATGTTTACACTGTTCCGTTCAAAGTAGGATAGCAAATTTATCTAGTCAAAACATTTGTAAAGCATTGCTGAAAATTGGGGAATTGTTTGAATAATGCGCAACTCCTGCGGATTCGAACTGTATCTATTCAAATCCTATTTATCCTTTCTATTCAAATCTTACACCCTAAGTTTAGAAAATAAAGGGGCTTACCAGTCTATAGGAAGTTAAAACAGGGAAATTTTGTTGTATTAAATAACATCTCCTTTTACGTATCAGAACGAGTTGATCATCCGGGGTATAACGACGCCAGTTTTTGGTGTCAAGCATAATAATTGGATCGTTCGGGTATCCATACCAGCCGATAACTTCCACTCGAGGGTTCTGTATAAAATTGCCTATAATTTATAGACAAAATACACTTTGCACTGTATTATTACCTTTACGATTGTGCATGAGGCCATGGGTCAAACGAATTCTGACGACGCAACTCGCATCCACTTCAATCACAGTAACAATCCATTTCCATAATTACTAGGAAAGACCAACCTGTCCGCCCGAATTTATTCATTGAACAATGAATGAACAATAATTCATTGTTCATTCATACGGGTTAAGAAGCGTTGCTTTACAAGTCCCGTTGGATAGTTGGTGGGGATATCAACATAACAACAATGATAATAAGAATAGTAAAATAGTTAAAACGTTAAATTTGAAAATAAGAACTTATCCTTTGCTTTTTTGTAGTCCTGCCATCCTCTTAGATTCACGGCACCCACAGTTAACAACAAATAATTCCATGGTAAACTCCAGGTGTAGGATGGAGACATAGTGTTAAATGACAAAGTGTAAGTGGATGAGTGCATCGTCCAACCGTCTTTTAAATACTGTTAGCGTCGGTGCAGAGACGACCGATTCTGGGAGAGCATTACACAGGTGACAGACACGAATGAAAAAGAAATTTCTCCGGCACTCCAGACGACTGTATTGTTCTGCGAGTTTTAATGAGTGGCCCCTCAGGTTTATATTGCTGCTAAGTCGCAGTAAAGGGCGGCACACATGATGTGGGTCTCGCAGAATCAAGTATGTCATAATCAGGTCGCCTCGTAGCCTGCGATAGCTGCCACTGAACAATCCTAGTCGTCGCAGCCTCTCCTGGTAGGACAGATTGCGCATTCCAGTTACGTTCTTAGATGCCCGGCGTTGAGGCTGCTCCAGTGCATTAAGGTCGTGTTTCAGCCATGGATGCCAGGCTTGAACTGCGTATTCGACATGGGGGCGAACATACGCGCTGAGCATTTGTCGAAATATGGAGCCGTTTATCTGCCCAAACGTCCGCCTCAACAGCCCGACGTGTTGGTTCCTGGTCTTCGAGGTCGTTTCGGATTGCCTGGAGCAACCCAAGTCATCTTGAACCAAGACACTTAAGTCACGTTTGAGAGTTGATTGTTGCAGTACATCCGTTCCGAGTCGGCATGAGTAGCTGGTTTGATGTCGGATGGAAAGCACTTTACATTTACTGACATTGAAGTGCAATAAGTTTTGGGTCAACCATCGATGCACTGTACCTAAGTCACTCTGAAGCGCAGGTTGGTCGGCGTTCGTCTGGAGCCTGCGCCAGACCTTGACATCGTCGGTAAACATTAGGAAATTTGAAGCGATTTCCTGTGCAAGGTCATTAATAAACACCAAAAACAAACGTGGACCGAGAACTGAGCTTTGCGGCACACCACACTCTAAATGATTATCTTCTGGATAATGTTGATGCCATTGTGCCGATGAATCTACCGTTCTAACAGGGAAATTATCAGCAACGGAGTAATTTTTTATGATCAACCGCTTTTCATCCCAGTGGTGTAACACACTGTACTAGTGGTAGTCAAAAGCTTCCCATGTTTAAAATTTGGGCTGAATATTTATTCTAAAAGATATTTTTGCCCGTTCCAGCTGCGCACATTTACTCACTGAGATTTGACGTCCAGTTTAGCAACATGTCCTACGTAGGTAGCACAATCTTCCTTTGTACAGCCATCGGTAGCAAAACGTTGTACATTTGTTGATACTGGGTAAAGCGCAAGTTGCGTTTGATGGAAAACAAACGTGTCCACCGCATTATCCATGAAACGTAAATATTCAAAATGATATATATCTTGTTAAGCAAGTCGAAACTTTTCTAGTTTATTTCAATAGCAGCAACGAAGTCTAACCAAGTCTTGGTGTAAATAGAATATTGGGTTTCCACAACTTGTTACAATTAGCTGCAACAATCCAGATTAAAGCTCATATAGCCATTGGATTTTTGACGAACACTTAAGGAATACTACTGCAAATATTCAATGTAAGTTCCGCCCAAAAGTGGTTTATTACACACTATGTGTGAGTCCGACCAAGATTCTATATATCATATTGCGTAACTTATGCGATTCCAGTTGCTAGCACTCTGTCTATTTAGTCTTTAATCTTGCACGGTTATCTTTATATGCTCTTGGTTTCGACAAATTTTCCATGCTAATGGTACTTGTATAAAAAATGCAACTAAAATATTTGGCAAACGTTGAGTTAGTGAGATCGCATTGTGATTATCATGCTTTTCGCACAATTAATACTGCTAGGCAAAAACTAATGCATGTGCTTACCACAAGCGGAATGTTTAGCGGCAGAGACTATGTTCAGTGACACAAAGAGAAAAATCGCGAGTGGTGCGATTTGACGTCCGACTGACATTTTCAAGCAGGTGACTTTACTCGTGGTCTAAATGCATCAGAGACGCAGGCTATAAATAAAATCGGGAGTTTGTCTCTGAAAATTTACATGCTCACAAATGAGCGGAACAACTCGTCCTTTATCTAGCATACGGCGTTTAGTGGTAAATGGCATGTGCTATTGTGCCCGCTTGAGTATAACGGAACAAAGGGAGTTATTAGTAGCCAAACACAAATGACATGTGTATACTTGACAAACACGTTCACCACATTTTCATAAAAGTCACAAAACTCAGGCCACCACTACAGACGACTACATGTTAAATTTTCGTTTTGTTGGACAACTATGCTCCGAGCACCGAAGTGCGGTGGATGCAGTTGCCAGGACGTACGTCGTAATAATAACAATCAATAACAACAGTAATTTGGTCAAAGGCTAATAGAATGTACTGAAAGTAGTCGCAAGAATTGAGTGCGTTAAACTAAGCAGACTGGAACAAACAGATGCAAGAAGCTGGATGCAGGAAAACGACTAACTGCATGGTTGTGCTATGTCCGATAGGGTCCCTAACCATCGGCGTGGAACATACCGAGGCTCCTATCCACGAAGACGGCACCCATTAGCCCGACAAAGTCTCGCAGAAAATTTCTTCTTGCCACTATGCCACGTCAGGGATTGACCACCTAGCGGTTTTGCCCAACATAGTGCAACCAAGGTGTATAATGCACGCCTAGAAAGCCGATCAACGGGCATAAGGAGGACAAGGTTTAGCCAATGTAATCGATTAAGCTTTATCGAACACACGAGAGAGACATCGGAAGGCTTCTTGCCAAAAACCAACTGGCGGACCACAGCATTTCTCACCCGGTGTTCCCAACAGAACGTGAGCAATACTTTGCAAGCATCTGTTGTCACACACGCCAAGCGTTTAATGTCTTCATTGCGAACTGGCCAGGTCTCCGATCCATACAGTAACACTGGCCATGTCGCAACGTTATACACCCTACCTTCCACTGACAAGCTGATATCCCGCCGTCTCCATAGATGGTTCAGCCTCTGGAAAGCCACACGGGCCTTGCTGATACGCGAAGTAACTTTCGCAGTGTTGTGACCACCAGACGTGACATTGCTACTAAGGTAAGTGAACCGATCCATCATTTCCCGTGGCTGTTCGGTGAAAGCCAAGACCGGATGTGTGTCGGCACAGTAATACAACAGAACTGTACACTTTGTAGGTGCCATGTACATGAGGAACCGTGCAGCGCTACGCACAAGTCTGTGCAGTAATATTTGCATACTCAATGCGTCGGAGACAGGGAGAACTATGTTGTCTGTATATTCAAGGTTTGTTAGTCGGTCGACTAGCAGAACATCCACGCCGGTAAAGTCTAAAGGGACCGAGTAATTCATGATCATTTGGACCACAAATTTGAAGAGGTATGAGGATATAGGACAACCGTGATAGACCACACTTATCGGGGCGCAATCGGTAGACACATTTACCTAGACCCGTACGTGTTCTCGGGATGCAAAGTAGAGATGCTTCAGAATTCGTCACTATCGACCATCTAAAGCCCGCCTTTGTGGACGAAACCACCTCGCTTACTTCGTTTAGTAGCGCTTCGTGCGACATCACAATTCAACGCAGCAGCTTCCAGCATCCTAGTGCAGTTCAACCAGACCACGATCTCGGTCTACAAGCAGCTGCCGTACCGACATCTCCCGAATCTAGCCCGCTGCCTCCCACGACCAATCGCCGTGATCGGGAGGAGTGTAAGCCCGTTCGTTTTTCCGAATAGGTACAGTGTAAATAAGTTTAACTTTGTAGATATTGTATATATTGCCTCTGTAGTTGGTCGAATGACGTTGCAAAAAAGCTTTTGAAAAACCCGTTCTAAAAACTAATCTAAAAACCAAAAAATGTAAAACGGCAGATCATTCCTTCGTTCTGGCGTTTTCCGCGCGTGTTTTTCTAATTGCTCGTCTCTACATGCTCCAACCCTACCGTTTGATTGACTGGCCCACAGGAGCAATGTTTTCGACGATCGGCGCAGTCAAGTAGGATCCTGACGCGAACACTGTTCGTTTCTCCGCGAGATAACGGTCAGTTCGTTGTGAAACTGCGGTCATTCCTTCGTGGGACAATGATCGTTTCTCCGAGGGTGGTTTTGGTGCGGGATGGGGTGCGGCGGGGGAGAGACCACTCCCAAGCGCGACGTTTGGCAGCAGCCGAGGCTGACGTCATGTCGGCCGTTTTCTGAGCTAGCCAGTATTTTTTACTCCGACAAGACCACTCCAACGGCTCTCTGAAATACACCCTGCCCAGCAATCAATAAATAATAACACACAAACGGCACAGCAGACTCCGACTTGCGGCGAACCCCTATTTGACATTAACGCTCGCTCACTCTTACTCGGCACGATTTTGACCAAGGAACCACCATTCACCAGTCATTTCCATATCAAAAGGCTTACTATGCTCAGCATTCTAGGGGGAGTTCTGTAGCGCCCAAAAGGATAACTGCTATCTTGCACGTACTATTTAACTGTTGACCAATTGTACATTATTCTACCTTGTTTGAATTTGCCATATAATCGGTTCGACACTCGATCGCCTTGCAAGTTCCCACGCTAACGTGTACCTCTTTATTCTTTAATCCGTCCGTGTCCTCTGGTAGCTCATCGAATACAGTCTGCTGTGTCCGACTCCAACTGTCTTCTGATAGCCGCGCATACTTCCGCGCACGGTATCGGAAGAGCATTTACTAGTCCTACAAAGGTTAAAGAGCAAACGATAGATCAGTGAATGCGATCAGGTGGTAAAGGCCACGCGCTTTCACACCTCAAACGCTGAAATGCAAACGTTGCAAAAAGGAAATGGTTGGGTTGGCGTCAATGCTCACAGCTTTTCCTGGGCAAAGGTAGGTACGGACGGCGTCAATCGTTTCTGTCAAGGCAGCGTGAGCGCTTGTACAAGCGTTCTCTGCTTGAAAAATTCCAGTTGCAGCAGCGTTATAGCCAATGCTTCCGAAGTAGCCAACAGGTGCTTCCTGAGTCCTTTTGTGTTGCGTTTAGATACGGTGTACTGAATTTTGAAAGCATCATCTGTCTGAACATGATGCCCCGTACTAAGCAGATGTGCAAGGACGGAGGTATGGGCATTCTTAACTGTACGGTGCCGTAAAGAAGCGGGAGAGTGTTTCGCTATCGTCTTAGACAGACGCCTGGTCGTGTGTCCAAGGTAACTCTCAAAAGTGATCACTAATGACCATTAAAAACCCGTAAAAGAACTGCCTTCCAATCCCGATAGTTTCTTCTCTTGGCCAGAGAATGGATCGGGTTGGGCATCTATGGACACATTAGGCTATGTTGAAGACGTATGCCATTTTGCCGGATACGGCCAAATTCGTGCTTGACCCGTTACAAAAAAGAGAGCACAGAAAATGATGGAACTAAACTCACTGAGTTGTTGAAAGAATTCAAGCGTGACAACCAGATTGAAGACTGGATGCTCGAGCACCTAACTCCATGTGGCTCGCACCCACCCGCCTCTAGGGGCTACTGTAGGAGTAGTCTATACTAGTCCGAGCTTGTTCTCGCTCTGGTAGGGATGCCATGAAACCAGAAAGACGGACACAACGGATTGTATTCGCGGAAGGCTACAGTCCAACGAAAAACGAATGAAGCCACGAGAGCGTACGTCAGTGCCGGAACTCAACGTGGAGAAAAGTGGTGAGCCGGATGCAGTTCATAATGACCTTAGGGTCGGCATTAAAACAAAAATCAATATTGTATGACTGAGTAATAAAAGTGTACATAAAACAGGAAATATCCTTTGGGTTGCTACAGAGCTCCCTCCTAGACGGCTGAACGAAAAATCCTTCGAAATCAAGTGGTTGTGGGTCCAAGTTTGCAAAAGTTTCTGGTATACAAAGTAGTGTCTACTCGGGTTCGGAAAATAGTGTAGCCAAAAATTTGTATCCGCTGTGCCATCCGGTCTTTATTATTTATTGGTTGCATGGCAGGGTGCATTTCGGCTAGCCGTTGGAGCGGGCTTGTTGGACAACAAAAACACCGCGAGCAATCACTGTTTTCTTATCGACTTTTTCTGTACCTCTCTGTTGGCGGGATCCACTGAACGTTCCTTTCGCTGTATTTCGGGCAGTATGCGCACTCCCCTTCAGTCATTGCGGAAACGATTCGCAGAGAGTATAAAGGGCTCCGTCTCGTCCATGGAGTTTAGTCAAGACAGAACAGGACCCACGAAAGAAATAGGCTCTCGCTTAACCCATCAGCCAATGGAAAAATGGAACGCAACTTGCCTGCAAATAACCTAGCAAATAAACGCTCAAAAAGTTGCATATCCAGTTACAACTTGCCATTCAACGGACGGGCGGCAGCGATTCAGGACCTGGTGCGTTCTCGCCTGGTAAGCGTTCTTCCCACAACAATCCACAAACGTTCGGTTAACAACACTACAACTTGGTAAATGTGACTCGCCACCGAATAACGTCACAGCCTTTAAGTTCACACTGGCTAGTCAACTAGCGTTACCGTTCTAGATGCGTACGTTACACTGGAACTTTTATATCTACATGTATTGTCGTCTATTCTTTCTACGATTTCACGCACATACTCTTATCTATTTACTCTACGATCTCATTGTGGATCTTTGCGGTACATACCCACTAACTCAGTATGTTGTCACACCACTCTCGAGGTTGCTCTTCAATTATCTTCTATTTGAGCATTCAGGATTCTTACTCAATTATTAGCTGAGGTCCCCATCTCAGGTCAGCATTTTGCACTTCCAATCACGAACGTATAAGTAATGTTATATCGTCGCTGTAACACCATCGCAATGAGGTTGGACCTTACCGTTGTGCGATGGTTTGTGTGCCTCTGTGATCCACTGAGCTATACTGGGTGGTGCATTTTTTGCACCTTCAGAGCCACTCACACCAGAGGCCAGACAAACTCAGCCTCCTGGTCCTCCAGGTTGGGGGTTGGAATGAGGATGGCTCCTTATTTCCTAAAACGGAATCCTTGTAGCCCAGGGCCAAAAAAGCCGCCTTGCGGTCAGGATTTTAACCAAAGGCTTTGATTGAGAAACCTAATCGTTCTCCTGTCTACGCCTGGGCAACCTGACAGTATCCTGCCCATGCGATACAGTGAATCACACTTCAAACATATTTCTGATGCTCTGGCCACCGCAGAGGATAATCAACGGTGCCCTATCTGCTGCATCGGGCAGGGTAGATAGGGGTTTGGATGCTACGGCTCAAGCCTTCCCGTCTTCTTATTCCCTCTCTTGCGCTTTTCACCCTTATCGTCCAGTTCCAGCTTCAATTTTATCCCCTGTTTTCAACCCCAATTCTCGGCCCTCCCCCACCTTGCTTCAATAGTCGCTTGCCTTATAGTTTCAACTCACATGTGAACGCGGAGCGTCATTCCTGCTTTGTCAACAGGCCCATGTCCAAGCAAGCGGCCCTTTCCAGTTCATCGACTTCCAGTTGGAGCCCTCGATCCTCCAGATGGGCATGCCTCAATGTTCGCACAGAGCTTCAGATCGGTCAACAGGCAGCACTTGATCGAACATTAGAGACCCTATCGATTGATACCTGCTGTTTATCGGAGACCCGCCTGCAAGACTCGAGCTCTGTGATCACTCTACGATCCCCTTCAGGTGACACTAGCAGCAATTTCTCGTTGCGCCTATCCGGTGACGCGGCAACTTTGAGTACCTTCTAAGCCGGTGTTGGTATTGCCCTAAGTCCCCGAGCTGAAGCTGCTCTGGTTGATTGGATTCCAGTCAGTAGCCGGATGTGTGCGATCCGATTGGCTGGCTCGTTCAAACTTCGAGGTCACGGGGGACTAACGGTTGTCTATTCGTTATCGCTGTCTAGGCATTGACAAACTGTAGCGATGACTCGGTAAAAGACGACTTCTATCGTCAACTGAACGAGCTCCTTAGCCACAGAAAACGCTCGGACACTGTTGTGCTGGCTAGGGATCTGAACGCTCAAGTTGTAAAATTGTCCACAGATGAGCTGCAAATGGGCGGCCAACATGGTATAGGCTCCCGTAATGCTAACGGCGAGCGGTTACTTCATTTGTGTGAGGATGCTCGCTTATTTCTTGAGAGCACTAATTTCAGACACAGCGCCCGCCGAAGGGTGACTTGGCGCCCACCAGCCTAGAACCGGCTATGGACGCAAATCGATCACATTGCGATAAGTTACCGATGGAGAGGCTGCGTCCAGAACGGTCGCTGGATTTGGAGCACAGATGTAGACACCGACCATGCACTTGTATGTGCCGACATTCCGATGCATTTCGGCGAACGCCCAAGACGACGTTGTGAGCGAGTTGACACCGGCAGACTGATGAATCCAGCTGTTCTGAATGCCTATCTGTTATGGTTTCGGCTGACCTACCGATGACCTGCTGCTAGCGTGCACTCTGATCAGCCCGACTTCCCAAAGCAGGAGACCGGCGTACGGCTGGCACGTATATTTGCTTACCGTCCAACTAACGGTACATTCAATTTATGGCCAAATCAATAGCCCTCAGCGTAAAACGCTCTCATTGGCTGGTTCCGTCCCATTAACACCTTCCCCCGCAAAAGTTGACATGCGACTTCATTTTTGGATCCAACTGCATGCTTACGACAGGTCTCCGTAGTCGATCAGTACAGCGCCGGGTCTGGACCTTCGGTTCCTCTGAGACTTCTGTGCGGGATGCATCCGAATTGCTTTAGGGATTAGATAGCATGTCGAAACTCTCTAGTAGAATATCTAACGGTAGTAACCGAGCGCTTGTGCCCGCAGGGATGCTAGTTGGTCGCAGCTGATTTGAATGCCTGGTCCAAATCAAATTACCCACATTAACCTCATATAGCACCTGTCCAATATTTCTCCGTATCGATCCTACCACCCATTGCGGGTTTCCCGCGCGATAGTCTCTTACTAAGACACGCTGTCCGGGGTAAAAGCGGCGTGCTTGAGTTCTGTGTCGCTCGTTGTAGCACTGCTCCATCCGAACGTTCCTTTCTTGCTCATTAGTACACCTCGGAGTCAGCAGGGAATTCACAGTACGGAGTTTTCTTCCCATTAGTGCTTCTGCCGGCGACAACTGGTTTGGTACTTGGGGATTTGAAGTTGATCTGTACACGAGCAAAAATGTATCAAGTATCTCCTGTGTGGTTCCTTCCCCCCGCATCTTTAGTAGCGATCGCTTAAACGTGTCGACGAAGCGCTCTGCTTGTCCATTTGACTGAGGGTGAAACGGTGGCGACCGTAGATGCGTGATACCATGCTGTGCGCAGTATTCGGCAAATTGGGAAGAAGTGAACTGAGAACCATTGTCAGTGACCAAGGTTTCTGGTATTCCGTGTTGACTGAAAAGTCTCCTCAAAATGTTAATTGTTGCACCACTTGTCGCACGCTCCATACAGAAGACCTCAGGCCATTTACTATAGGAATCAACAACTATTAGGTACTGCTGACCGTTTAGGGGACCAAAAAAATCAGCGTTCACGCGTTCCCACGGTTTTGTTGCCAACGGCCAGAAAGCTAAGTCAGCTTTTCTCGGTGCCTTACTAGCAAGCGAGCAACTGGGACATGACTTTACTAGTTGCTCGAGTTCCGAATCAATGTTTGGCCAGTAGACAAAACTCCGAGCAATGCTTTTCATTCTGTTAATTCCAGGATGTGCCCGATGAAATTGCTGAAGGACTCTTTGGCGCAGTTCTTTGGGTATGACAATTCTCTCGGCCAAAAGTAAACACCCATTTACGATCGAAAGTTCGTCCTTACTCCGAGAGAGAATTTGTAGCTCTCCGGTGGAGTATCACCTGGCCACTGCGTAGTGTGAAATTTGATTACCTGGCGCAAGAGGGGATCTCGCACAGCTGCGTCAAGTACCATGTCAAACGTCACGGGAAGCTTCCTAAAATTCTCCATCAAGACCTGGTTGACCTCTGATTCAAGGAAGATTGCTGCAATTATAGATTCTTCCTGCTGATGCTGTTGTAGCTCCAATAACCGGGAAAGTGCGTCTGCTTGACCTATGTCCTTTGTAGCCGTGTACTTCACCGCAAAATCATAGGCGAGTAAGGCCGTGGCCCAACGCTGCAGTCTGTTCGCGGTATAAACGGGTATACCGGACTTTGATCCAAATATGGCTAGGAGTGGTTTATGGTCGGTAAGCAGGGTAAACCTCCTGCCATACAACATTTTGTGAAATTTCTTTATTGCAAAGACTATCGCCGCGTGGGCAATAAGACTGTCATTGTCCTTTTTGCATAGCTTTAGACAATTGTATCGGTTATTGAAAAGAGACGACTGGTCTCCAAACAACACTCTGAGTCGAGCAACTGTATCTTCAAAGCTGAAATCATGCGCGTTGTTTGGCAAAATGTAGTTAATGTATCTATGTTCAACCGTTCCGAGTTTTCGTAACAAAAGGCGAACTTTAGATGCATCATCTAGACCTGACAACTGCCCTGAAAACATCTTCATAGCGCCTGAACCACGCATCGAATATTAATCCTGAGTCAGGATCGAATAGGAACTCATTAACACTACTAATCATCGCATCCGCCGAAGGCTTCCCATTGTTCTGAACGACCGTAGGCTGCACAGATAACATTTGTGTGAGGGTTTCAATCATACGCAGCTGTGCTGTTTCAACTTGCTGCTGTTGCTGCAAACAAAATGATTTCCAGGTCTTCCGCTGAAATTGACATCTTGATCCACTACCTTCCGTCGCCAAAAATATATGTTATGGTTTCGGCTGACCTACCGATGACCTGCTGCTATCGTGCACTCTGATCAGCCCGACTTCCCAAAGCAGGAGACCGGCGTACGGCTGGCACGTATATTTGCTTAACGTCCAAACTAACGGTACATTCAATTTATGGCCAAATCAATAGCCCTCAGCGTAAAACGCTCTCCTTGGCTGGTTCCGTCCCATTAACACTATCAAAGTACGTTGTCGTGCGAATTGTCTAAGTGCTAACTGGATGCTGTTGATGCTCACTGGTCTCATCTTTACCAGACCTTACTAGCAGCAGGAAAATCCTAATGTGGTGTGTCTATTCGCCAACATGGACATTGGGTCTCTTCTCGGTCTCTGGAACTTCTAGATGCTCGCCGGCATATTCCGGCTGGAAGCGTAGACAATGAAACTCGCAAAGAGCTCCGGGCAAAACTCCCAGCTAGCCCGAAGAGAGACCGAGAATCCTGGTGGTCTAATCGTGCAACAGAGATGGAAACGGCCCGCTGCTCTTGGTAACCATCGTAAGTTATTCCGTCTGATACGGAAAACGGGCAGCAGGAGATCTGATGTTAGTGAAACTATACGTGACGAGAGTGGACAGCCTATCCACAACTTATCGACACGCTTGGAGCGTTGGGCTGAGCACTTTGAAAGGCAATTTAATCGGTCGGAATTGTTAGATTTCTCGCCGGCCAGTGATCGCTCTGCTCCATGGACTGTACCTTTGAATCCGCCTTCTCGCTCAGAAGTCGAACGTGAGATCGGACTGTTGAAGTTAAATAAAGCCGCGGGACCTGATGATCTTCCTCCAGCCCTCTTCAAAGTCGTAGGACCTGCTCTTGTGGATGATTTAAACGAGTTACTAGTCAAACTGTGGGAGCCGGAAACTGCACCAACTGATTGGAGCCGCTCCGCCATAGTCCCACTTTCCAAAGGTGGCTCACGATCGGAATGCGGCAGCCATAGAGGAATCAGCCTGATCTCCATCGCCTCCAAATTGCTTGCCTCTGTTATCCTTCACAGACTGACTGTCACTCGTGAAAGCTAGATTCGTGAGGAGCAAGCTGGATTTCGTCGAGGTCGTGGCTGCATTAACCACATCTTCACTTTGCGTCAGTTGTTGGAGCACCGTCACACATATTGGCGGCCCGCCGTTGTCGTGTTTCTCTATATCAAAGGTGCATTCGATTCGGTGGATAGACATGCACTTTGGGACTGTCTACTCAGGAGAGGTGTGCCCGAGAAATATGTGAATATTATCAAAGCATTGTATGCTCGTAGCTCGGGCATGTTGTCGTCGTCCTTTAGTATTTCTGGCGGCGTGAAACAAGGACGCCCGCTGTCACCTTTCCTCTACAACCGCTGTTGACGAAGTCATGGAAATCGGGTTACAGGACACGACTTAGAAGGTGTGGAGCTACTCCCAGGAGAACGATTTCTTGACTTAGAGTATGCTGATGATATTGCCCTAATCTGCGACAGCTCACAAATGTGACTAGCGGCACTGGACAGATTAGCACCAGCTGTCCGTCACTTCGGGCTGTGCTTTGCACCCTTGAAGTGCAAAGAGTTCCTCCAAGATTGGTCTGGACCGCCCCTACTCTGACCCGTGTTGGGGATCAGCTAGAAGTCGTTCAAAAATTCAACTACCTGGGAAGTTGTATCAGCGCCCGTGGGATTGAAGATGAAATCACGTACCGTATAGCAAAAGCTCGGGGCGCTTTTGCCAACCTTCGCCACTTATGGCACCTGTGCGACATCACTCTTGCCCTGAAGGGTAGAGTGTACAATGCAGCAGTACTTTCGACCCTACTGTACGGTTGTGATACTTGGCCGCTGAAGGCAGCGGACCTGAAGAGGCTAGTTACCTTCGACCACCGGTGCCTTCGTAATTTAGCTCACATCTGGTGGGAACACTGCGTGAGTAACGACGCCTTGTTTATGGTACAGGAGAAGGAACTGAACCGCTCAGCACCGTTATTTCGCGCATCAGGCTCCGATGGCTCGGCCACGTGTTACGCATGCCTGCCCATCGACTCCCGCGACTTGCTTTGTTTGCGCGCCGGGGGTGTGGATGGAAGGAGAGGATGGGTGGCCAAGCGATGACTTGGTCGAGAGGAATGAAGGCCCTTACTTCTGAGCTGGCCTCAGTTGGAGCGTCTCGGCTCCCTGGTTGTTGTCCTAAAGACGATGAGCACGTTTGGTTGGACACACTTGCTGACATGGCTAGGAGACGACCTCGGTGGCGTTTGTGCAGTGAGTTTCTTTGTCCCATCCCACCCCTCTTAGACTCCCCCCTCCAACCACGATCTCATTATTTAACCTTATATAATTTTGCATAGTAATTTTTTTGATGCATGGTAACCGGCTGGTAGCTTACCGAAACGATGCCCATCCAGTACCGGTAGCTCAGCCGGCTTGCCCCAGTTGAATTCTTTTATTTCTCCTCTTTTGTGTATTGCGACACGGTAACTGATGTGTTCCTCACCTCTAGCTAACGTGTATGAGGATGATGATGTCGCTGTTATAATTGCCATAATGTGTCTGTGCAGTTGCACCTACATCAACATGTTAACATGGACGTGCCTTGCATAGTCGAGAATAAAGATTTATTTATTTATTTATACTGCACCTATAACACCAGTCTAGGCCTTTCGGCAGACCTTGCCGGACTACGCCAAACTCTACTCCTAGTATTTTACTCTCGTTTAGCCAATGAATGCCGCTTTGCCCGTGGCATTCCAACTCACGCACCACACACGGACGAATGGCCCCGTCGCACGCCGTCCAGGCCGACTACAGCCGAAGAGGCTAAAGGTAGCTAGGGCGGAGGTTAAGCACATGCTTGACCTTGGAATAATCCGCTCTTTCGACAACCCTTGCTCCTCGCGCCTGCAGATGTTCCTCAAGGAACCTGGTGACTGGCGTCCTTGCGATGATTACGGCGCACTCAATCGGCTAACCGTCGTATATAAGTAACCAAACCCACACAAGCAGCAACTTACCGCACGCCTCACCCATAAAACGAGCTCCAGTAAGGTTGATAAAGTTCGCGGCCCACCACCAGATACCTGTAGAAGAAAATGACATTCCCAACACCGCCGCTTTCACTCCTTTCGGCTTGTTTTGGTTTTTAGGAATGTCATTTGCCTGTGCAACGCCGCACAAACCCACCGCTTCATCCACGATGTCACTCGTAGCCTTGACTTCGCTTAGTCCTACCTCGATGATATTTTAGTCGCCAGTTCATCGAAACAAGCGCAACTCGTGCATCTGCAAACGCCCTTCCAGCGCTTGACCGCACACGGTGTCACAGTCAACCCCACAACGTGCGAACCCGGCAAATCAACCGTAGAATTCCTAGGCCACCTCGTTTCATCATCTAGGATCGAAGTCCTTCCTGAGAAAATCTAGGCATTCAAGGGCTTCCCAGCTCCGACTTCGTTCAAGCACCTCGTCGATGTTGTGGTTTGGTTAACTACAATCGGCGCTTCCTTCCGCGCTTTGCTCAGCTCATGCAGCCTCTGACCGACCTACTCAGAGGGATTGAACGTAAGTTCGCTTCTCCAGACACAGCACAGACAGCCTTGGCTAAGGGCAAGGATGCCAGCTCTAACCTAGCCCTCCGCGCTCATTCAGCATCAACTGCGTTGCGTTCTCTTACGACTGATGCCTCAGACGTCTCGGTGGGAGCTGTCCTCCATCATCACGTTGGTTGGCAATGGCAATCCCTTGGGGTCTTCTCTAAGCCTCTGCAGCCAGCGGAATCCCGTTACATCACGGTTGGCAGCGAACTCCTTGCCAAATATCCAGCCATTCAACACTTCCGGCACACACTCGAAAGCCGCGCTTTCACGGTCTACACTGACCACATGCCTCTTATCTTTGCCTTCAAGTCTGCTTGCGACAAATATTCATCGCGGGAAACACGATACTTAAGCTTTGCCACGCTGTTCACTGCTGACCTAGGTCTATCTCAGGTGTCGATCATCCCGTCGCCGACACTCTCACGCGTCAGCTTCACTCTCCAGTCTGCCTACCAAGGACCTTGCTGATATAGCTTCGGCACATGCTCGAGATGTACACATACAACGCCCCCGCAGTCAACTTCGCTGAAGTTGCGACCTGTTACTCACCAAACCATGGAAGGAACCATTCTCAGTGACACTACCACTGGTTGTCCTAGGCCCCCGTCCCCTTTATACGCAAGGCTTTGACGCACTGCACTCACCAGCACATCCTAGTATCCATGCACCTTTGAAACTGGTAACCGAACGTTTCGGTTGGTCTCGCGTAAACAAAATGCTTTGTACCTGGACTCGCGCCTGCCGTTAATGCCAGCGCTTCAAAGTACATCAGCACACCAGCAGTCCTCTTGTTTCATTTCCCGTCCCTGACTCTCGGTTCTCGCATCTGCACGTAGTACTTTTAAATCCATGGCATCCTTCACTCGGATTCGTAGAAGTCCTTACATGTGTCGACGGCTTTAGCAGATGGCCGGAAGCCATTCCCGTAAAAGACTGCACAGCGGAGACTGTTATCCGGGCCATCTCGAACCGGTGAGTCTCGCACTACGGCTGCTCATCCACCATTACAAGTGACCGAGATACACCTTTCGGATCACCATAATTCGATACGTTCTGCAACCTTTTAGGCTGCCGCCGAATTTACACCACAGCATGTATAGTAGTGTATGAAACATTACCTGCGCGCAACACCTCAGAGGACGTACCTGCGGTGCTCACCTGGACACGGCATCAACACAATAAAGAAATCA
>OX104065.1:7672029-7739551 GCA_944474145.2 Dicrocoelium dendriticum | reverse complement strand
GATCTTATTTTTTTTTTGAAACAACATTTTTTATCAGCCGTTTGCACTGTTGGCTTCGGGTCTTTAGACCTCATATGCGAGTCACTAAAGCTTTCTGGATAACCATTCTCAACTAGTGTGTACTTGATTCGTATCAGTTCATGTGCAATCGTGCCTTCGCCCTCCCGATGGAGGGCGGCATGGTTGACACTTGGTCATGGAACGAAGGAGCTTATCAGGGTGACGTTAATGCAACCCGGCAATGGTAGCATTAAGGCGATCACATATTGGGCGACCTGGCAACTGTCCCTTAGACAGGACAGAGGTAACTGCCAGCGTTGTCAGGATAACTGCCAACCGCCACCGTTGCCACCGAGAACACGTCGCGTAACCGTTCCATGGCAACATGACCAGAAAAATTGAAAGACGGGAAAGCGTTCGGTTGGAAGTTTTATAGAACCATGGTGTCTCCACAACAAGCCCTCCCTGGTTTATGATAGCAACATCTTTCAATCCCGCTGTTGTGTGTGCCATGAAGCAGCTTATTTTAGCCACATGATGCCATGCGAAACGGAGGCTTATTTGTTAGAAGCTGGATTTCAAGAAATGGGAGGTTAAACTTGTACTTTGTTACAGACCTCGTTCCTTTCACTCCTTTTCAGAATAGTTAACAAGGTTGCAACCCAGACGCTCATTTCAGCGAAATCTGATTCATGCTGGTCGAGCACCGTAGGCATTAAATTAGAGAGTTTCCTGCTCCCTCTGGCAAAAGGTGTCAAAGTGACAATGAGATATTCTCATGTCCACATGAAAACCAATGTGATCGTGCAAAGCAACTTGATTTAAACCAAATTTGACCACATTATTCAATGTGTTATGCTTTTCCATCATACGGGAATAACTGATTGCCCTTTAGATTCCTGCTATTTCATTGAATTGATTTCTTCATCTCCAAACCGCTGCTTCACTTAAAAGTTGCTTGCTCTCAGATAACAAAATGTAACTTTTCCACACCCTTGTCCATGGGATAACAGTCGACTGTGTCCGTCGTACCTCATCTTTGAAGCTTTATTGGATCTGATGTAAGCAGGTCAACTTTATATCAGAAGGTGGTATTCGTACTATTTGATGCGAAGTTCTGGACCCACTCAGAACTGTATCACTGTATTAGCTACCTTGAAACCAACTCATATATGTTGTTTTGGAGACATCAGAAAGAATTCAGCTCTTACTGCTAAGAAATCTGTCAATGCTCATGATTTGTTTATTCAGGAACCCATAAATTATGTAAGTTCAGATGTGACAACATAAATAGACATTCCGATTCAGTTCAGTTGAACAACTATGATCCGTGCACCGAAGTACGGTGGATCCAGTTGGCACGACTCACATCGAAAGGTTAACGATAAAAAGCAACAGCGACATAGGGGGGTTGAATGCAAATAGAAAGTTAAGAAAATGCTAGCAAGAAGGAAGTGATTTAAACTAAACAGAATGGAACGAAACTTAACAGTCAGTTACAAGAAAACGAATTCGAGGACGCCACTGACTGCGTGACTATCATGTCTGATGCGGTCTCCAACAATTGGTGTGGATCAACTCGAGGCCTCCATCCACGAAGACGGCACACACTAACTTGATCAAGTCTCTCAGTCAATTTCTTCATGCCACTATGCCACGTCATGGACTAGACACCCCGCGGTTTCGGCCAACTTGGTGGAGCCACGGCGGATAATGCGCCGCGGGGAAACGGATAGACGGGTATACGTGAAAGACATAACCTAAGCAACGCAGGCGACTAAGAGTTACCAAACACTCGTGGGAGGTGCTGGAAGGTTTGTTGTCAAAAACTAACATGCAGACCTATTAGTGGCTTTCATAAGCAATAGTAGTTCATAACCAAATACGTCATAGTTAGCACTGCATTTTACTTTCGTTTTCGGTGTACCGAAAGGCTCGGACATCGTGTGTTATTGTTTGTTAAGTAAAAGCCTAAGTGGAGACCAAGCTAGACGGGAGAACCCTAAGGGCAGAAGCTATGTTGCATCTGTGGGGGTTCGTAACAGCGACATTCAGAAATCTTGAGCGAAGTAGAAGTTCCTACTGGCGCGGGCACTTGGACAACTGAATGGTTATCACCGCAATTTACTTCCGCAAAAGATGCAAAACAATATCACATGAAATCAATTAGTAGTCCGTTGTTTTCCGATTCGTTCGTTGCACGCTACAGCAGCAGTGTCACTGTCAGCTGTTTTCGGACAAACAGTGGTGGGAGCTGCCGATCGACAAGAATAACATCGCGTAGCTTTAGTATGTGAGACCGTTGACTGCGCACGAGGACTAAGGTCCGATGCTCATCAAATCTCTCGTAATTGCGGAGGCAACATTACTTATCAATCCACCGAACACAACCGCCTCATATTCGCACCGTTTGCGGAGCCACTTGGGAATGTGTTCATTTATTCGGACACCTAGATTCCGACTAGTACGTCTACAGTTATATTTGAATTTTTATAAACTATATGACGTGTACTGCTTCGACACAGGGATCTTCACTGATCACTTAACTAGTGGTCCTGTGGTCACAAGCGTGCGTAGCTCTGCTGCATCGTATGTCTTTGTCATTTAGGCATTTACTCTGTCAGCGTTGACTTTCATTACGTTGTCACCTGTAAAAGATAGCTCAATGAAAACCGGTTTCTTTTGAGCCGTTATCTATCGACCGTCTTTCATCAACTCACTGAAGAGCTTTATGAATTGCAGTGGATAACCGTTAGACTGTAGCACGTCTAACAGCAGTTATTTCTCTGCTTGCAGTATGTCTGTGGTGCAATTCATACGAGCTCGGTGGAACAATGTTTGAAGTAAATAGCGCTTATGATGGATTGGTGAGAAACTATTAAATGTTAAGTATTGATCCGTCCCAGTCTCCTTCCGGTGCACTGATCCAGCCATCTACTCATCGTGTGAGCGGTATGTCTAAGTATGGAAGACAACTGTCGTGCCCTGTCTCACCTTCCACAGTAAAATTCTATTGTACACCATTGAGCTCTTTGGGTGCAAGTGTAGTGTTTCCATCTGAATACATGCTTGACAGTATATCACCAACATAGCGTTTATATAAACTTGCGGACTTGATGATGTTGTGTAGTTACTCTTCCTTGATATTGCCCTAATCTGTGACAGCTCACAAACGTGCCAAGCGGCACTGGACAGATTAGCATCAGCTGTCCATCACTTCGGGCTTTGCTTCGCACCCTTGAAGTGCAAAGCGTTCCTCCAAGGTTGGTCTGGACCGCCTTCTACGCTGACCGTTGGTGGGGACCACCTAGAAGTCGTTCTAAAATTCAAATACCTAAGAGGTTGTGTCAGCGCCCGTGGGATTGAAGATGAGATCACGAACCGTATAGCAAAAGCTCGGGGCGCTTTTGCTAACCTTCCCCACTTATGGCACCTGCGCGACACCACCCTTGCCCTGAAGGGCAGACTGTACAGTGTAGCGGTACGTTCGACCCCAATGTACGGTTGTGAAACCTGACCCCTTAGATCAACGGACACAAAGAGGATAGTTATTTGCGACCATCGGTGCCTCCGTAATATAGCGCACATCTGGTGGGAACACCGCGTGAGTAACGCGCGTGTTCGACGCCTTGTTTACGGCACGGGAGAAGGAAATGAACGGCTCAGCACCGTTATTTCACGCACCAGGCTCCGATGGCTCGGCCACGTGTTACGCATGCCAGCCCAACGACTCCCGCGACGTGCACTGTTTGCGCGCCGGGGGTGTGGATGGAAGAAGAGGAGGGGTGGTTAATCGATGATGTGGTCCAGAGGAATGAAGGTCCTCACTTCGTAGCTGCCCTCGGTTGGAGCCTCTCGGCTCCCTTGTTGGGGTCCGAAAGATGATGAACAGGTTTGGTTGGATATACCTGATGAGATGGCTAGGGGCCGACCTCAGTGACGCTTGTGCTGTGAGTTTCTTTGTCCCAACCCATCCCTCTTAGTCTCCAACTCCAAACACGATCTCACTACTTAGCCCTATATAACTTTTATGGTAATTTTTTGCTGTATGGTAGCCGGCTGGTAGCTTACCGGAACGATGCCCGTTCGTTACGGATAGCTCAGTCGGATTGCACCAGTTGCATTTTTTCTCCTTTTTTGTATTGCGGCACAGTATCTGAGGTGTTTTCCACCGCTAGATAATGAGTATGATGATGGTGATCCTCTTCAATGATGACCATGAATACTTTCGCCAGCAAGGGCTCCTTCCTTCAAACTTTGTTCCGTCGAGATCGTATGATTTGAACCACAGACATACTGCAATCAGAGAAATAACTGCTGTTAGACGTGCTACAGTCTAACGGTTATCCACTGCAATTTAGAAAGCTCTCCAGTGAGTCGATGAAAAACGGTCGATAGATAACGGCTCAAAAGAAACCGGTTTTCATTGAACTGTCTTTTACAGGTGACAACGTAATGAAAGGCAACTCTAAAAGAGTAAATGCCTAAATGACAACGACACGATGCAGCAGTGCTACGCATACTTGTGACCGCAGGACCACTGCTTAAGTGTTCAGTGAAGACCATGCGTCGAAGCAGTACACGTCATATAATTCATAAAAATTCAAATATAACTATGGTGACAGCTACATTGGACGTACTAGTCGGAATCTAGGTGTCCGAATAAATGAAGACATTCCAAAGTGGCTCCGCAAACGACGGGAATATGAGACGGTTGTGCTCCGTAGATTGAGAAGTAAGGTTGCCTTCGCCATTACAAGATATTTGATGAGCATCGGTCATTAGTCCTCATGTGCAGTCAACGGCCACACATACTCAAGCTACTCGATGCTATTGTTGTCGATCGGCAGCTCCGACCACTCTGTGTCCGAAAACAGCTAACAGTGACACTAAGCCTACCGTGGTAGCGTGCACCGCACCAATCGGAAAACATTTGGTCAATAACTGATTTCATGTGACATTACTTTGCATCCCTTGTTAGTTTCATGTACTTGACCGATGAGTATGGGCGAAATAACACTTCATGCTAGAATCTTCGTCTTCTTGCATGTATATTTGGAATTATGAAGGAAAATTAGTGTTTCAAATTCCACAGAAGAGTTAAAAGTATAGAAAAAACTTGCTAGCTAGACTTAAACAATACAACATCTTATTGTTATCAAAGATTTCGTTATGCATCGTAGTGCGTTAGGACTTTGTGGGAGATCAAGGGATTGAACGACCACGAGATGCGCCAGGACGACGTCGATGAGGCCTGGAATTGGTCGGTGAGGAACGCGCTGCCATTCAATGTGGACAGGTGCCGAGTTGTTTACAACGACCACCAACATGCCTACACCTACAGGCTCGGGGTGCATGGTCTGGACACCACCACTTAGGTTGGTGACCTCATTGTGCTGGTACAGGATATCCTCCGTTGTTCCAGGCAGTCAGCGTCAGCTACAAAAAGAGGTAACCAGAACATTGGCCTCTTGCGTAAGTCACTCGAGATTTTGTATTCATCTATCTTCTTTCTGATACTCAAAAGCTTATGTGCATCCCAACGTCAAACACACAATCCAGACTTAGCAACTCTGAGTAACGCGTGACCTTGCGGCAGTCGATAATCCACAAGGTCGAGCAACGAAAAGATGTCAAAGCTTTGCGTTACTGTGCGTACCAGGAACTGTGAAAAGTTTATATTAGCATATTAAATACCGGAAGAACACAGTTTTGTGTATCAACACCTTCTGAGACTCATCCCAACCACCAACCTGAGAAGCAATAGCTTGAAATTAGGTCAACAAGTGAGTCGTCTAGATTGTCGACCAACTTATTTCTTCCTCTACCAACTCTGGAACAACATGCTGCATTTCCGAATTGGTACTTGATATACCTGGCTTGGAATCTGATTGCGATGAACAAAACAAAATTATACCCTCCATCGAAAAGCGGACAACGAATGCACATAGAAAGTTTTGGCTAGTCGGTTAACTGAGTGTATAATCTGAATGCATCAGTGTAAACTGTCGACCACCAGAGTCATCAAACTTACAGGTTTCCGTTCACTCTCATCTAAGGTTATTTAATGAAGAGTTCGCTCACCAAGTACCACGAGACAGGTATTGAGGTGATACCTTCGTGAATGTTACTGGGTGTAAAAATTATGCGGACAACATCTTGCTCCCGACAAGTCACGTCAGACTGAGACAAGACATGACTTTTATGCACACATGAGGGAGCCAACAAAGTTGGCAGTGGTCGCCGTTTTCCACTTTCAAGGAATTCCGGACAGACACGCTTTCGTTGATACGTTACGGACCTATTGTTTTACTTACGTTCTGTTTTTCTTACGATCAGTACCCCCGCTGAAAATTCCTCCATCACGGGTGCGTAAAAGCGCATTTTTGACCTGACCAGGCGGTACAGTAAAAGCCGACAGCAAGCTCTGAAATAGATCCATCATTTAGTAGGCGCTCCACACTTTCAAAGTGAAGTGTTGATGCAAGACTATCCTTTTCTTTGTATCCGCTGGCACTTGGTGGCGAAAGATTGGATATGGAGGATCATTTCAACTATGTAATCAGTTACACTGATAAAAACGGACTCACGAAAGCCGGAATAACGTTCATGAATCCGACACAACTACAGCGTTGAAGGTAGTGTCAGCGGGATCATAATTGGATCTGGTATCCTCCGTATGGGTGAGGTTGGTCCACCTACCTGAGGGCCAGAAACATTTTCGTATCGTTGATTACAGCTGTTTATGCAGTATCCTTGTGTCGGGTGGCATCAGGGTGGCCGCAACGATAGGGTTCGCATGCCAGGGTTACACAGTGGTGTTCAGATGAATTAGTTCAACGCATGTTACTAAGTAGTCTATATCAGGAATGCTAGCTCCCGTATAAGCAACTGAGGTGATTTCTGCTGGATCTATGACAGTACACTGCTCGAGTAGATCGTTGACTAGTAAACAGAAAATGAATTTATTGATCGGTAATCGCATTACATTTGGTCTACTTTGCCTTTCGGACTTGGATCCATACGGACCACCTTCTTCTCAGCCTGACGTCAAAATGGAAATGGCAGGAATTTCTCAGCAGTGGATCGTATGCCTTCACCTCCCCCGGAATCCTTATCTGAAGTATCTGTGATGCTACGAGATAAGATGGATTAATACAGAGGACAGTGATAGCCGCAAGAAAGCTGCCACTTCGACACCACCCTGTAAGTAAACATTGGTCACCTGCTTTTGATCTTGGGTTGTTGACAAGTTGTTGGCACCTTGACTCTGAATGTTTGCTTAGGACATTCAGGTTCCACACTAAGCTCACCAAATCCCCTTCCATTGTTTCACATTAGCATTGTCATTAGGGTTGCAAGGCAATAAATTCTCAGTACAAACTGCTGATGAACTGATGTCGTTGATAAACGACCACGTAGACAAACCCAACCGAAATATTAGAAAACCGGGTGAGGCTCCGTTTCGCATAAAAATTAGTAAAATAGAACGGCAGTGAATGGCTAAGAAATCACATGACATACAAAAACTGGGTCTTTAGCTATATATGTTCAAAATGATGGGAATTCAGCGAAAAATGACCAAAACGCAACTCACCTGGCCACGGCAACGAATCGAGATTGTTGGGAACTCAGTCACATTCGCCAGTTCCGGTAGCCAACCGTAGACCTGGGAGAGGAACCAAAGGAAAGTGATTATATTGATATGGTGGATTTATAGTACTTGATCACGTACAAAGTGAGAGCATGGCCAAATCAGGCGAAGAAGCTGCAGTTCTTTGGTGATCATGACGATAACCATCAAGCACTATGTGTCGAGTTCCATCCCTAGCGCTGGTTATATTTATCTGGTGAGTCCAAACCAGGACGAAACCGTCGATGGTGGAGTGCAGGGATGGGAGAGAGACACATCGAAACATTCCAACCCGAAATCCTAGCCAAACGAGTTCCAAGACAAGTTCCGTTCGAACGCATGTGGATGTCAGACACCCAGTTAATACAATTCGCTGTCTAAGTGCACAGCAGTAAGCTCACGTGGCAATGGCTTCGTGTGGAGATGAAAAGATTTGCACAGACACAACCGTCCGCATATCACGTTGGAGTAAGGCTTGCTCGTTTAAAGTAGACTTCAGTTATATGACTCGTGGAGTATTCTATGAATCGTGTTCAAGTAAAGAAATAAACGAATAATATATTCCTCGATAGTGCGCGGCACAGTCCAACTGACTGGCCTAATCAAAATTTACAGTGGGATTGCATAAAACAAGTAATCGTTCGGATTTTTGGTGTCAATGACAAGTATTACTAAGCTTAAGCAAATTGTGAACAATTCCAAATGCAGGTATAGCCAGATATGCAAATTAAGTACTGCGGGCAGCCGTGGACCCGTTCCCATGCAGGGTATTCGCTGGAAAGTTTTCACCCGCATTCCCACACTCCATCCGACTTTGTGCCGATGTGGCATACTAGCAAGTAAGCCATCACGATCTAATTAACTCATTTTTACGGCTGCTGTCAAATGCACACAGTTTGGGCGATCAATCCACCCAGCACGCTCCATCATTGGGTTCTTTCGAGCGTGGCACTTTTTATACTCCAGTGAGTCAATTTTTAATGGTTTTGAACTACTCAAGTATCCGGGAAGGGACAGGGGGTGACAAGACGAATGGATTAGTCTAGACTGCCCGCAGCTCTGCGGAGCCAAATCATGATTACCAGATACTGAAAGAGTGCCACGGTTGACATCTATCATACGTGTCGTCCTTAGGTTGTGAAGGGACAAAAATTCCACCCACTTTCATTCCCGAATTATGCCTATTACCTCATTGAATCTAGCTGATGTTAAACGACCAACCGCAATGAAACGAAAGAACAGCCTATTGACTGTCTTTCAAAGGTCAAGAGGATCATAGTAGCATTGGGAAGACTATGTGACGAGCATGAGAGATAGGACAGTGTACATGATTTTCACACTTTTTGCACTCTAATCCCAAAGTAAGCAGGCGGTAGGAGCATTCATTCTAGATAAGCTCAATGTGCAAAAGAGGTCTTAACGGATTCGGGATATTAAAAGAGAGCTTCACAGTAACACTACCAAAGCTAAAACACACGGTGTGCAGAAATTTATATGGGCTCTGTGGTGCATAAACCCCATCATCAGCCCAATGTTTGCATTCCCAGCATTGACTGTCCACACGTATGCGCTTGTAGGTCTGTCTATCGCTCACCCACCTAGTAGCGTGTTGCTCATAGCTACATGATTGCCACAACACACAACACGTGCCATTTGCTGGACGTGTTCCACTACTTTTGCGTCGTTACGGCTACGAGCCATTATTACATCCGCAAACCTTGCGTTGGTACCGCACGCGTGGACTTTAACAGGCACAATTAAAGGTCTTCTACCACTGAGTCTGAATTTAACAGGCCAATTGACCAGGTCGAGTTGATTGCTGTTGATAGCAGCGAGATGCAAGGTCTTGGTAGTAGCCATTCAGTATGGCACAAATGCGCTGGCAATCATGATGGTTAATTGTAAATCGAAAATTTCTATAATGCTAGTATTCTATGCAGCGGAATATATGGCACTCTACTTAAACCATGGAAAACTGTCTTTTAAGTACTGTGTGATTGCAGGCAAACGCTCTCCCACTTTCAAAAGGTACTTTGGTCACACAGGCTATTTTGATTCACACAAACCGTTCATAATGGTTCATGGTGGATACATAGCAAAAGAGAGATTCATCGAAATGCCTGTACGCAGCAGAGCAACTCAGTCATACACCCAAAAACAAGTACCATTATGTTGGGTAGTACAACGTCCTTATCCCAAGTAGTCGGATGCCAACAACGATTACAAATGAAGGATTTTTGTATAACCCACTTGAGGGTCCAGAAATGTGCCGAATTATAACATTTTAACAGTTATGAATATTATCAAAGGGTTGATCATAGAACGAGCTGCAGTTTTTCAAAAACGCTGAAAGATAAACGACAGAAAATAGGCTAGCCTGTCATTGCCAACCATTGTGGCAGTTTGGGGCATACCGGTAACTTTATGATATTCAATTTGGTTGGAACATGCAGTAATACTTCCACGTAGGTACGGATGGCATTTAATGACATCGGATCGTAAGTAAGGTTGGTATAATGGTAGATTGTTAATACATACTGTCCGATCTGCACCAAAAGGTCTACTGCCTTACGTCAAACATTGATTCATGCCAGCAATGCATATTTAGATATGACAGATTTTGAATAAAACAATCGTCGGACACATGCTATTTAATTATTGTGATTGTTCATGTTGCAATCGGGAACTAATAGTATGGACACATTTCGAGAATCCATGTATTTGACCAAGTTGGGTAACCGGCCTGAAGTTGGACAACCGTACTGAGTCAGCCTATGATGTCAAATACTAAAGCTGCTCTGACCATGACGGAGTGTCTAATACGGTGACCGATAGTAGTTGATCGATTAACACTATTATCAGCTTCCCGCGAAGAAAAGTTTTAATGGCATGATATTCTTGACGGTCTTCTGACACTTCGACTGTTGCAACTACAAGGGAATTGGAGTTGTTGCTGTCCCTTATTTGGAGCTCGGAATATTTGCTGTGCGCCATCGTTGGTTGCTGCGTCAACTGAAGGCTCTTCGGCATTCTGGCACGTGTCGACTGGAGAAGCCTGAGGATGACGATTTTATATATATATATATATATATATATATATATATATATATATATATATATATATATATATATATATATATATGACACGCGTGATCAATTCTACACTGAGCTATCCTCCGTGATACGGTCTGTGCCGAGGAGCGACCGACTATTTCTGCTGGGTGATTTCAACGCGCACATTGGGCGTGATGCATCGGTGTGGACAGATGTTTTCGGTCCGCATGGCACTGGTTCAGGGAATGCGAACGGTGACAGGCTGCTCTCACTGTGTGCCACACACGGCCTGACGATCACGAACACTCGGTTTGTACTGAGTGCGAGTGATATAGCAACTTGGACGCACCCACGGAGTGGTCACGCTCGCCTGCTCTAATATGTCATCATATGTTAGCGTGATATACGTGAAGTGCGCATGACATGTATACTGCGTGGAGCTGAGTGTGGCACTAGTCACAAACTGGTGAGGGCCAAACTGTACATATATTCTCGTAAATCTATGCATTGCACTCTCGCCGTGAATCGGCGTAAATTTAACCTTCTCTCCCTCGGTACTGTGGAGAAGCGTATTGAGCTGGAGAAGGCGATGATGTGGTATGTATAACCACAGTGGGCGACCTGTGGCACCACATTCGCGACCAGCTGACAGCTACTTCCAAATGGACCATCGGGCGTGTAAACAGTAAACGACCGGATTGGGTTGATGAGAACAATGCGACGATGGGCGCATTGTTGTCAGAGAAGAATGCAGCATTTGCTGCACATGCCGCAGACCCCAGTGACTTGAGAAGAGTAGTCAGTTACGCAAACTTCCACGGTGACTGACCCGAGAGCTCCGTCACATTAAAAATGCATGGTGGACCGAAAAGGCAAAGCAGATGGAATGCTACGCCGAACGTCGCCAACACAAGGAATTCTTCGAATCCTTGAAGGTGGTGTATGGGCCGAGATTGGAGCCGCTGAGGACGCTAATCGATGGTAGTTCAGGCGCTACCTGAACACAGACTGCAGACATAATGCAGGTCTGGCGGAAACACTTTGACTCTCTCTTAAACAACCGTTCAGTAATCGACTGGCCTACATTGAACTACCTGAAGCAACACGATGTGAAGGCGAGTCTGGTGGACACGCTGACACTGGATGAGACGCAAAGAGCACTTGCTCAGCTGCGAAACGGCGTGCCGATGTTGAGGGGATCCAGCCTGAAGTATTGAAAAACGGCGGACTTACGTTGTTTACTGCGCTGCACCACTTGGTGCAACGCGTATGGATTGAGGAGGAGGTGCCTCATGAGCTGAAGGATGCCCTTACGCTACCACTGTACAAGGGTAAAGGGAGCAAGCAATGTTGCACGAATTATCGTGCCATCAAATTGCTGAGTTGTGTGAGCAAGGTGATTGCCCGAATACTGCTCAACCGCCTCGTCAGTCAGGTTGTGAATGCAAAGGTGGCTGAAGAGCAATTTGGATTCCGTTCGCGTCGCATTACTATAGATATGGTGTTTTCGGATCATCAGTTGCAGGAGAAGTGTAGAGAACGACACCAGCCATTGTACTCGCTTTGTGTTGATTTCACCAAGGCATTTGGTACAGTGAGCTGCGAGGCATTGTGGCTGGTGTTGGGTAAGTTTGGTTGCTCGCGTAAGTTTGTAAGTTTAATTGCATTTCTGCACAGTGGTATGCGAACGAGGGGGCAACAGAGTGGACAGACCTCGGAAGTCTTTGCAGTTGTCTCTGGTGTGAAGCAAGGCTGTGTCTTATCTCCTGCCCTGTTTACTATATATCTTCATGCAATGTTGTCTTGTGCTTTTGATGCGGCTTGTGCTTACGGTGTTCGTGTGGAGCACCGTATTGATGGTGGGTTGCTGAACATCCGTCGTTTCGGTGCGAGAACTCTAGTCTGTGAGACAACTATCCGTATGTTGCTGTTTGCTGACGACTGTGCGTTGTTTGCACACAGCGCGGATGAGTTGCAGCACATGACTAGTGCTCTGGCTTCGACAGCGGCCAAATTCGGGCTCACTATCAACACAAGAAAAACTGTGTGTCTCTTTCAGCCTTCACCGGAGGTGCAATCTTCAATATCGCCGCGAATCAGCATTGGTGCTGAAGTATTGGCAACCACCTCACGCTTTTGCTACCTTGGGTGTGTGATGTCGGTTGAGCAGCAGATACATAGTGAGCTCCGTATCCGCGTGTCGAAGGCAGCGGCGGCATTCGGGAAGCTACAGTACAGAGTGTGGAGCAACCATCAGCTTAGCATTGGCACGAAGATGATGGTGTACAAATCCATGGTGATGTCAGTTCTTCTATACGGAAGCGAAACGTGAACGATGTTAGGGTGGGATGTGCGATATCTCGAGCGGTGCCATCAGCAGTGTTTGCGGCGGATTATGCGCATCGGTTGGTGCGACAGAGGGTTGTGCCGAAGTGGAATGTCTGCAGTGGACTGCATACAATTTCTGAGATATCTGAGGAGGCTCGGTCATGTGTGGCATATGGATTCGAGGCGGATACCGAAGCAGCTAGTATATGATCAGCTGAGTATTGGGAAGCGGCATGTGGGGAAACCAAAGTTACGTTAGCAGGACATGAACAAAGTGAGCCTTTCACATTCTAATCTTGATTGCAGGTCATGGGAATCGAAGGCGGTTGATCAGCTGGCATGGCGCGATCTGATCACGAAGGCAGTTGCCGCGGTGCAGGAGATAGCCGTCGTGCATGCAGAGTAGAAGCGGCGAGTGCGGAAGCGACAGGCACCGATGAGTTGTACACCACTGCTGTCGAGGGCATTTTGCTTTAGCACATGCGGTCGCGAGTGCCAGAGTCAGGCAGGCCTAGTGAGCCGTCAGCAAGGCCACGTGGGGCCACCACCGATATGTGTTCCCACAAAGTATGTGAACATCCTTCGTGCTCTAAACTCGAACATTACAGGCCACGTCAGGGTCTCCGGTGACCTATCGGATAGCTTTCCGACCACAAGTGGCATCCGTCAGGGTTGTCCGATTTCCGCAATATTTTCAATTTCGTCGTGGATTTTATCACGGAGTGTTCCCTTGTGGAATCTCACGATGTATGCATTGAGGTTCTGTCTGGTTAAACTTTAGTTGATCTTGATTATGTGGACGATATCGTCTGGCTTTTCGCTTATTTTGCGGTGACACAATCAACCCTGATTAGCCTTTCTAGAGTGGACACATTATTTGGTATGCACTTTACACCTTTAAAGTGCGAAGTGTTGCTGCAGGACCACTGGCCATTTTATGAATCCTTGACCCTTGCTAACGAAGAACTCGAGGTGGTTGATCAATGCACTTATCTTGGCAGCTGCATCAGCAATGATGGGAGCATGGAAACTGACGTCAGCTCAAGCATTGTAAAATCCAGAGCTGCCTTCTTGAAACTGCGGCATCTTTGGCAACAGAAGAGAGTTTCCATCCTTCTTTAAGGCCGTGTATACAAGCCCACAGTGAGGCCAGTCCTGTTTTACGGTTGTGAGACTTGGCCCCTTCGGTCTGAAGTGCTGAGGTGCCTTCAAGTGGTTGATCATCGTAGTCTGCGAAGCACTGCTGGTGTCGGACGGCACCAGCTCGTCCGCAACGATGATGTGCGTAGCCCAGTACTAGATAGTGATAATCATGTTAGCTCCCTGGAAGAACAGATAGAACTGAATAAATTGCTTTGGTTCGGGCACATGCTACGTATGCGTGGTCACGTTCTGCCCAGGAGGGCCTTGTTTAGTCTGATAGATGTAGGGTAGCGCAAGGTTCGACGTGAACCGAAGTTAACTTGGCCGAGGGAAATGAAATCATTGGCGACCAAACTTCATGCCGTTGGTGCGCCTCGCCTTCCGGACTGGATTCCACATGACTCGCCTTGTGCTTGGCTCGAGACTTTACAGGACATGGCTCGCAATCGACATCAGTAGCGCGTCTGCTGCTGACTCCTAGTCGAATTGCCTGTTTAAAGTGTGTTGGGTGCTGAGTTATCTGCCTAGTAATGGCTGATGATGACGCGTGGCAGTGAAGGCCGCAAGGAAGATATCTCGCTGATGCCGCCTTATCTTTGCAGGATAGCCAGCTGTTTGTTACGGTATGTTGTTAACACAAGATGTAGACGCCTTGGCCCAGAATGCTTGCTTTGAGCATTAAGGTTTTTAGGTAAGTCTCCCTTCTCTCCTGCTTATTATTTTTATTCCATAGTCATCCTGGTTGTATGGCAACGAAACATCAGTTCAAATGGCTAATGTAGTGCTGTTGTTGACGATGATGATGACCACCGAAATGGCGACGGATCCTGCATAGAAGGTAGGCTGAACCGGCGCAGTGTTTGTAGGTACGCTGCATCCGATCTACTAACCGCATGCTTGCGTGCTGATTTGCTTTATTTCAGGTGAAGGGTTTGCTAAATCGTCCTAATGCTTTGTTATCTCATATCAATGTCTACCTGAACTATCTTCTATTAACTGGCAAATGTTTCTCAAACTGCTTTAGTTAAGTTTGAGAAAAGTTTAGCTTTTCTGGCATTTTCTTAAAATATATTTTCTGATGTCTTGAACTTAACGCATATTTGTTCATAAGCAATTTACTTCATATGCTCAATTATTGAACAGTTGTGTCACCGTATCTGCACGCAGTATTCAATTTAGTTTATTTGATATTGTCGTTTTAAGTGTTTGGCTATTGCTTGATATCTCCGGTGTGGCTGCGCTTGATGTGCATGTTGACAAGGTGCCTACCTGTCTACTAGCTACTACCTTGTCCATACTGGCTCCAGGAGACAGTTGGTCGTTGCTGAAAGGGAAGGGGTGCACGGTCCTTGTGGCCGTGCTAGGCTCAAAGAGTGGTTCCATGCACTCAGTGTAAAGCGGACTAGAGTCCAGGCACCGCCTTATGCGTGATTCATTCCCAAATACAGCGTGCATGTGTTTGCCTGTGGAGGAGTGTTGGTCGGCTCAATTGATGAAACATGGCTCCCATCCACATGCCTCCCAGTCTTACTTTTTCAGGTTTACACGGGATATGGGGTATGTGGATGGAACTGTGGGTGGTACAGCGCAGGTTACTGTAGGTGCAGGCATCCTGTGGCTATTCACAGCTATATATATATATATATATATAATGTGAGGCAATCCCTTTTTGCTAGCAGCCAAGAACAGTTGAAGTTTTCACAGTCCGAAGCTTGTTGACCAGCCAATGAGGGCTTGGCTAATGTTGACGTTTCACTTTGAAAGCTACCAATGAAGATGGTGTAACCTGAAGCTTGCCAGTAAGCGCTGGGACTGTTTATTCGGCCCCTGTATTTGAATGCATACACTGCTTGTTCAATACAGTTTCTAGTTGGAAAACCGGCCAGTCAGCTTGCGCAGTAGCAGCAGGTTATCGGTAGAACCAGCGGAAAACCGAACAGATTTTGGCGACGGAAGTGAACTAACTCAGAATGTCAATCTCATCAGAAGACCTGAAGGCTATTTTATTGCAATAGCAACAGGAGTTTAAAGCTGCACAGCTGCGAATGATTTAGATTCTGGCCCGAAGGTTATCCGTTTAGTCTACACCTATCCAGAACACTTGTAACCCTTTACCGGACGCAGTGATCAGCAGCGTTAGTGAGCTAATTTTTGATCATGATTCCGGACTAATAATCGATGCTATGTTCTGGCGCCATGAAGATGTTTTTAGGACAGTTATCAAGTCTCGATGAAGCAGCAAAATTCATCTGTTATTATGAAAACTGGGAAAGGTCGAGCATGACAGAAATCTCAATTACATTTTGCCCAAGAGCTTTGATAACAGTTGTTCAGCGCATAGAACTGTTTGGAGACCATTCGTCACTTTTCAATGATTGGTACAATTGTTTGAAGCTTTGCAAGGACGACACTTTATTGCTCCTGCGGTGACATTAAAGCTCGATTAGCAGTAATTTATGCTGAAGTCACTTATGAGTTAGTTCCAATTTTTAACCAGGAACTAGATCGCTTGGAGAATACCGGGGTAGTTCATGCAGTGAACTACTCCCCTTGGGCTGCTCCAATGGTAGTAGTCAAGAAGCTGAATGGCAAAATTCGAATATGTGCTTACTTCTCATAAGACCACAATGAAGCGCTAAACTCTCAGTAGTATCTCTGCCGATTCCAGATGAGTTGTTCTCTAAACTAAATGGGGTCGTTGTTTTGCAAAACTGGATTTATCGGGTGCTTATCAGCAAGTAGAAGTTGATGAGTCATCAAGAGAATCGCTGACGATTAATACGTACCGGGGATTTTCTCAGTACCGTCGACTTCCGTTCTGGGTGAAGTCCGCGCCAGCAACATTTCAGCAAATCATGGATACGATGCTGATAGACGTAGACGGTGCTGTCGCATATCTGGATGACATCCTTGTTGTCGGAGCAAATGTAGATGGCATCTTTAAAAAGCTGCACCTGGTATTTGATCGTATACAACGGAATGGATTAAGGCTACACCCCGAGAAATGCACATGCCCCATGGACTCAATTACTTTCCTCGGTTTCATAGTCGACAAAGACAGAAGACGCCCGAATCCAGCGAATATCAAAGCTATTAAGCAGAAGCCCCGCCTAAAAATGTCCCCAAGCTGAGGTCCTTCTTAGTTCTCACCTGTCACTACAGTAAATTGCTGCCTGACATGCACAGTGTAGGTGGACCGCTTAATGGACTGCAGATCAAGGACAAACGCTGGCACTGGTCCGAAGGTGGTCAGAAATATTTTGGAGAAGAGGGTGTTAAGTTCTGACCACTTGCTAACTCATTTCGACCCTACACTTCAAATCGTGGTGGCGGCAGACGTTTCGAACTATGGCAAAGCAGCGGCTATCCAACAAAACTTTACCGATGGTTCAGAAAAAGCGATTAAAAGTGCAGCTCAATCATTGTCACCAGCCAAACGGAATTACGGGCAGATAGAGAAACAGGTTTTGGGGATAGTATATGTAGTAAAGAAACGTCACGAAATGCAATATGGAAAAAGGTCCACCCTACTTATTGACCACAAGCCCCTCTTAGCAATATTCGGTTCAAAGCCTGGTATATCCGTCGACATCGCGAACGGACTGCAGTGTTGTGCCATGTTTGTGCTCGGTTATGATTTTGTGGTGAAGTAAAGGGCTACAAAGAACACTGATCCAGCGGATGCACTTTTCCGACTACTGAAAAATTGGTATCACAAACAGAAAGAATCCACAATCGCAGTGATCTCTTGAGAATCGGAGTTGAAACAATTATTGATGAAGAGCTATAGGAATCTTCCTGTGAGGTTCGAAATGGTTCGTGAAGCGTCTGCGCAAACTTCTATTTTACGTCAGTCAAGTAAATTCCACACTACTCGGTGGCCGAGAGTCAATCTAGCCGGTGGTTTACAAATTTTGTCCAGGAGGAATGATGAGCTTTCAGTCATTAATGGGTGTTTACTTCTGTTCGAATGAATTATCATTCCCAAAAAGCTTAGTCAGAAAGTTCTCCGGCAATTTCAACGATGTCATCCTGGAATCAATAGAGTAAAAAGCATTGCACATAGTTTTATCTACTGACCAAACATAGATTAGGAACTCGAACAACGGGCAAAGTCATGTACTATATGCGCACTTGTCAGTAAGGTACCCAGGAAGGCCAAACTAGCTTCATGGCCGATGGCAGCGAACAATGCGCACATCGGTCAGGCGAGCGTGGTGGTTGCAAGGTCAAATGAGCGGTCGGCGTGGTCGCGCGGTCTGTGTGATGGGTAATGCAGCCGCACTGGCTGACAAGGTCACAAGGAATGTCGAGTGACTGCAACCTGAACAGAGCGCTGAACACAGATTCCTTCACAGCTGTGTTGAGAAACACTGGATCGGAGTAAGCTTAGGCTTTTCGGCCTGCCTCGAGAATTCTGTATCGAATGGTGTCACACAGAATGGCAATCGGCTCAATACGATTGAATTAAACGCTTGCGCTTAATCACAGATGCCAGTGAAAAACGCTTATTGATGGCACAGCCTCTAATCGTAGGAGATATTTCCACGTATGATGGATCACTGTGTAGAGCTGGTAAATCCGGTTCGAATGAGCGTACAGTGACAACGCTGCGAGAAGATGGAGAGAGGATAGAGGGAAATAATCCAAATGAACCAGTAGCACGCACGTCACGCGTGTGTGAGGATGACCTTGAAGCCATGGGAATGAGTACACACTGATTTCTTTGGACTCGTGAATGGTCAGCAGTATCTGGTCATTGTCGGCTCCTTCAGCAAGTAGTCTGATGTCTACTGCATGGAGCATGCAACAAGTTGTGCAGCAATTAATGTTCTTAGAAGACTTTTCAATCAACACGGATTACCTGAAACCTTAGTCACCGACAATGGTTCGCAGTTTACTTCGTCCCAGTTTGCCGAGTTTTGCGCACTGAATGGCATCACGCATCTATACTCACGGCCGTTTCACTCCCAATCAAATGGACAAGCAAAACACTTTGTTGACACGTTTAAGCGCAGGCTACTGAAGATGAGGGGGAGCAAAACTGCGCAATAGACACTGGACGCTTTCTTGCTAGTAGATAGTTCAACCTCGAACCCCCAGGTGCCAAATCACATGTTGACAGCAGAGGCACTAATGAGAAGAAAGCTCCGCACTGTGAATTCCTTGTTGTTTTCGAGGCGTAGTATTCCGCAAAGAAGGAACACGCAATGAGCGACACAAATCACAAACACGTCAATTTTCCCCAGGACAAGGTATTTTTGACAGTGATTATCGTATGGGAAGTCCTCAGTGGGTGATAGGATCGATCCGGAGAAGACTTTGTTTGATACTTTATGAAGTCGGAGTGGATACTTTGATTTGAATGAGGTGTGTTAATCAGCTGCTAGCAATGAGCATTCCGGCAAGCACTAGTAATCGACTGCTACCGCCAGATATTCTACTGACCAGTTTCGATATGTTGGCAAATATCCAGAACGCTTCGGACGCACATCGCACAGAGGTTCCAGAAGAGCCGAAAATGCAACAACGGCACCGGACTAATCGAGTATGGAGAGCCGTCATCAGAATATAGTTGGATTCAAAAAGGACGTCGTATGTTAATTTTCGCGAAGGTATTAAGGGAGGTGACGCCCTTCTCCAGCTGCCAAGAACAGTTTCCGCTGACGTAGACTGAGGCGTATTGTCTAAGCAATGAGAGAATGGCTAATGATGACGTCTCACGTTGAACGCTACCAACGAGGATAATGTACCTTGTAGCCTGCCAGTGAATGATAGTCATTCCTTTAATAACTCTTTATTCGACCCCAATATTTTCTTGTATAAACTGCTTGCCGGGTGCGCAATACAGTTTCCACCTGAGACCTTTGTTTTCTAAAATGTGACATCAGCCGGTCAGCCTGCGCAGTAGCAGCAGGTTATCCGTACAGTCAGCAGAAAAAACAACACTATACATATACATATATACGTATGTATGTACATGATCAAGGTGTTGGGAATCAAAGGGAGTTGGTAGACCCGAATGGCGTGAGCTACTCTAGATGGCTGTTGCCCAAGTGCAACGGAAAGCACTATTGCATGCGGAGGAGAAAAGTTAGATACGGAAGCGACAGGCGCCATTGGAGTCTACCCCATTGACGTCAAGCGCACGATGCTGTAGTACATGTGGTCGTGAGTGCCTGAGCCAAGCTGGCTTGGTAAGCTACCAGCGTGGCCACGTTGGCCAACATTCAAAAAACGACGAATAATCTGATTATCTAAGCATAACAAGCGCAGCGACTGGTGGGTACGCTGAGTTCGCATTTATTCCATTTACTATCCCAGGAGAGTCAGACAGTTGGTGTAGTACGCGTGCTATATCGTAGTTGCAGTCAGTCAGCACATGTGCCTGCATGCTGACCTTCTTGCAGTGCAGGGTTTGGTTTTTGTTTGATATCCCCGGGGTGGCTGTGCTTGACTTGAATGTTAACAAGGTACCTCATGATCATTCATCATTATGCACGTTAGCTAGAGGTGGGAAACACCTCAGCTACTGTGCCGCAATATATAAAGGAAAAGGAAAATAAATACAACCGTTGCATGTCAATTGAGATACCAGCAACGGATAGACATCGTTCCGGTAAGCTACCAGCCGGCTACTAGGCAAAGCCGGGTACAAGGGACCTACCTGTTTGTTATCCTCCACTTCCTATACACTGTCATCAGGAGACGGTTATTCGTTGCTAGGAAGGACGTTGATGAAACGTAACGCCCATCCACATGCCTCCCGGTCTTATGCCTTCGGTTTTACACTGAATATGGGGTGTGTGGATGGAGCTGTGGGTGGTGCAGCGCAAGCCACGCATGGTCCCTCTGTAGACGCAGGCGTCCTGTGGCTGTCCCTTTGGAAACCACGGTAACAAGCAAATCCGGACACGGATGCCGCCAATTCATTTATACATATATACATTATATATATATTTATATATATATTTATGTTTGGCGGCATCCGGGTTCGGATTTGCCTGTCACTGTGGCCAGCCACAGGACACCTGCGCCTACAGAGGGACCATGGGTGGCTTGCGTTGCACCACCCACAGCTCCAACCACACACTCCATATCCAGTGTAAACGTGGAGGAATGAGGCCGGGAGTCATGTGGATGGGAGTCAGGTTTAATCGACGGAGCCGATCCACACTCGTTCAACAAGCAGCGTGGAAGCATTCCGGCCAAATTGGAAAATCGTGCACATCAGACGTACACAAGACGGTGGCTGGGCCGTAGCCCATTCTACACAAGATGGAACCACTCTTTGAGTTGGTGACCAAACATTTGCAGCACAATTGTTTTGCTCGGAGAACAAACGCAAATCAAAACAGTCAACCTGAGCTGCAAGTACTCCGATTTATCGCAAACATGAAAGCAACATTAGTTCGTCGTAAACTCACCTTGCTCATGTCTTGGTAATGCTATTTTCGGTTTACACGAGTGTCCCTGCATTAAGTTGTTCGTACAAAAGCTGCATGAGTATCCTCGTCGAATTCATTCGGTATACATTTATACATGGATTGGAGTCATCAATGCTCAATGGCAGTTCAAATATAACATATACACATCCATTTGTCCTGACTTAATTATGAACTGCCAGAAACTGACTAGATGCACATTAAACCTCATGAACAACAGTACTACAAACGTGCATGGGTTTTGTTTAGAGATCAGCTTAATAACCACTTTCGCAGGCATGAAAATAAGTACGCAATAGGAACTGTTGGTGTTTACTATAACATTTAGACGTGAAGAAAAATGACAGGCTTAAATGTTTGCCATCCATATTTGAACGACACCGATAAAGGGATAGTGAAACAACTGTCCTTAGTAAGGTTACCAGGTAGAATGATAAATAAACAAGTGGTACAGTAAAATAGTGTGTACTTATGTGCTGTCTCCTATATGTACAATATAGTTTGTGTAGCTGATTGGGGAGATCGCTCAGCGTGCGAATGCGATGGGGTGTTCATTGCAGGCTCTCCGTGTCGCCCACCGGTTCGGTCATCTGCTGCCAGAGGTACGTGCGGATTCTTAAGGAACGGTTATTGCGCAACCTTCAGCATTGTCAGATGGCAATACCACATAGTTGCTGCTTACGGCCTCGTTCGCACGATAACTACCGCAGTAGTAGATTAACTAAGTCCCGCTGACCACTGTCAAACATTCGGCTTTCCAAACAGTGTTTGCACTGTTTTTCAAGCGTCCAAGACGTAGCATGCCTGTCATCCAAGTACACATCCGTTTGTACATGCCACTGTGTACTCCGCTGTGGTCATAAGCTATTTGGGAACGATCTGCATCTTACGTCTCGGATGCGGCCAATCGTTGCTCCTAAAACGAACGTCGCTATGCACCGATTCCTTTCTCAGATAATATACTAAGACACTGACGTGCCATTACCGTTAGCATTACCTTTTTCTTAGTCTATCCAGAAAAGTGGTCAAGTCCAATTCAACTTATGATAGGCGTTTATGCGTTTCCGTCTTCGATCCGTTTGGTACTTGCGTTTTCATATACCCCGGTAAATTTAGTACGGCTGACAAACAACGGTAAATATAGTTATGCTCACTCTCAGTACTAAGCTGCAAAGCGGAGCATGAACTGTCGACCTCACCATAATCGATAGTCGGTTAATTGTTGGGATTGTCTACTTGCCACGGAATTTCCGGGGCAATTTCCCTTCGGATGCATAGTCCAACGTTTTCGCAAGAGGGACAATCGTTGAGCATTGTGTCCCAAATGTCAAACTTTATACTTTATACATACTGTAAACCGCCAAGCAATGGTAACCTTTTGATTCACGCGTATCCACGGAACTGGAAATATACACAATAATTTGCCACCATAGCATCGATCCGTAGCAACAACACAATTCCCTCGGAAACTCCGCGCTTACTTCAACTACGAATGAGCTTATGGATGGATTGAACCTTTATCCTGTTATACACCGGCTCACTAAGCGTCGTGCTGTTTAATATTGGGCTGCTGGTCTAGCTAGGGTCATGTAATCTACCAGTCGATTTCAATGAGCAGGATATAGGTAGCAGAAGAGACAGTGGAAGTTTCGCATAGCCCAGTGAGCAAATACATATATATATATATATATATATATATATATATATATATATATATGAAATGGAGGAGACCGCAGGCAGAAAATGGAAAATTCAACAGAGTACTTTAATACGCGCAGGCGAACTCGTCGACAGCGAATGGGTCTAACTTACTATATCATTTTAGTATTTGGGTTCCGCAGAAAAATGCAAAGTGATACCCCGAACGCTACAAACGTTTAAAAACAATTATAATACCTTAAAATACAATGAGTGCTGATTCGTTTTGTTTGCCTAGACACCTAATGCACACATTGAGCAGGTTATAAGGAATTGGTTATGCACCTAGGTGAACATTGGTCGGGGTTGCTGCTAGCATAAGTGAAGAAGGCTAGTAGTATAGACTTGTCAGAAGAAAACCTGAATCGCTTTTACAGTGTCATTCAAACTAGTTTGTTGAACCTGAAATGTTGTTCATACCGTGTTCAGTTTGATATAGACGCAGGGTGTTCCTTTAGCAATAGCACCTTCCGGATCATTGCACTCTCCTAGCGTCTCTGTCGGGAAGCGACAAGGGACTTCAGGAAAACTATCCACCGGCACATCGTTCGGGCAGGCTGCATTATGTTCAGTTCGTTTGTAGCTGTCCAAAAGCTCTTTTGCCTTGACCAGATAGTGCTCGTTTACGCTGGAAGGGTAGTTGGTGAAGTGTAGAAACGAGTGAAGCGGGCTGAGTCGTGGTGAGAAACTAACTCCTGAAAACGGAAAGGACAAGAGTTGATGAAAAGGTAGATGAAATGAAATGTGCAAACTAAAAGAAGATGTTCGTGCCTGCACCTAGTAAGGTAACTCTGTGAAGTAATTAGCAAATATTCATACATTAAGATCACGGGAAAATAACGAAGTTGACAGTCTTATTTGTTGCGAAAACAATTTTGCGGCCTGGATTATAAGACAAGACAAATGCGGGGCACAACTTGTTGACCCAGAGTGCACTGTCTGCCATATTCGTTATAACATTTCCTAACCTTAATAACCAAAGAAAATGAAAGTCATTTGTGCAAATGGAAGTTAATCCGAGTGATGAATAGTGATGATTTGATGCGGCTTCAATATACTTCCAATCGAAGTAAATGCTTTACATCATAGCTGTGGTTTGGATCCTAAATAATGCGTACGTGTTGAGTAATTTCAGTTTTCTGCTATTCGGAGGAACGAAGTAAAGATTCAATTTGTGAACCCATTAACACAGATTATCCTGGATAATATCCATTTTAAAAGTACTGACAAAAAAGCATTTGCTAGGATTTTATTTCTAGCTTTTAACTGTAGCTGACTAGCATAATCAAAAATGATCAGTGTCCTTGCTGATAAAGAAAGCAAGATAAAATATTGCAAGACAAGTTTCAGCCGACAAAACGAATCGGAAAACAATGAGGTAACCGACAGCAGACACTAGAAAATGAAGTCAACTGTCTTAATTTGTAATGCATACTAGTTTATGCGTTACAGAAACGACACCAAATGAGAAAAAAGATTATAACTAAGGAAGGAGTTGGGAAACAAGAAGAGAAGGAAGTGTGATTGTATCGATAAGTCAGTTGTCATCATAAACCTAGTAATCAGCAAGTACTAGGGCAATAGAAATATGTACACATCAGCATGGTCAACATATACGTCCGGACTGCACACCGGCGAGCAGATAAATTGCAAGTCTCAAATAACTAAATCAAATCTGGCGCGATACCAGTCTGCAATAGGCACAAGGGAACATGCTCAGCTAACTAACACCAAAACATCAAAGTGAAGTAAACGGCTTTGTCGTTATTAGCGCAAAGGCGATGAAAAACCAATAAACAGGAGAAAGCTGGGATTTAAAGTTTAGAGATAGCAAAATACAGAGCTGAATATGGAATACAAAAAGTGAGTAAGAATGAAGATTTAATAGCAAAGAAGGTGCCATTATATCTATACCGGAAATGTTGCCTTCGGGCCCCTGTTCCGATTTAGTAAATGACACGAAGAACGGAGTCAGTACTAGAAGAACCTGAAGCAGTTTTAGTGGGTATTTTGCAATAGTGACGCTACTATGCTGTGTTTTCCTAAATTGCACATGTCAACTGCAGTATGGTGCATATTTAAAGCTAGCGCTGCGTGGTAACCATCATGATATAGAGTGGCAGCGTAATAAGAACCAATGTAAATAAGTTTCCTGATCATGCAGATAATTTAAAGGCATTAAAAAATAATAGAGAAAAGGGTGTTAACCTGCTAAATAAACTAGTAATATTGGATGCCTAGCGGAGGTTTAAAAAAGTAAAAGAAAGGAACACTGGTCATGAAGATCTGCGGAAAGATAACACTTTTTAGCTACCCGTACTGAAGAGTCTTGTTTGATGTGTCATACCAGCGGCACATCCATCACTGATGGGTCAGAAGAGTGCGTTGCTGAAAGCTCTGTTCACTCGTCAAAGACGCATTTATTCATCTGATTGTCTGCCTGCTGAGACATTGTATATTTTTGGAACGCTTATGGAAAACGCTTACCCTAAACGTTCCACCAAGAAAAACGGCCAGTTAAGGTCACTGAGGGAAACGGTGTTGATAGCACCAAAGTAAAGGTCTAGATAAAACTGCCAGTTAAAGGTAACGACGCCAGTAAGAGCCAAATAAAGCACCTAGTCACTGTCACTCAGAAGGTTTACGGTGCCACGGATGCAAAATCCGATGGCTGTTGTTGCCTACAAAACAGGAAGAGGAACCCTTAGGTGTCAAATCACATTATGTTACATAGTTAGCACCGAGAGTTTTGAACTTGTGAGATGGAAACCCTGCCAAATTGGGTTTACAGTGGGGCAAACTAACTAAGGCCCAATCTTTTGTGTTCAAGTAAGCTGCTAGTATCATCATTAGCCAGGCATATTTTGCTAACCCCACATGGGATTTACCACGGCGCCACATTTCGTATTTTATTAAAAGGGAAAATAAATAAAATACATCGTTGGCTTTACGCTGTAACGGCGCTTTGCTGCCACACGACCGCTACCAGTCGCGCGTGGGCTAAGTATACCGCGAAGACACCGGCCCATAAGCGGATTCGAACCGGTGACGTTATGATTACAAGGCAGGCGCGCAGACCACTCGGCCACCGACCGGCTTCAAATTTTACTTGATCATCCTAATTTGTGCTTCTTGTAATTCGCCGAGGTCGTGACGATAAGGCAGATAAAACCTGTTCTGTGTGTGCAAAAACAACCAGTTGTTGATGTTCGTTTGCCTTGGTCCGAAAACAATCGCCGCCGGTCACTCTGCTATGTGTAATTGGGCAAGTAGCGCCTTTTGGTTTCAATACGGTTATTTCTTGTTATCATATTGGTACGGATGAGAATGTTTGTCTTTGTACTGTGTTATGTAAATTTAAAAGATATGAGGTGAGAGAATTTTTGTGGAAAAATCTACCGGAAACTTCTAAGCAGTTAGTCCTATTCACATGGGAGTGGGAAGCAGTGCAAACCGGCTAATGCGAATGCGGATTATAGCGGTAAGCCACCTTGATTCTGGTATAGACAGCTTTATAAGGTCAGATCAGGTAACGTCTAAATAGTTGTACGGTAGCCACTGTCATAGGTAAGCTAAGGTGAGTTTTACTTATTTCAGGCTACGAGCCGTTTAGCTAGAGGTTTATCCAAAGCAAACAAGTGACTAGAGTATCCTTCACCCGCTTAGTTGCGCTTGCAAAACGAAGTGGATACTAAAACGCAAAATAAAGATAAATGATTGCACAAAACTTTGGAAGATTTTGTGCTTACGTTTACCTTGTTTTCAACGTTTGACTTGACTTTGTGTCAGCCACCAAAGCTCGCTGAACTAGATAGGTATACAAGATATTGCACTGAACGAGGGTAGGCTAACGGTTATATAATAATAAAGGACAGATAACGGACCTATGGCAGAAGATAGCCTCAAGTTGGCAGCCAAAAATGAGTGCATAAAAAGGTTGCTATGTAATGTAAAGGTTATCTGTAAAAGGTATATCCACCGACCAAACCGTGCATTTTGTTACAAAAAGATTGGATGTATCGTTAAAATACGTAGCTATGAACAATGAACAATGATTTATCACGGGATAGAAGCAAGTGCTTGACATGTCCCGTAGGATGGTTGAGGTGAATATGATGAAATCAAAATATATCTGGGTCATACACCGAACGTCTACCGAGATGAACACTTTGATAATTAACATCAGTGTAAAATTAAAAAAATTATCGAGCGTAATCGTTCAGAAAGGCATTGGAGTGCAGTGGTCGTGGATGTAAGGCGTGAGAAAAGCTGTAGGAGACAGCCCACGTAAAAACAATGAAATGGGTATATAAAAATCAGAACCAGTGCACCCCGACTAAACGATCCATCCAGGTCTTCCTGCGAGACTACGCTATTCTCGTACTAGTAGAAAGTGGTGTGGGAGAAGATTAAATCATGCTTCGACGAGGCTTATGTTCATTATATGTGGCTCATATAGCAATATTTTATCAAAGACACACTATCCATATGTAAATGCCACGGGGCGGCACATGTATTGGAAGCGGCTTGAACGCTGGAAAAATTACCAAACAGTTCTTTTAACCATCACCTACGAGAGCTAGAAGGTGGTAAGATATGAGTAATACTTGAGGACTGATTGTCTCTGGCCTGAAAATGATTACATCGAGTCAGAGTTAGTTACTCCACCGAATGCTGTCAGCTGCTATTAGAGGCCTAGTAATACGCACGTGTCTGTGGTAGCTTTGCTGCGCATCAAGGAAACCCATGTGTAGTCTAAAAATATATATAAATATATGTACTCAGAGAGTATTCGCTTTACTCTTTTGGTATCGACGTGTGCTGAGTCTCTGAAACACGTATACATGATGATAGGGTTGTGACGAATCATCTACGTTCTTGTTTTGAATCTGCCGATAATAACCACATGTTTTGCGCCTCTGGGGCAATGAATCAATGGTTCAAGATATGTACGGTGTTTGTATCGCCCTCAGCAAACATATCGTAAGCAATCTAATTGCCTGGACGCCGGTGGGTAGTCGCATATGTGCGGTTTATTCAAACCGGAGTTACTAAAATGTTTAATGATAAGGTGCCTTTGTGTTGGGTTCATTGAGTGGCTTAGAGCGGAAGGGATGTACCATGTCAGCTCCTCTTCATTGCCTTAGTTTATGCACCAACTAAAGGTAGTTTAGAGAGTATCAAAGACGATTTCTATCATGAACTCCTAACACATGGTCGCAAGACAACTACTGACACCGTCATTGTTTTCGGTGACATGAATGCCCAACTGGGTCGTCTTTCAGACTCTAAACAACATCCAGGTGGCCGCTTCGGGCTCGTTGCGCGCCGAACAAAGAGTGGTGACCGATTCCTGCAGCTGCGCGTCGACCGAGACCTTTATATTAGCGGCACTTCTTTCCAGCACAATCGTTCACACCGCGTAGCCTGGCGCCCACTGAATTCCTCAATGACCAGAACCTAGATTGACCATATAGCCATCAGCCACAGATGAGGCATCAGACCAAGACTGTCGGTCAATTTCGAGCACATGCGTGGATTCCGACCATGCTTTAGTGCGCGCATGCCTGGATCTTCCCCTACCATCTTCAAATAAGCGACTAGCTCTTAGCTTCTTACCTGCAACTTGAACTCGTAGTCTTCAGTTTAACAATCTTGATACGAACTGGCCCACTAATTGTCAATGATAAATAAGGCTGGTGAGCCGTTTGCTGACTAGAATCGTCCCAATTGTGCCACGAAGAATGCCTGGCACGCTTCACTGTACATGCATATAGAGACATCATAATCACATGAAGCGCTGAGGCATCGATCAATGTGTTCCAAGCGTGTAACCAGGTAATAATGGGCATGGGGTTGCAACGTGTCTGTAACCATGAAGCGAAGCCTGACAAGGAAGCTTTGAATTGACCGACAACGTTGGTGAGTGACAGAAGCACGTTAGATGGGGAAATAACTATTGGATACAGCCAAGTGCTATTCCAGCTCATCCGGAACACGAGTCCGTGACTTCAGTCAGTTAGCGAAACAATAGCTAGGAAAGCTGAACCGTTGAAACATTCTAAGCCTCGTCCAGTATTCCTTCGGGCAGAACATTTAAAGAGTTCAGCTGGCCAATTGCAACAATGCTACTGGCCGAGTCACTTGTCTTGACTTGGGAAGTTGATGTCGCATCTCCCACTTTGAAAGAGATTCGACCCGAGCTTTCCTTGTTGAAAGGAAACAAGGCTCCTGGATCCGACGACCTCCTTTTATCTTTACTAAAAGGCGGAGACGATTCTTTGTTAACTGGACTGGCTCCTCTTTGTAAGACGATTTGGTACACTAAAGAGGTGTCTTCAGACTGGCAACCGTCAACCATCGTGCTCATTTTTAAGTATGATCACCGCACTTTGTGTGGAATCATCGAGGTATTAATATTATTTGTATCGCATCCAAACTACTCACGGACATTTTTCTTCAGAGATTTACTGGTCTCCATGAGGACTGAATCACTGAAATCCAGATTAGACTCCGTCCTAGTCTTGGTTGTATCGACCACATACGCAATATTTGCCCTGTTTTAGAACAGAGAGATACAAAAAGACGACCAGCTGGGTGGTTTGCCTTGACTTGAAAGCCGACTTCGACTCTGTTGCCTGCGCCAGCTTTTGGCACTGCCTACCCATGAAGAGCAAGCTGACTAAATTCCTTTCCATTATGCAGTCACTCAACCATGACACCCTCGGTTATGTAGGTTGTGGGTACACCATGATTGTCCTATATAGCCTTTCCTTCGCAACTTTTTGATCGAAAGGATCATGACGACTTGCAAGTGAAAATTTTGCCAGGTGACTGACTGGCAAACCTGAAGTATGCGAACTACCATGCTCTCAATGGACTAAACGCAACTGTTATGCAAACACCATTGCACAAACTTGTGCGCAGCGCTGCAAGCTTCGGCATGTACCTTGCACCGTCAAGGGGCAGAGTACGGTTGTGGAACTAGGCCGACATACCTTCAGTTTTAGCTAGTTCCGAACAGCCACTAGAAGTGATGGCTCGGTTCACTTACCTCGGTAGCTGTGTCACCTCTGGTGATAACATCACTGAAGAGGTTACTTCGCGTATCAACAAGGCCCGCGTGGCTCTCCAGAGACTCAAGCATTCTATGGATACGGCGGGATATCAGCCTACTAGTGTAAAGTAAGGCGTATAATGCTGTGGTAAGACCGATGTTATCGTACGGAGCAGAGACATGGTCAGTTCGTAGTGAAGATATTAAACGCTTGACGGTGTCTGATTACCGGTGCTTGCAGAGTATAATTTTATACTAGTGGGGACTTTGGGTGAGCAATGCTGAGGCCTGCCGGTTGACTTTTGGCAAGAAGTCTCCAACTGCCTCACTGAAGTGTTTGATGAATCTTAAACGCTGTCACTGCTAGACCATGTACTCCATAGGCCAGTTGACAGGCCTCGGCTTGCATTATGCGCCGTGGCTGCAGCAAGTCTGGCGTAATATCGAGGTGGCCTGTCCATGATGTAGCATAGGAGCTTGAAACAAGTGACTTAGAGACTTAAAAGCTAGTGCATGTCGTCCACATAGATGGGGACCCGGGGTTGGTCTACACCAGTGGTCGGATACCCTTTCAGACATGCGCAGTCACACAGCCAGTGGCGCTTCTGTATTCAATTTCTTGCATCTGATTGTTAGTTCTCAATTAATTCTAATTGGTCTAACCCGCCTCCTACTTGCTTCCGTGTTTTATACGTTATTTTTTCATCTAACTCCCCTATATTTCAGTTGTTATTTAGTGTTAGTGATGCGATGTGAGTCGTGGTAACTGGATCCACTGCACTTTGGTGGTAGGTTCCTAGTTGTTTGATTAAACTGGATTAAACTCAGAAAGCAGTATGAAATGGTTCGTGTCCAAGAAATCTCATAGCCACACGTTAACCTGACTGCAAATATTCAGAAAAATCCCCATTTAATTACAAGTGGTATAAAGTAGATCCAAGTTGTTAGATCCAGATTCAGATGGACTGGAACGATAGGAAAATCTCTTGAGTGTTCCTTTTTGAGCGGATCATTAAGCCAGGAAAAGATAAGGTGCCAGGAGTTCCTGATAGATTTAAAACAAAACACCCGAAACACACCCTGGTCAATTAATTACGGTCCACGTTCCCTGCACTAGCAGTCCACGCTGTGTAGGTCACGTGAAGTAAGAAATAAGTAAAAAGAAAATGGAAGATAAAGGGGAATGAAAGTCATTTAAATGAAAGACAGCATCAAAGATTGAAGAAAATGACAGAATATGAAGTAAAAGTCGGAAGATGAATATGGTCAGGAGAAGGGAAAGGTTTCGTGTTGTCACCCAAAAGCCTCTAACTGACGCACGAAACCCTTTACCGCGGCTCCACTGACTACATTTTCTGGAACCGAGTTCCAGCGTTCGATAACTCGACGCGATAACCGAGTTTCCCTCCCTGATTCCGGTCAGATCGCGGCTTGTGTAGCTTCATGGGATGATCACAAAGACAAGGCAACCTAGTCGGGATAAATAGTCAGCTCTAGTCCGGTCGCAGCTTTCCTGTTAAAGTGCGGTAAATAAGGATTAGGTGTTTTCTAAGTCGTCGGTAGTGCATTGAATACATACCCAAGCTAAGTAGACGCTCGGGGTAAGATTGCCTCCGTAACTCCACGACCAATTTAGTACCTACTCACAAAACCCTCTCGAGCTTCATTTTGTCCCAAACGAGGCAGGGTGGGCAAGCCTGGACGCAGTACTTTAGACGGGGCCGAAGGAAAGCTGAGAACAGCTTCACAAATATGTCGGCAGTTAAGACCTTGAAAGAACGGCGTATTAAGCACAACTTTCAGAAACACCTACTTGTGGTCTTCTCGTTTTCCCCAGAATGAGAAGACGAGGAATGCACAACGCCTAGGTCTACCTGGTTGGAGACAAGAAAGAGTTCGACTACAGAACAGAATGAATCCTTTCTGGATTACATGTGACTATTTTGTTCACAGCAAGCTGTCGCGTGAAACGACCGTAAAACTAAGTGGCTAACTATTGAGAAGGATTCAGAAATCTGTTAGCACCTGTAACCTAAGTTTGTAATAGAATGAAGCAGTAATCTGTCCGATTTTCATAAGCGATAACAGAAACGTTTTAACAACTAGAAAATATCGATCTTAAGATGTCTAAAAATTGATAAGCACTTTAATGGAAAAGCACTTGAATAGATTAAGCTAGATCAGTACTGCCAATACAGGTACAGCAAGTATTGTTCCTGTTTGACTTATTACTGGAAGTTAGTGGATGCCTCGTAGTTATGACCAACAGCGGTCGCGTATTAGAAGTGATGTTAGCTTGCACGCAGGAACATCCCGTTATTACTTAATAATCCAGGCACCAATTAAGGTTAACACATTGTCAAAGCTAAGAAGTAACTAAAGTACTAACAAACAGAATTGTGACCGTGTGAGAATAAACTTTTGATCTAGATAGCTTGCACCAAGCAGTGACACATAATTCTATCCCTATGTCGTTATTTCGCAATAACTATAAAAAATGATTTCTTTGAAATACTTAAGGTGCCACAGAAATTCATGATTTAGTAGTCTTGGTAGGTGGTAATCAAACTCTATTCCCTAAGTTCGCTTCCCAGATTCAGAGGCTACTCAGACCGCGTACGGTCCATTACGGCTGCATTACAACGAATCATTTGGAAACATACTGGTGTACTGCTAGCATATTTTGCATCTAATGGTGTAATCTACTGCTTTACTAAGACTTTAGGCCCTGGGGCATAGCGGATGTATTTGTAGGTATTGCGATAATTTAGTAAACCTACAAAATACTAGAACTAATTAAACTCAAATTGCGTATGGAGGTACAAGCTAACAAGCTTTATTTTTCAAAGCATATTATTAACTCCTGGCTCAAAAATTCGCTAAAAATAAACACTCAAAGGAATCACCTATCATTGTATTTTCAGCTAAACTTAAACTTTTTACTACACATGTCGTGCAACAAGCTGGAACGTCGTAATAATTTTCATCAATTTTTTATTGTTTAATAGGTTGGTTGGGTAACCGAAGGAAAATAATCAGTTGTATAAGTGTCCATAGGTAGTGGACAGTTTAATCGTCCTTCAAAATTGCATTGCTTTTGAGGTCAGCCTGCAAGCAACTACATATGGAATAGTGAATATAGGTATTTCCATTAGCCGACGCGATTTGTGTAATTGGTGGGCTTGGGAACTACTGAGGAACTTGATTCTTACCCATTGCATTCAAACAAGCAAGGTCGCTCAAACGTTTCTTAAATAAGTGAAACGGTATGGATTCCAAGATTAAAGCACATGCATTGCTGATGTATGTTTCCACCAAATTGTTATGAAAACTCGCCTAACATACTCCACAACTTTTGCCAAGCTCACTAACAATCAAGATTTTTGACGCCAGCTAGATAAAATCAAAGGAAAATACTAAACAGTTCATTTTTACCAACAAAAGCCCGTCTATAAACCAAATACTAGGTTTTATAGTTTACCTTTCATCGGCATTATTGGTTATGACGATGAGAAGTTTCTCTTTTATTGCTTATTTCTTGCCATTTCCTGGTTCTGAAGAGCGGTAGAGCATGGAATCACATTGCGGGACATCCAAGCAGTAGACGGACACACTAGGTAAGATTAAATGACTCATTCGGTGTTCACCAACAGCTCTACAATTACATCAATTGGTGATTCAACAGTTTACTGAGGATAGACGATTAATGGGTTCGAGTTAAAAGTGAACAAGGGTTTGAAGCATCTGAATGATTAAAGCAGAACACCAGTAAAAACCAATAAAAGATTTGTTCGAATGCTTTGAGAACAACCTAGTGCATACGGTTTGAGCACAAGTGACCAACTCCTACTAGAATAATACAATGCATGCGGACGTCGACAGCCACCGAGAAAACCATGAAATAGGTAGTTTTCAGACAAAATTGGGGCTATGACATGCCTATCATACATAAATATTCCACAGTGCTGGGTTAACGACAGATTAGTAATTATACAGCTAGCTAATAAATATTATCTAGCCTATGGCAGGTAATGGCTACACGCGAAATAAAAAATTGCGTTTAGGGCATGACAAGAAGGTGCAAAAGAAAATGAGAAAGGTTAGCTTCTACGGTTGCCATAACATGTTCTCAAAGGTGGAAGCAAACATTGGTTTCTGCTCTATAGGAAAGTTCGAATGCTTTACAGAGCTAGAAGGGGCGTACGTCTTTCGGAATGGTAGCAGTATAGTGATTGTGATTCCACTGTACTTTATCTTTGTTTTTAACATTTCAGTTACCGAGCATTCTGTACCATTTGTTCATATTTACAAAGTTTGAATACAACAATTTCTACGCGCTCGCGTCGTGCTGCTTTCGTTTTGCTGCTGCCTCTGCTTGTGCTGTTGTCACGTCTATCCACTATTCGGATTTATATCTTTGAATCTCTAGTCGGCATCGGACTAACATCGACTGAAGAAAGAACTAGAACGCATAGGTATTGATTTTTCTATTATTTTGCGTCTTTGCCTAACATTGCACTTTGCCCCTGCACTCGAACTCATTAGGTAACGGTCCTCTACAGCAGTATCAAAAGACATTGGTGAAATAAAAAACTCACCAGGATTTAAATTGAGAATACTTTGATAGCCAGTGAGACGAGGTGTTTTCCAATCCAAGAACCCATACATAAACACTGATAACATTCCCATAAAGAAACCGGCAAGGAGGCTGTAGGCGATGACATAGAAAACAAATATTAAAGCTTGAATAAATGAGCAATCGAAAAAACAAGCACTCCATACCCCAACTTTTGAATGTTCGCCCCAGAAACGCCTTTTTCTCGCTATCATATATTCCTTTTTTGAAACGTTCACACTTTGATAGCTGATACTCCTCCTTCATTGGTGCACACGAAAGGACCAGACAGAAGTCGAAAAATAGACGAGTAATAATTAGTTAAAGGTTGTTGACTAAAACACGCACAATGAGTTTCGGTCTAAACTATTTATCGTAATTTAGCAATATAGTTGGTATTTAAGTTACATAGTTTATAACTGTAACTGCGAATCGAAATGTGTTCTCCGGACACACGAAAAGGGCATTGCAGCAGCTTTGAATCAGAATCAGAATCAATTTATTAGGAGAATGAGATAGGAATCTATGTGATCTCCATCATAAGTAAAGCAAAAATGACCCATGCCGAATATGGGTCTGTGTGAATGCACATCAGTAGTCATTTAGTAATAAGCAAACAAAATACCGATATATAAGCACAAAGAAAGCACTACGTGTCTTGGTCTTTTAGGGTTGCTAGTGTAGCCGTGACATAACCACGCGACGAAAGGAGGTCAAACATGGCGTCTGCATCGAAACACAAGTCTGAAAAATGTTTGTCAATGCTTCGTTTGAAACATTGCACTGAATCAGAAAGAACAACGGAACTGGGCAACCAGTTCCAGAAATGTATCACACGTCGCGCGAAACAGTGAATATGAGTGACATTGTCCATACGTGGAACTTCCAGCTTGTAAGAATGCCCTCGGGTAATAGGTGCATCCACAATACAGAACATATGTCTCAGGTGAGGAAAATGTCTCAAGTGAAGGATTCTAAACGTTGTAATGAGGTCAATTCGTAATCTCCTGTATACTAGTGTGTGGAGACGTAACTTGTGGCACCTCTGATGGTAAGATAAGCCTCGGAGCGTAGGGATCAGGCGGGTGACTAGGTGCTGGACTTTTTCCAGTTTTCTCATCTCCCCTTTTGTACTTGGATAATAGGCCGGTGCCCCGTACTCTAAAAGCGGGCGCACCATGGAGACGTATAGCCTGACAGCAATTTCCTCCGACTAAACGTGGAAGGTCCGCTTTAATGACCAAAACATGCGAAGGCTGGAACAGTAGACCTTGTGCGTATTGTCTGACGATTTTAAGTCCCATCGGGATAGTACTCCTAGATCTCTAACCGTCGCAGCCGAGCACAGTAGACGTCCACCGACACTGTATGTTCTGTCCCGACAGCACTTGCCAATGCGGAGCAATTTGGACTTTTCAGCATTCAGTGGAAGGCAGTTCGTTTCGGATGCTGAGCGTATCATAGCTTAAGCACGTCGTGTCGCCTAACGCACTAGGTGAAAGATTACACTTAGGAACTATTATTGAAACAAAGTTGGTCGTTATGGTAAATTGCGTCCGATCGTGGCTTCCGATTCTTGCAGTGTCCCATACGTACGTAGGTCGCAATAGACCTGGGGCTACAAAAATTAACCACAAACCCCGTAGGTAGCTGATGCCCACGTTGAAGAGAGAACAAGGCGGCAAAGCTGTCAAATTTTATTACCAAAAAAGCACATATTCCCTGCTTCCACTCAGACAAGCATATGAAAGTGATTTCCATCCTCCACGATTCACATATTTTCTTCTTTCTCGCCATCACTTCGCGTCTATTCTGGAGGTCCTTTTAACCGAGCTTCTCACCGACTTGCCTCCGTATCTTTGCTACTACCTGTCTCGTGCAGAAAAAGTGGATTAGTTCGAGTACGCTTGATTTGCTCATTTGTTACTTGGCTTCGCTCAACTTGTGATTCTTCCTGGAGCCTTGAACAAATAGCATCCCACCAGGAAATTTTAACACTAGCAATTCTTATCCCGCTCTTCTTGACATGGGCTGGATGTCGTTTTGCGCCGGCGAACCATTCGTTTATGTTCCTTGTGACTCGAGTTGCCTTCCCTACTTTCGTCCCTTTGGCTTAATCATACGGCCTGTTATTCATGTCCGTTGAGTCGATACAAAAGCTCCAACTGGATAATGTGGTTTCCTCTTACGCCTCAGTGCCAAAAGACCTTTATTTGTCAAAACGTTTTATCTCCCCATTCCCGATTCGGTTCTTCGCTCGTTCCCAGTCAATTTGGTTGCATAGGCCTTTCTTATGTTGTTTGCTCTTGCTTACATTTTGTCATTTGTGGGTTTGTGGAAGCTTAATGCATAGCCACATTTTGTCACCTAGGTTGCAATTTTTACCTTGGTACGCCGCACATCTTGCTATATATTTCCGCAATTTCTGCAAATGTCGAACTCTTTTACACTCCGCTTGTTTTTTGGAGACTCTTTGCAGCGATGCGAGCTGCTCGCGATCTTTGGTCTAGAGTTGCTTGGTACTTTACCAAAAGGGGAAGTCTTGGTATGCTGATTCGATAGGGGACAAGTAAAACTGCAGTGCTTCCTGCTACGTCAATTTTGAACAGTACTCTATGTCTTCCTCGTCATGTCAAGCACTTTTGTCATCCTGTTAGTCGGCGGGCCTTACCGTGAACTACATCGTCTCTGGACGTCTTGGTTGACTACTGCTGCTTGGAAGGTGCTTGGGTTGAAGCGCGGATATTGCCTGGTTAGCGGAATGACCTAGCCGGGTTGCTAGCTGGGTGGTCCGCGTTGACCGCTTTTCTGCAAATATTACAACCAAAGTCTACCAGGAAGTGGTCACTTTTCCTGGCAAGCATCCTCCCGATAAAAGCTACTTACATGTGTTTAAAACACCTACGTGGCGCTTAAGACTAGCCACTAACTAAAGTCGATGTCCCTTGCTAAGCCGGATAATCATACTTGCACCACGGAGGTCAACCATTCCTTATCCCAACCGCGACAAGATCGAACACTGTTGGAAATGCTGCGGCACTCCTATAAACTCATGTGACACAGCAACACAAATGCGCACCTATATACATTTACGAATGGCTCGGTCCACTGTTACTAGGCTAATAGTGACATATTCGTCCCTTCCTTGCTTATTAGCTGTCCTGTTACCATAAGCATGCATGTACAGACATGCTTCGCGTTGTCCAGCATCGACAATTTATTCATTTAAGGTCAAGGTAATTCACGTACGCACTTGAATGCACACATATAGGGTGAATCGTAATCCTTGATACATGCTACTGACATGACAAGTAAAAACAATTCAAAGGCGACAGGACAACATCCCAATGGAAAATTCGATAAATGCAAATTTCCTGTCAGAATTTACCGGCCAGTTTTCTGGCTAGCCGAACAGCCCCCACGTGGTGCAAACCGGGTGGTTCCGGTTAATAAAGTTCCAGGAAGTGGTGAGTTTTCATCTTGCAAGCATTCTAGCTACCAAAACCCAACTATTATTGCGTAACCATACTGTGACGTGGAGGACCTGACTCGGCACTAAATGACGTCATTGCTACGTGCCACAACGGAGGATCTTAGCCATTTTGCGAAAGTCGACCACTGCAGGTTTCATCTGCTCCGCTCTAATGTTGGCGAATTCACCAAACAAACTAAGAGGTAATAGTATATGTAACAAATCCACTCAACCTGTTGAATTACCCATGAACCCACACGCATATTGCACCGCAGCATTCCAAATTCGAGTGGTTCCCCTAATCTGCTAAAGCGCCGCTGCACCATCCTATTCCACAGCAGTTGCTCCCAAATATTGCATGTTCTGCAACCCAAGCCTCGCCTTTGTTACGGCCTGTCTTCCATCATTATAAGCCTCTTCCACCAAACTGCCTGTTCGGCAGTACCTGCTTCATTAAGCTCTCAATAAAGAGCAGCTCCTGCTACTTGGTAATTCCGGCTCTTACGTTCACTGCTCTTCGCGTCCATCTGGCTCGCTTTTCACACTGTAGAATCCCACCCTCTTTTGATTCACCTAATCCACTGAAGCGCCCAAGCGCCACCCTAGCTTACAATTATTGGTTAATAGTATTGCTTGTTCTACAACCTAACCATCGCTTCAGCTTCGGCCTGTTTCCCTTCACTATAACTCTCCTCCACCTAAGTGAATACTCGGCAGTCCATGTTTCCTTAATCTCTCAATAAAGAGCCGCTTCAGCTATGTAGTTAATCTGGCTATTGTTCGCATCGCTTCCTGTGTTCATCTGGCTTCCTTTGACACCATAGAATCCCAGCTTAGGGGCTCAACTAATCTACTGAAGCGCTGATGAGCCACACTAGCTTACAATTGGTGCTACATAGTATTCATCATCAGCTTTATACACATCAGCTAGAGGTGGGAAAACACCTCCGCTATTGTGCCGCAATACATGAAGGAAATACCTAAATACAGACATATAATACAATACACGAAGGAAAAGTAGATACAACAGTTGCATGCCAGCTGAGCTACCAGCAACGGATAGGCATCGTTCCGGTAAGCTACCGGCCAGCTACTAGGCAAAAAGAAAACGAATATTATGTTTTACCCTACGAAATGAGATCGTAGATGGAGGGGAGGCTAAACGGGACGGGGAGGGACAAAGAAACCCACAGCAGGAACGTCACTGAGACAGGCTCCTTGCCATGTCAGCAAGTGTATCCAGCCAAACGTGTTCACCGTCTTTTGGACCCCAACCAGGGAGCCGTGACGCTCCAACCGAGGCCAGCTCCGAAGTAAGGGACTTCATTCCCCTGGACCAAGTCATCGCTTGGCCACCTTCCTCTTCTTCCACCCACATCCCAGGTGAGCAACCAACGCACGTCGAGGGAGTCGGTGGGCTGGCATGACTAAAACGTGGCCGAGCCATCGGAGTCTGCTGCGGGAAATAACGGTGCTGAGCGGTTCAGCTCCTTTTCCTGGGCCGTAAACAATGCGTCGAACGCGCTCGTTACTCACGCGGTGTTCCCACCAGATGTGAGCCAAACTGCGAAGGCACCGATGGTCGAACGTAACTAGCCTCTTCATGTCCGCCGACCTTAGGGGCCAGGTTTCGCAACCGTACAGTAAGGTCGAAGGCACCGCCGGACTGTACACTCTACCCTTCAGGGTGAGAGTGATGCCGCGCCGCCGCCATAAGTGGCGAAGGTTAGCAAAAGCACTTCGAGCTTTCACTATGCGGTTGTTACATATTATTGCTTGTTCTGCAACCTAACCTTCTCCTTTAACACGGCCTGTCTTCTTTCAATGTAACCATTCTCCAACTAACTTTCTGCTCCGCAGTCCACCTGCCCTTTATCTCACAATAAAGAGCGAATTCTGCTATGTAGTCAATTCGATTCTTATCCTCATCGTCCACTTGTTCTACTTGGTTTCCTTGTGACAACGTTGAATGCCACTCTCAAGTGGTGCACATAATCTTTAAAAGAGCCGATTCGCTGTTCTATTCCACAGCTGCTGGTTTGATACTATTGCAGTGCTTCAGTCGAATTTTCGCTCCAACTACGGTCTGTTTCTGCACTATAACCCACTACCGGTTAACGGACTGAGCGGCAGCCCATGTTTCCCTTGTCTCGCAACAAAGAATGGCTTCAGCTACGTAGTAATTCTGCTCTTACAAGCACTGTTCTTCGCGTCAGCCTGGCATGTTTTTCACACATTAGAACCTTACGATCAAGTGATGCACGTAGTCTATTGAAGCGCCCATGCTCCACCCTGATTTACCATTAATGGTTAACAGTATTGCCTTTATTATAACCAAATCCCCACTTTAGCTACGGTCTATATTCTTCCCTTTAATGCCCAGCCACTAACCTGACTGCTCGCAGTCCATGTTTACCTATGTTCTCACTAAAGTGCGGTTCCTGCTACGTAGTTAATTCGGCTCTTATCCTCACTGCTCTCCGCATCCATATGGCTTGCTTTTGACACCGTTGCAGTACACCCTCGGTGGTTCCCCGTAATCTGTTTATGCGCCGACGCGCCGTCCTATACCATAACTGCTGGTTTAATAGTATTTCTAGTCCTTCAAACCAATCCACGCTCCAACCACGGCCCCTCTTTCTGCACTATAAGGTTCCTCTAATTAACTGACTGCTCGACGGTCCATGTTCACTTATTCACGTTTTACAGAGCGGCTTCTGCTACCTAGTTATTCCGGCTCTTACCATTATTGCTCCATGCGTCCATCTGGCCTACTGTTGACAATAAAGAATTTCTCCTTCGAGTTGTTCATCTTAGTTACTTAAGCGCAAATGCACCACCCTATTCCAAAATGGTGGGTTCATAGTATTGCATGTTCTACAACCCCAATTCCGCTTCAGCTACGACCTTTCTTCGTTCATTATAACCCTCCTTTTACCTAGCTGAACGCTCGGCAGTCCATATTTCCTTGAGCTCTCAATAACCAGAAGCTTCTGCTACCTAGTTAAACCAGCACATACCCTCGCTTTACCATGCGGCCACCTGGCTTGTTTTTGACACCACAGCATTCCACCTTCGAAAGAACCACCTGAGCTATTGAAGCGCCGATGAGACATCTTGTTCTACAATTGCTGGTTCATAGGTTGATTTGCTGTTGTTTATTCACCAGTTGATCGTCACAACTATTTGAATCAGCTTCTTTCTTCCTTCACATTTGTTCCAACCTTATAGACTAATACATCGTTGAAGGCTTACCGAAACCCTGCTCTAGGTCTTCACACACCACACAGTTATTCACCTATTGGGCCATAAATCTTGTTGCACAATCAAGAAAGATTTTTATCTTAGTACATTTTGCAAATGGTATATCATCCTGCCTATCGTAAATGTCGTAAGGTAGGAATTTTACACTGCTTGCATCCAAGATTGTCCTTTTCGTCCTTCTCTCAACCAGTTCCTCTCGTTACCATTTCTCCGAGGTCGGGAACTCCACCGAACTCCGGGATTAGAGTGAGGAACGGCCACCGTTTGAGTTGGGGCGAAAAATCAACAAGGACTCACCTCCTACCAAAACCAACCAATTGCGACCAATACATTGACTGAGGTCCAATGTGGATACAGGGACGCAAGTTCCTCACCCTCCAGCAAGTATACAAAATCAGATGTGTAAATTCTGACAAGCAGGAAACTTAGCTTACCTTAACAATTATTCACCCTGCTTGCCTGGTCTCTAACTCAATGGCGAGCACTGACTGAGCTTTCTAAGCAGCTAACAGAGGTGTTACTCGACTGCGAATAGCAGGGAACTACTGGATGCTGAAAGGCCGCGCCAGTGGTATAGGACGGTTCAAATCAATCGGCGACAGTGTTCCAAGACGTAGTGGGTATTAGCCTGGCAAGCGTTCTCCATATAAAAACCAAAAGTGACCGTTCATTAACACTGCGACGTGGCGGTTGTGACTTGCCACTTAGTTAAGTCACTGCACAAAATTACATTCTGGCATAATGACTAGGGAAAATTTTCTCTATTCGACTGCCACGTACAAAAATGATGCTCTCAGTCATCGTATACTGGCAGCACCTTACCTACTGTGATTTTCCTGTTTACCCTACGTACACACTAATCCAGTTCATCGTCATCACACTGACAATGTTGCTGCGTATGAGTACGTTTGCTGTTTGTGCAACCACAACAATGGTTAACTGGAGCCCATTACCTGAATTGTAACCCAGCTGTTGAGCAACATACCTGCTTTCAACTTTTGCTCACTCCTAAATTGACGTGCCTCGATTCATCCGAGAATAAAATAAATAGTCATTGATATATTGATTTGTTGATTTATTTATACATTCACCATATCCAAAATGTTTTGGTTAACTTGCAACACTAGTGCTGAGGTTTAGGTAGGCCTACCTTATGCAGCATTGATATAAACTTCGCAACCGCTTAATGGCTCAAGAATTACTAAACTCTATATTTCTATTGGTTCGTGTCTCAATATCCACTGATAATGGTACAGTAAGGCCATCTGACCGTGGGTTAATTATAAGTGGTCCTGAAGTCATTTGCATATATAACATGTCTTACTAACTTCCTAGTGTTTGTGTGAAACACTTTCGTTTGTGTGCCTATATTTGCCATGTTTGCCCAGAAAGTTTGCCTTTCGGCCACCTAGTTGTTACGGGTAGTACGGGCTATATAGCGCATTTCTAGATAGTTACGCTTATGTAAAATGTATACTGTTTCGCTACTATGTACATTATCTTTTCCTTCTTCTGATATCCGCTTGCAAAGCAGAAAAATCTTTGTAGCTGTAAAGAAGTTTAACTTGGGCTGCGACAAATCCTAACATCAAAACAGGCTTTAGTTAACGAGAGCCCAGCGCTTCCAGCAAGAAACAACGGGCGACATCTAACCGCTTAGCCAGCAGTGTGTCTAAAACTACGAAGGCTCCTTGTGCCAGACGCGATTGCAGAGGGAACACACCGCTTCCCTCATGTCTGATTCTGTGGGTCGCTCGGCTGAGTTGTTTTATGAGGAAATACTTCACTTTCTCGAAGCTCTAGCTCCCCTGTCCCATTTAATAAGGCAAGCTTCTAAAAGCGTGACCCAAACCAGGATGCGTAACGGAATGCGTCAGCTTAGACGATCCTATAACAAAACCCTCAATTTTGTCTACATCATGAAATCGAATGAGATTGCATATCAGCTTTCTGCCAGATCTAAGCAGCAGCAAACCAAGCAAGAAATAGCCGCACTAAATAGTGCGAACAAACCTAAGAATCACAGCTGGCTGCTGTGCTCCCGGACCCCTAACTATAGACGACATCCGCTACCCTAATGATTAGCCCCAACAACACTGCTAGTGACGCAAGAAGGTTATGATAAGACTTCGGCTCACACTGTAGAGAATCGCAGTATTTAGAAATAAGTTAAAGCTTTCAGGCCCTGCAAGTAGCCAATAGTCAGTCCCTGTCCTCTGTACAGTTTGACATAAATAGTGTTCGTTATGCGATTTCAACCACCAAGTCATCCTGGAAACCTGGTCCGGACGGAATGCCACCCAGGCTACTTATGAATGGTGGTAACGACATCCCTCTTCTACTTTTGCAACTTTTACGTTATCCAAGCAGAAAGGTCAATGCCTGACCGCTTGGAAACATTACATCATTATGCAAATGCATAAGGGTGGAAGCCTACACTAAATTGGTAACTGACACTCTATTAACCACGCTCTATTATCTCTCGAGTGATGGAGAAGTTGATTAAAAACCTTCATGGATCACCTTAATGCAGGCGAGCACATGTGAATCGCAGCAGGATTTCTAACTGCTCGATCATGTGCAATGTGTCAGCTGGACTCCCTTAATTTAATCACCGAGGCCTTTGAGGTTAAGCTTTCAGTTGTCATTCTTTACCTTGATATGCAAAAAGCGTTTGACTGGGTATCACAAATGCGCCTAATGCATGAGGTTAAGCTTACGGTGTAGACAGTCCTATATTGAACTGGCTGGGTTCCTATCTAATAGGACGTACGCAGTCTGTTAAGTTTGAGCAAACTATATCCACACCGATTTCCATCCCCGGTGGCGTTGTGCAGGGGTACGAACTTGGTCCTACCCTAGTTTTGCTTTGTATCAATGACCTCTGCAGGAGATTGCAGCATGGTCGCTCTATTGTCTTTGCTGACGACATGAAAATTGTCTACGTCTTCCCCGCTGGTAATGGACTATCCCCAATTAATAGTATCTGTGAGGATCATAAAACAATTGAAAACTGATGCCAACGCCTGCAACTGACGTCCTCCGATCAAAAATCTAATGTCGTGACCCACAAGTTTTCTATATATGTTGGGGCCCTCACAAAACACGGCATCCCTGTCAAACAGACCGTTATGACAACAGACCTGGGCTTGCGATACTCCATGAGCCTCATGTTCGCAAAGCAAGTTCATTAACAAGTGGCAAGGGTAGGCGGATTAGCTTCCTACATTCGCCGTTACATAAAAACCGCAGCTGCAAGACAAAAACTTTATAAGAGCCACGTCAGGCCACACCTGGAACATTGCTGTTTTCTATGCAACAACCAAAGGAAGACGGACCGTGTTCTGCTTCAAAAAGCTCAGCGGCACTTTACGAAGAGGTTGAGTTACCAACAAAGGTGTGAACACCTTAAATTTCCGCCCATATGGCAAAGGCGCATTATCCTTAACCTGTGCTTCTTACCTAGGCTAATTCCTAGAAAGCGGCATAGTAATATCACTTGTCTTAAACTAAGGAGCGCATATGAAGCTGAACTCCGACACAGTGTCCATTCCATTATCCCGCTAAAGGCAAAGAAGAGAGTGCGATCTCGTTCCTTCTTAGTTGTGTACGCAAACCTATGGAACAGGTTGCCTTCCAGAATAAGAGAAATCAAAAACTTGCAGGCACTCGGGAAGGAAATACAAAGATTCCTATGTTTTGACAACATACAAAGCATCCTGCATATCTGCGATGCGCAAGTCCACTTCTTCGAAACTGGCCCTGATGTAGCTTGAGGACGCCCACGATTTAATGCATGACATATAAGAAACTTGAGCTTCCAACTCATCCACATGAATTGTCGTTACTGTCTTATCACCTAAGAGACTTTAGCGATATCCGTCGCACCCATTTTCTAGGGTTTAAGAATAGCAATCCGAATACAAGTTGACTTTAGTCTGCAACGATCTCTTCCTGACCTACTTGAGTTCTACGGACAGTTCCGCCTTATGACTGCACTACGGAAAAAGCAAACGCCACCACAAAAGCCTCCGGTAAGCGATAAGAAGGGATAAAACCAATAAATTGTCGCCATCAACGGCCCTTGTTCTCTTAACTTATCCATTACCGCAATCACAAGATCATGCCTTTTAGAGGTGTGTCTCGTTTTACAGAGAATATACCATTTATTTAGGAGGTCTCAGTCGGATCAGTCGCACGCATCGTACAGGTGCCACCACTAGAATTCTAATTCCAAGAGGTACTTAGCAATTTCTGTTTAGTTCCTGACGTGCTCCGGCCCCCCGCTGACACGTTGATCCAAGGCTGGATGGACCAACTGGTGTCCACTACCCACCGGTTTTTCTTTTTCAATGGCCACTTCGTCAATGATTAAAACTTTCGACGAAGAGTACAGCCTAACATACTGACCCGAAGATTCGCAAACCCGTAGCTGTTCCTCATACAGGATTTTGCAAGACAATAACGAAGCCATCTGTGGAGGGGAAATGCAATCCTTACATCTTATCTACATTTTCACTCCTTGTCTTCAGCTTTAAATAAATAAATAAATAAATAAATAGTATATTCTCGAATTTCCGAGACACACCTGACCAGGCATGATCAACGTTTACAAGCAATTTATGTTTCGCAACAAACACGTTGCTATGTATGTAATCGGCAGTAAGCCGAAAGTTGTCCAAGCTTTGGAAATTGTATAATTAATCTTGAGATATAAATTCGTCAAAACATGACGGCGAAAAATAAAAATGGCCTTATTCGTAGACCATCATTTAATTGCGAATAACTCGCAAACTACTGCACGCATGGTGTTGCTTTTACATTCATCGTATTCAGGCGCTAAAGCTGGTACAGACAAGTGTAATTTTGTGCTACTTTAAGCGGTATTCTAACATTAGAAGGGCTTTTCCTTTTATCTGAGAATAACAGGTTGGAATTTTGCGCCGTATAGCAATATCAGCGTAATAAAAGTAGGGCTATATTTTTTTGTTAATGGGTATTTTTCTACTGAAGCACGCAGATTTATTTTCTCCCTTAACAAATTGCTTCTATTTATGTCTGCATTTTTCGGAATTGTTTTTACTTTTCGTATGCCTTATAATTCCTTCATTCATTTCTTCCATGTGCGCAACAACAATTGGGGCAACTGAGTGGCCAATTATTGTGCGATCAATTTAAAGTGAACTTGTGGCAAATTGGATTCTGTTTCAAGGAGAAAAGGCAAACTACACCTCCGCGAAGTATTCACAATAAAATACAAGGAGCTCAATATCGCCCGAAGGAACCAGGAAAATGTCAAGGTGGGCGCCTGCGACCCAGTAGCTGTATACTAAACAGTGCCAATGCATTTGCAATCGCTAACGATGAACATATATTTTGCCAACTTCCATGCAAGAGCATCGGATAAATGTAAGCATTGATCTGAACCCTTTAGGGTGCAGCCTCTAGCAGGTCTAGAAATATATCTATTTATTTATGTATTTAAGTTGGGTTCTAATGGGCGTAGTGTAAACAGGTTGTGCATTCAGTTTGTAGAGAAAACTTGTCAGGAAAATATTTCATTAGGATTCAGGTCGGCTTGCCAGTATGTAGTTGTAGGCCGTGACTTTATTCAGTGGCGAGTCACATCCGCCACGTCGCAGTGTTGTTAAGCGGACATTTGTGGCCTTTTATAGGGAAAACGCTTGCCAGGCGAAAACCCACCACGTCCTGAAACACTGTCAGAAATCCGTTTGTACACTAATGTAAAACTGGCAGAGCAGCTCGTCGACTGATTTAACCCTCGGTTAACCGCCGTCAATTGCCTACTAATTTCCTCTGTTAGCTGAACAGGTTATTTTTGGTCGGGGCGGCCATAATGGCTGAGGCCTATGGAGGGTTAGACCTTCGTCATCTTCGTGTCCAGGTGAGCAAAACTTCCGTTTCTTGCTTCTAGAATTTACAGGATTATGTATACTTCGCAGGAGTATAAAGGCGTCATGTCCAGCGACCATTACTGGACGACGGTCGTGGTAGTGAGTGCATTTTTATCCACTTGTTGTACAGCCGTGTTCTATGTAGGTCCTTGGGGGTTTCTATGTCCTGTCCCAGGCACAAGCTCTTTCACGATCCGATCCCAGATCCCCAAGAAGTTCCAGACCTAGGAGAAAGGGAAGGTGAGAGACAAACAGGGCCGCAAAGAACAGACGTGGAAACAAGCAGTATTTATATCCTATGGTCTAACATTTAGAGGAAACATATGATGTACAATGTGTAACAATGATTATGCTAAAAGTGTCTTTTGAATATTCATCGGAAGCAAAGCCCTATAGGTTGGTTGCTACCGTATACCTTGGATGCAGAGCGTTGCGTCGTTAAGCAAATAAAACACAGGATCCGTTTGCTATGATGCAACTGTTGCGTGGGAAGATTCGCTGGGGAGCGTAGAATATGCTGACCCAGGGAAAGCCAGTGAGTCTTTTGGACTCATACATGGGTAAGTTTCGCAAAAATAGCAGCGAATAATTGAGGAATGAACACCTGTAAATGAGAAGCTAAGAGCGTCTCTGTACTGACCAGGTGAGAGAGTGCCGAATTAAAAAGCTAAGAAGGGCTAATTGACGGAAGGACCGCGAATAGCCAGAATATATGCGTACATTCAGGTTGCTGTGGACATCAGAACCTGAGACCTAACCGCAGCAGCCAGAGTGCTAGGGTAATAGTGCCAAACTGGATAGACGCATGGACTGCTAGCCCGAGACTTGGAGTATTGCAGGTAAAAAATGCCTAAGACAATACAGCAAGTAGTGGGTAGATAAAGGTCTAGAAATGTGTGGCAGAAGAGCGGCTTATGCTGAATACCTGGATATGTTTGCACGACAGAAGAAAGCTAAGAGAGGTTTCGTGATAGAATGGCAGCAGACAAGTAAAGCGCAAGCATACAAAGAGGTTGTTAGTTAGTTAGAGCATAATAGACTACGACGCATCAACGTGCAGCTGATCAAATCATGCGGTGGTGTTAATGGAGTATAATTAAGGAGGCCTGAGCCGGGAGAAGCCCGTGAGAGAGCTGTACTACGGCCAATTAGGTGTCGCGGATGAGCAATGGCATTTAGGTGTGGCCTTATAATTGCTAGTGGACACCTGATTAGGGCAACAGACAGCAAGTGTATGTGATGCACGCAGTCCCAGGGATTAAAGCTTGGAGGGAAAAGTGTGGACCTTGGCAGCTCAGTATATGCACAAAGATGATAGTAGCTTATGAAGAAGGACTGCTGCTAAACACGGGAGCCAGAGGTAAGACGAGGAACAGTTAGGGTCGCTGTAAGTGTGTGTATCAGTGATCAGCAATGGAATTTGCATGAAGCCTCTTAGTTGCTAGTGTATGCCCTTAATTACCCATAGTAAATCAGCAAAAAGCGGATGTATGTGACGCAGACAGCCACAAAGTATGTTCGAGATAGAAGAGAGCAGCTCTTAGCAAGCTCCAGAAATGCGTGGAGCCTACGATTACTAGATGCTGCTAAGCAGAAGTGCTTAGGTTTAAGAGGATCGACAGAACATGGCGCTGCGAGAAAATTTCGGTGGCCTGATGTAGCCAGTCCGTTAGGCTATTTGGTTACAAGTGGATTGCTAGTGTCACAGAACACATCAACAAGCCAGAGAAGGTAAGTGATACAGACAATCTGGGAGATTACAGGATGGAGAAACGAGGAATGTCTCCTAGTAGCTCCAGATAACCTCAGAGATGTGTGGAGCCTACAATGAATCTCTGCAGTAAACGTAATGAAGATAAGAAGAACGAAGGGTAATTGTGCAAGGGAGAGAACCGGCGGACAGCATCTGAATTACATTGAACCTTCTAGTTATTTATTAGATACAGTGACAGAAGAAGTCAGCAAACCAGTGAAGGTATGTGATGCTAACAATTCAAGAGAGTAAGTGGGAGAGATACAGAGTGGCTACTAGCGTAGATATGTATGCTAACTACTGTGACTGGCTGCAGCTGAAAGGTGGTGACATAAGTAATACGAAGAACTGATAATGATACAAGGTGAGATAGCGAGTATCCGCAACTAGCAGTGGCATTGGGGTGTAGGCTTCTAGCAGCTAGTGGATACCTAAAGTGTCCCAGAATAAGTCAACGGTCAGCAAATGAATGTGACGCAGACAGCCATAAAGAATGAATGTTGGGGATGCAAGAGGGTTACACTTGGCAGGCACCGGATATGTGCAGCGATGCATAGAGCCTACGACCACTAGTTGCTACTAAGTAGAAGTGCTGAGGTGAAGAGGATCGACAGAAACTGGTACTACGAGAAACATTCGGTGGCCAGAAGTAGCCATTCCATTAGACACTTTGGTCACAAGTGGGTTCCTACAGTGTCACAGAACACATCAACAAGCCAGCGAAGGTAAGTGATACAGACATTCTGAGAGATTACAGGATGAAGAAACGAGGAATGTCTCCTAGTAGCTCCAGATAACCTCAGAGATGTGTGGAGCCTACAATGAGTCACTGCAGTAAACGTAATGAAGATAAGAAGAACGAAGGATAATTGTGCTAAGTGAGAGAACCAGTGGGCAGCAACGGAATTCCAGTGTATGTCAGTTTCCAAATTCTTAGACCACTGGGTCCGTGGAAGAAATATTAGTTTTATGACCTTTGAGAAACTCGTGGTAAAGACATCCTACCCAAACTAAGCCTTGCATAAGACGTTAAAAGCGTTTGTTGCTGCTGATACACCTAAGCATAGCAATAGAAGGGTCCAAATCCGCCTAACTAATAGCCTTAGATGAAGCTTTATATGCCTTGGTAGATGTCGGTTGCTAGCTGGCCCTTATGGATGCGTTTTCATTAAAACTGAGCATTAGCTACTGTACTCCACCGTTTTCCACTGCTATCGGCATTTAAAAAGCAAAATGATATATCATATTGTCGACAATGAGGGCACTTTAAAAGTTCCAGGCCCAAGAATCAGACATTTTGCCCTCCACTTATCTTCTCTTGGCCCCATATACTTAGAGTTACTCGGTATACGTATGTTGTAGGCGACAATTTGCTTTGAAGGGCCTTGAGCCAACGCGTATCCAGCCAGTCAACGAACAAGAACACTGGACAAGATGACGGTACTATTAACGAACAAGCAGGAAGCAATAATATTACAAACCTCAATAGTAGCGCTTCCACTCAACGCAGTTTCAAAGAGATACAATTCGGTCCGAGAACAACAAGAAACGGTTCAGATCGTCAATGCGATACAGAATACAGAACACTGGTTATATGGGACAAGTGAAGTCAAGGCGATTGGTCAAACACAGACCGGATGAAGGCCGGATGCGTGAAATGTGAGTGTGTGGGATGATAAGTACATTGCTCATGCTCAGTGCGAGAATAATTGAGGTGATTGTTGCCGTGGTAAGGACAAGATAATTGAGGTGATAGTTGCGGTGGTAGTGGCGAAGGTACTTGGGGGGTGGTAGTTGCGGTGGCAATGGTGAAGATAATTGGGGAGGGGGGCGATAGTTGCGCTCGGAGTAGTCCATACTCGATGGTTGGCGGATGGCGGAGTTGAACACAGGGCATGGAGAATCCTACACTCCGGCCAAATTTCGGACAGAAATTTCACTTCGGGACCTTGAGGTACTCTGGTTCACCCTAACCTGCTCCATCCACTATGGAGAAGAGTGGGACTTACAACGGTACGCCTAAACTTCTCCACTTCGGTCTGTTGAACTCAAGGTGGTCCTCCCTGAGGCAGCAGATTCGAAAACCCACCTCCCACTTGCGGTGCTTCAACAGCCGGGACTGACCCCTTGCCCCATTCGCTGCCTTCGATAAGGCAGATCTTTATAACATCGCGCGCAAACAACCCATATATTCTAACCGACCTTGTCTTTACTAGGCCGTCCTGGGTGGTCTTACCACGCTCAACCACTGCCAAAGGCCAACTGTCCCGACGGTGTGAATCCGAATTAATTAAATCCACGTCCTTGTGTCTAACGTTGCGTTGTACTTTCGGCCCTCTTTGCTTCAGGTGCATTAATGTGAGATACTCCTTGCTCCACCGTTTCCAAATTAGTGTGGCTAAGTAGTTAGTTTGCCTACAACATTGTGCAGACCCGTTACAAAGCTTCGCTGGTGCTGTTCCCTCTGTATTCGGTCTGAGTATCAGCAGATCATTAGGCGTGAGAACTAGTTGATCAACCGCGATTGTCCTCAGCAGGTTAGGAGGCCTACTGTTAATGATAGGCTCTGCTTTGGCGAGGTACAGAGGGGGCTCTGCAGATACTGTAACAACGTAAGCTATCGTGCGTTTATTTTCCACTGAGAGTGCATGATCACCTGTATCAACACGAGCAAAGTTGTTGTTGCACAATCTCCCTAACTGTTCTTCAGCTGTCGGCCTACTAACATGGCAATCATGTACGGAATCAACGGCACTTCTGCCTTCTCCAACTGGGCCTAACAACGTCCAACCGAGTAAGGTTTTCACAGCAAAAGGATGATTTTTATCCCCAAGACGTTGCTCTAAATTCCAGTGTGCCTTTGGCACGTTAGCATCTAAGAGTATTCGGATCCGACTATCCCGGATTTCCTCAAATGGTATATCCGCCATGTGTGGCCACTGGCGCGCCAAATCCCTCTTCGGGGTTATAATGGGTTCCAAGGGCAGTCTTGGAAAGCAGTAGGCCTGCCTAACACAAATCGAAGCAGTGCCATCTAGGGATGACAAAGTGAAACCTACATAACCCGCTTCGATCGAGGATGTGCCCGACATCGTCGTGAATTCCAAACGACTTGGTGTGACCCCGATGCCGGCTTCTTTCATAAGTCCTTCTTCTACCAAAGTTACGTTCGAACCTGTATCTAACAAGGCGTATGTTTCCAATACTCTTCTTTGGCTTTCTATACGCACTGGTACCACTCCCAAACACACCTGCTGCTGTGCAGTGACGGTAGCAGTGCAAGTGTTTGCTACGGTCGGTGAAGTCATTTGTCTGGACTCTGAGTGAAGCAGTGGATGATGATGCCCTCTGCAGTCAGACACATTACATTCTTTGCTATTTTGACAGGTGGCAGATTTGTGACTTGTTTCTAGACACCTGAAGCACCCACCTCTGGACTTCATGAGCCTCCACCTGCTAGGAACATCCAAAGAGAGAAAAGTACGGCACGAGGCCGTGGCATGATCACTACCACAATTCAAACACGCTGTTTTAGGAGAGGCACCTGACCAGGTGTAGAGGACGTGGCTACGATCGTTTCTTCTGTGCTCTACTAGCGGTGGTCTGGCATCTAAATGCTGCCGCGACGCATTTGACGAAGCGATTTGACCGAATCTACTTCGCGCAACACGAGTTTCCGTGGCAACGAAATCAGCCAAGTCCTTGAAATCGACCTCCCACCCATCATGCGTGATCGAATCTGCTACCCTTGCCCACCGGGCCTGAAGGCTGCTGGGTAAAACACGCACTACTGGTTCAATCGTTGCAATGGAATTCAAGTCCGCAGTAAAGTTCATCTGCGACAGAGCGATGTAGCAATTTTCCATTTTCATGGACAATTTACTCAATTCATCTGGGTTGGCAGAGAGTGGCCTCAAGCCAGTCATGAGACCGTCAATTAACGATCTGGCTACGACATGGCTTTCTCCAAAGAGTTCACGGAGAACCTTTCTCGCTCTATCGTAGGCCACAGAGGGAGGCAACATCACACATTCACTGATGGCCTCCTTGGCATAGCCACGACAATAATGAATCAAATAAAGCAGTCGCTGGCCACTGTCATGCACGCGGCTTTCGACGTAGTATTCGAACTGCTTTACAAATTTCCAATACTTAGCAGGGTTACCGTCGAAATATTCTAGTTCAACCTTTGGCAGATCTAGCTGTAGGCACTGCTGTGACACTAAGCTACCCCGATTGACTCTGTGATCGTATGCCTCGGCTGCCGACAACTGACACTGATCAACAAAAGCGCCTATACCCTGATTCCTCTCATCAGAACTAGGGGCCGATATCACTTTAAGATTAGAGTGGACATTGCTTTCTTCCAATTCTACTCGAAGCTTGGCCATTTCTAATTCAAGATCTACTAAACGCTTCTGCTTATCCAAATCTGACTGTCTTTTTCTTAACTCCGCTGCAGTCATTACAGCAGACGAACGACGGGAAATAATACTACGCTTAATCTTATGGCTAACATGTGAACCAGAGCATGAAGCACCATCATGATATTCATCAATGACTTGCCGGTATGCTGCATCATCGATGGGATTTTCAGTGGTAAAATTCCTTGCAGACATTGTCCGACGGGATTGAGTGAGTTCCAATTCACTTCAAGAAGTAAAGAACCGTCAATTTCCGGAATCCAGTTGAAAGCAAACGAAATGCTGTTGAGTACGGCACTCGAAACTTCAAACTTCACTCCAAACGAGGAAGCAGTATTGAGTACTGTAAGCGACAATTCGCTTTGAAGGGCCTTGAGCCAACGCGTATCCAGCCAGTCAAAGAACAAGAACACTGGACAAGATGACGGTACTATTAACGAACAAGCAGGAAGCAATAATATTACAAACCTCAATAGTAGCGCTTCCACTCAACGCAGTTTCAAAGAGATACAATTCGGTCCGAGAACAACAAGAAACGGTTCAGATCGTCAATGCGATACAGAATACAGAACACTGGTTATATGGGACAAGTGAAGTCAAGGCGATTGGTCAAACGCAGACCGGATGAAGGCCGGATGCGTGAAATGTGAGTGTGTGGGATGATAAGTAAATTGCTCATGCTCAGTGCGAGAATAATTGAGGTGATTGTTGCCGTGGTAAGGACAAGATAATTGAGGTGATATTTGCGGTGGTAGTGACAAAGATAATTGAGGTGATAGTTGCGGTGGTAGTGGCGAAGGTACTTGGGGGGTGGTAGTTGCGGTGGCAATGGTGAAGATAATTGGGGAGGGGGGCGATAGTTGCGCTCGGAGTAGTCCACACTCGATGGTTGGCGGATGGCGGAGTTGAACACAGGGCATGGAGAATCCTACCTATGTCTTTCACTATTGGCAACACTAATAGACCGGCATACTAAAAACCAGAGCCGCCTCTTTAACTGCTTTCGCCAGTAAAACACTCGCATTCTCAGATTCCATTTCACGGGCACGAAATCTAAACAGTGACAGAGTGGTCCTTGTCACACTGGCTGGCTGGACCACCAGAAAATTTCCATCACCACTTTTCTTGTCTTGACCGCCCTTGTGTTATTTGTCTTTTAGCAGGCTCCGAAGCCTGCCATGTGTTATGCGTAATGGCGGGTGAACGGCCAGCTCCCACTAGCTTTTGTTACTAGCCTACTCCTGCTTTACCTTACCACACTTTGCTTAGGATGCCAGAACTGCTCTTGCTAGGAAACCCACAAAGCACATAGCTGGCGCGGCAGTATAATAATAGTTAACACTGTCAACTGGATGAACACAGCTAGCACTTCCTTAGGAACTTAAAATTGGGAAGAAATAGCTCGAACTTAATCAAAGAGCTGCACAGTAGTGTGCAACAACACCTTAGGCATAACAATCCCTCCTGTTCGAGCAAGCTCCGTCCCCAGAAGTAGAGTTGGTAATGTCCCACCAACGAAGACTAAAATGGATTTCAAGCCCCAAAGCAACTCGCTAAAGTTTACTAAAGTTTGCCCTACTCATTTCTTTATTATTAGTGACACGCTCCTCTAGCTCACTGAGGTTGGCGACAATATCATGAATATAGAAAGTCGGCTCTAAGAAGTAAACCTTGCGATGCCTAGCTTAGAAAGGTGTGTAATTTCCAGGCCAAAAGGGGTGAACTGATTCGAAAGATCTCCTGCGTTACTCAAGCAGACCTGGCTCATAATATAAAATTCGGAACTACTTATAGGCTTAAAAATGCTACACTCTCTATTCCTAGTGATTTATGTGGCTCAGTATCCACTGAAAATGGTATGCTAAGGCCTTCTAACCGTGGCCTAATTATAAGCACTACTTAATTCCCATGCAGACCGAATATCCTTTACTGGATTTCTAGTGTTTTATCGCTAAAGTATAGATTAATTGCATAAAGTTGCTATGTATGCTTGCAGTGTACTTATCGGCCACCTGGGAAGTCCCTATTTGTTGCAGGTTATTACGGACTACTTATAGCACTTCTAAATAGCTATGCCAATTTAGAGCGTATAACGTTTCGCTACTTTTTATAGTTTCTTTCCGTTTTTCTGCTATCTGCTTGCAAAGCAGAAAGCCACTTCAACGAATAAGAATAATAGCCTTATTCGTAAACCAGCGTGCAATAGCGAATAACTCGGGAACTGCCACACGTATTGCAACTTTTGCTTTCAACGTAAGCAGCGGTTAAAACTTGTCCTAATCAGCCTATTTTTGTGTTAATTTACGCAGTGTGCTAGCCACAGAATAGGTTTTTCTTTGTCCTGCGAGTTACTCAGGTTGAAATTTCGCACCCGAAGGCAATATCAGCGCAAGAAAAGTTTGGCTATATATGTTGGTTAATTGGTATTAACCTAGTGAAGCACACCGCCTTAGTATCCCTCTTAACCAATCATCTTCATTTTCAGCTGCAATTCTCGAAATTGCATTTAACTTGCCGTATCCATTATAATCTTGCAACTCTCATTTCTTCCAGGTGCGCACCAATAATTTTGGAGACCGAGCGGGCCAAAAAACCCAAAGGCATTTAAAGTGACATTATGATGAATTGGATCCTGTTCCAAAGAAAATCGGCACAACTGCAGCTCTGCGCGTCTTTCATAACAAAGGAGCGAGAAGCTCAATATCGCCAGAAAGAACCAGAAAATTACAAGATGGACGCCTGCGACCCCAGCAGCTTTACACCAAACCAGGCCAATGCATTTGTAATATCCAACTAAGAACATATGCTCGTATTTTGCCTACTTTCATGCAAGTGCATAGGATTAATGTATAGCTTGATCTGAACCATTTAGAGTGCGGCCTGTAGCCAGGTTAGAAATATATATATATATATATATATATATATTTATATTATAGTGTTAACCATAGACCACCGTTCAATTGCGAGAAACTCATGAACTACCTCACTGATTCCAGTGCATTTACATTTAAAGGTAGTGAGCATTGAACAATTTTTGCGAGAAACCAATCCTTGGTCTACTTTCCGCAATAAGCTAGCCTTATAAAAGGATTTTATTTGTGACAAGAATTACTCAGGTTGAAACTTGACGCCAGAAATCAAATTCGGCGCAAGAAAAGTTTGGTTTTATTTTTTATTTTTTTGTTTCCTGATACAGTACGCTTCTTTAGTATGTCCCTTAACGATCCCCTTTTATTTTTATCTTCATTTCTAGAAAGGACCTTTAATCGTTTCTTATTACTTATAATTCTGCCGCTCTTGTTTCTTTCCATGTGCGAACCAATAATTGTGACGACTGAGCGGGACGAAATAACCCAAAAAATTTAACATGAAGTTGTTGTGAGTTGGATCCTGTTTCCAAAGAATACCTCCATGACTACGGCTCTGCGTAACATTCACAACCAAGAAAACCAAGCAGCCCAACATTGCCTGAAAGAACCGGAAGAATTTTAAGGTGGGTGCGTAAAACCACTTAAGCTGTACGCCAAACAATGAAAATACATTCTTCATTGCCAACGAGGAACATACACTCACCTTTTCTTGTTCCTGTGCAAGAGCATGGGATTAATGTAAATCTTGAGCTGATCCCTTACGGGCGCAGCCTCTAGCCAGCCTAGAAATATGCCTACTTCGTTATTTATATAAAATTGTCCCGAAGCGTACTCTTGCAGTAAATCATTAGGCGACATGTGGGTTTGGTTTATAAATTGAACTTTAAGCTGTCCTGAATTCGCCATGTGGGCCTGTCCCATAGTTGTTCTGAAACCTATTCTCAAGCACCTGAGGATTGTAAAATTGGAAAATTTTACCTCGGCTTTATGCGTAGGTCGCTATTCATCCAAAAGTATCGCGCGCACTATAGCACTAAACATAATTGTTTTACTTTTTCATAATCAGCGTGCTGTGTTTGTTTTCAATAGGCTTTGTGTTTTATTTCCTGCTTTATGTTTGCCTTAAAAGACCTTTACTTTTTAGAGATGTTTTCAATTTCAATTTTGTTGTTTAAAGCCACACTTTCGTCGGAAAGATTTTGCAGATATATTTGTTTGGGATTTTAGTTTTCGCTTTGAGCGTCTTCTTATTATAGCATTTTTTGCTGAAGGTTTTAACCCTGCTTGATTTTACTAGTAGGTGTTCTTATCCTACGTTTAGTTTCGTAGTGCCATCGCTCTGCGGTCTCTTCCATGTGTCCGCCACTAAACGGGTCAACTTTACTTGCTAAAATGTTCAAAGTGTTTGGAGTAAAATTCGTCTATAGATGTGTCGCAATATAGCATCGTAATAATAATGTAACTGAATAATCCGGCGTGCCACCTTCGCTTTTATTAGCAGGGAGCGCACACATTGCAAGAAGAATGCAGATGCAATTCACGATTAGTGCGGTATTTTCGGCGCGGCAACTTCCTTCGACAGCATACGTAAGGGGAGAATATGCCTATGTTGAATTGACGGACTGCTAGACTTGTTCTCTCGTTATTGTTATAGCCTCTTACTTATCTGCACTGTACGACCTAGTCACGAAGCGCCGATTAATCTAGTACCGCTTAGTCGGCCCCGGATTCACTGAATTCATTTGCAAATCTGGGACATCGCTTCTCTTTGTTCAGCTGACCTAATTGTTCTGTTTATATTACTTTGATAGCCTAGTGGGCTTTTCCACTCTTTAGCAATAAACCCTTCCCACCCCGACCCTAACATTTTCTTCTTTCGCTTTCTCTTTTCAATCTTTTTTAATCGGACGTTCGGCTTTACTGCATGGCCGTGATCTTGGCTCACCTGCCTAGTCTGTTTCCCTCAGTCTGCTACTATGCTACTAATATTTATGCGGTATATGCCCGGCAGTCTAAACATGATGTTTCCCTTAAATCTAGAGCCTGCTAGACGTGCCCACCAGTTACTGCTGGCACTTTCCTTACCTCTACTACATGTCTTTATCCAAACGCGCCGACTAATAAAGTCCTACCCGATGGGCCTTCTGCACTCCGGATTCATTCAGACTTCTGAGACGTCACTTCTCTTGGCTCGGCGGACTAAACTAACCGATTGCATTACCTGGAGAGCTTCGTGGGCTATTTCCCATCTTTCGCCAATAAACCTTTCCCATCCTGAACCTAACATTTATTATCGCGCTCTGTTTTCATTTCTTCTTCAATTGGGTGTCTGCTTTTACTGCCCTGAGGAGATCTAGTCCCACTGACTAGCCTCTTTCTCTCTGAATGCTTCAATGCTACTATGACTTAAGGGATATACGCTATGCAGACTGAACGCCGTCGTTTCCTCTCCCGGAGGGTCAGCTTGACTCGCTCACCCTCTATTGTTGCGGACCTGTTCCTGCCTTTATTTTTACGTCCTATTCCTGTGCGCCGACTAATCTAGTCTTGCTAGATTGGCCACTTGTTTTCCAGTTTTACTCAGAACTATTCCACGTTGCAAACCTTGGCTCGGCTGTCTCATCGTCTTGTTTACACCACCTGGAAAGTCTAGTGGGCTCCTTACTCCTTATTAGTAAATCTTTCTCATACTGACCCTAACATGTTCTTGTCCCGCTTTCCGTTTTTCTTCCCCTTTTCAATCGGACGGCCAGCTTCATTAGCTTAACTCTATTTAGCCGCACTTGTCCTGTCAGCTTCTCTAACTACTCCTTTGTTACTGATACTTCAGCGGTACAGTCTTTACGGACTCAGCTATACGTTTTCCTTACCTCTAGGACCTGCTGATTTTTTCACTTTATATTTTCCTAGCTTTTTTCTTGCCTTCATTGTAAGTCCCAATCCTAACGCGCTAACCCCTCGAGCCTCACCTGATCGGCTCCCTGCACTCCGAATTCACTCAAAATCATGAGACGTTAGCTATCCTTGTTCGGCTGTCCTAATTGATTGCTTAGTCCCTCGAAAGTCTCGTTGACCTTTTTACTCTTTCAATTAAAGCCTTTCTCAATCCTACTCTGTCCTTTCCTTATCTTGGTCTCTGATTGCTTTTCAAATGGATGGCCATCTCTGTGCTTTGCCTTAACCTATCATTTTTTGACCGTATTTCTGACTTCATTCATACTACTGAGGCGTATATAATCTAAGTGCCGCATACCCAAAGCATTGCTTCCCACGAGAACTTTGCTGAACTTGATCATGCTTTATTTGCACTGCTTATATCATCCCTAACCTTGATCCTCACCACTCATCTTCACTACTTAATTAAACGAAATAGCCGCAATCCGCTGACTAATCCAAACCCTTCGGATCAACCGCTCGCTCCCCGATATCGCGCAGCATTCTGGTGCGTCACTGTTCATGGTACTACTAATCTAAATTTTTATGGAACAAATGTACATGAGACATTTAATTTATAATGATACATATAATGTGAGGTTCTTTAGTAAAAGCAATTCTGCGACTGATTCTTTTCACTGAGTTCCGGATGCATCGTTGTTGCCTGTTTGTGTGGCTGTCTCTGTTCGTTGTCTTTTTTCCGAGATTTCCACAGAAATGGTGGCCAGAACCCGAGGATACGTCCAATGTCTTGACCTCAACACTTCAAGGAAGCGCAATATTTCCTTATCTGATAATGGATGGATAATCATTACGCTGCCTTGGTACTTACCGGATGGATAAAACACTTATCTGCTATCTTGGATGGATGCCAATATATTAAGGCCTGAACAAATGGGTTCAGCTCGCCTCTTCTTCACCTAACTCTCATTCGGAGTTGCTGATATTTAGTGTCAACTCGGTCATTTCATCTAACCGGGGGCAGATTTTCCTGCACATGCTATGCACGTAATTTGGAAATATCCCAACGCAATTCCTTCACACACAATACTCGCACTATGGCAAGAACAAAGGGGTTCGGCCCTTTACACTACTGAAATTCTTTTCATTTACCACGTCTGTAGCTGCCCGCATTACTATGACCGTCCATTTGTTCGTGGATGCCAATGTCCCCAATCAAGTGAACTTACACTGGGAGGATTTCCGGTTCATTATACAGGACAATTCGCAGCTTCCTTGGGCCTGAACGGTTGCGTCTGGCCATTCTCTAATATTTGGTTCAGCAACATTTTACTGGATACCCGACAGAAACATTACGCGGTTCTACGGATGACAAATACAAAACATGCCAGCATGTTCGACTTATAGATTACCTACCGTACAAGCCGTGCCATTTCGTCAGGAAGTGACAGGACCCAGGGATGATACAGTCCCGCCCCATCATGCATCAGCCAGCGAAAATTATGGGTGTATCCTGACTGCGACTAACAGAACCAATAATCGGTCAATAAGAAGCATTGCCAATTGCAGCTGGTCGTTCGAATGCGTTGATGGCAGTGTTCCAGGACGTGGTGGGTTTTTGCCTGGCAAGCGCTCTCCCTATGAAAAGCCACAAATGTCCGTGTAACAACACTGCGACGTGGCGGAGGTGACTCGCCACTGAATAAAGTCGCTGCCAATGAGCTCACACTGACAAGCTGACCATGACTATATACTACCATGATGGATACACCCTTATACTTTCTTATCTGCATATTTCGTCGCCACGTCATTTTCTGCGTATTCACCATTGTTCTTTACGCTACACTCACATGAACCCAGCGTACCGTGTAATCGCGATTGAGCGTGTTCTTCACCAGCTCTTTTAGAATTGATCAGTCCTAGTTCTAGATCTATTCATGCCTGAATTGTTACTGCTCTTTATGGCAGAACGAATGTACCCACACGAGCGTGCCCGAACTCATGGCAATGGGCTCTCTTCATTTTTATTTCTGTCCTATTTGTACAGTTTCAAATAGGAACGTATGAACAACCTCCGATTGTCACTGTTACAATTGCCATGACATGTCTGTATAATTGCACTTATTTGATCAGGCCCTCGCGGGCATGCCTCGCATAGCCGAGAATAAATATTTATTTATCTACTTATATTAACGCTAGTAAACTGCCAAGTGTTGCAAGCGACATTTGAAGTGCATAGTGCTATTGCATTGTATAGTACTGGTAAACAAGTAAATTTATATTCTCGGTGTTGAACGTGGCACGCCAACGAGGAAGGATCAACCACGTCAAGCAAACCTGCGGCGATCGAATGTGGTCAGCTTTGGCCTTGATATTAGGACTGAGCAGCTTAGTGAGCTGCAAGCAATTATTTAACGTTATAATTAGTGTTCGACCTCACAGCTGCTTTAGCCTTGAAGCTGATTGTTAATGTAAAGGTAAACACGTTGATAACCATGTCATAGGTACTGAAATTTGTTCTATGCAAAGATCGTTCTGGCCTAATGCAAATGCCTTACGCTGCTAATCGCAGTCCACTGCTCTGCTCTTTCCATCCGCAGACGTAGGCCTCGTGCTGCTATAGCCTCCCTGGGTTACAATGCTGTCCAGTTGTGGGATGTGTTCAGTATGTTAGTAAGTAACAGTGTCACTAACGGTTGGACAACCCAGTTGTTGAAGAATTGATAAATAACAGAGGGAGTAGCTTTGGAAAATTTTAAAGGGGACGCAACGGACAAAAGCATGCTCAAGAGAAATGCCATAAAATGCACACGAATAAAGGAATGAAAAGCAATAAAACGCGGTGACTTAAAGCGCCATGCACACTGTGGAGTTGTGGTTATATACATAAATAAATAAATGGTATATTCTCGGTACAACGAGACACAACTGTAAAGACGTGATCAAATATGCATACAAGCATAGCTACTTTGGAATGTTAAAACATTTCGTTTTAATGAAAGGGATAAACGAAAAGATGTAGTCCACATGAGTGAGCATTTTGTCAGGTAATAGTCGGACCAAGGAACCTGATGGCGCTGTGGTGCGCAAAAATCAGTCATAATTGTTGCGTCAAGATATAAGTTGGGGGTAATTTCGCCATGTAGTGATCCATGAGCAGAGGAGCCCAAACACGAGGTTAGTGCAATCAGTGACCATTACGAAGTCGGGATGATCTGTGCTCCATCAACGCATTCTTCATAGTAAAACCAGTTGCACGGGTTGGATGTAGAAGGTTGAGGACTGCATCAGTGTGAAATGCTTAGCTGCGACTTTATTTTGTAGCGAGACACATCCGCCACGTTGCAGTGTTGTTAAGCAGACATTTGTGGCTTTTTATAGGGAGAGAGCTTGCCAGGCGACAACCCACCACGTCATGGAACCCTGCCGTAGCTTTCGCTGAACAGTAGTGCTAGTACATGTACATAACCGGCGAAAATACCATTCTCCGCAAAGTGGATTCGGAATTCCTCCAAATGTATGTAAATGCAATCGTCTCCGTTGCCAAGTAAAAACTCCATGAAATGCTATCGGAAAAGCTACTTATGGGAGCGCAACACTGTCCGTGAAATGCCATCAGAAAAGCTCTAGGTGCCTTGAGAATCGGAACGTTTGAGGCAGTGAAGGTAATCACACCAGCATTGTTTGTCTTCGGTTGTGGAACAAGGGATCAATATAAATATATTTTTTCCGGTGAGTAAATTGTTCTACTTTGAGTACGCGAGTTAAACCCATTTGTTTAGACCCTGTGTCAGTAGCGCCTCCAGAATGGCGAAAAGAGCTCTATTTGGAACGACTTACGGATTCTCCTTCTCCCGGAGAAAGGACCAAGCTTTTAAAACAGCTGGCTATTGCGAATGGGTCGGCCAGTCCCAGTGCATAAACCTTCTTGTTTTGGCGGATGTAACTGTGGAAAGTTCGGGAGCTAACGGGCAACGGTCAAGAGGCAGCCAAACAAAGAAACAGCAAGGAATCAAGAAGCGCTAACACCGACGGGTGGCGCGTAGTGGTGCCTATGATACAGTAAAACTTATGTAATTTTGTTTAGTATACATAATTTGCAGGCGCGTTCTTTACGTCACGTCGCTTGTGTGACTCAGAATACAATTGCTAGGTAGGAAGAAGGTTCTGCGCGCGCAGGGTCAAAAGACCGATATAAAAAAGCGTCTTGACAAAAGTTGAGCGAATGGTGCGATGGTGGGCTAGAAACAGGTAAACTGATGCTGATGACAGCAGTCCGAATGCGAGAGGCATCTTAGATGAAACTAAGGCCCATTATGTTGAGACCGAATGCTGGAGCAACATGGGTAAAGTAACGTCCCAAGAGGAAAAGGAAATTCAAAGAATCGGCGAGGAGCGGATGAATGCGGACGACAGTGTGAAGAGTAATTCGTGAGAGTAACTATGCTAAAGCGCTAATGATTCCACAGTCCAAAAGCGGTCAGAATCTAGAGAAAAGGGCCACAGGGGACCAAAACAGCTGTGCATTGGGAGTCGTTATCCCACTTACAGTCACACTAACAGGCAAATGCGAAAGTAAGGTAAGGAGCAGAGGCATATGAAGAGTGGTAAGATGAGCATACTAATGGAAGTACTGGTCAAGCAACACTTAGCAATGGTCCGAGTGCCGCCAGTAATCAGGAGCGGGGTCGGAGTTGAGGAGACCATTCGCACAAGGATAAGTTGGTCCGGCTCAATGAGTGTAAGCCGTGGGAAGAAACATGGAGCGCAATAAGAGAGAAGGTAATGGATAAGAGGAAAATATAAGCAACAAGAGTCTAGACGCAAGTGGAAGAGAGCGAAGTCGCTGCCAGACCCTGGTCGGAAATGGAAATGATACCTAGCAGTAATAGGAGGACAGAAGAACGTTCAGATAAGAACAGGTTAGTCGGCGCACTGAGAGTGGGTCGTACAATTTTGGCGAGACCAACTGTGGACTGGTCAAGTAAGACCAGATCCACAGCAGGGCAGTGAGAACTGGTCCTTTGATGGAAGAAAAATGGCGAACATAAAGCGTGATAAGAATGGGTTAGGAACAAGATGTGAAAAGTTTATTGATCGAGAGTGAAGTGCACAACGCTTTCAAGATGACGTAAACAAAATGTTGGGTCAGCCGAACCAAGATTTTTAACGTCGAAGCAATCTGAATGAAATCAGAAAAGAAGTGGCCCGGTCTGGCGAGACTGGATTAGTCAGCGCGTAGTAATAGCACGTGCAATAAAGGCATGAAGATGAGCCGCAACGATAGAGAGTGAACGGATCTAGCAGCCTCAAGGGGTAGGGGAACAAGAGCGCTGAGTCTGCATAGCGTATACCGCTTAAGACTGGGTAGCATATGAGCAGTCATAGAGAAAGCAACTGATCAGTGGGACTAGAGCACCGCAGGGCAGTGAGATCTGGCACTCCAGTTGAAGAAGAGTTGATAACAGAGCGCGATAAATAATAAGTTAGCATCAGGATGAGAAAGGTTTATTGCCGAAGGGTGGGAAAATCCCACCAGGCTCTCAAGGTATAGTAAAATGATAGTGTAGTCAGACGAACCAAGAGAGGTAACGTCTCAGAAGTCTGAATGAATCCGGAGAGCAGGATGCCGATTAAGTAAGGCTTGCTTGGTCGGCGTATTTTCGTAAGGACGCAGGTTACATAATGTTTTAACCGTTTGAATGAAGGACAGGAAAACGTGGATTCGCGGTATTATTGTTGGTCCGTTTACAGCTTTTTACAGCTATCGCGCTGTGTCACGCAATGTTTAATAATCCTAAAAGCGTCGTGGGTAGATAGTTGCCCAAGTAAGTTAAGTGACGGAAGACAAGCAGCACACTGGACTGTGGATGCGGGTGAATGGAGTGTGTGTGGCTGTAACTACACCGCTTGTGTTCTGCTTGGAAATTGTGAGAAGCTGGTGGCAAGCCGAGCCCAAATTTAAGGCAAGGAGCATTTACTCTTAACATACTTACTATGCATTAAGATCGTGCGCCTTGTGTACATTTTGAACTGACCCCAGATACACCCTATCTGGCCACAGTGCCGAAATAACCCCAAATTTTATTTAGCTTTCTCTTCTTTGGGTCCATACCCTCGGAGCTAATCACACGGTGGTAACTCCTAGCACTCTCTGTACATTTACTATCCATTCCTTCGGCCACATTGAGGTAAAGCCAAATTGGCAAAGGGCAATAGCGGGTTAGGTATGATATTAGAGCGAACCTAAAACGACCTACTGAAGTTCGCACCCATCGCTTCACTTCGTAAAGCAGCTAGGTAGCAGGTACTTGTCTCGATTGACTCCAACTTCTAATTAAATGTGACAGTTTAAGCTTATGTACGTTGGTTAAATGTCTGGGTTAAACATAGCCATAATTTTTCATGATCCTTCCACGTGAAGCAAATATTCACCAAAGTTAGACGACTTTCGCTGTACGTGGCTCCATTGCAATCATTCTGCGTACATTACAAGTTGATTTCAAAGTGCATCCCTGCTTGTATTTTACCACACTGTACTTGTTATGCACTTATAATTTTTCTAGGCTTATATTGCAAGCATTTCAAGCTGCTTCACGAGTAACTAAAGAGCTGGTCTCGCTGCAGAGGCATTAGAAACACAAGGTTGGCTAAACCAATTATGTCTACTCAGATTTTCCTTTTCTTCCTCCTCTATAGGATAGCATTATCTATTTGCAACATCTCCGAGGACATATTTGCGAAGCGCATTTGGCCATGGATCGACACAGGTAAATGAAATCGCTACACTTTCTAATCCTGACACATTAAAGGAATTGGGAAAGCCAAGCTACTGAATCCGAGTTACCTGAGTTGCCCGAGTTCACCAGCTCTAATTAGTCGCGGTAGACTCCGAAGCAGCCAAGCACGCAGCAAACGGATACAAATTGGCAGAGCTTGACTCCAAGTAACCGCGAGGAATATTGGGGAACGTGATATCCCTGGTAGGCGGCGTTGCAGGTCATAAGGGGTTTTCGCGTGGAAAGCTTTCGCCCTACAAAAGCTACAAACGTCAGCTTAGCAACCCCGCGATGTAGCGGATGTAACTCGAGAGCCAATAAAAGCCCTACCCAAACCACCCATTGATAGGTAACGGATACTACGTTTCACGATTTCTGTGAATATACCTGCTCGCATACCATTAGGTCCTCATTTTTGACAGGTGAGGTACCATTATTATTAGCATCTTTTCACCGCCGTTTCCTCATAATTCACTCACTTGACCAGTACTGTGCACGACCTCAACGGACCAATCCCTCGCCAACCTACTCCGCCCCAATGAGTTCTGTACTTCTTATCTTTACATCTCGCACTCCGCGAGGGCACACTCCAGTTAAGCGTTGGGCAACGTGTGCAGATACTATTGCCTACATCTGTATTACGCTTGCACTTCGTCCTGCTCATTGTTCTTTCATGTACAACTTTGCCCTATTCTGATCATGCCCAAAAGGCTTGCCTCGCTTTGTCGAGAATAAACTAATTATTTCTAAATAAATAATCAAATTTTTTGTTCTCGGGCGCTGCGCGGCGCACCTCTGTAGTCAAGAGCAGGTGAATGGTACAACTAAATGTCGTGGGTGGTATAAAACATGGTAAAAATTAGCCATGAACCTGGAAGCTTTGAGTTCATACATGTAGGTGGGAGTGCAAGTCTATCATTTATTTGAACTTGAATATGTGCCACCTCAATCTTGGTTGAATGCTTGGATAGTATGAGAAGGGTTGAGTGACGTCCGTAATGGGGTGTGGTTTGGTGCATTATCATGAGGTTGTGGCTTAAGATGGAGCCGCGTCACATCCTCCTCGTCGCGGTGCTGTTAAGCAGACATAAGTGGCATTTTATAGGTAGAACGCTTGCCAGGCGAAAACCCACCACGTCCTGAAGACTTGTTGTTAAATATTTGCTGTAAAGGGATA
>OX104065.1:7651775-7671529 GCA_944474145.2 Dicrocoelium dendriticum | reverse complement strand
CATGGATCTCGCCAAATCGCTCCGGTACAATTAAGCTCTTGGTTGCTCGTGCAAAATGTACGGAATCTGTAGACACTGAATGCAGGCGTCGACCACGGCCTACTTGGATTTCTCAAAGGCATTCGACAGTATAGAGCATCGCTTTCTCCTCCACAAACTCCAGAAGTATGGAATCAGCGATCCTGTTCTGGGCTGGATAGAGACTTGCTCGTGCAACGTCACCTGAATGTGATGGTTCAACGTAACCTGTCGGATCCATCGAAGTTCCGTGCGGCGTACCTCGAAGGCTCGGTACTTGGACCCGCCCTGTTCCTTCTGGTTTTTATAAATGATTTCGCTAGTGTGCTGTCTTCACACACTGTTTGCTATTCGTTGATGGTCTAAAGGGTATTGCGTACTATAGCTTCAATGGAGGACCGCACAAGTTTACAGAAGGACTGGGACAAGGCGTACACAAGGTCACTCGAGACATTGCTGCATTTCCAACGTCACCAAGTGCAAAGGTTCTCAGCATGTGACAAAAGAAGTTTTGTACAAGCACCGCCTAGGATCACAAATTCGTGTAACGAACTATCTAGAATGGTGACGTTAGTTGACCTGCCAGTGTGAAATTCTGGGCTGTGATTTTATTCGTTGGCGAGTCACATTCGCCACGTTGCAGTGTTGTTAACCATATATTTCTGGCTTTTTATACGGAGAAAGCTCGCCAGGCAAAACCCACCGCGTCTTAAAACACTGCCGCCAATCCCTTGAATAGCAAGCTGTAACTGGCTATGTTTCTGTTTGAACGTTTGTTTGCTCGGTTATTCGCAGGCAGGATGCGTCCCACTTTTCCGCCGGCTGATGCAATAGCCGGGTGCCTATTGCATTCCTGCGTCCTGTCCTGTGCCCGATTGATAGGTCGGGAACTAAAGATTCTTTTTGAATATGTTGTGTTGCTTCGCTGCAGAACCACGTGAAGTCTCCCAGGGATATACATTGAAATATGTTGCATTGTTGTCGAAGGCTTGAAGGATAGAATATGGTTCCGAAGAACGAATTGCAGATCTTCGGGGTATGTAGTAAAAGTTTGATTAAAACTATAGGAAAGCACGGCCAACTGAGCGGTAAACACGGTTTGAAGAGCTCATAAGGACCAATTGTTCTGGTTTTGTATCGCAGGAGAACGTGCATTCGGAAGCCAAAAGTAGTTCTCCAGACAAGAGTAATGTGGAACAGATAGCGTTAGAAAAACTGAACTCAAAGGCTATAGCCTCGGAATATTGTATCCGTGCATGTTAACGAATGATTTGTCCAGTTAGTAAGTTGTAAAAGGGTTGATAACCTTCCGTTCATGTCCAGATAAAGACATTGTGTGGCTTGTTTTGTTGTCGCAACGATGGACAATTCCTTGCGTGCGTGTCGCCGTCCCTGTGACAAACTCAGGAAAAACGGAAACGAACAGAAACAGCTGCAAAGACAAGAAAGGGATGCATGCGTCTGGAATGTAGTCGATAATTGCGGCGATGACTGAACTATGGAACCCCTATACATCTAATTGTTATTTAACTATCGCATATACATGTGTATCATAAGTGGCGAAATACGACGAGTAGCAAGCAGAACACGGATCAGTAGAGAATGAAAGACGGTTCCAAAATTAGAATGAAGATGAAGAAAAGTGCGTTTGGGGGTCCTGATGCGCATATGCTTAATCGGATGGAACCAGCGAGAGGAGGACGAGGTGTGCAGTTTGTGAGAAAGAATATCACTCAGAAAGAGCGACAGGGACGCTTTGCCTCAGTCTAAAATTGGTATGCATGTAAGATGTCAGAGAGAACAGACGCATGTAAGTTAGCGTCAAATGAAGAAGGAATGCAACAGAAAGCAAAGGAAGGAAAGAAGAGGTCGGTAGAAAAGGTTCTATTGAGGAGAGGGGGAAGTCGCTGACCTCTTTCGGGTGATGATTCATCTTTGTTAATAAAAAGAAGAATGAATAATGCCCAGTGATGTAATTAAGGTGAGGATAACAGAGCGTTGCGTCAGCTGATACTAGAGCAGTTATATATCAGAAGTCCGAGAGAAGTCAGAAAACAATAGACCGTTCAGACAAAACCAAATAAGTCGGCCAGCTGAAGCTAGGCCGCCAAATATAGCTAAGTATAAGGTAATGAGTGTCATCATAAATAGCAGTTTAAGACAAAAGTGGCTAAACGAAACGGCAGTTAGCCTCGGGTGATGTAAACAGGCCGTTGGGCCTATCAAACACGGATCATTAAGGACGTAGTAGTCCAAAAGAAGGAGAAAATTAGGACGAGAATAGAATGTCGGCGCATAGAAAGAAAGCCGTAAAATTTAGATCTAAATTCCAAAAGAGAGCATCGGCATAAAAAGATGTTAAGGATGAAAGGGGGATATAACAATAATGATGCATGACCAAAAATGCTATTGAAGTGAAGGTTACGAGGCGCAACCTCGGCGGAGCCTAGGTGATTTATATCCCAGAAGTCCGAGGTGGGTCAGAAAGCAGTAGACTGTTCAGACCAGTCCGGATAAGCCATCAAGATGAAGCTAGGACGCCAACTTATGATGTGAATAACAGTAATGAGTGTCATAATAAACGAAGCTTTCGGGACAAAAGTGAATGTATGAAAAGCCAGTTAGCATGCCAAGGAAAGGTCTCGGGATGAGCAGAACAGCATGTTTGGAATGTAGAGCCTCAAGTGATAACGTCCCGAAGTAAACAGAAACAGGAAACTAGTCAGCCGAGGGAAGATCAGAGCCAATTCCAAAGAGATATCCGTCCAATTTATAAAGTAATGCAAACGGAGTGCGAAATGAAAATGTTCTATTGAGGGGAAGTGAAAAAGCCAGCCATATTTTTGGGTTGATGTGAGCAGGTCGATAAGTCTGACCATCCCTGAGCATTAGGGCCACGGTATTCGGAAGCGAAGAGACAACTGAGACAAGGTTAGGTTATCAGATCAAAGAGTGAAAGCCGTAGAATTCAGGTCTAAGTACTAAAGGAGCGTCGGCACAATAGACATATACAGGAAGAAAGGGGATCTGGTAATGACGATAAATTATGGCCAACAATGCATCTCAGTTGAGAGGTACAGGAGGTGACGCCGGCAGACCCTAAGTCATTTAGATCTCAGAAGTCCGAGGTGGGTCAGAAAGCAGTAGACCGTACAGACGAGTCCGGATAAGCCAGCAAGTTGAAGTTAGACCGAAAATCTAAGGTGTGAATAAGGGTATTGAGTGTCATAAGAAAAGAAGCTTTCAGGACGAAAGTGACTATTTGAAAAGCAAGGTAACATGCCAAGGATAGGTCTCGGGATGAGGGGAACGGGGTGTTTGGAATGTAGTGCCCAGAGCGATGACGTCTCGGATGTCGAGGAGCAGTCATAAACAGAGAACTGGTCAACCGAGGGTAGATTATATCCAGGTCCGAAGAGATATCCTTTCAAGTGAAAAAGTAATGCAAAATTAGTGCAAACAGGAAAGGCACTATTTGGGAGAACTGAAAAAACCAGCCATGTTTTTGGAATGATGTCAGCAGACCGATAAGTCTGACCATCCCTGATTATTAGGGTCACAGTAGTCGGAAGCAAAGTGACCATTGAGACGAGATTAGATGTCAGCTCAATGATTGAAATTCGTAGAATTTAAGTCTAAGTACTAAACGTGATCATCGACAGAATAGACAAGTAAAGGAAGAATATTGATTTAATAAAAATAAAGATGAAGCATGGCCAACCATGCTTTTGAGGTGAGGGTTACAGGTGGTTAAATCTGCAGAGCCTAGCTCATTTAGATTGCAGAGTTCCGAGGTGGGTCACAGCGCAGGAGACCGTTCAGACGAGTTCGGCTAAACCAACAACATGAAGCTTGGCTGCCAAATAAGAATGGGGATAAAAGTAATGAGTGTCATCAGAATGGAAGCAGCTGGGACGAAAGCGACTATATGAAGTGTAGACAGTCGGTCAAGCTTAGGTTCGCAGTTTGAGGAGGACAGTGTTGGGATCTCAGAGCCCCGATCCTTAACGTCTCGTTGTCTGGAAGTGCTCAGTAACCGGTGGCTGGTCAGACGAGTCTGCATTACAGCCAGGCTCAAAAAGTTTTCTGACCAATTGAAAAAGTATTGCAAACAGAGGGCGCGAAATGGAAAGAATTGGGAAGAAGTGGAAAAACCTACAATGATCTCCAGGTGATGTGAACAGACCTTTGGATCTGTCGCTGATTCATCGGTTAGGTCTCAGTAGTCGGAAAGCAGGGGACCATTGAGACCATACTGGAATGTCGGCTCATGGAAAGAAAGGCGTATTATTAATGCCGGAATGGTGACAGAGCGTCGACAGCATAGCCGGGTTAAGTAAGGGAGAGATATATTAAGAAGGATGAATCGTAAGCAGCGTTGCTCTTGAGGTAAGAGTTACAGTGCATTACGTCTTCAGATCCTAGATCATTAAACCCCACAAGTCCGTGAGAGGATAGAAAACAGCCTGAAACCGGCTAGATCATCAAGATGAGGCTATGCTGCCAAAGTAATGTGGGAATAAAAGTAATGAGTGTCATGACTTTGACTCGTAAGTAACTATATGAAAAGGCAGTTGACATGCCGAGCAAAAATCAAAGATAAGGAGACCAAAGTGCTGGAACTGCAGAACCTAAATCGTTAACGTCGCTGATGTCTGGAAGCAGTCAGAAAGGAGTAGACTGGCCATACGAGGCGAGATTACAGCCAGGTCATGAGAGTTATTCGTCCAGTTGAGTATGCGGTGGCTGTGTGCTTACATGTGCTATATGTGAGCAGGTCCTTGTTGCCAGAACTCGTCTTCATCACCACAGCTGCCCAGAAATTCCAAGTTGAGTAATCGTTTTATGGCCCAGGAGAATTGCACCGCATTTTCTGATGCCCTGATTATTCCTGGTAGCTTGTTTCATACGTGCGCATATCTACAGAGGAAGAGGTTTGAACGAATGTTGCGACGTGCCTTACGGAGAGAGAATGAGTGAGGTATGTTTCATGTGGGGTAACGTGTATCACCCATCGATTGAAAACATTTGCTTATGCATGAGGCAAAGGTTTTGCGAAGTTCGTAGAGGAATACGGGGTTGGCTGTAAGCCTGCGCAGCCAGGGTCCAGGCCAAGCAGTTTGCAGCGTTCTTGATAGTTGGGCGTGGATGCACCAAGAAGGCGCTTAGTGAAAGACCGCTGGACTTGCTTGATCCTCAAACCATCAAGCTTCCGTGAACTGGGGATAGCTATCAAGCAGTACTTTAAAATCGGTCGAGCCCATACCTCGCATCGCGTGAGCAGCGAATCAGCCAGGCATTCTGACTTCAGAATTAGCTAATGGCCATTGGCCCCATGCATATGCGATGATCCTGTGCTTGTTAGTATCCACCTCGTATCTCAATAACCTTTATTCCTTTAGAATATCTGCATCCAGTCCTTCCGCTGCCCTGCCACCAACTGATCTTTAGGACTCTCTCGCAGCAACCTATTTATTTTTGCTTATTATGCCCCCTCTCGGATTATGCTAACTACGTGCTGTTCATACACTTGACAATCACTGCCAATATTCTAACTCTCTTTGCTCTATCCCCAAGCAATTATCGGCTCATATTAAACGGATACTTCGTACTTTACTTAATGGTGCAACGCTCTTGTCTCTACGCAGGCGATAGCAATCCACCTATACGGCTAATGATTCTATAGGATACTCAAAAGACATTTTCAGCATAATTATTGTTGCACAGTGTACATGCATTTGTCTCAAGCCCAAATGTTATAACACAAGACATTAACAATATTCAACTCCATGCCTGTTCTTGTGGTCTTCTCTCGGTTGTCCCTCACTTCCCCTTTTCTCTGAGGTCCGGGACTTCTTGGCGATCTGGGATTGGACTGAGGAACAGTTTTGGCCCAAGACGGACGTAACAGCCCACAAGGACATACATGGAGCATGGTAGAACTCCGAAAGGACCGACCTACAATCTCCATAACCCTTGTCCAGTATGGAGAACTGGACATATCCTCATACTCCCATACATTATACATCTGAAAAACCTGGAGAGCGGAAAAATTGAACTTTTGCTCACCTGGACATACAACAAGAAGAAAAATCACGATGTCCCTCTCCTCCACCGACCTCAAAAATCATGGCGACCCCGCTCAAATTACATGTCCAACTAACAGAGGAAATTAGAAGCCATTACTCTGCGAAAAATCGAAGGTAAAACCAATCGCCAAGCGGCTTTGGCAGTTCAACATTAATGTTCAAAATGCTTTACGGCAGTGTTGCAGGACGTGGTGGATTTTCGCCTGGCAAGCGTTCTCCCTATAAAAAGCCACAAATGTCTGTTTAACAACACCGCGACGTGGCGGATGTGACTCGCCACTGAATAAAGTCACAGCCCACAACTACAAACTGGCAAGTCGACTAGACTCACATATCAACTCTTCCCGACACCGTTTCAACTACACGCGGTTGAACCCGATGTATCGTCGTGATACACATCTGTTTTTAAACCTTGATCATGCCTGAGTTGGTGCGTCTCTATGAAACTGAGAATAAACTATTTATTTGTTTATTTTAGCATGGACATAAGAACAATTTTCTACTGTCACTGTTACAGTTGCCATAAAATGTTTGTACAGTTGCACATATCTGATCAAGCCTCCATGGGCGTGCCTCGCATAGCCGAGAATAAAGTATTTATTTATTTATAATAATAGACCTAACTTCGGCAGAGCTAAAGCTTGCTTGTTCGGAAAAGATTAGCTAGCTAGAGTAATGCACACTAAGATCGTGCACGGTGAAGCTATTTCCCAAGGATGTGCCGTCAAGCGTTAGGGTGTTGTATTGTATAGTGCAACGGTAGGAGAGAACGTTGCATTGCATTGGTGAGAATTCAAGTCTCCAAATATCGCACCAATTTTCAGGAGCACGAAGATCGTTCTGAATGTTTGAGCGGCCATTTTGCATGCAGCTAGCATCGAACGAAAATACAACTTTGATATTATCGGCAAAATCTAATAGAGTGCCGATTCGAAAGACTCGGAATACGTCATTAATGTATAACAGAAACAACAGAGTGCCAAGTACACTACCTTGATATACTCCGCTAGTTACTGGTATTCTTTTGAAAGGTGTATCACCTAGGTTTACTGACTGCGTTTGGCTAGAGATGTAAAAAAAAGAAAAGGAAGAAGATGGCCAGAGACACCGAATGCAGCTCGTTTCATCAGCAGTCTATGGTGTGGAACCCGGTCAAAAGCATTTTTCATGTCTAAGAAGATGATGACTAGCGCACGCCCCGAGCAAATGGAGTGTGTCACATAGTTCAAGAATTCAAACTGGCATGTTTGGCAAGATTTAGCCGACAGAGAACCGTGTTGGGACCTATTTAAGAGATTGCGCTGCAGCAGGAAATGAATCATTTCCTCCGTGACTATCCTTTCCATAACTCTGGACGCAAAGGGTGTGTGGCTACTAGGTCGATATTTGTGTAGATTTTGGCGACAACCATGTTTGTGACGTGGAACGACTATGGAGTGTTTCCATATGGTTGGGTAGCTTACGCTCGTCATGGAAGGTGTGAAAACATTGTAAAGAAGGATTGAAATATCCGGGCCTCCGAGTAATAGTAAGGAAGATGTGGCTCCGTCAGGGCCCGGATTGTGTGTCAGCTTCAGTGAGCGTAGAGCTAGACTGATATTGTTTAGGTTGAAAGCAATGGTGTAAGTGCGATCGACTGTACACTTTGAAAGCATATTTGCCAATAACGCATTAGTGCTGGTGAAGGCATCACAGAAGTGTGCGTTAATGAACTCGCACAAATCTGCTGCGTCAGTAATAACCCTATTACCAGGACGCACGAGTGAGTTAATGAGAAAGTCGCTGCGACGACTGCGATGCTTCATACGTCGTACAAGTGACTTGGCCTTGTTTGCACTGCGCAGTGCCCTGCGCGTAGCTAAAGTATGTACATGACTGCGAGTTTCTCCATTCCACTAGTAATTCGTTTATACGAATTATGACGTGAAAACCCTTAGTATTCTTGCAGCGAGAGCGCATTTTCTTAAGCATAGTGGTAATTTTACGCGTGGGGCTTTTCTTAACGAACCCCTTTTATTTTTATCTTCGTTTCTAGAAAGGACCTTTAATCGTTTCTTATTACTTATAATTCTGCCGCTCTTGTTTCTTTCCATGTGCGAACCAATAATTGTGACGACTGAGCGGGACGAAATAACCCAAAAAATTTAACATGAATTGTTGTAAGTTGGATCCTGTTTCCAAAGAATACCTCCATGACTACGGCTCTACGTAACGTTCACAACCAAGAAAACCAAGCAGCCCAACATTGCCTGAAAGAACCGGAAGAATTTTAAGGTGGGTGCGTAAAACCACTTTAGCTGTACGCCAAACAATGAAAATACATTCTTCATTGCCAACGAGGAACATACACTCACCTTTTCTTGTTCCTGTGCAAGAGCATAGGATCAATGTAAACCTTGAGTTGATCATTTACGGGCGCAGCCTCTAGCCAGCCTAGAAATTTGCCTACTTCGTTATTTATATAAAATTGTCCCGAAGCGTACTCTTGCAGTAAATCATTAGGCGACATGTGGGTTTGGTTTATAAATTGAACTTCAAGCTGTCCTGAATTCGCCATGTGTTCCTGTCCCATAGTTGTTCTGAAAACTATTCTCAAGCACCTGAGGATTGTAAAATTGGAAAATGTTACCTCGGCTTTATGCGTAGGTCGCTATTCATCCAAAAGTATCGCGCGCACTATAGCACTAAACATAATTGTTTTACTTTTTCATAATCAACGCGCTGGGTTTGTTTTCAATAGGCTTTGTGTTTTATTTCCTGCTTTATGTTTGCCTTAAAAGAGCTTTACTTTTTAGAGATGTTTTCAATTTCAATTTTGTTGTTTAAAGCCACACTTTCGTCGGAAAGATTTTGCAGATATATTTGTTTGGGAGTTTAGTTTTCGCTTTGAGCGTCTTCTTATTTTAGCATTTTTTGCTGAAGATTTTAACCCTGTTTGATTTTACTAGTAGGTGTTCTTATCCTACGTTTAGTTTCGTAGTGCCATCGCTCTGCGGTCTCTTCCGTGTGTCCGCCACTGAACGGGTCAACTTTACTTGCTAAAATGTTCAAAGTGTTTGGAGTAAAATTTGTCTATAGATGTATCGTAATATAGCATCGTAATAATAATGTAACTGAATAATCCGGCGTGCCACTTCTTCGCTTTTATTAGCAGGGAGCGCACACATTGCAAGAAGAATGCAGATGCAATTCACGATTAGTGCGGTATGTTCGGCGCGGCAACTTCCTTCGACAGCATACGTAAGGGAGAATATGCCTATGTTGAATTGACGGACTGCTAGACATTTTCTGTCTTTATTGTTATAGCCTCTTACTTATCTGCATTGTACGACCTAGTCACGAAGCGTCGATTAATCTAGTACCGCTTAGTCGGCTCCGGATTCACTGAATTCATTTGCAATTCTGAGACATCGCTTCTCTTTGTTCAGCTGACCTGATTGTTCTGTTTATATTACTTTGATAGCCTCGTGGGCTTTTCTAATCTAGCAATAAACCCTTCCCACCCCGACCCTAACATTTTCTTCTTTCGCTTTCTCTTTTCAATCCTTTTTAATCGGACGTTCGGCTTTACTGCATGGCCGTGATCTTGGCTCACCTGCCTAGTCTGTTTCCCTCAGTCTGCTACTATGCTACTAATATTTATGCGGTATATGCCCGGCAGTCTAAACATGACGTTTCCCTTAACTCTAGAGTATGCTAGACTTGCCCACCAGTTACTGCTGGCTCTTTCCTTACCTCTACTACATGTCTTTATCCAAACGCGCCGACTAATAAAGTCCTACTCGATGGGCGTTCTGCACTCCGGATTCATTCAGACCAGAGACGTCACTTCTCTTGGCTCGGTGGACTAAACTAACCGATTGCATTACCTGGAGAGCTTCGTAGGCTATTTCCCATCTTTCACCAATAAACCTTTCCCATCCTGAACCTAACTTTTATTATCGCGCTCTGTTTTCATTTTTTCTTCAATTGGGTGTCTGATTTTACTGCCCTGAGGTGATCTAGTCCCACTGACTAGCTTCTTTCTCTCTGAATGATCCAATGTTACTCTGACTTAAGTGGTATACGCTATGCAGACTCAACGCTCTTGTTCCTCTTCCCGGAGATTCTGCTTGACTCGCTCACCCTCTATTGTTGCGGACCCTTTCCTGCCTTTATTTTTACGTACTATTCCTGTGCGCCGACTAATCTAGTCTCGCTAGATTGGCCACTTGTTTTCCAGTTTTACTCAGAACTATTCCACGTTGCAAACCTTGGCTCGGCTATCTCAACGTCTTGTTTACACCACCTGGAAAGTCCGTGGGCCCTTTACTCCTTATTAGTAAACCTTTCTCATACTGACCCTAACATGTTCTTGTCCCGCTTTCCGTTTTTCTTCCCCTTTTCAATCGAACGGCCAGCTTCACTATCTTAACTTTATTTAGCCGCACTTGTCCTGTCCGCTTCTCTAACTACTCCTTTGTTACTGATACTTCGGCGGTACAGTCTTTACGGGCTTAGCCATACGTTTTCCTTACCTCTAGGGCCCGCTAATTTTTTCACTTTATATTTTCCTAGCCTTTTTCTTGCCTTCATTATAAGTCCCAATCCAGACGCGCTAACCCCTCGAGCCTCACCTGATCGGCCCCCTGCACTCCGAATTCACTCAAAATCATGAGACGTTAGCGATCCTTGTTCGGCTGTCCTAATTGATTGCTTAGTCCCTCGTAAGCCTCCTTGACCTTTTTACTCTTTCAATTAAAGCCTTTCTCAATCCCACTCTGACCTTTCCTTATCTTGGTCTCTGATTGCTTTTCAAATGGATGGCCATCTCTGTGCTCTGCCTTAACCTATTATTTTTTGACCGTATTTCTGACTTCATCCATACTACTGAGGCGTATATAATCCATGTGCCGCATGCCCAAAGCATTGCTTCCCACGAGAACTTTGCTGAACTTGCTCATGCTTTATTAGCACTGCTTATTTCATCCCTAACCTTGATCCTCACCACTCATCTTCACTACTTAATTAAACGAAATAGCCGCAATCCGCTGACTAACCCAAACCCTTCGGATCAACCGCACGCTCCCCCGATATCGACGCAGCATTCTGGTGCGTCACTGTTCATGGTACTACTAATCTAAAATTTTTATGGAACAAATGTACATGAGACGTTTAATTTATAATGATACATATAATGTGAGGTTCTTTAGTAAAAGCAATTCTGCGACTGATTCTTTTCACTGAGTTCCGGATGCATCGTTGTTGCCTGTTTGTGTGGCTGTCTCTGTTCGTTGTCATTTTTCCGAGATTTCCACAGTAATGGTGGCCCAGAACCCGAGGATACGTCCCAAATGTCTTGACCCTCAACACTTCAAGGAAGCGCAATATTTCCTTATCTGATAATGGATGGATAATCATTACGCTGCCTTGGTACTTACCGGATGGATAAAACACTTATCTGCTCTCTTGGATGGATGCCAATATATTAAGGCCTAAACAAATGGGTTTAGCTCGCTTCTTCTTCACCTAACTCTCATTCGGAGTTGCTGATATTTAGTGTCAACTCGGTCATTTCATCTAACCGGGGGCAGATTTTCCTGCACTGTAGCTATGGCACGTTACTTTGGAAATATCCCAACGCAATTCCCTTCACACACAATACATCGCACTATGGCAAGAACAAAGGGGTTCGGCCCTTTACACATCTGAAATTCCTTTTTCATTTACCACGTCTGTAAGCTGCCCGCATTACTATGGACCGTCCATTTGTATCGCTGGAAAGCCAATGTCCCCCAATCAGTGAACATCCACAGGGGGAGGATTTCCGGTTCATTATACAGGACAAAATTCGCAGCTTCCTTAGGGCCTGAACGGTTGCGTCTGGCCAAATCCTCTAATATTTGGTTCAGCCAACATATTACTGGATACCCGACAGAAACATTACGCGGTTCTACGGATGACAAATACAAAACGTGCCAGCATGTTCGACTTATAGATTACCTACCGTACAAGCCTCGCCATTTCGTCAGGAAGTGACAGGACCCAGGGATGATACAGTCAAACCCCATCATGCATCAGCCAGCGAAAATTATGGGTGTATCCTGACTGCGACTAACATAAACAATAATCGGTCAATAAGACGCATTGCCAATTGCAGCTGGTCGTTCGAATGCGTTGATGGCAGTGTTCCAGGACGTGGTGGGTTTTTGCCTGGCAAACGCTCTCCCTATGAAAGCCACAAATGTCCGTGTAACAACACTGCGACGTGTCGGATGTGACTCTCCACTGAATAAAGGTCGCTGCAATGAGCTCACACTGACAAGCTGGACCATGACTATATACTACCATGATGGATACACCGTTATACTTTCTTATCTGCATATTTCGTCGCCACGTCATTTACTGGCTAATTCACCATTGTACTTTACGCTATACTCACATGGACCCAGCGTATCGTGTAATCGCGATTGAGCGTGTTCTTCACTAGCTCTTTTAGAATAGATCAGTCCTAGTTCTAGATCTATTCATGCCTGAATTGTTACTGCTCTTTATGGCAGAACGAATCGTACCACACGAGCGTGCCCGAAACTCATGGCAATGGGCTCTCTTTCATATTTTTTTCTGTCCCTATTTGTACAGTTTCAAATAGGAACGTATGAACAACCTCCGGTGTCAACTGTTACGATTGCCATGACATGTCCTGTATAATTGCACTTATTTGATCAGGCCCTCGCGGCATGCCTCGCATAGTCCGAGAATAAATATTTATTTATCTACTTATATTCTAACCGCTAGTAAACTGCCAAGTGTTGCAAGCGACATTTGAAGTGCATAGTGCTATTGCATTGTATAGTACTGGTAAACGAGTAAATTTATATTCTCGGTGTTGAACGTGGCACGCCAACGAGGAAGGATCAACCACGTACCAGCAAACCTGCGGCGATGGAATGTGGTCAGCTTTGGCCTTGATATTAGGACTGAGCAGCTTAGTGAGCTGCAAGCAATTATTTAACGTTGTAATTAGTGTTCGACCCCACAGCTGCTTTAGTCTTGAAGCTGATTGTTAATGTAAAGGTAAACACGTTGATAACCATGTCATATGGTACTGAAATTTGTTCTACGCAAAGTTCGTTCTGGTCTGATGCAAATGTCTTACGCTGCTAATCGCAGTCCACGGCTCTGCTCTTTCCATCCGCAGACGTAGGCCTCATGCTGCTATAGCCTCCCTGGGTTACAATGCTGTCCAGTTGTGGGATGTGTTCAGTATGTTAGTAAGTAACAGTGTCACTAACGGTTGCACCACCCAGTTGTTGAAGAATTGATAAATAACAGAGGGAGTAGCTTTGGAAAATTTTAAAGACGACGCAACGGACAAAAGCATGCCCAAGAGAAATGCCATAAAATGCACACGAATAAAGGAATGAAAAGCAATAAAACGCTGCGACTTAAAGCGCCATGCGCACTGTGGAGTTGTGGTTATATACATAAATAAATAAACGGCAAATTCTCCGTACAACGAGACACTCAAACTGTCAAGCCGTGCCGTAATCAAATATGTCATACAAGCGTAGCATCACTTTGGAATTGTTAACATTTCTGTTTTAATGAAAGTGACAATACACCGAAAAGATGTAGTCCACATGAGTGAGATTTTTTGTAGGTAATAGTCGGAACCAAGGAACCCTGATGGCGCCTGTGGTGCGCAAAAATCAGTCATAATGTTGCGTCAAGATATAAGTTGGGGGTAATTTCGCCATGTAGTGATCCACTGAGCAGAGGAGCCCAAACACGAGTTTAGTGCAATCAGTGACCATTACGAAGTTCGGGATGATCTGTGCTCCATCAACGCATTCTTCATGTTATAAAACCAGTTGCACGGGTTGGATGTAGAAGGTTGAGGAACTGCATTCAGTGTGAAATGCTTAGCTGCGACTTTATTTTGTAGCGCGACACATCCGCCACGTTGCAGTGTTGTTAAGCAGACATTTGTGGCTTTTTATAGGAAGAGCGCTTGCCAGGCGACAACCCACCACGTCATGGAACCCTGCCGTAGCTTTCGCTGAACAGTAGTGCTAGTACATGTACATAACCGGTGAAAATGCCATTCTCCGCAAATTTGATTCGGAATTCCTCCAAATGTATGTAAATGCAATCGTCTCCATTGCCAAGTAAAAACTCCATGAAATGCCATCGAAAAAGCTACTTATGCGAGCGCAACACTGTCCGTGAAATGCCATCAGAAAAGCTCTAGGTGCCTTGAGAATCGGAACGTTTGAGGCAGTGAAGGTAATCACACCAGAATTGTTTGTCTTCGGTTGTGGAACAAGGGATCAATATAAATATATTGTTCCCGGTGAGTAAATTGTTCTACTGTGAGTAGGAGGCGAGTTAAACCCATTTGTTTAGACCCTGTGTCGGTAGAGTCTCCAGAATGGCGAAAAGGGCTCTATTTGGAACGACGTGCGGATTCTCCTTCTCGCGGAGAAAGGATCAAGCTTTTAAAACAGCTGGCTATTGCGGATGGGTCGGCCAGTCTCAGTGCATAAACCTTCTTGTTTTGGCGGATGTAACTGTGGAAAGCTCGGGAGCTAACGGGCAACGGTCAAGAGGCAGCCAAACAAAGAAACAGCAAGGAATCAAGAAGCGCTAACACCGACTGGTGGCGCGTAGTGATGCCTATGATACAGTAAAACTTATGTAATTTTGTTTAGTATACATAATTTGCAGGCGCGCTCTTTACGTCACGTCGCTGGTGTGACTCAGAATACAGTTGCTAGGTAGGAAGAAGGTTCTGCGCGCGCAGGGTCAAAAGACCGATATAAAAAAGCGTCTTGACAAAAGTTGAGCGAATGGTGCGATGGTGGGCTAGAAACAGGTAAACTGATGCTGATGACAGCAGTCCGAATGCGAGAGGCATCTTAGATGAAACTAAGGCCCATTATGTTGAGACCGAATGCTGGAGCAACATGGGTAAAGTAACGTCCCAAGAGGAAAAGGAAATTCAAAGAATCGGCGAGGAGCGGATGAATGCGGACGACAGTGTGAAGAGTAATTCGTGAGAGTAACTATGCTAAAGCGCTAATGATTCCACAGTCCAAATGCGGTCAGAAGCTAGAGAAAAGGGCCACAGGGGACCAAAACTGCTGTGCGTTGGCAGTCGTTATCCCACGTACAGTCACACTAACAGGCAAATGCGAAAGTAAGGTAAGGAGCAGAGGCATATGAAGAGTGGTGAGATGAGCATAAAAATGGAAGTACTGGTCAAGCAACCCTTAGCAATGGTCCGACTGCCGCCAGTAATCAGGAGCGGGGTCGGAGTTGAGGAAACCATTCGCACAAGCATAAGTTGGCCCGGCTCAATGAGTGTAAGCCGTGGGAAGAAACATGGAGCGCAATAAGAGAGAAGGTAATGGATAAGAGGAAAATATAAGCAACAAGAGTCTAGACGCAAGTGGAAGAGAGCAAAGTCGCTGCCAGACCCTGGTCGGAAATGGAAACGATACCTAGCAGTAATAGGAGGACAGAGGAACGTTTAGACAAGAACAGGTTAGCCGGTGCACTGAGATTGGGTCGTACAGTTTTGGCGAGACCAACTATGGACTGGTCAAGTAAGACTAGACCCACAGCAGGGCAGTGAGAACTTGTCCACTGATGGAAGAAAAATGGCGAACATAAAGCATGATAAGAATAGGTTAGAAACAAGATGTGAAAAGTTTATTGATCGAGAGTGGCGTGCACAACGCTTTCAAGATGACGTAAACAAAACGTTGGGTAAGCCGAACCAAGATTTTTAACGTCGAAGCAATCTGAATGAAATCAGAAAAGAAGTGGCCCGGTCTGGCAAGACTGGATTAGTCAGCGCGGAGAAATAGCACGTGTAATAAAGGCAGGAAGATGAGCCGCAACGATAGAGAGTGAACGGGTCTAGCAGCCTCAAGGGGTAGGGGAACAAGAGCGCTGAGTCTGCATAGCGTATACCGCTTAAGACTGGGTAGCATAGGAGCAGTCATAGAGAAAGCAACTGATCAGTGGGACTAGAGCACCGCAGGGCAGTGAGATCTGGCACTCCAGTTGAAGAAGAGTTGATAACAGAGCGCGATAAATAATAAGTTAGCATCAGGATGAGAAAGGTTTATTGACGAAGGGTGGGAAAATCCCACCAGGCTCTCAAGGTATAGTAAAATGATAGTGTAGTCAGCCGAACCAAGAGAGGTAACGTCTCAGAAGTCTGAATGAATCCGGAGAGCAGGATGCAGATTGGGTAAGGCTTGATTAGTCGGCGTGTTTGCGTAAGGACATAGGTTACATAATGTTTCAACTGTATGAATGAAGGACAGGAAAACGTAGATTCGCGGTGGTATTGTTGGCCCGTTTACAGCTTTTTACAGCTATCGCGCTGTGTCACGCAATGTTTAATAATCCTAAAAGCGTCGTGGGTAGATAGTTGCCCAAGTAAGTTAAGTGACGGAAGACAAGCAGCACACTGGACTGTGGATGCGGGTGAATGGAGTGTGTGTGTCTGTAACTACACCGCTTGTGTTCTGCTTGAAAATTATGAGAAGCTGGTGGCAAGCCGAGCCCAAATTTAAGGCAAGGAGCATTTACTCTCAACATACTTACTATGCATTAAGATCGTGCGCCTTGTGTACATTTTGAACTGACCCCCAGGTACACCCTATCTGTCTACAGTGCCGAAATAACCCCAAATTTTATTTAGCTTTCGCTTCTTTGGGTCCATACCCTCGGAGCTAATCACACGGTGGTAACTCCTAGCACTCTCTGTACATTTACTATCCATTCCTTCGGCCACATTGAGGTAAAGCCAAATTGGCAAAGGGCAATAGCGGGTTAGGTATGATATTAGAGCGAACCTAAAACGACCTACTGAAGTTCGCACCCATCGCTTCACTTCGTAAAGCAGCTAGGTAGCAGGTACTTGTCTCGATTGACTCCAACTTATAATTAAATGTGACAGTTTAAGCTTATGTACGTCTGTTAAGTGTCTTTGGGTTAAACATAGTCATAATTTGTCATGATCCTTCCACGTGAAGCAAATATTCACCAAAGTTAGACGACTTTCGCTGTACGTGGCTCCATTGCAATCATCCTGCGTACCTTACAAGTTGATTTCAAAGTGCATCCCTGCTTGTATTTTACCACACTGTACTTGTTATGCACTTATAATTTTTCTAGGCTTATATTGCAAGCATTTCAAGCTGCTTCACGAGTAACTAAAGAGCTGGTCTCGCTGCAGAGGCATTAGAACCACAAGGTTGGCTAAACCAATTATGTCTACTCAGATTTTCCTTTTCTTCCTCCTCTATAGGATAGCATTATCTATTTGCAACATCTCCGAGGACATATTTGCGAAGCGCATTTGGCCATGGATCGACACAGGTAAATGAAATCGCTACACTTCCCAATCCTGACACATTAAAGGAATTGGGAAAGCCAAGCTACTGAATCCGAGTTACCTGAGTTGCCCGAGTTCACCAGCTCTAATTAGTCGCGGTAGACTCCGAAGCAGCCAAGCACGCAGCAAACGGATACAAATTGGCAGAGCTTGACTCCAAGTAACCGCGAGGAATATTGGGAAACGTGATATCCCTGGTAGGCGGCGTTGCAGGTCATAAGGGGTTTTCGCGTGGAAAGCTTTCGCCCTACAAAAGCTACAAACGTCAGCTTAGCAACCCCGCGATGTAGCGGATGTAACTCGCGAGCTAATAAAAGCCCTACCCAAACCACCCATTGATAAGGTAACGGATACTACGTTTCACGATTTCTGTGAATATACCTGCTCGCATACCATTAGGTCCTCATTTTTGACAGGTGAGGTACCATTATTATTAGAATCTTTTCACCGCCGTTTCCTCATAATTCACTCACTTGACCAGTACTGTGCACGACCTCAACGGACCAATCCCTCACCAACCTACTCCGCCCCAATGAGTTCTGTACTTCTTATCTTTACATCTCGCACTCCGCGAGGGCACACTCCAGTTAAGCGTTGGGCAACGTGTGCAGATACTATTGCCTACATCTGTATTACGCTTGCACTTCGTCCTGCTCATTGTTCTTTCATGTACAACTTTGCCCTATTCTGATCATGCCCAAAAGGCTTGCCTCGCTTTGTCGAGAATAAACTAATTATTTATAAATAAATAATCAAATTTTTTGTTCTCGGGCGCTGCGCGGCGCACCTCTGTAGTCAAGAGCAGGTGAATGGTACAACTAAATGTCGTGGGTGGTATAAAACATGGTAAAAATTAGCCATGAACCTGGAAGCTTTGAGTTCATACATGTAGGTGGGAGTGCAAGTCTATCATTTATTTGAACTTGAATATGTGCCACCTCAATCTTGGTTGAATGCTTGGATAGTATGAGAAGGGTTGAGTGACGTCCGTAATGGGGTGTGGTTTGGTGCGTTATCATGAGGTTGTGGCTTAAGATGGAGGCGCGTCACATCCTCCTCGTCGCGGTGCTGTTAAACAGACATAAGTGGCATTTTATAGGTAGAACGCTTGCCAGGCGAAAACCCACCACGTCCTGAAGACTTGTTGTTAAATATTTGCTGTAAAGGGATACACCCGAACCACCCAGCTGGTGCCACGAGGAAATCCTAGTTGCGGTGTCGATTGAGCAGCCTGAGATTGCTGATAATCTCTAAACGAGGGAATAGAGGCGTAACAGGCGAGACCACAGGTTAGGTAGTAAGGGATTAAGTCAGGTCTGTTGTGTTAGACCTTTGTACTGTAGGTTAGTTTGTAGGTTGGCCGTGGCCGAGCAAAGCCACTGGGTAAAGGCATCCAGATCCAATAGATCGGTGTTAATAGGCCAGGAAGCGGTGAGTGTGTTGGAGGTCTAGTATGAGACATTTTTGTCTTTGTAGGTGCCCTCGGTCGCAGACCCACGGACCAGGTTGGACCATAGATAGGTTTCAGCTGATATCCTCAGGTCGCGCTTCCAACAAACCAACTGACAATGGCAACTCTCTTCACACGGCACTATCCAACTCCATTACTAGCTTATCGGCCTGACAACAGTATAGAGCAATGGGCATTTTAAGCTGTTATCCGAGTTGAGTGAATATTCTGCAGACGTTTGCTTACCAAGGAAGGTAACATTATCAGTTGGGTTTCAGGGCAATATAAGCAAGCGTGTGGTTTTCCGTTCATCAGTTAATCTCAATAAAATGGTTTCTGTTTTGGCAAATCAAATAAATAACTAAATACTTACCTGCTTTTTCCTCCACGCTGTGAGAAACTTCTCAAATTGCATGATCCTGATAATAAATAGGTCTATTTTTAGCCCGGCTAGAGGCTGCGCCCGTAAGGGATCAGCTCAAGATTTACATTAATCCTATGCTCTTGCACAAGAACAAGAAAAGGTGAGTGTATGTTCCTCGCTGGCAATGAAAAATGTATTTTCTGTTTGGCGTACAGCTAAAGTTGTTTTACGCACTCACCTTAAAATTCTTCCGGTTCTTTCAGGCAATGTTGGGCCGCTTGGTTTTCTTGGTTGTGAATGTTACGCAGAGCCGTAGTCATGCAGGTATTCTTTGGAAACAGGATCCAACTCACAACAACTTCAGGTTAAATTCTTTGGGTTATTTCGTCCTGCTCAGTCTTCACAATTATTGGTTCGCACATGGAAAGAAACAAGAGC
>OX104065.1:7605351-7651561 GCA_944474145.2 Dicrocoelium dendriticum | reverse complement strand
CTTACCTAAAACACAGAATTGAGGGGTTATAAATGGAAACATGAAATCCAATACAGTCGGATAGAGTGCCGTCTGAATTACTTTACGCTTTTGCGTTTGCTAACCATGGAACGCTCTTTCGAAGTTTGCCATTTTAGCGCCCAAGCTACCCATTTTTATAAAAAGACTTGACGATGCTTTACTTTATTTACAATACTTTATCTGACTTCGGTTCATTGAGTAACGACAAGACGCATACAAACATTTTTGCTCCCCAACCCCATAAAATCGGGGTAGACGGATATATCTACTTGTTAACATGGATAACATGCTGAGTCCACAGATGTGTTTTTTCCCTTTTGTGTTACTTGAAATAACTTTATCCCCACACCAACCATCCCACAGAACTTGTCAAGCCTTGGTTTTTTTATCCGTATTATACCAGTTATCTTGTCACATTGTGTGCTTCCCACCTAAATCCTTCCCCTAGTTTCTGGAATTAACGCTAAAATATTTTCTCCACTTATCTTAAAAAATATTCAGAGTCCTCCTTTTACTCTCTTCGTATTTCTGTTCTATTCCTATGCCTCTGCTGGTCTCTGAATCCAGCTTTCATCTGTTCTTCCCCACTGCCTACCTCCGCTGCTCTACCGACTCGCATTTGACACATTTGTGTTTAGGATATCAAGTATGTGGCTATGTTCTCCGTGTATCTCATTACCCCTACGTTGACAAAGTTTTCTTCGAAATGTTTCCTTATTTGACCATAACAAAATTGCATATCCTGCCTTCAACTCGGTTTATAACCCGTGCCTAATCCGACTCCTTCTCTTAATCCCATGACAATGGTTTTTATCGCCATCGACGCACAAGCTACCTACTCTGCTCTACCCACGAATAGTTGACCCTGTAGCTCCGCAGTTATAACTTATATACTTTCCAGTATGGCGCACATATATACATCCTCCCAAGCAGACATGGTTGGGCATTTCTAGTAAGCTTTTTTAATCAGAACAACAATGCATAATCTGTCTGCACCTCGCGTTCTCATAATCTCTTTATTACAAGCGGATTCTGCTACATAGCTAAATCAGATTTAATCCTCACAGCTCCCTACATCCAAATGAATTCTTCGAACACCGTAATTCCACCGTCGAATGGTTCACTTAAAGCGCCGTTGCGCCATGTTCACATATGTAGGTTCAAAGGATTGGTTGCTCCGCAACTGTATCATCGTTGCAACTACGGCATTTCGTCCTATCACTATCGCCTGTCTTCTTAACTGACGGCTCGACAGTCTTCATCTCCCACCCTCTCGACCACGAGTGTCCATTGCTGCGTAGCTAATTCAGCTCGTACCCTGACTGCCCTCTGCGACCAATTGACCTACGAGTGACTTCGTAGGACACAATCTTCAAGTGGTTTACTTAATTCATTGAGGCGCAGTAGGGCCAATTCATCCCACATCTGCTGGTTCCCAGCATGGCTTGTTCTGTAACCCTGAGTGTGCAGCGGCGACATTTCTCCCATGAATTAACGCTCGTCCTCTGAGACCGTTGTTCTGTCATCACTCCACGCCCTTACGTGCCACGTCTTTCCTATGCTGAACAGTTCCACATATTCCAACATGTAGCTTCTGTATACCGATATTTTTTACAACGCCAATAGAAGAAGGTACTCACGTACACATGACATCATAGATTCTATATACACACAAAACGAGGTAAAGAGCATGATAAGGCTCCAGAGCGCCGGCTCTGCTCAGTTTATCCTTCCCGTTTGAATTCGTTCATCTTTCCAACCTTTTCTTCAATGAAACACCGCGAGACCTACATAGAAGGGTTAAATAAACATACCTTGATCGTCGTATCTCGGAATATATCTTAAACATAACCCTCATATTTCCCAATACATAAGTAGACAGCCAAGGGCACAACATCGGGCATCCTATCTCCTCGATATCTATCTTCCAGCGGTTTAAACAAGTGGGTTCAAATCCGTATCACCATCAGAACATCTCAAGTAAGCATTATCAGGTTTCATGTGTTCCACTTACTTACGATGCCAAGGCGTTATGCTCCGTCCATCTCGCTAGTAGATTTCTCTAAGTATCAGAATCCTCAGCTGTTTGGCGCAATTAATCCTATGGAAATATTTCCAACTTTGCCAGTGTGGTGTGCCATCAATCCTAGGCTCATTGGAGGTTTGTCTATTATGGTCTCTACTATTGCGTTCGGCCATATATATATTCAAGAGAAAACAGTGAACCACCAGATCCATATTTTTACCGATTTGAAAAACTGGGTTCAAATCTCTCACTTCTCCGGAGCATCACCTCAAAAATGCGCTTTACCAGCTTGCAAGATTCCTACTTACTTGCGATAATATGGCCTAAAGCTTCGTCCAACTCGCCAACTTCCATTGCAATATCACGATATTTATCTACTTGGCGCAACTATAATATGGATACCTTAGCCAGCTCGCCAGTGTGGTCTGCAAATGACCTTATGGCTTTCAGATGCATATAGGCTGTAATCTTTACTAGCACATTGCTCTAGCCATTCCGGAGATTGACGCAAGCCCCTTAATATGTGATTCTATTTGCTTAAACAATTCTAATAAAATCCTTTTTGCGTCTTAAATATCTTACCAAAGCTTTATCTCCACGCAAACATTCTACTTATACGCATTCCCTCTTCCTGTTGGACCTGTCTGCGAAAGTCACACGGTCCGTTGGTTATCTGCTTGAAAAATTATACTGCGTATGAAATACCGACGCACATTACTCCGAGATTATTGCTCACCTACAAAAGTGCATTCCAATCTACATAACCCTATTCCGTCCAGTGCCGTCTGTTTCAACCGCTAATAGTCCATCCTAACAAAGTCTCGCTCAGCCAATGGAAAATGGGTGTAGCAATACTGTGATTAGACGTGTGGAAAACCGATCGTAACTTGTCGTTGCCACTGGCACATTGCTAGTTAATTGGTGGTTAAGCGTAGTGTTTCTGAACGCGATGGATTTTCGCCTGGCAAGCGTTCTCCCTATAAAAAACCGCAAACGTCCGATTAACAACACTGCGACGTGGCGGATGGGACTCGATACTAAAATGAAGCCATTGCCCACTGCTAAACACTGACAAGTTCCCGACAACTGAAATCTGTAAACCCAAGGGCATATGAACCAAACTTCAACCATTCGTCAAACAATGATTACCAAACATTTTATTGGGTTGCACTTTACACGGAATAATGGCGTTCAATCTCCTGGATGATTCCAAACCCCGCACAGCAATTTTGTAACGGAAAATACATAGATGTTATTTGCTTCCGCGCTACATATCTACCTGACTCCATTGAGCATGACCAACAACCTTGCGACTTTCCTATGTGACAGTACGTATCTATTTCTCCAACCGTGTATTTTGTGAACACACTATCGTATGATGTGTATACGCTCACTTTTCTGTAGCTCTGACAAACCCTTGGTCATATCCGTCCTGGTGTCTCGTCTCCTCAAGAAGAAAACTATTTACTTATTTGTTTATTTTCACCATTGACATAAATCGGTGGCTCCAAAGTTCATAATACATAGCGCAGATATCTACACATAACGGCTTGACCATCTTCCACACTTGACAGACACCAATTTGTCAGATAAGTAGGAGCAATCACTCCAATGTTCAAATAATTAGTTGTGCCATTTAGTTTGGTAGACAACAATTTCTCACATGAGGTAACCAATTCATAAACTCAATTTGCTAGTGAGCGAAATCCCAAAAGTGAATGAGAGCGTTATCTCATTCCGCTTATCCTTTACCTTACGAGCCAACGGCGGATTTAACTGCGTGACTCAAGCCTTCAGTAAAATCAGTAATATGCACAGTAGTGGGGTTCCCCTCTTAGCACTATCCACATACTCTTTGCGTTCGACGATATCAACACAACTGTTGTCTAGGCAAAGTGCGTGAGCCTGCCTACTTACATGGTCTTCGCATATATTTACGCCGTTGCTTAACGACATTCATCCCCAAATGTTCAATCGGGGTTGTTGTTGCCAACATAGATGTATCGATGCTATCATCTCCCAGACAGACCGAGAAGCGATGTACTGCATTTTAGCAAAATATCTGCTTAGCCGCTGATAGATTTCTAAACAATGAAGTAAGAAATAATTCAAGTTAACCTCGAACGGATTTCACCTCAATTGGGGTCAAACATAGAGCAACATTTGGATTTTTCACAACGTTAAATAACTCATCCGCTGTTGTCCATTAAATTTACATGGTTGCTTTCAACAATAAAATACGTTTCGCAATACGCGTAGTATAGAGATATAAATATAAAGTTGAAGGGATAACCGAAATTATCCAAATTTCCTACTCAACAAGGACACAATTTAAGAATAGTAAAATAAATGGGTCAACGAGGGGAACAAATTTTTAATATTGATTTTGATTCCATTAGCGAAGCTACTGGCGTATTGAGTTTTATTGCAGCATTAGAATTTCATGTACATCCGCCTCTAGTTAGCATAGTTAACATTTCGTGGTGGTACACTTTCCATGTTTCTATTGGATGAACTTTAGCCATCAATCATGGTGGATTTTTAGTTTTAATGCCAACAGAATCCGCTGAGATATTTTAGTATGGAAGTATGCAATAGTTTCACATTAAAACATCAAAATCATCTAGAGGGTAAGTGGTGTGTTGGTGTCGGAAGGATTTACTCAAACCAACAGTCCATGTACAAAACCTCGCCCAATTAATAGAATATTTCCATAAACCAGAATTATTAAAGAACTTAAGAGGTAACGCACCATTACTTAACTTTTGCTTATCGTATGAAAAATATGTGTATACATACTAACTTTTTAGTTAAACTTATGAGGGTAAATACTGTTAGCATACCGTTTATTCATTCGCTGAATTCTAAGACTTTAAGTACTCGGTTACCAACCGAGACTTTTGCCTCAGTGTGATAAAGTGGAGACTGGGTTGCTGGAATATTGGGAAACTAAGAAGCGTATGAATAATTAAGATCATTTGCATACGCAAAACATGGCTGTTAATGTACAGGCTCTAAGTAACTTGATTATCCGTGTTTCTGCGTAGTAATATTAGATTTCGTGTTTCATATAACGCAGTGTTTTCTGCTGGGCTCTTATTTGATAGCAATTTTGCCAGCCCAGGTTATACATTCGACATTCCACCACGGTTATCTACTAAGTCTGGTAAATCTTAACATTTTAGACCAAGCATTACATCAAGTTTGTACAACTACGTACTTCAAAGAAACACTAATGTTTAGTAAAGCAACCATTTCCAACGGACAAGGTCTGCCAACAGTTTAAATGACACCAGAGACGGTTATGATGTGATATCGGTTATGATGTGATAGTTTTGCGCCTTTTATATTGCCTTCCGTCTGTAGCTTAGTCATGAGAGATCAGTTTGCATTTTCGGACAACCCAGTAACCAGTTTTACGTCTATTTGACGCATAAACCATTTAAGCTCTGTCAAGTGAACGTTTGGTTCCGACAAGAGATCACTCGAAAAAAATTATTAACCTATCACGCATTGCTTTATACTTTTCTGGAGAGTAAAATGTACGTATCCGGTAATATGAAACTATTTGATCAACAGGGAAAGAGCCTAATAAATAAAGCAACCCACTGCACAAATGAAATGAAGTATACTATCCAAGTGATTTAGTTGGACTCGAACAAAGCTCGAACGTGTGTCTAGGGTGCAACAGCAAAGCAATATGCTCTATATCTGTGAATGATTCTACTTAGTGTAAGGTATAATATGGGCATACATTTTTTGCGTAATAGCAGTTCCGATCGTAGTTTGGACTTTGGTTTTTGGTTCACGGAGTGATTTGCGACAAGCCCCAGTTTTTACCTCAAAGCGCCCTTTCAGAGCGATCCTTTGTCTTGCTGCGTATTACAGCAAAATCGTAAAGGAATTTAACAATTTGCTCTCACCCTTGTACCAGCTAAGGAAACATGGTAACAAATTCACGTGGATTGGGGACGCCCAACAAGCCATTGATTGCATTCTACAGGAAAGCAGAAGGCAGTAGCTGACCCGGAATTTGCACATTGCTGGAGAGATGTTCGCGGTGGCCACTGATGTCAGCGACCTCGGAGTCTGGAAGATTTTGTAGCAAAGCTATGGAACGATTGCGTGAGTTATCAGAATTGCGAGACCGGTAGAACGTTAGTACTTAGCCATGGAGAAGGTCTTGCCATCGCTTGGGCTTTTAACAAATGGCAGCCACGTTTTCCAAGTAAGTGATTTTATGTCAAAACCGATCACGGGGGTTTGGAATGGATTGTGTCTACCAAAGACACCGGGAGAAAGCCAGCGTGATGGCCACTGTGCCCACAGGAATGTGGCTTTACGGAAAACCAGGTGTAGCAGTAAAAGAACTAAACTACAGTTTCTTGTGACGCATGATGAAGGAGGATGACCTGTTAAGCGCGGCTTGCGGTATTAATGGTATACTAATAAAACAGTATACAAGACACATTACTGCCGAACAACGTAATTTAAAACCGATACGCACCAACTGTTACTGTAATGACATCATGACTCAAGTCTCGGGTAACGTGGTTATCGCCCCGGTTCGCTATAAAATCCCACACCAAATCCCACACCTCAAAACATCATTGACGGCATGTTCTAACCCAACCCGTTGAAAGGAAACTCGAACGCTGATTTGATGAGGTCTTCGAAAGACACCTAAAGCTGAATTAGATTACGCAGACGCAGAGGTGGTATCCGATATTATTTCAAATATTTCGGCTGCCCTCGTTCAATCAATCGATGCCAACAATCTAGATCCTACAAAATTTGCCCCTATTCTATGATCATTCATGCGTGAACTGCGTTTTATTAACATGTACCCACAAACTAATAGCGGTTACGTACCAAAAGCATTGACAACTTGTTCACACACGTGATTAAGAAATGATGCAGTCCGCAAGCCACTGCAACCAACCTAAGAAGGGCCATATGAGGTAATCTCTAGAGCAAAGAAGACTATATCAACAGAAATGCTAAAGTCGATGTGGTTTCTGTAGTCCGTTTAAGCCAGGTTATATCAAACAGTATCGCTAAAAGCACTCAACAGGTCCTCAAAACACAATACGCAAGCAGTAGCCATCTAAGCTCGCTGAGGGTGACGGTCAATCGTCAACATCTGACGTCAAGGCAAAAGTGAATAGTATACACGACAGACACGGTCAGGATAAAGGGTTACTTTTTCAGAGCACTTAATGTAGTTTGCATCTGGCAAGTACATATTTTTGTGCGAATCGCTTGGCTGTACTATCTGCTGTCAGTGTTCTGTCGCATTTTGTTCTCCAGCTTCTGTCAGGACGCGGAAGAACATCTCTAGCAATGAAATAATGGTTTATTACGGAAATTACTGCGAAAATCAATTGCATGACAAAGTGAAAAGCGTTGTGGTGGACTCACCATAGACTTATGTGGAATAGCGGAGATGTTCGCGTATTAAACGTATAAATCCATAAATCCATTGGTTAGGCGTTTCGCAAGACACCGTTTGATTGCGTTTTGTAGCCCCTGGCCAACAGGTCATAAAGTGAAATGTAAGTGAGACAATGCATCGTCAACACGTTTTTTAAATATCGCCAGATTGGGAGCAGAGACGACATAATTAGGGAGGGCGTTCCAAGGCTGGCACAAGCGGAGAGAAAAGAAATTTCTACGGCATTCAAGCCTGCTATATTGAATTGTAAGTTTCAGAGGGTGACCTCTTAGTTTAGTGTTGTGGTTCAATTCCAGCAGCGGACGGCAAATGTGGTTTGGGTTCTTTGGAATCTGGTAAACCATTATGAGATCCCCCGCAAAAGCCGATATCGACTGCTGTACATTCTTAGAGATTTAAGTCTAAGCTGGTTGGGCAGATGAAAGAGTCCCCTGACGTTCTTGGTTTCCTCTCGTTGAGGAGTCTGGAGAGCAAAGAGATCCTGTTTCTGCCATGGCTGCCACGCCTGATTAGCATATTACACGTGAGGTCTCACGTAGGCGTTAAACATTTGGGGAAAGTTTGACGGTTCAAACTGACCGAAGGCTCTGCGAAGAAGGCCGAAGTATTGATTGCCGGTTCTCGTCGCGTTCTCTGCTTGTTTTGAACACCCGAGATCTTCCTGTACCAATACACCCAGGCCACGCTCCTGAGGGACCTTCTCCAAAGTGTGGTCTCCAAGATTGTAAGCGCTCACCAGCTTGTGACGCAGATGTATCACCTTGCACTTAGCCATGTTCAATTGAAGCTTGTTCCCCTTTGACCATTCGGAAATGCAATCTACGTCATGTTGGAGCAGATCCTGATCTGGCTTGTTACTAATCGCCCGCCATATCTTGATGTCATCGGCGAAAAGCGTGAAATTTGAGGAGATAACTGTTGCCAGGTCGCTGATAAACACCAGGAATAAGCGTGGTCCTAGCACTGAGCCTTGTGGGACACCACATTCCACCTCAATTGGGTTAGAGAGTGATCCCCTAACACGTACTTGACGCTTCCGTTGGTGAAGGAAGCTGCCAATCCAACCAAGCACATGATCTCCGATTCCGTATCTCTGTAGCCGTTGAAGTAGAATGCGGTGATCAAGGCGGTCGAAAGCTTTGGAGAAGTCCAGATAGATGACGTCGACTCCGACCCCATCATCGACCACTTCCGTCCAACTACCTCGTGCAATATGTAGGTTGGTGGTGCATGACCGGTGTTGACGGAAGCCATGCTGTTCCAGTACCAAGAGGTTGCATTTTTCCAGGTAGTCCATTAAAGCCTCAGCGACGACTGCTTCCATCACCTTCGCGAGCACAGGGAGGAGAGTCACTGGATGATAGTTTGCAGGATCTGAACGGCTACCGCCTTTAAAAATAGGGGTGATAACGCCACACTTCCACATAGTGGGGACTCGTTGTTCATCAAAGCACCTTTGAAAGAACTGTGACAGTGGTTCAGCTAGCTTATTAGCCACAGCCTTCAGTGCCTTCTGGCGGATGTTGTCTGCTCCCGGAGAACTATGTTCACGCAGTGAGAGTAACTTCCTTAACACAGTTCATGAGTTGAAAATTACATTTGTAAACAATGGGGTCGGAAATGTGCATGGCGTTATGGGACAAGTAGAGGTTGCGAATTCGAAAACTGGGGCGTATTGAAGCTGCAGGGCAATAGCTGCTTCTTCGGCGCTTTGTACTCTACCGCCTGTTGTGAAAAGTGGAGGGATTCCCTGCTTCACTTTACGAAGCTTATTGACATGCTTATACAGCAGTTTGTTGTTTTCCATATATTTTTGGCTAGGCATTGTTGATCAGTTACTTTGTCCTCACGGCTAAGTATAGTGCAATGGTTGCTATGGGTAAGGAAATTGTCCCAAGTCTCTGAGTCTGGGTTAATCTTGTAGGCACGCCATGCTGCATCCTTTATCGCCAGGAATTTTCGAGTCCTGATCCTTACAATTGAAGGCATTTTCGCGGGACGAAGGGGTTTGGTCACTGTTGCTTGGTTGACGATGTCGCTGAGTTTATTAACGAACTCTGCCCAAACGTTGTCAAGGGGAATTTTGTTTGAGAATTCCTAAGCAGCTGCGTCGGCGAGTTCTTTTAATTCGTGGTGGCGTGTGATTGTATGAGTTAGTTCCGAGTGTTCAGATGGATACTCTGCATAACACACATATTCAAATGTTATTACTACATGGTCACTGTGACCTAATGGACTATCCATCAATAACTTGTCAACCATAAGCACTTCATTTGTGAGCACAAGGTCCAATATGGACGGTTTGTTTGCTGTCTTGAATCTAGTGGGCGTGGTGACATGATTGTACAAAGGAATACTAGCGATCAGTTCTTGCTAGTCTGCTTTGAACTGCTCATTGGGCGATGCCAATACCTCCAGATTGTGTAGATTGAAGTCCCGGAGATGAGAATGTGGCTGTACCTACTGCGTGTTACTCCGTTCAGGCCACGGATCAAGCTAGAATCCATTTCCGGGGTGGACGTTGGGGGCGGTAAACGACAGCTAAGGAACATGCGTCGTTGTGTCTTAGTCGGAGACGGCACCAGAGTGAGTCGGTAACGTGTGTTTCTAGATCATCAACTATTGTACATTGTAGATCGCTGCGGTAGTAGAGTAGGACCCCACCTCCTCTGCTGGGTCGTTCGTTCCGGATGAGTGACATTCCGGCTCTCTCAACCTCAGCATAACAAAGTGAAAGATAAGGAGTGGGCTGCGTAACAGCTGCAAGATTACCACTAGTTCAATTACAATCCTTATTTCGCTCCAAACGTTTTATTTTACCTTAAATAACAAATGTTAGCCTGCATTTCTACCATGCCTCAGTTGCGTTCATTTCTTGCGAACTGTACCAGGTAGTGGTTAGATTTTACCGGCTATTCCTACAGGGTTTTTAATCCTGATCGCTTGAACATCATGCTGCTAACGCATTGTTAGGGAGTATGTATTAACTTTATTATGTTGCCACACAGCTTTTGCTAGGACCTCACATGTAGTCAGGTGACATTTTCATTGGCTGTATAAATCATCTTTTAAAAGTCCTGTTCACACACAATCCATACCTAATTTAAACAACCGACTTCTAGGGTGTGCTAACCTCTGCAGCGTACCTCCACTGGCTTTCCCTTGTACTTCCATTATTAATTTGTAGGAGGAATAATTAGATTAATGGAGCGCGTCCTTTTTTGTCTTCACAACATCCAAAAGCGACGGGGCATGAGTCCAGCAAATATCATGCAAAAAGAGCTCCTACAAATGTAAGCGACCCGATTGGTTTGAAGAGAACAATGCGATGATTGATGCATTGGTGCCTGAGTACCTTCCAGCTTTTGCCGCACATGTTCCAGTCCCCAGTGCCTTTAACACAATTCTACGTAGACTGACTAGTGAGCTCCGTCGCATTTCAAATGCATGGTGGACGGGGAAGCCGAAGCAACTGGAATGCCTGTCCGAACGCGGCTAACAAAAGGAATGCCTTTACTGCTTGAAGGCGGTGTATGGACAGAGTTGAGAGCCGTTGAGGACGCTGCTCGCTGTTCGTTCAGGCACCGCCTGCACGCAGACTGCGGACATAATGCAGACCTAGTGTAAACACTTTGATTGTCTCTTGAACAACCTTCAGAGATCAACTGGACTATGTTGCGTGCGCTGCAACAACGAGATGAAAACTTGTCTAACCGATACAACGACACTGGATGCGAACCAGAGAGCACTAGCTCAGCTGCGAAAAGGCAAGTGTGCCGGTGCCCTCGGGTTCCCCCTAATCACGGCCGACCAGCGTTGGTAACTGAGCTGCACCAGTTGTTGCAACGCCTGTGGTCTGAAGAAGAAGTGCCGGCCGCGCCGAAGGATGCCCTTGTGCTACCACTACACAAGAGCATAGGGAGCATACATTGTTGCACGAATTATCGTGGCCTCAATCAACTGAGTTGTGTAGGCAAGTTGAAGGCTTGAAAGTTGCCCAACCGCCAAGTCAATCGTGTCGTTGTACCGAAGGTGGAGGAAGATAATTGTGGATCAGGTTCGGTCACACACTGACTGGTCGCATAGTAAACGTGCTGTCTTTTGTCAAATAGTTTCACCTCCTTCACTTCCACAAGCGCAGTCACCATACACTCATTCGAATTAGATCAACTCCCTGCGTTCAATGGGCATAATTTCACGGAATTATCTTCCTATGGAAAGTGGTCTCTGTTACCCAAGTGGTTTTATTGTGCTTCGTGCTTCTATCCAGATGCGCCACTCTGTTGATTTTAACATTTTTCACTGATGCGACACTGTGATCCATCAAGGGTTCTCCGTGCTATCTGGAGATCCTAGAATTGCATCCACAGAATCAGTTCTAACAAAGCTACAACTTAGTCTGCGGTTTCAAGTGCATTCGCCCATTGCCGGAAACTCACACTAACATCCACATAATACAACCAATTTCAACGGCTTTGTCCTACAGGAATCAATACGTTAGCTAAAATCAGTGTACCTGTGCACTTGTCGTGACACACCCATCTACGTTAACCGACCTCGAACGTGCGACTGGAACAAACAACCCAAGCATCACTCGCCCTCTACATCACGTGACTAGACAAGGAGAGCGTTCGTGTAAAACAGCGTTCGACAATATATCTGATTCCAGCCAACTGCAAATATGATGAGCATTCATGTGCACGGATAGTCTGAATAGACATTATTAGTGCATTTCGCTGGCTTCCGTTTTACCTCCGATGTGCTTGTTTGAGTCAACTAAATATATGTGGCAGATAAACCTGAGTAACGCGATCTAACTTTGCCAAACATGCAGATATTTTCGAATAGTCAATTGTATATGGCCTTTGAAAAGTAGTGGAAATTTCACTAATACGGTCCAGCAGATGTTGAGCTTCAAGGCTTTGCCATTGGAATCTAACACCACCTATCTTGTGTACATCTTGCTCTTGTTCTTACATCTTGCTCTTTTGCTCTTGCTCTTGCTTTACATCTTGCTCTACATCAAACCCTCAGAGCTCTGTCCCTAAGTCGAAGTCTAACATCAGTTTTACTAAATTCCCAACGGGATCCGCGCCACCTACACCGACAATTACTAAACGTGTAAGTAGTCAAGCCACATCCGGCGTGACGGCTATTAACTTATCCAGAGGTTCCATAGCTCACGAGCTGGTCACAACACCGGCAGTCAAGAGCCGGGCAACGTACGCAAAGATCGCCTCGACAAATTGGCAAAAGCGACACCCATACATCTAATTACTGGATCCAGCAAGAGCGACGAGATGCTGTTGTTACAACCGTCAAAGTTATCCACCACAACACTCAAACCACTAATCGCCTAAAGAAAACACAGTGTGTTGACGAAAATGTGCATTAACGTTCCTGAGTCCAGAACTAGAACAATAAAGGACAAATTTGTAGGTGTACACAAAAAGTGAAATTCCATCTGCTACGCGATTAGTAGTTGCGTTGAGCCAACTGCGTTATGAGGCGTAGCGCGTCGCCCAACTTTAGTACACTGCGCCGAACCCAGATTGCTTCGGGTAACCTAGTACTCAGCTGAGAAGACAGACAGAGTCCTACTCTCAGCAGTCCATTTCCATAACTCATCGAGCGTGGTACGCATACTACCAGATATTACATGGAAAGGGCGGTCAAAGCAAAAAGATAACCATGGAGGCCCTTGTAGGAAGGAAAGCAAGAAAATCGTATTTGATCATGGTGTTCCTAAAATATCGAGTTCGACGGCTGTTGAACTGTTCGCTGAGCTTGGCAATTTTGTTGCAAACGTTTCGTCACCAATCGAGGTGACATCATCAGTGCGTAGTGGCGTGGCGTGCAATAGCGTAGAGTAGCTTAGAGGAGCCTCGGTGAGGGTGCGCTGAGCGTGGCGTGCGTGCGTTTTTATACCGTCGTGGTTGACGCGGCGGCTTCGATCCGTGTCAGTTGCTAATGGGATGACCTTGACCTCCTCCTTTGTCGCTTGCTCATGCGTTGTGTCTAGTCACACTTCCAACGGATTCAATCGATCGAGTTGTCGGTCCTTCGTCAGTAGTGTGGCGTATACTGCGTCAAGTTCGATGTGTCGATTGATTGCATGCGTTGTAGAGTACCAGGCTTCCAAAAATTCCCTCTCGTGTTTTGTACTTCCATGTGCTAGGATCTTTACACTCTCCAGATCGAAATGGTGACCTTCTTGATCTTCATGAGCAGAAACCAATGAGTGTGGATCGTGCCTTCTGACGGCCGCCTTGTGTTTGGTGATTCGTGTACAAAGTTTTCTTCCAGTGTCCGACGTAGATTTTATCGCAGTCACTGCATTTTAGCTGGTAGATGACATTGTATTGGTCGGCTTCATTGATTTTCCTTTGGGTCTTGAGATCAATTTCCTTAGGGTGGCACTTGGCTTGTGAGCCACACAGATTCCATGTGATTGCAACAATCTTCCTGTTAGTTCGGAGACGTTCTTGATGTAGGGCAGCACTATCCGTTTGTTTTGTTGATCAGATGATTGCTGCTGTTGCTGAGGCATTCGTTTCTTTATGCTTCTTCTGATGAAACTTCTCGGATAACCGTTCTTTCTGAACACTCGATATAGGTGATGCTCTTCCTGTTTCCGCGATTCGGCTGTGCTGTAGTGCGTTTCCACTCTCATGAACAAGTTCTGCTGATCAGAAGGCGCAAAATATGACCGAGAGCAGTGACGCTACATTCGCGAACCACCCTCTAAGGACGAAGGTATCGCTAAAGCCCTAACGACAATTCCCTCAGCTAAAAAAGCAAATGTTACTGTCCTAAAGCATTGGAAGTCGTGCAACAATCCGAAGTAATGAAAATAATGAAGAAAGTAATTAAAGAACTACTATTGTATAACCGGTTGAAGCAAAGCTCCAGGTTATATACCGAGATTAGGATAAACGTAGCATGCATACAGGCCAGCAATTGTCAGCTCTGCATTGAGATATGCAAGTCAAATAAAATACTTGCCTCTTCAATTCTGTAGATATATATATATATATATATAGATATATATATATATATATATACCAAATTTTAGGTGACTGCAGCAAAAGTTACATAGGCAGAACTAATAGAACGCTGAATCCAGAATAAAGGAACATGTACCAAGATCGGTTCAACGTGAAGTTGATCAGATTGCCTACCCTCGTCAGATTCCATGTCTACGCAAACCACCGGCTTCCTCGTTAGGCAAACACCTATTAGTCTCGGGTCACCGGATAGAGCTGCGCTCAGCGTTAAAGTTGTATTACGTCACACTAATCCCCGCTTCCTTCAATTTGCTGAGAGTGTCGCTATAAAGCGGATTGAACAAGCCTGGTGTGTTCAGAAACAATTATTTGTCAGCCTAAAGCTGCCTTGGACGTAGGTGTGAACTTCCTTCATTCGTATTGCACCTTAAGCTTGTCTGGTTGCACCCACTGTTAGCTATATTTATGCATATCGGTTATTGTTAATGGTACTGAGGATACAATACGAAATGCATGCATCTACCAGCCTTCTTCTTCTTTAGGTGTTTTTCTAATTGTTGAAGGGAACTATCTGCCATAATTATGCATATATATATATATACATGTATAAATCTCGCGTCGCCTGATGACACGGGAATATACACCAAGGAACATATCGATCTAGAGTGCTTCGAGCTACCCTGCAACCTGATACATTCCTAGAACAATAAACTTAAGCAAAAAATACAAGAGCGACGGCCAGTCTAACGGTCAGCTTAAAGTTGAACACCAGTTTTCGTCTACCCATGTAATGCTAAAATAAAAAATATCATCATTTCAGAAAACTTGGTAAAAGACCGGTTAATGCAATTTCCTTTTTTAATGTATTTTTTAATGTACTTTTTTAGTGTATTTTGATTCCCCCACTTGACCCTTACTGAAACAAACTACAGTGTACCCGCGAACATATTGACCTTTGACCACTGTAATCATTCATAGATGAACTGCAAATTGATTCGTCTTTGTATATAGTTTAGCCATGATCGCTATAAAATGCCAATGTTTAGATAATTCACTTCGCCTGATGAAGCATTTGTGTCAAATGCGAAACGTTGTGTATCATCATAAATACATTAACCAGTCGTTTACCAAGTTTTCTGAAAAGATGACTTCCCGATCGGTTCCAAATATGTTCCAAGATATTGATTACAGTTACGGACCTCTTGTTCGCAAAATTGCGAGTGAATTTGTGCGCCTAGCAGGCATCGAAGCCATTTGGGAAAATCATCGGATTTTTAACATCAGGTGTCTCTGGCACAACATTATTCCCAAATCCCTCAAAGTTAAACCTCCGGATTCTTCGTACACCTCGGCACGAATAGCACTCAGAGCAGGCAAAGCATTTCTGAGACAAAGGATCTGCCTGACAACTAGACGTCTGGGTGAAATCCGCATCCATGCGAGTCAGCTGCGCTTGGATTTACAGACTACGGTGGCACAGACTGATTATGACAGACTTTGCGATAAGGCCTCCGAAGTTAAGGCAGCAAGAGGATGGGAGTCGAAGGAAAGGCAAATACGTAAGTTTGAACACTTGATAGCTTCACATAATAAGGTCGATAGTCATACTGATAAGCGTGTATCTGATGGCAACTATTGTAGCGTTGTTAACATGTCAAATATAGTGTTAAGTGCAATAGAGCGTAGAGTTTTAGAAAAGGGTCTGAATTGTACTATCAGTAAATACAAACTAAGGGCAGAAGATGTAATTCCTGGAGTTGAACCCTTTATGAGAAGATTACCACTTGAAAAGGCGGAAAACCTCCGGCCCACTTAGCAAATATAATTAGATTTCAACAGCCGGTAGAATCGAATCTTGCTCCAGCTGAACACGTAGCGTTAAAGACTCTGAAAGAGGATAGCATTATTGTCATTACCAGAGCGGATAAAGCTAAAGTAACAGTGGTAATGAATAAAACAGATTATTTAGAAAACATGAAGCAGCATTTTATCACGGGACCATACAAATAGGTTGAGCAGAAATCCATTACATCGGTAATGAATAAGAAGAAATCAGATGTCGCTAGTTACTTAAGGACCGTGAAGGACAGTTTAGGAAAGGACAAATGGTACAGCATTTATCCGAAGTCGGCTATTCCACCTAGAATTTACGGTCTCCCAAAAATACACAAGCCCAAAGTCCCCTTGCGACCTATAGTGGATAGCATAGGCTCTCCCACGCATGAACTCGCGAGATATCTAGCGAGCCTGCTGCAACCCCTAACAGGGAGAACGAACACATTTGTAAAAATCTCTTATGAGTTTGCACAAATGGTGCGGGGGGTGAGCATCCAACAAGACGAATTGATGGTCAGCTTCGATGTTACCTCCTTGTTCACGCATGTACCCAAGGAGGAGGCGTTACGATTAGCGAAAAACTGCTTGAGAGGGGACAGCAGCTTGGAGGACAGAACAAAGCTGACAGCTGGCTATAGCAGTGAAAACTGGGAGATCAGCTTGTTCAGATGGCTGTTGAACTGTGCGCTGAGCTTGGCAATTTTGTTGCAAACGTTTCGTCACCAATCGAGGTGACATAATCAGTGCGTAGTGGGGTGGCATGCAATAGCGTAGAGTAGCTTAAAGGAGCCTCGGTGAGAGTGCGCTGAGCGTGGTGTGCGTGCGTTTTTATACCACCGTGGTTGGCCGTGGAGCCGAGCAATCCTATTGGTTGGGACTTCGATCCGCGTTCAGCTTGGCTGATGGGCAGATGACCTTCGACCTCGCCTCTTTGTGTTTCGTGGTCTTTGTCTGCTTGCTCCTGCGAGCGAGTTTGCCGTCAGTTCTGTTGGTCTAGTCACACGTTCCACCGGATTCAATCGATCGGTTTGGCGGTCGTTCCTCAGTAGTGTGGCGTATACTGCGTCCAATTCGATGTGTCGATTGATCGAACGCACGCACACCACGCTCAGCGCATTCTCACCGAGACTCCTCTACGCTACTCTACGCTATTGCATGCCACTCCACTACGCACTGATGATGTCACCTCGATTGGTGAGGAAACGTTTGCAACAAAATTGCCAAGCTCAGCGCACAGTTCAACAGACAAAGCTGACAGTGGATCAACTGGTCGAAGGGATAGCTTTGTGTCTTGAAATGACTCCTTTCACATTCCAGTCTAGAATGTACACTCAAGAACAGGGTCTGGCCATGGGATCTTCAATATCCCCCGTATTAGCCAATATGTACATGGAAGCGTTTGAAAAGAAAACATTACCCAATTTCCGTGGTGCCCTGAAAGTATGGTGGCGCTACGTGAATGACACTTTTGCGATTATAAAAAGAGATAAAAAAGAAGAATTTTTAAACTATCTGAACTCTATTGACAATGCGATAAAGTTCACCGTAGAACATGAGTCGCAGAGCGGTACACTTCCGTTCCTTGATTGTCTGGTACATAGGAAGGAACGTTAAAAACAACGATGTATCGCAAACCCATGGAGACAGATGGGGTACTCAGCTATAGTTCAAGCCACCCAAAGCACGTGTAGGCGGGAATCGCCTCATCACTATTTCACCGAGCAAATGCTCTGTGCACGGAGGAAGAAGATAAGAAAGCAGCGCAGACGGAAGCGATGAAAAACTTAATAGCTAATGGATATCCGAAACGATTGGTGAAACGACAGCTACAGAAATGTCTCAACCCACGCGCAACTCCAACCGCAGAGTGGATAGCGACAGTGGGTATTCCGTATAAAGAAGGAACTTCGGAAGCCATTCGGAGAGTACTGAATAAGGAGAAGATAAGGGTAGTTTTCCAGAAGGGTCGAACGCTACGGTCCACACTTGTGCACCTGAAGGATACACTCCCTTTAGATAGAACAACTAACTGTATTTACAAAATTCCATGTAAAGATTGTACACAAGTGTATATAGGCCAAACAGCGAGGGAATTACGTACAAGGATTTCAGAACATAGGCGACACATATCACGACCTCCGCGAAATGAGCTAGAGTATGGAGCTCTACTCAGAGATTCAGCAATAGCAATGCATGCGCTAGACACGGGGCATAAAATTGACTTCGAAAATGTGGAGGTAATCAGGAAGGGATTACGATCAGCCAAACAAAGGCTGATTGCTGAGGCTATAGAAATAACCAAGGCTAACAACTGCGTGAATAGAATAGACGGAGTAGGGCTGTCCAGTGCCTGGCGTCCAGTCTTACTCCGGCCAGCTTTGTAAGCATCGGTGGATGGATCCCAAGTCGGAATGAACTATCGACCCACCCTCCACCAAACTCCGAAGTACTAAAGCCAAATTCTATCAGTGTCCAAGTTCCCTGCAACGGTTCAATTAAGATTGCTAACCACAATGTAAATATCCACGGACCGGCAATTTCTTTCCCCCACTTGACCCTGACTGAAACAAACTACAGTGTACCCGCGAACATATTGACCTTTGACCACTGTAATCATTCATAGATGAACTGCAAATTGATTCGTCTTTGTATGTAGTTTAGCCATGATCGCTATAAAATGCCAATGTTTAGATAATTCACTTCGCCTGATGAAGCATTTGTGTCAAATGCGAAACGTTGTGTATCATCATAAATACATTAACCAGTCGTTTACCAAGTTTTCTGAAAAGATGACTTCCAGATCGGTTCCAAATATGTTCCAAGATATTGAAAACACTATCATATTTGTATACTAACAGCAGAGGTCTCTTAGCAATTTGGCCGAACTTTGATAAAACCAGGCATAACAACTTCAGGACCTCATTATTTTTACGTAGAGCAGGTTAAGCTTGGAGATAGCAGATTCTGAGGTCAAGTTACCTGGTATATCGCTGCTTCGTATTTTCAGGGCTTGAAGATTTTGTTTAGTAATTTCGTTTTACAAGTCAAACTCCGATGTGAAATTACTGTCCACCCAGAGATCCTTGCAATATATTAACTTTACTGCCAGCTGTGGTTACCAACATTAACTGTCCACTAAACTATAGTGTGAAGCAGTATTCAAACTGAACCACCTTTTTAGGTAGCTTGGAGCAAGTCACGCAGTCACAAGCTACTCGCAGGCTACAGTAATGTGTTCATGCTGGAAATAGCGGCAAATGATAGCATGCAGTTCATAGACTGTTTATAAGAGATCAATTCCAAGTGCCCTGCGTACATCTATTTGACTTCCCCCACCAAATTTCTACTCCTAAGAAGCCGTCGATATTGGATCTTTCGCTCACATACGAAGAAGCTATGATCGACGGAATAATTACAAGCACCTCACTGCGTCGCAGTGGCCATGTGAATCTAGTGGTTATCGATGTATGTTATACGGAATTTCCTACGGAATAGGATTACAAAGTTTATACGGTCACGCACTACAACATCTTAAGGAGGTATCTTGCAATTTCTTTCCTGATTGCTCCCCAGAAATCACAAAGGACAATTTCGCAAAAATTAATTCACCACGCTGGTAACGCAGCCTCTAAGCAGCAATCCTTCCATCTGCAAAAGTGAAATAAGTCATTTCTTTGGAGCAGGACACGTAAATGCAGGTCCTTGAGAGAGGTAGCTTAGGAGTAAAGACTCTCTGAATTCTGAAACCTGGAATGCCCCTGTGGCGCAGCGTAACTTCTGTGTGATCTTAATCGTGGAGGACAGGGTGACGCATCAGCAGGAGTTAATGAAAAGATTTTGCACGAACTGCCACCGCTTATACAGCCATGTTAGTTGCCTATGTAAGGAGCAACGCGGAATTCAAGCACTGATCACGAGTGACGGGTGCACGCGATCAGCGATGGAAGCAACCGGCTTTTAAGGTCCCACTAATCACAAAGGTTTCATAGAGTAACGGGCCAAAGGGTTATCCCTGTTTTACTGCTCCACCGGTAGCTTTATCCAATATCACTTTTACTTCAGAAACTTTTTCAACTACTGTTGTCCCTGAGTATCCACAGCTCTTCTGGCGTCGAGAAAATTCGACCGAATTGTTAACAGGCAGCAGCCAGCGATCTGGCTGAACAAATGTCTGTATATTATCAACGCTGAATGAAGACGAAACATATTCCAAAAGTATTGTACTGAGGGGTCATAAATCTTATTCCTAAGGGAGGTAGTCACACTGACCCAACAAATTACCTTCAGATAACGCTACTCCCTGTGCTTTCCAAGGATTTAAATATCTGGATAATAGCACCAGATGATAGCACCAGAGCAACATGATTTCCGACAAAAGCCCTCACGCACTACGAGCCTGATAATTGCACGTAATTGCTGGACTGTAGTATTTCATTGTAAATCAGGTGTCGATTTCATTTACTTGGACTTGTCAAAAGCGTTTGACCGCAAAGAACACCGAATTCCCTTTCATAAACTTCAGCTTAATAGCATTGGCGACTCAGTGCTGCGTCAGACAGCCAATTTCTTACATAAAACACGGTTGGAGGTCACAGTTCGCGAATCTCTGTTTAACGCATTTGAAGGTTCGTGCTGTGTATCCCAAGGCTCGGGGTTTGGGCCCCGTCTATTTTTGATTTGGCGAGTGAAACTACTTCCGATTTCCTATTCTTCGCGGATAATGTCAAGCTATGGCGAGCGAACAAAGAACAGAAAGACCACGAAAAGCGTGACCCCAGGACGATGTCAAACTTGTCAGTTCAGAATACACAACCGTTCAATGTGGCATAATGTCACGATGTTCAATTGCACCATAGGAATTACTATGTGTATAGGCTTGGGTCACAGGTATTGCAAACATCTTTCCAAAAGCGCGATCATGGTGTACTCATTCAAAATGACCCCAACCGTTCAAAACAGTCAGACGTCGATGCGAAGAGAGCCAACCAGTATGTGGGTTTGCTGCAGAGAGCATTCGGAAGTTTCGACCCATCCATCTTCCCCATGACGCATAATTTTTACTTGCGCCATCACGTTGAATGCGCCATCCAAGCTTGGCAAGCTTGTTTGAAGCACAAGTTAGAAGTAATTGAGAACCCAAAAAGCAGTGCCGCAAATAATATCAAGGGTCAAAGAAAACTCTCCTAAAAGCAAAGTCTGAAGTAATTGGGAGTTTCCAGCTGCCGCTACACAAGGCTACGCGGCGATCTCATATCAGTTTACCAATAACCGAGTTAACCTAAGCATATATGATGTCACTTGCTGAAACTCAGTCATAAAACTCATGGCCCTAGTAACCCTCTGAAGTTGTGTGCACAGTATAGCCGCATAGAACGCCGATTAAATTATTTATTCTCTTCGGGTTTGCCAACACTGTAAATGTGGCCGTTATTAGTGACTATTTCTTCTGGCAAACAAACGACGGAGCCACTTTATGATGACGGGTGTAATTACGTTCCGGCATAACACAGCCTCTGGCCATTTGCTGTAGAAACATGTAGCCGCCAGCACTTTTCGCTTCTGCGCGGGTGCATTGGCAAACGGGCCTATAATATCAATAGGAAATTTTCCCAATGGCTTCATTGGGTGCACGATAGGTTCGACTGGAACATCCAGGGGCCTCACACTCTTATCGTATTGTTGTCAGACGTAACATTCTCGAATAATCGCCTCAACGCTGGAATTCAACTTCGGCCACCAATAGTATTGTCGTATCCGAGCTTTCGTTCGCACAATCCCTTGATGAAATTCATGCGCACATGCAACCACCATAGGAATAAGGGTTGCAGGGAGCACAAACTTCTCACCTCTAATAATTCAGTTCTTCATAGAAGAAATCTCGTGCCGTAGGGTATAGTATGGAAATCCCACAGGTTGGATCATTGTACGACTGGGCCATAAATTGGATATGTACTCCCGAAGCTTCGCTTGGACAGGGTCTTTATAAGTGTGCTGTTGTAACAGGTTAAACGTTTTTGTAGGTGCTCGGTCTGAGAGATGCGATTTCATTTGTACCTCCTGTAAGTCTTCATTTTCCTCTTCGTTGGACAGTGGCAGTCTCGGCAGGGCATCTGCAAGTTGAGTAAAGCAAGCTTGCACGTATTTTGTTTTATAACCATAGTTCAATAAATGTGAATACTCAAGGGTATCGGCTTTTAGCCCCCGGTACCGCGACTTGTTAACGTTATAAGAGCAGAATGATAGGTGAGCAAAGGGAATCGACTTCGGGATAAGTAAAAGTGCCATTATCTACATGCCCAGAAGCATGCGAGGGCCTCCTCCTCGCTGGGGGAATAATTTAATTCAGTATCGGACAAGGTACGCGATGCGTACGCAATCACTTTCTCCTCGCCATCGTGTAACTGGGACAGACCTTCACCCAAGCCACCAACTGAAGCATCCGTTGAAACAAAGGTCGGACGGTGCTCATTGAAGATCGCTACCATGGGAGTAAGTGCAATCATTGCTCGTATGCTCATGTAAGCATGGTCTTTTGCAGTGGCCGCAACGACTCGGCAATAGTCGCGAAATTCCGTAAATATCGAAGGGAATACGAACACAAGTCCAAGAAATGTTTCATCTGTGTAAAATTGCATGGTTTTGGACAATCGAGAATGACTCTGGTGTCCTTTACATTAGGCTTAATACCAGAGGTAGAAATAACAAGTCCAATTAACTCGACCACCTTTACAGCAAATTGGCGTTTGCTGGTATTCAGGCAGAAATTTAGTTCATTTAGTCTATGCGGCATATTATGAAGGTTTTCCTGATGTTCGATGGGGTTACTCACAAAGACAAAATTACCATCCATATACACCACCCATCCTACGAGATCTGATAACGGTTGAGTAATAAATTTCTGCCAACCTGCTGGGGCACTACTAAGGCCCATTGGTAGCAATCTATATTGATACAAGCCGTCTTGCGTTAAGAAAGCAGTCAAATGTCAGCAATCTGGAGTCAGTGGCATGTGGTAGCATGCACTGCGAATATCCAGATTCGAAAAATGTTTGGCGTTTGAAAGCCTAACCATCAACTCGTCGAGAGAAGACACAGGGAGTTTGTCCACAATTATATGTCGATTAAGCGCTTAAAGGTCGGTGCATACACGAATAGAGCCATGTTCCATTTGAACGGCAACTAGTGGATGAACCCATTCAGAACATTGTCTGGGTTCTATCGAGTCTTTCGTGACGACATTGTTCAAAGCTTGCGACAAAACCTCTCTCTTGGCCAGAGGTACAGGCCTAGGTTGTGAAATGATGGACGGTTTGTGATATACGCTAAAGCGAATACGGTGCGTTGCTTTTGGGACTCTAGCAATATCCGGAAGTAAGAGATTTAGGTAACTGGAACGCAACGAATGAAGTTTGACGCTGGCAATGGACATACGGGTGACGCATGGTGATACGTTCAACAAGACCATGACATTATATCTCACTAGAGGGTTACTATCAGTTACATAGCCGTAAACTTCAACTATACGCTGCCTGTTGTTTGTAAGAAAAATTGCAACCGTAACAAAACCGAGTATGTGGATATCACCATTGGTGGTTGCTGAAGATTAAAGCGGAAGTACGTGCAGTTAGCTGACAAAATGCTGTTTATAAAAACAGTAGGGCACAACTGTGATTGGTGACGCGGAATCTAGTTCCATGTCTAGAAAATGCTTATGTGTCTAACTTCAAAAACACGACGAATATCTGGCGAAGGCAGTTTGAGATCTTGAGTTGGAGAGGAAATCGACTTATACCCGTCTGATGCTTAAAGGCATGTAAACATGCAACTTTGAGAGCATTCACTGTATACAATGTAATACAGCGTCTGGTCAATTCGGTTAGTACAACCAAAGCGGGAGGAATATATGAGGGCACATTTTATGCTCAAAAACGTTGATTGCGGAATCTTTTGGAGTCGTACTACTGAATTCCTAATTCACCGATGTAACTGATAACGTCTAATCCTGATTAGTTGGTATAAATTTGCTACTGGTTATTTATAAGTAACATACATTTCTTCACATTTTACAAAGGTTTACTATTCATTACTACTGATCACATACACACTGAAATAACTGCTTTACTGTCTATTATACATTTTTCTTTTAGTATTCCTTATTTAACTTTCAACTCTTTACTAACAATCATGTGCAAAGTTCATACACCCAAACAAGTTGTTTTAATGCATCATCCATTACGTTATTGACTGAGTGCGGACTATTCGAACTGAACACGCGGAATTGTATCCGTACCTAATTGCGAATCAGTTCATCTACTCGTAAGTTATACTTTTCTATCTAACTTCGATAGCATGTATGTAGAACCACTGTGCCATCAGTGCAATTTATTCTGCCCACCGCCCAGATTGTGTGTTCAGATACGTGTCGTCAGCTCACTGTTAAACAGCCATTTCTGCAGTAACACAAATTGAATAGTTCTGACTCGCTCTCTGATGGAGGATTCACGTGTGCGTTCGTTGTCACCGCTTTCGCAGGATGCAGATGATAGTGCACTTTCGTCCACCGTTGACCAACTGTCTGCGGAACTGCTTAGAATTACTGAATTAGAAACCCGATTAAAAGCTTTTAGTTTAAGTTTTTAATAAAGGTACCCTCAGGAGCCGTTAAACTAGATGGTCAATGCAAAATTGTCCTACGGGAGACATCGGAATTTTCGACACCTGCTGGTTTTTGTGAAGACTATAATGAAATAGGCGAAGCACCACGTAACGTAGTATTCGGGGATGCGTGCTTGCTGACCGTGTGGTTTTCCAGCGTTTCACTCCCGTCCACTATTTCTCCTGGAAACGTCTTGGGTGCACTGGAAACTCGCTGATTTGCCGAAGAGGAAGATTACCAGCTTTAACGGTGACCCGATGCAGTACTGGCCATTTGTGCCTAGTTTTCAAGCGAATGTTATGGGTGTTATACATAATCCTAGAAAAAGACTCTCCAACCTGATTAATTATTGTGATGCCAGGCTCTGGAGACGATCGAGAGTTGCATCATATTGGAATCAGAAGAAGGTTTTTGTGATGCCTTGGAGTCGCTAAACGCTAGCTTCGTCAGTCCTCATCTTTTAGCTAGGACTTACATCAACAATTTAGTCAAGGGCGCATCAATCAAGCCGAACAATGCTGAGGCGCTGCACAGATTGCCTGGACAGATGACAACTTGCTTGACTACTCTAGAACGGTTGAACTACGAGGCCGATCTGAATGCGACTTTGATGGTGTCTTCGGTGATCGGGTCGCTGCCTTATTCTCTGCAGCGCGATTGGTCATAGAAAGCCTCCAGCATCATGCGCACTTATGGAGAACCAACCTTCAGAGACTTGTACCAATTTGGCAGACCATGAACTTGAGTGCAAGATTAGAATGACCGAAGCGTCCTGTACGACAGTAACACTACAAACTCGTGGTAATCATATAACGGCTTTGGTAACTGGAGCAATAGTACCGCAGACCCAGAGACTCGCACCATCGTGTGTAACGTGCACAAGGCATCTTTATCTTGATCAAAGTCATGTATTCCAAACCATGTACAGAGCTGAACGTTTGCTCGCCGTTTCCGGGAAAGATTTATGCGAATTGTGCCTCATAGTCAACCACATGCCTGACTCACTTGCGGACTATACGGTTGCAATTTGAAACAACACCCATAATTATACGAAGCCAAGTTAAAGCAGCTGACCACAGGAAACGACTGCGTCTTCCGGCCGAGTGTCTCTAGTGAGCTGCTGAGTTGTATTGCGTGAGTAGAACAAGACATTGGGGACCAATGCTTAATTGACTTCGGATCCGTTTCCACGTGTTTTGACGAACAGCTATAACGGGGAGTTAATTTACCAAATAGGCCATCAGTTGTACTTATAGCAATAGTCACCGGTGACTCATGTGTGCCCTCGTAGGTGATACAACTAGAGCTGCCACCACAGGGCGCAGGCAAACTTTGTACGTAAAGCTTGCGTTGTCCTACAAAATGATGCCTAATGTACGAAGGATAATACCGGGACCATAACGACTACGTAATTGGGAGCATTTAAAGGACCTGCAGTTATTCGACAGTTGTGATCGAGGTAGCGGAGTATTAATTGGTATAGACATCCCGAATGACTATTAGGCACTTGAGAGTCGACATGAGATATCCTCGGACCCTTTCAGTATACCAACACCATTGGGTTGGATCCCGCTGGGGTCAGTTGGAAGATCAGACGCATCGAACATTTGTAGCAACTCTACTAACGTAGGATATATATCGACCTTTCTCGAGAGCATGTATGAGTTGGACATTACTGAGACATGTAGATTAAGAACAGGATTGTCTGTCGAAGATAAGTGTCGTCTAGAACAGATGGGGTCGTCCGTTTTTAATGCGGTTCGCATAACCTACTCAGTTAACCGTGAAAATCTGATGCCCGGTGGCTTACTGAAAGTTGATGTTTTGCACAGAAAACTCACTTACAACCCAGCATTACATCAAATGTGAACTGCTGCGTCCGAGGAGTACACTTCAAGCGAGTTTGCAGAAATGATTGACACTGAATTGTTTGGTAATAATAACGGCTCATGGCATACGCTCCATCACGTGCTAACGCATCCAAATAAATCTGGTAAAGTTTGTGTCGTTTTTGACTGTGCTAGCACCTACCAAGTATTTCCTTAAACCAAAAATATTTAAAAGGGCCGGGACTAGTGAATAGTTTTTTCGGCGTTTTCTTGTGGTTCACAATAGGCACCGGGATATTTGTTGCAGATGTTGAATTCATGTTTCACCAGGTAGTGCTGACTCCAAAAGAGACAGACTAGCCGGGATTTCTATTTTGGCGGAAGAGTCAGTTACATGAATCAACGATAGTATTCCGCTTGACTATCCATTAATTCGGTGCAGCATTGTCACAAAGTTATGCACCATTTGTGCTTAGAACAACAATTAAAGACGGAAAGACTGAATATCTCGATTCGACACTGGTGTTGATTCAACGTTTTTATACGTGGACGATTGCCTGTTCAGCTGTCGTAGTCGAGCAGAAGCTCGCCGACTTATTACCATGTTTGAAGAATTTGCATCCGAGGGTGGATTCCGCATAAGATAATGGAAGTGTAATGACTAATAAATTCGGCGTGAAGTCGCGAATAGTACGGCATTCAACAATCAATTCAATTAATTCTACATTCCGAGAACCTACAACCCACTCTGGGATTGAAGTGGGATATGTCAGATAATTGTGTAGCCTTTAGTCTAACAAAGTTCGAAGAGGATTACACCCGAAGATCAATTTTATCTTTCTTCGCTTCTGTTTATGACCCATTAGGTTTAGTAGCCCCAGTACTGTTGCGTACTGAACAATTTTTGTAATCATTCACACGAAGAGGACATAATTGGGCGAATCAGGTAGACGTATCCGAACGAAAAGAATGGTATCGTTTCTCGAGAGCCGTTAGGTAGCTTGAACGGTTGAGAATCCCCCGGTGTATCAGACCAAAGCCAATAAGTGACGACGTGGTACAGATTCACTGTTTCATACATACATCGAAAGATGGGTGCGGAGCGGCCATTTACGCAAGGATCATGGGTCGACAGTCTGATTTGATCTACCCTTATTGCGGGAAAGTCGCGCGTTTCGCCGATAAGAGCCGTTTCAGTACCAAGATTAGAAGTAACAGCGCGGTGCTTGCCCTCCGGTTAGCTATCCAAGCGGTTCAAGTATTGCAGTAAGAGAGATCACCGACATTTTTGACAAAATCGATTGGGTTGCTACAGCTGATTCGTAATACCACCAAACTGTTTACACATTTCTTTGCGAACAGGTTATCTGTGGTGCATCAGCTTTTCAACCTAAAGCCTGGTGGTAGGTCGAAACATTGCTGAGAGTTTAAGACCTAGCCTCTTGTAGACTGACAGAATGATGAATCCTTGGCGGGAATGTGGTTTGACGAGCCTGGTTTCTTAAGTCTCTAAAAAGTCCATTGATCACGGGCACCGGAATATTTGTGCGAAATTCCGAACCAGTGATTGAAGAAAGAAAACGTCGTTAACTGTACAATAGTAACGAACATTTGGCTCGGTAGCCTCATAATTTGCGGTAGCTGGGTCAACCTGAAACGACGTGTGTTCATTTGGCTGAGGTTTTATCTGCAGGTGATGCAAAACTGTAGATGTCAGAATAACAAACCAAAGGTCATTTGATGTCGTCCGAACTTAACATAGTGGAAACGGAAGTGGCGAGAATGTACAACAATTCTTCTTTGCAGATGTGCTTAAAGTACAGGAAAGGAATCGACCAAACAAAGCAGTCAGGCGTCTTAAGCGTTTAAATTCCTCGTTGAAAGGACCGTGTCCATGTTTGCATAAGGGTATTCAACGAGTGTGTGTTAGATTAAATTTGTCATCACTGCCGTATGATGCTAGATATTCCGTCTTGCTTCCCGCTCAAGATTTAAGACCAGTCTGCTTATTTTTTATTGTCATTAAAATAATGAACACGTCGGAACATCAAACGTTCATTCCGAATTGCGTAAGCGCTACTGGATCCTACGCGGTGTTTCTGCAAAGCCCAAAAAGCCCTGAAAGATTGCTCCATCTGTAAGATATGAAAGTCTCGGTAATGCGAAAAACAGATGGCCCCTCTCATCAACGGCCTTTGCATAAGATAGCAACCAGCCTTTGCTGCAAACGGCGTCAAATATTTCGCACCATTATTGGTAAAGGAAAACCAAACAATGTAGAATCGGTACGGCTGTACCTTCACTTGTCTGCTAGTCAGATAAGTACAAATAGTAATAACGCACGTTATGGATACAAGCTACTTCTTGTGTGTTTTGTTAAGATTTGTATAGTGACTTGGAATACTACTGAGAGTGTATAGTGATGATGGACAGAACTTTTGGGAGCGGTGAATTGCAAGTTAATATTCGATGTTAGGACCAAGGTCAGCCGCACCGGACCTTGAAGGAAAGGAATTGCGAATTGATCTTCAATCCTCATTTTGCCAGGTATCGTGACGTTATGTAGGAAAGCCTGCTTCCATAGCACGAATGAGAGAGTACTACTCGGTAAGCAACTTGCCAACCACGAAGTCCTTCATTCAGCGCTGGCTAAGGTGGAAAGTATACTTAACCGGTGACCCTTGATACCGAATCCCGGTCATCCTAACGAATTCAGCACTATACCACCCAATCAATTGTTGACTTTAACAGCTGATAGTATCCTGGACAATGAGCAGCCACAGCCTCCCAACCGACTGACAAAGTCGTGGCGTCCTGTGCAGCAGCTCTCCGATGGATTTTGGAAAAAATGGTTATTGTATTAGTTACCGACTCTAAAGGCTCATCAAAAGCGTCATGCGAAGAGTCGCAGCTTAAAGACAAGTGATTCGGTTCTAGTTTTCGATGTACTCACTTAAAGCGGTCTGTGGCCAAAGAATACATTCGAAGAGGCGATAAATAGTGCGACAGACTGCTTTGGGAACTTCAGGAACGCACGAACAAGGGACAGTTTCACAAAGACGTCCAGGAAGTGTGCTTACTGGAAGAGACTTTTAATGAGGAAAATGACCAGGATCAAAAAGATCCAAAATTCGCCAGCGGAATGTGAATTCTTAATATACCGATGTAACTAAGACTGTGTAATTCTGATTCTTTGGTGTAACCTCACTACTAGCTATTTATACGTAGCATATCTTTCCTCCCGTTTGAACCACCATGCTCCCATTCAGAATCTAAATTAACTGCTCTATGCCTATTTTATAATTTGCTCGTAGACTTTATTATATGCTTTTCATTATTTATTGACAACGAGGTGCAACTTCAAACACCTGATCAATTTGTTTTAATGCAAGGCTCATTATGTTATTGAGTACGTAGAGACTGTTAGAACTGAACACGTGGAATTGTATCTATCTACTTACCAGTGTATTCAACCGATCGTAAGTTACACGTTTATAGCTTGCTTCATTGACATTTAGGCAGAACCACTGTTGCTTCAGTACATTTTATTCTAACTACCGCCTAGACCGTGCGTTTATATACTTTGCTTCAGCTCACTGTTAAACAGCCATTTCTGGGATAACAGTACCGGTCTTTCCTACAAGTGATGGAAGAAAAGGTTGCGATCAAACGTTAAACCTTCAGTTTTCGGCTGGATACCGGGGCGTATCGGTCTACTAAAGCCCTTAAGCCCTTTGGGGTACAGCCCCATCGGGAACAGCTGTAGTGGTTATTAATTTTCCACTTTTTGTCTTGCCTATTAGAAATTTTATCATACCATCTTTTGTGCAGTTGGTTAGAAATTAACCATTACAATATACTTCTTCATGACCCGCGCTCCCTAGTGCTGACTTTTGGCTGTTCTGCTTTTGTTTGTGTATGGTGCCGTTCAGTCTGCTTGCAAATCAGATATTAGACTCCGAATTACTATCAAACGTCTATTTCCATTGTGTTTGACCTGTGCGACAGGTAAAACATAATCTACGATTCCAACTCAACGTTGAATAGATTGTGAGTTGACACTTTTCTAGTTTCTTGCGTTTACTATGGGACTGAATACCTAGTATTCTTTCGACTACTACATAAATTGGTGACCTTGCCTTATTTTTGTGAACACGTATTATTTTTCGTAGTCATGTCTAACCAAACTCATGTGTTTTACAGACAATTCCGTCGAACTCTCGCTCCCTACCTTTGACATTTCTAATCTACCTGTATAGTTTATTCAGCTAGAAGCCCCCTTTCGATGACTAATGATCACTTTACAATCTTCCTTGTTTTCACACATCATCTCGCGCTTACCAGTTTCCATTGCCTATGAAAGCATTGACATGCTTTATTCTATGCCTGCAGAAGCCCCATATGATAAACTTAAAGCAGATATCATTAAACGCACCACTACGTTTGATGAGGCTCGTCTGCAACAGTTACTTTCCGGTGTCTACCTTGGCCATCGTACCCCGTCTCAGCTTCTTAAACACATGCGTTCCCTAGTTGGTTGGTCGAAAATCGACGACTTCATAATTCGTCAGCTTTGAAGGTAATGTCTTCCGGCAAACATCACAGTGGTTTTAGCAGTTTTTAGCGACGATATCATTCTGGAAAAGCTCGCAGAAGCTGCAGTCAAAAGGCAATTAGGTTACTTTAAGAATACCCTTAAGCAAGTAGCTGAGTATAACATAGCCAGCTCATCCCACAGCACTACGCTTGATTCGCTTTGATGGAATCTCCTATCTAGAAAGCAGCATTGCTATTCGACATGAACGCAATATTAACCGAAGAAGTTTTCTTGGTCCGCACAGCAGCACGTCAAACTCACGTCAGTAGTCGTACTGCTACTTCCACCGTCGCATCGTTAAAGCAGCAAGTAACTGTCTCCCAGAATAAACTTTTCCGAAAGGAACCACGGTTTTGCAACCGGGGAATGCCAAAGCCAGCCAGTAATGGCGACCGCTGTCGCTGGTCAAAGACTCAGTCGCTTTCTGTAGATGTTCGACTCTGCGACTAAGCTGCAAATCGTGATCAATACGGGCGCAGATATCTGCGTTATACCACAAGCTTTAAAAAACGTGCCATGCAATAAGCCGTACTTATGTTACAGGCGGCTAACCAGACTTGGATCGCGACATAAGGACAGAAACTGTTGCACCTAAACATTGGTTTACGACGCGGATTTCCTCTTATCTTTACCATCGCAAATGTTCAAAACCCATAATTAGCCTCGATTTCCTTAGAAAATTAAGGCTAGTCGTCGAGCTAATATGAAGGAAGTTATAGGACGACAGCACTTTACTCACTGTTCCTTACCATCTCGCCCTAGTCACTTCCGTCGGACTTCGCGTACTCATGACTGACAATACACCGTATTCATCATTGCTTCAGCAATTCTTGTCTTTGGTCCGTATTAATATCAACTCTATCGGGCCTTAACACGAGGTTCATCGTCACGTCGTCACAACGGGTCTACACACGTCCGCCAAACCGAGACGTCTTCCGCCCTACAAGCTCCAAGCGGCTAAATGTGAATTCGAGCATATGATCAACCTCGGCATCATTCTCCTGTCTAACAGTTGTTGGGCTTCCTTGCTTCATCTTGTACCCAAAAGTCCGGTGACTTGCGTCCACGCAGTGATAACTGAGCAGTCAACGCCGTTACCATCCCAGATAGATACCCTATCCCACATATTCATTATTTATCATTGGGATTGTCCGGGAAATCCGTCTTTTCCAAGGTTTACTTTGTGCCAGCGTACCATCAGATTCCAATGGCACCTGAAGACATTGCTAAAACGGCCGTTATCACATCTTTCGGTTTGTACGACTTCATTCGTATGTTTTTTGCTTTCGTAATGCGGCACAGTTCTTTCAGCGCTTTATGGACCAGGTCCTTCGTTCCCTAGACTTTGCTTTTTCTACATCGACGACGCCTTATTAGCCAATGCCACGCCAGAAGAGCACTTGGATCACCTTCGACAAGTATGTTGTATATTAGTTTACTCTATTCCTGTTAGGTGGATACTTGTTGTTTAGTTGCACCAAAACACAAAACGACATTACAAAACCTCGGGTATAATTTATCATGGTAAAACAATGTATTCTTAGAAGGTATCACCTCAAACTTGTGTGATAGTAATTAATTGAAGGTAGCAAAGGTAGAACATGGATAACTTTGTGCTTAGACCGCTTCTTTTCCAAATCTGTTTACTAAATACTAACTGCTGATTTGTGGATACAACATTAAATTGCAATCTGTACAACTCCATCGAAATTTGTTCAACAACGTTGAAAATCTATAAAGGATCTGTTAACACTAGGATCGTATTTTTAAGTTCACATATGATAGCTTAAAATACGTGTACCTCGCATGGACTTGGGACTTAAAATGGTGAGCTTTCGGCGGGTAATCGTTCTCGGAACAACGATGAAGAAAAGCACATACAAAAAAATGTAACTGCTTAACTGATTTCTTCTTCTACTATATACTCCGGCTAACTTCTCCAACGTATGAACACCTGCAATTCATAGATTAGGGGGTAGGGGAATTTGCTTCAGATCTGGAACTAAAACTAGTACTGGTGTCCGCGTTTGTTGCAAGGTGTTCGGAAGTGGAGCAGTGGCCTGAGCATACTAAAGTCAACAATACGTTGTCTGCGGTAGGTAATGATGATGTGGACTCCCAACCGACGATAGGTCAATATGGTGTCGGAAGCCCGCAATTATTTCCACACACTAACGGTAGTGAGAAGATGGACAATAAGGGATGAGGATGAAAGCGTTCTTTTACCTAGAGAAACCACTTCATTATAAAGCATACCGCAAAAGTATAACATTCAAATAGGGTACAGTAAGCATGTGGACAATTGCATCCAGTAAGGTATCAACTAATAAAGAATCAATCAATTGTACACAAAGAACGGAATGTGAGTGTGATAGCGTCAGAGTAGGACTGCACTATGCAGTCAAAAATAGCGAATCCAATTAGTTAATGGGGATGGAGAAGTGGTTTGTTAAGATTAACATCATTGCCCTAATAGATCAAAACAAAGTTCTGTAGTCATGAACGGTTACACAAGCATACTGTATTTTTATTGCTCCAGTGAAGGTGAAGATGTATTTTTCCAGACTGTTGCACCTGTCTTCATACGGTAAGCCACTCAAAATGGGTCTGGGTCTGGTAGCGACGAACGCGTCCGATTTTATACACCTCATTTCAAGTGCTCGAGCAATAGGCAGTCTAAGCGTACTCCAGCAGTGGTCTGAAGACGGAGAAAAGGGCGAGTAGCGACCTCTTCAGACCGTGTGTAGAAGTTGCGTTGCAACTCCAGAATACGCTGTTTGTTCGTGTTTACCACGGACTTCAAATCGAAACTTCAGAGCAGGCCTAGGTCCTTCAAGGAAGGTCCGAGATTCAGCAATTTGAAAGTTCTGAGTATAGTTTCGGATATCACTACACTTCCTCAGACTCATGAATACCAACTTGCTTGAATTGATTGACAGCCGAGATTATTCGGAGCATATGGGGAGGCCGTTAAGGCCGCAACCTTCGGAAGTGTATATCTCTTCTCACTTCTTCAAGTTTCCTGTAAATATGGAACACTGCAACCGAAGAATCTGTGGTAGGTCATCGGTACAAAACAAAAACGATGTTTCTCCTAGCACAGTGACTTGCGGTACGCCACTGATCGAAGTATGCCGGACTGTCAGAAGGCTATAGAAGTGTACCTTCCACTTTTGTCCAAAGACATACTCGCGGATCTCCTGGTGCTTTGGGCCGCCAAAATCGCAAAATCTAAGTTCGTAGAGCAGAACCGCACGGGTCGCTTGCGAGAATGCTTTGCTGAAATCGGCAAATATTTTGATGTTGCTCCACCCAACACTGGTGTGTCAGTGTTGGGCGAAGTTACAGAATTCATTATACTACATTTTTGTTTAGTTAAAAGCACTTTATCATAGTTGTAAAAGTGGAGTGGCACAAGTTTGCATTTTGCGAAATTAAAAAATAAGAGGGGTGAAACTGTTGTGTCTATGGAAGTAGCTTAAAGTAAATTATAGTGCAGCTAAAATTTAGCGACTGAGATGACCTATTTATAAAAAAGCCGTTCTCAGAACTGCATTTCAATAACTAAGCTTATTTGGTTAAAAATAATCATCACTACATACGGAGAACTTTGCACTCGGTTACGTTGCAATGCAGCATGTTCTCGATGGACCAAGCGTACATATTTTCCATCGAGAACATGCTGCATTTCAACGTCACCAAGTGCAAAGTTCTCAGTATACGGCACAAGAGTATACACAACTACCGCCTAGGACAAATTCTACAGCGGGCTTCGCACGAGCGCCATCTCGGCGTGATAGTTGAAGACGACCTTGGTTGTCCCAGGCAGACTGAAAAGGCAGCTAAGAAAACAAACCAGTACCTCGGCCTTCTTCGCAGAGCGTTCGGGAGGTTTGACCCTTCGATCTTTCTAAAAGTGCTTAGTGCGCGCGAGAGGCCGCACGCGGAATACGACATCCAAGCGTGGCAACCCTAGCTCAAGCAACATCTCACCGCGCTCGACACTACACAACGTAGGGCAACGAAGAGCGTCAGAGGTTTGACCAGTCTCTCCTACCCACTCAAGCTGAAGACCCTCAAAATATACAGTAGACGTTTTCGGCGTCTAAGGGGCGATCTCATAATGGTGTACCTAATCTTGAGTGACCCCAACCACCCATGCCATTCCCTTCTAATACTCAGTCAAAACACGTCTCTAAGAGATCAACAGTTTAAGTTAGTCACGCAGTACAGTCACCTGGAATATCGGCGAAAAAATTTCTCCCTTCGAGTAACACAGCCTTGGAACGCCCTCCCGGAACATGTAATTAATGCACCCACCCTATCCCTTTTCGAAAAATGCTTTGACGATACCCTGTCACATTTACACTACGTGCTATAGCTCATGACCACCAGATGCTGGCACTAATGCACAACAGACAGAGGATAGTGCCATAACCCTACTCGAGAATGAGTCATTCCAAACGCCTTGCAAGAAATTTGATAAAAGCTACCACTATAGAAACTGGATTTCTGTATCCTGTCGACCCAAGATAGTTGCACACGAGTAAGCGTTGTCCTTGCTATCTTTTTATTTTTCTCGCCTATGATATGAACAATAAGCACTCCCCTGTTGCTTTGTGTGGGTACATTCTCAATTAAAACTCTCTTTATACGACAGTGCAGTCACATCTGTAAGCGCCCGAACTGACGACTCCATTATCACTTTGCGATCTACTTTTGTCACGCTAAACACCCTACGGGACATGTCAAGTACCTGCTTTATTACCCGTTATAATTCATTGTTCATTTCTTTCGCCAGCATCTGACGCCATTTAATTTTGTACACAATACGCATTTAATTTTTGTAATCTTCATGATTTCGTCCATAGGGAAAGAATCCACGCTTGCATTGATTTTCCCCTCATGTGGCCGCGGGCCACTGAAATGTTAAAGTTAATCATCCCTGTCCCAATGCAAATTGGATAGCAGCGAGCTCCAGGAACATTGGTGCCCTCTGAAGTCAACAACATATGAGCATTCCGAAGACTGCATTCAACTTATCTCTCTTGTATAAATGCACACATATTGATTTGTGTGACACTGTCACCTGCGATTCCTCGACCCACACTGCATTGCTTCCGAGTTTTGCTGTGGATCAAATTTGAAAACATTTATGCAAACGTCCTAGTGAAATGAATTCAACTTCAGTGATCAACTCGCTGAGCTGTGCGCAAATTCATGACACCATTGAAGTGTGCTGATACACCGATTGCGATCAACAGACAGGCGACCGACAAACGGAGTGAATGGTACAGTCAATTTGCTAGCCCACTACCAGCCTGTAGGTAGTTTTAAACAAAACAATCGTTCCAAAATTTGCTCTTGTTTAAAAGTGCCATCACATTCCGTGCCGCACCAATGCGCGCCTGAAGGAAGGCCGAGGCGTTCTCTCTGGATTCAGACCGTCCAATCGACATGATTGAAAGCGTCCATACGACTGCACACGCACACAGTGTCACACTTTTAGTCTTCCCTTTGGTATGGCCACAGACTCGACCCCAAAGTGCATCGCGTGATACGCAGCGGACCAATGTGGTCCAAATCACACGAGGAGCGTACTAGGCCAAAGAACGGGTAACATTACAGCAAGTGATCGATAGTACTGGTTAACCAGCGACTTCGTCGTCGTGCCGAGGATGATCAGCCAATGGGAGACATAGTACGTGATTGGTCATGCTGCCAATCTGGCGTAAGGAGCTATCACTAGCACGGGGGCGAGAGGAAATCTGTGAGTGGTAATAAGAAGCGGATTGGTGGCTTTTTGAGGTTGTAACGTTTGCAGCCTGTTGTAAGAGGGGCTTGGAAGGCTTACACGAGCGTGATGACAACTAATTGAGTAGTGATAGGGAGCGGATTGGCTGCAACCCTGTTGGAAGGGTACCTTTGTAGGCTTACCGGTTGAATGCAAGTTACCTACCTTGGTCGCTAGCCTATCTGGCCACACGTGATGCATAGTGTAATCGTGCCACTGCGAGCAATCTGGAGAATCGATAGGTGTGCGACTTACCTTAGGATGTGCGTGTGATTGTTAAGCCAGTGTGAGGTAATCGGAAACAATGCAATAATTCGTATAAAGGAGGTAAAGCTAGAACTAGGCAAATAGATTTTTTTTAAAAGCTTTACAGCTACAAATTTCTCGTGCTGTGCTTTTTCAGTTGGCCGTACACTCCTGTGAATAGCGTCAATAGGTATTGCTTATGTAGTCGGCGCATTGTATACTAAGCTCAAGTTCGCTGTGTAGGTAAGATCATCATTGGATCTGTAGCCATTGTTCCAGAGAGGAGGGTTCCTAGTGTGACGGTGACACGACATTGGTGAGTGTTCGTTCGTCGCCACACCTGTGGGCCACTTCGGTAATCAGTTACCGCTACAAGACCCATGGTCCTGCCGTTATGTTAAGGTCGTAAGATGCATGTCAATCCTGCGTTTCAACATGATATTTAGCTTTCACTTCCAAGTGATTGACAAGCTTTAAAACTCAAGTGACCCTACGGCCCTGATATGAGGTGCTTACGTGCATTGCATACGCATAGTAAGCATAGAGTTTGGAGAAATTTTCCTCCTTTAACAACGTCTCGGGAATTACCTACTTCCCAATGACAAAATGTTTCCCAGTAGTTGCTAAGTCGCTAACAACCTGTGTCACGGCGTGCATACATAATTGCTTCTAAGACTAGCTGAAACAGTGATCCATAGCAGGCTTAGTGGGCGCGGTTGCCATTGTAAATGATTCCAAACACATTGTAGGAACGCCCGTGGGTGAGACAACAGTGTTTAGTTGTTCCAAGTACTCACCTGAAGTACCAGATTAACATGCCTGCGTCGCCACTAATCATAAGTTATGCGTTCTTTCTAGCAGGACGATGTGGCATGTATAAACACCATAGTCATTGTGGCCCCTTTAAGTGTTACCTTGTTGAGTAATGCCGATTCCTTGAGGAGAGCATGCCAGTCCATTGACGTAATAGGGAGGTTCCATCTGCATTGACTGTGCTTATAATGGTTCCATTTGAAGAGCCACTTATTAAAGCGTCTCAACACGTATGGGCGATCATTTGGAAGTGAAGTCTAATTATCCTAAGAATACATAGGTTCCTATGACCTTTACATAACGCCATACATGTAGGCACTGAAGTGGTAACTGACTAACAACTTCTCCCATTGGTTAGGAGGCAAACGAACACTCATTAACGTCGTGTCAACGCCACACTTGGAATCCTCTTACATTTTGTTGAGCCATCAACTGTGATAGAAGTAAGCAAACATAGAATTTCCGTTGTTCAGCTTCAGGTTGGTCTATTAACTTCAATGGGAACAATGTCCCCATGATCGTCGCAATAACAATCGCACAAAATTGTATAACTACCTAGCAGCCATTGCTGACGTGCGGAATACCAGTGAGATTATTCTCTGTCTACGTCACCATGGGCGACCATATGGAAGTGAAACCTAATTATCCTAAGAATTCATAGGTTCCTATGACCTTTACATAACGCCATACATAGAGACACTGAAGCGACAACTGATTAACATTTCGCCTATGGGTATGGAGACAAACGAACACTCACTGACGTCGTGTCAACGCCACAATTGCAATCCTATCATTTTTTGTTGAGTCATCAACTGTGATCGAATTAAGCAACCTTAGAATTGTCGTTGTTCAGCTTCAGGTTGGTCTACTAACTTCTGTGGGAACTATGTCCCCATGATCTTTGCAATGACATTCGCACACAATTGTCTAACCGCCTAGCAGCTATTGCTGTACTGTGGAGTACGAGTTAGATGATTGCCTCTCTACGACACCATGGGCGACCATATGGAAGTGAAACCTAATTATCCTAAGAATTCATAGGTTCCTATGACCTTTACATAACGCCATACATAGAGACACTGAAGCGACAACTGATTAACATTTCGCCCATGGGTATGGAGACAAACGAACACTCACTGACGTCGTGTCAACGCCACAATTGCAATCCTATCATTTTTTGTTGAGTCATCAACTGTGATCGAATTAAGCAACCTTAGAATTGTCGTTGTTCAGCTTCAGGTTGGTCTACTAACTTCTGTGGGAACTATGTCCCCATGATCTTTGCAATGACATTCGCACACAATTGTCTAACCGCCTAGCAGCTATTGCTGTAGTGTGGAGTACGAGTTAGATGATTGCCTCTCTACGACACCATGGGCGACCATATGGAAGTGAAACCTAATTATCCTAAGAATTCATAGGTTCCTATGACCTTTACATAACGCCATACATAGAGACACTGAAGCGACAACTGATTAACATTTCGCCCATGGGTATGGAGACAAACGAACACTCACTGACGTCGTGTCAACGCCACAATTGCAATCCTATCATTTTTTGTTGAGTCATCAACTGTGATCGAATTAAGCAACCTTAGAATTGTCGTTGTTCAGCTTCAGGTTGGTCTACTAAGTTCTGTGGGAACTATGTCCCCATGATCTTTGCAATGACATTCGCACACAATTGTCTAACCGCCTAGCAGCCAATGCTGCACTGTGGAATACCAGTTAGATGATTGCCTGTCTACGCCACCATGGTTAGGCCGCTGAATAAGCCACCATTAGGTAGCCGCCAGTGATCGCCATAGACCGCTTCATGTGCTGGTTAGTATGTCTGTCCACACTGGTTAAGTCTTAAGCTTTGGATAATGTGGTAGCTAGCATCTCCTCCTTTGACACGCATCACAATTTGCCTATTGGTCGGTTTCAGGTTGGAGACCAATCATCGAGGTTTACTCGAGGGGCATCGAGGTTTACTCCAGAGGGGCATCAAGGCAGAACAGAAGGTGGTGCTCGACCACTTTCATTGGACTGTCTGTCTCTTATGCTGGCAGCTTCTAACCGGTGTCCCATTGGTTTACGTCCCATAACCAATGAGAGTGTCAAGGACGCCAAATCGGCGTTCTCAGCCTCGCTAACTTGAAAGTACCGCACGCTATTTCGAAAATGAACCACGCTAAAAGCTTGGTACAATACGCTAATATGCGTGTAAAATAGTGTAGAGCCGATACTTGAGAGCGAAGCAATCAGTGCCTCATTGGGTTGGGGGGGCATTTTGATGCACACGTGGGAATGGATGGCGATCTCTGCAACCTCAATGTAGACTGTAATCCGCATTGAAGTGAATCTTAGTCAAATCGATTCTTTTGATCCTAAATGTTGAGGCTGCTAGATAATGTGTGTTGTCCGCTCCAACCCACCACGATGCATTTCGGACTTGTTTGATCTTATTAGTTAAAGATAACACTCCAAAAACCTGCAAGTATTGGGATGTTAGTTTGGACCTTTATCTGGTTAGCCACCGGGTCCCGACGGGCAACGCTTGTCACAACGGATACTGACTGATCGGTGACCACTGTGAAGCACCCGTTAAATGCGGACAGCGATTCCTACTGAAGGGACCAATCGTCACTCCCATCACTGGGATGGTAAATGACGAAGCAGCTGGGTATTTCGTTACAGTGGTTTCGAGCAGACAACGTCCAATATTAAGCCTCTGATTTACTGTTTGACCTTGTTTTGATTAATCGCCTGTTAACAATACGGTGTGCAGACTACAGTCTGGAAATCACCTGTTCTGTTTGTTTCATCATAAAACCACGGCTCGCATAATCCCACATTCAACGATACCGGTGCGATGATGATTTAATATCATAAGTCGCTCTTCATTAATTTGTTCAAATTCCCAATAAATCCCAACACTGAACCACCCCAAAGTCTCCGTACTTTTACTTCAATAAATTCCTTCCCATAAGCCTGGCAATTATGATGGAACAAGAATTTATTGACCAGAACAGAACAAACAGGCGCTATGTTTACACTCCAGAGACGATTTTCCTTTACAATGACCTTATTTCTTGATATTCGGTAGCGGTTCGGAAGGCAGCGATCATGCAAAAAAACTGAAAAGCCACTAGAACGAGCGAGGACAGAAACTAGATCGGATGGAGCAACATCAAGCCAACAATACGAGCGAAGAGTGGATGGCGCGTAACGAACGGGAACGGGCCTGAGGCCAAGTGTACTCAATACAGATGTGTCAATAGGCCAATAAAGCAGACAGAAACACCTTTATCGGTGCATTCAGGAGTAATCCCACCCCAGCAAAGCCATAGCTTTAGAACAACTCCAGGCTGATTAATGCGTGCTAAAGAAGCAAAGTTACGCGGACAGACAATCAGCCAGGTCCACCCAATATGCAGGTCAACGAGGTACAAATGTGACTTGTTGTGCTTCCTCATGTATGTTGTTTTGTGGGACGGAAACCTGGTCGATAAATACGCTCGTGCGCGCAGCTTTTGGTAATCGTGCTCGCGTGCGAACGATCGAAGCGGGGAGAAAGCACAACCACTATGATTGTGTTTTCTGCCGCTTGGTACTTACTACAATTTCACCGTAAATTAGTAAACAATTAAAAAGTAATTACTGGCTAATTCCACCAACTGGAATTACGGCGTGAAGTCGCTACGTTCCAGGAGCCGCGGATATGATTCGTGACATCCGGTCACGGATACGCCGGTCACTGTGGCCAGCCACAGGACCCCTGCTCCTATGGAGGGACCATGGGTAGCTTGCGCTGCACCACCCACAGCTCCATCCACACACCCTATATCCAGTGTAAACCCGAAGGAATAAGACCGGGATGCATGTGGATTGGAGCTACGTTTCATCAATGAAGCCGGCCCACACTCCTTCACAGCAAACACAGGCACACTGTATTTGGGAAATCAAACGCACAAAAGGCGGTGGCTGGACCGTAGTCCACTTCACCCTGAGTGCATGGAACCACTCTTCGAGCCTAACATGGCCAGACGGATCGTGCACCCCGTCTACTCCAGCAACGACCAACTGGCTCCTGGAACCAGTATGGATGAGGTAGTGACTAATATACAGGTAGGCACCTTGTCAACATGCACATAAAGCGCAGCCACACCGGGAATATCAAGCAACAGCAAATCACTTGTGCGCCAGATAACAAATAAAATAACTCGAGTGACGCACAAGGAAATGGTGACATAAATGGTAAATTAATGCGCATATGAAATAAGTTGTTTACGAAAGCATCCGAGATGAGTTCAGGGGGTCAGAAAGTATATTTTACGGAAGTGCCAGAAACAAGAAAATTTTATCGAAATTAACTACAAATGGATAAGCGACGTGCGCAATTATATAGATGAGAGTGTATGTAGACATTTATAAGAAAAGCATTAGGACAAAATTGAAAACCCATTACCTGAAATAAATAGACTTAACATGCAAGCACGCGGTTAGTAAATCGAATGAAGCGTACCTACAAACGCTGCGCAGGTTCTGCCTACATTCTCTGCAGGACCCGCCGTCGCTTCGGTAGTGGTCCCGAGTGGCGTCGCTCATGGTTCACTAAGCCTGCTTGACTCAGGCACTCGCGACCGCATGTGCTACAGCATCAGCCGCTCGATGTCGATGGAGTACAACCCATCGGTGCTTGCCGCTTCCGCACTTGCCGCTTGTTCTCTGCATGCATGAAGTCTTCTCCACGGATATACATGATTAACAACTGCCTACTATGTAGCTCGGCTCATCTTCAACCGTCATGCCTGTTGCAAAGTCTGCATAGGACAGCAGCTGTATTCGGTTTGCTAACTGCGTGCTTACATGCTGAATCTCCTTATTTCAGCGGATGAGTTTGCTAAATTGTAATAATGCTATTTAATATTAATGTTTACCTGAGTCATCTTCTATAAAATTGCGCACGTCTCTCAAACTACTGCCGCAAAATTGGAAAACATTTTCGGGTTTGTTACATTTTCTTAAAATTTATTTTCTGACTGATTTGGTCTTAAATAATTCATTTCATATTCTCATTTGGAGAAGAGGTATGTCCCTGTATCTGTAGGCAGTATCCTATTTATTTTATCTGATCTTGTCGTTTCAACTGATTGACTGTTTCTTGATATCCCCAAGTTGGCTGTGCTTAACGTGCATGCTGACGAGGTGCCTACCTGTCTATTATCCACTACCTCGTCCACACTGACTCCAAGAGACTGTTGGTCATTGCAGGAGGGGACTTGATGCATGGTCCTTGTGGCGATGCTAGGCTCCAAGATTAGTTCCATGAACTCAGAGTGGAGCGGACTACGGTCTAGCCACCGCCTTGTATGCGCTTGATTTCCCAACTACGGCGTGCTTGTGCTTGCCTGTGAAGGACTGTGGGTCGGCTCTGTTAATGAAACCTGGCACCCATCCACCTACCTCCCAAGCTTATTCCTTTTAGTTACACTTAATATGGGGTGTGTAAATAGAGCTGCGGGTGGTGCAGCTCGAGCCAACCATAGTCGCTCTATAGGAGCAGGGGTCCGGTGGGTGAGCACAGTGTGCAGGCTAATTCGAAACCCGATGCTGCCAAGCACACAGCAATTTACTGCTTGTGCTATAGAGAGAAAGTCAACAGTTAGCGACCAAGCCGAGAACAGCGGCGCAAAATTGCATCGATCTACAACTAGAGATCGAACTCGAGTAGAGGTCAAAATGCGAATCTATGCAGGACCATTTGCAAATTGCACTATGAATTTGAACTACTTGATTTGTGTTATTTAATATAAATTAGCATCTTCAGTATTGTTAAGTCAGTAGTTGCCAAAAACCCTTACATTGCGCCGTGCTCTCCTACAGTATAACTCACTATCCGCCTGGTCTTTGGATTTCTTCTTGCGGTCTTGGACTGAAGACGTCAGTGACGATACAACAGATTGCCTGGCGATGGAGATTCGATCCGCACCCAGTTCATGTTTGTCAAGGATAAACCCAAGTACTTTGACATTTTTTTAATAGGAACACACGTTTTTTAGCCAGTAATCGGAAACCAGCTTCTTGAAGACGCAAAAGCACTCTATCTAATGTCTGTAGCAAGTTTTGCGGATCTGAGCTCATAATCAGCGCATCGTACATGTATACTGCGGTATTTTGGATATCGCTCAGCATGGTATCCATTATCTGTTGAATAATGGACGGTGCGGTTTCACTCTTTACGGCAACCGAACGCGCTGTTAAAGTCCGAGGTAACTAATTACTCTGAGTAATCTTTTGGACTGATGGGCAATGGGATTTGCAGATACTCATTAGGTAGTTCAAGTTTTGCAAAGAATTTGCCCCCATTGAGTTTACTGAACAAATCTTCTGGTACCTGCAGGGGATACTGATGTTCTTCTAACGCAGAATGCAAACGTGTCGAGAAACTAGCACAAATACAGACTTAAGCATTTTATTTACTTGCCACCATGATAGGTGCTGCTCATCCTGAATAGTGAACTCATTCGATTATCCCTTTAGATGGTAGCCGGTTTAATTCCGCTTCCACTAAGGACTGGGTTTCTTGGGACAGCGGGCATCTTGGTCTGAATACTGTCATGGTGTCTGGTTTCAAGTGCAATGCGGCAGTAGCTAGGTTGCAGCATCCGAGACTAGGTTGGAACAATGCATCTTAAGGTCAATTTATCTCAATAATCGTACTTTGATACATTGGGCTTGAAGTCGACGGTTGCGACAGCAGATTGACTTTCGGTGGCTGCCAAATACTGCTCAATAACTGGTCAAGCAGTTTTAGTTGCTCCAACCAGTCGAGCCCCAACAAATTGAACTCCGGCTAGTGTGTCAGGAAACCTGTCGTCTGGATTTGTGTATAACAGAATTTTACCTAACAATCAAGTTCACCAATCAGTTTTAACCCACCCTCTGAAGCATTCCCTCTTTATGATTGTCGGTCGCCCTAGCATGCAGGAAGTGTCGCAAAACATCAAGATGATATCTGAAGCCGTAACGATTTGTAACTTGACTTGGAAGCCGTCGATTTTCACAATTATGTATTTGCGCTTGCTGGCCTCGTCGACCTTAAAAGTTGCGATGATAGATCGGGTAAAATCGGGCGCCGTAACGATCTGGCATTGGTACGCATCTACGTGGCCTAAATTGAACGACTCGCTAGGCTACATGACTCCTTATGCCCTCTACTGCCTCTAAAGTTACGAGTGTAAGTTTTGAATTGACACTAGCGGGCAAACTGCCACTTTCTACAAAACTAACAAGAACAGGAAAGTATAGAATGCTGGGAAGTCGCGTGGTGAGCTACTTTTTGGGGAGCACGGCTGACGGCGCGGACAAAACCTTGAACGTTCTGATTAGACAACTGCGGAATCATTGAGGTATCGTGCTTCAAATTCACCAGAAACGCGGTGAAACAAAACAAATGCTTCAAACATCAGACGCACAATGCAGGCCAGTTTGGAAGCGGAGAAGTTCATATTGGCTGCAAATCGATCCTCGGGCAAAAAGCTACTAACACGATCATGTTCGAAGGGTCAGCAATCTGACTCCATTCGAAAAGAGAGTACATAGAGATGCAAGCGGAACTAAATTTGGGAATCGCCTGAGGATTGCTCGACCAGCAAATACCAGCCTGCGTCAAAGGAATCCAACTATTCCGTCAAAATGATCAATCCGTGGAGCGGAACGCAATCGCACTGGCGGAAAACAAGACGCAAAATATTGAGCAACCTTCACCTCACATATTAGCATGTTTTGGCTACCAATAAATAGAGTTGACCTATCCTGTAGATATATTCTCCGTCTAGGGAGTTCTAGCCTTTTCAATTTCCTTGGTTGGTTGGGCGCTTGACTGCGAACTCAGACCTTCGCACTCTCATAGAGCAGCAAGCAGCAACTCACAGTCTGTGTGT
>OX104065.1:7584998-7604852 GCA_944474145.2 Dicrocoelium dendriticum | reverse complement strand
CGGACATGAAATATGCCCTCATCTATTCCTCCGGCTTTGATTGTAATAACCGAATTGACCAGACGCCGTGTTACATTGTATAAAGTGAATACTCTTAAAGCTGCATGTTCACATGCCTTTAATAATCGGACGGGTATTAATCAATTTCCTCTCTAACTCAAGATCCCAAACTACCTTCGCCATATAACCGTCGTGTGTTTTTTGAAGTTAGACACATAACCATTTTCTAGACGTGGAACTATATTCCGCGTCACGTATCACAGTTGTGCCCTATTGTTTTTATAAACAGCATTTCGTCAACTAACTGTACATCCTTTCGTTTTAATCTTCAGCAACCACCAATGTTGATGTCCACATACTCGGTTTTGTTACGGTTCCAATTCTTCTTATAAACAGCAGGCAGCGTATAGTTGAAGTTTACGTCTCTGAAACTGATAGTAAGCCTCTAGTGGGAAATTATGACATGGTCTTGTTGATCGTATCACCATGCGTCACCTGGATGTCAATTGCCAGCGTCAAACTTAATTATTTACGTTCCAGTTACCCAAATCTCCTTCTTCCGGATATTGATAGAGTCCCAAAAGCAATGCACCACATTCGGTTGAGAGCGGTATACAAACCGTTCAGCATTTCACAATCTAGGCCTGTACCTCTGGCCAAGCGAGAGGTTTTGTCGCAAGCTTTGAACAATATCGTCACGAAAGACTCGATAGAACCCAGACACTGCTCTGAATGGGTTCATCCACTAGTTGCCGTTCAAATGGAACATAGCTCTATTCGTGTATGCACCGACCTTTAAGCGCCTAATCGACATATAATTGTAGACAAGTTCCCTCTATCTTCTCTTGCTGAGTTGATGGTTAAGCTATCAAAAGCCAAACATTTCTCAAAGCTGGATATTCGCAGTGCATACTACCACATGCCGCTGACTAGATTGCCGACAATTGACTGCTTTCTTCACGCAACACGGTTTGTACCATTACAAATTGCTACCAAAGGGCCTTAGTAGTGCCCCAGCAGCCTAGCAGAAAGTTATTACTCTACCATTATGAGATGCCGAAGGATGTGTTGTGTATTTGGATGTTATTTTTGTCTTTGGTTGTAATCCCACCGAACATCAGGAAAATCTTCATAATGTGCTGCATAGACTGAATGAACTAAATCTCCGCCTGAATCCCAGCAAATGCCAATGCGCTGTAACGGTGGTCGAGTTAATTGGATTTGTTATTTCTACCTCGTGTATTAAGCCTAATGTAAAGGACACCAGAGCCATTCTCGATTGTCCGAAACCATGCAATTTTACAAAGATGAAACATTTTTGGATTTGTGTTCTTATTCCCTTCGACATTTACGGAACTTCGCGACTATTGCCGAGTCGTTGCGGCCACTGCAAAAGACAATGCTTACATGACCATGCGATCGATGGTTGAATCTACTCCCATGGTAGTGATCGTCAATGAGTAAGGTCCGAAGTTTGTTTCGACGGATGCTTCAGTTTTTGGCTTGGGTGCCGTTCTGTCCCGTGTGGACGATGGCGAGGAGAAAGTGACTAAGGACGCGTCTCGTACCTTGTCTGATACTGAAAGCAGTTACTCCCCAAGCTTGGAGGAGGCCCTAGCACGCTTCTGGGCGTGTTAGAAATGGCAGTTTTACTTATTCGAAAGTCGAATCAATTTACGCACCCATCATTCCGTTCTTACAACATTACCAAGTCGCGGTAGCGAAGGCTAAAAGCCGGTACCCTTGAGTCGCTGGTATTCACGTCTATTGAACTATGGTTTTAAAACAAAATACGTGCCAGCTTGCTTTAATCAACTTCCAGATGCCTTGTCGAGACTCCCACTGTCTAACGAAGTGGAAAACGAAGACCTAAAGGGGATAAAAATGATATCTCATGTCTCAGGCAGAACACCTACAAAAGCATTTGACCTGTTACGAGAGCACACTGACGAATACCCTGTCGGAAAGAAGCTTCGGGAGTACATACCCACGTTATGGCCCAGTCGTACGAAGATCCAACTTGTGTTACTCCCATATTCTATCCCACGGCACGAGCTTTCTTCTGTGAAGAACTGCATTATTTAATGTGAGCAGTTTATGCCCCATGCTACCATTATTCATGTGCTGGTTGCATGTGCGTTTGAATTTCATCAAGCCTATACACGTAGTAATTCCTAGGGTGCATTTGAACAGCGTGATATTATTCCACATCGAACTGTAGTGTATTCTGAACTGACAAGTTTGACAACATCCTGAAGTCAAGCTTTTCGTGGTAATTCTGTTCTTTGTTCGCACGTTATAACTTAACATTCACCGCGAAGAATAGGAAATCAGGAGTATTTTCACTCTCCAAATCTTTTAGGAAAATCAAAAAAAAACAGGCGGGTCTAAATCCCGAGCCTTGTGGTACACAGTACTTTCCTCCAAATGTGTTAGACAGAGATTCTCGTACTCTCATGTCCAGCAAAGTTTTGTGTAAGAGATTTGCTATCCAAAGCAGGATTTTGTCACCAATGCCATTAAGCTGAATTTTATGAAATTTGGTGTGCTTTGCGGTCAGACCCTTTTGACAAGTCCAGGTAAATGAAATCGACACCTTTTTTACAATGAAATGCCGCAGTCCAGCAATTACGCGCAATTAGCAGGTTCGTAGTGTGTGAGTGCTTTTGTCGGAAACCATGTTGTTCTGATGTTAACATCGTTTGATTTTTTAGATATTCCAAAACCTTGGAAAGAACAGGGAGTAGGTTTATCGGACGGTAATTTGTTGGGTCAGTGTGACTACCTCCCTTATGAATAGGAGTTATGACCCCTCAGTACATTATTTTTGGAATATGGTTCGCCTTTATTCAGTCTTGATAGTACATAGACACTTGTTCAGTCAGGTGGCTGGCTGCGGCCTGTAAAGCATTGGGTCGAATTTCCCTGACGCCAGGAGAGCTGCGGATACACAGGAAAAACAGTATGTGGAAAAGTTTCTGAAGTAAATGTGATATTGGATAAAGCAGATGTTGGAACAGTAGAAACAGGGATAACATTTTATCCCGTTACTCTATGAAACCTTTGTGCGTAGTGGAAACTTAAGAGCCCGGTTGCTTCCGTAACTGATCGCGTGCACCCGTCAATCGTGATCAGTGCGTGAATTTCGCGTTGCACCTTACGTAGGCAACTAACATGACTGTATAAGCGGTGGCAGTTCGTGCAAAATCTTTTCATTAACTCATGCTGATGCGTCACCCTGTCCTCAACGATCAAGGTGCCACAGAATTTACGCTGCGACACATGGGCAGTCCTGGTTTCAGAATTCGGAGATTCTTTGTTAGCTTTCTACGCTACCTCTCTCAAGGATCTGCATTTACGTGTCCTGCTTCAAAGAAATGACTTATTTCACATTTGCAGATGGAAGGATTGCTGCTTAAAGGCTGCGTTACCAGTGTAGTAAATTTCTTGTGAAAGTATCCTTTGTGATTTCTGGGGAGCAATCAGGTAGGAATTTACAAGATACCTCCTTAACATGTTGTAGTGCGTGACCGTAGAAACTTTGTAATCCTATTCCGTAGGAAATTCTGTATAACATACGTTGATAACCACTAGAGTCACTTGGCCACTGCGACGCAGTGAGGTGCTTGTAATTAGTCCATCGATCATGGGTTCTTCGTATGTGAACACAAGATCCAATATCGACGGCTTGTTAGGAGGTAGAAATTTGGTGGGGGAGGTCACATAAATAGACGGAGGACACCTGAATTTGATCTCTTATAAACTGGCTTTGAACTGAATGCTATCTTTTGCCGCTATTTCCAGCCAGTTCACATTAAATTCGCCTGCGAGTAGCATGTGATGGTGTGACTTGCACCAAACAACCTAAAAAGGCGGTTCAGTTTGAATTCTGTTTTACACTATAGTTTGGTGGACAGTAAATGTTGGCAACCATAGTTGGTAGTAAAGTGAATCTATTGCACGGATCTCTGGGTGGACAATTATTTTCACATGGGAGATTTGGCTTATAAAACAAAATAACTACAACACATCCTCCAGCTCTGCCTCTACGAAGTAGCGATATAGCAGGTAAATTGACCTCAGAATCTGCTATCTCCAAGCTTAACCAGATCTAGGTAATATTAATGAGATCCTGAAGTTGTTATGCCTGGTTTTATCGAAGTTTGGCCAACTTGCTAAGAAGACCTATGCTGTTAGTATAAAAACATGCTAGCCTTTTTATTTTAAAAGTGTGTGGGTGGACAGCAAATTGGTGTTTATTTTTAAGCTGGCCGTTCGACGGGCGGTCGCTATTCGATATTTGTGTAAGTCTATGGTTCTTGAAATGCAGACAGGCTGCGTGGTAGCACGAAGCATTCCAGATCGATATGTTCCCTCGTGTATCTTCCCGTGACATCAGGCGACGCGAGTGTTATCTATCTATCTATCTATCTATCTATCTATCTATCTATCTATCTATCTATCTATCTATCTATCTATCTATCTATCTATCTATCTATCTATCTATCTATCTATCTATCTATCTATCTATCTATCTCTATATATATGTATCATCAATATGCATATCAGCTAGAGGTGGTAAGCACCTCCGCTATTGTACCGCAATATATAAAGGAAAACATACATACATACAATACACAAAGTAAAAATAAATACGACAGTTGCATGCCAGCTGAGCTATCAGCAACGGATAGGCATCGTTCCGATAAGCTACCAGCCAGCTACTACGCAAAAAGAAAAAAATTTATTATGTTTTACCCTACGAAATGGGATCGTAGATGGAGGGGAAAGCTAAAAGGGATGGGAAGGGACAAAGAAACTCACAGCAGGAACGCCACTGAGGTCGGCTCCTTGCCATGTCAGCAAGTGTATCCAGCCAAACGTGTTCACCGTCTTCTGCACCCCAACCAGGGAGCCGTGAAGCTCCAACAGAGCCTAGCTTCGAAGTGAGGTACTTCATTCCTCTGGACCAAGTCATCGCGTGGCCACCACTCCCCTTCTGCCACCCACATCCCCGGTGAGCAAACAACGCACGTCGAGGGAGTCGGTGGGCTGGCATGCGCAACACGTGGCCGAGCCATCGGAGCCTGGTGCGGGAAATAACAGTGCTGAGTGGTTCATTCCCTTTTCCAGGGCCGTAAAACAGGCGTCGAACACGCTCGTTACTCACGCGGTGTTCCCACCGGATGTGAGCCAAACTGCGAAGGCACCGATGATCGAACGTAACTAGCCTCCTCATGTCCGCCGATCTTAGGGGTCAGGTTTCGCAACCGTAGAGTAAGGTCGAACGTACTGCTGCATTGTACACTCTACCCTTCACGGCAAGAGTAATGTCGCGCCGCCGCCATAGGTGGCGAAGGTTAGCAAAAGCACTTCGTGCTTTCGCTATACGGTTCGTGATCTGGTCTTCGATCCCACGGGCGCTGATACAACTTCCCAGATAATTGAATTTCTGAACGACTTCTAGCTGATTCCCACCAAGGGTCAGCACATGAGGCGATCCCTGCCAATCTTGGAGGAACGCTTTGCACTTCGATGGTGCAAGGCAAAGCCCGAAGCGACTGACAGCTAGTGCTAATCTGTCCATCGCGGATTGGCACGTCTGGGAGCTGTCACAGATGAGGGCAATGTCGTCTGCATACTCCAAGTCAAGTAGTCGTTCTCCTGGGAGCAGACCCACACCTTCCAATTCAAGTCCAGTAAATACAATCTCCATGACTTCGTCAACATCGAAGTTGAAGAGGAAAGGTGACAGCGGGCATCCTTGTCTCACACCGCTTGCCGTAAGCCATTACTGTGCCCGTGCCACGCGCATATAATGCTTGGATAATATTTACATATATCTCGGGCACACCTTTCCTTAGTAGACAATTCCAAAGGGCACATCGATCAACCGAATCGAAGGCACCTTTGATGTTGAGGAACACGACTACGATGGGCCGCCAATATGTGTGACGGTACTCCAACAACTGACGCAAAGTGAAGATGTGGTCGATACAGCCACGACCACGACGAAACCCGGCTTGCTCCTCACGAATCTGGCTTTCACGAGCGCCAGTCAGTCTGTGGAGAATTATGGAGGCGAGTAATTTGTAGGCGATGGAGATCAGACTGATTCCTCTATGGTTGCCGCATTCCGAGCGCGAGCCGCCTTTGAAGATGGGAACAATAACGGAGCGGCTCCAGTCGATTGGGACAGTTTCCTGCTCCTACAGTTTCACTAGGAATTCATGTAAAGCATCAACAAGAGCAGAGCCTCCGAATTTGAAGAGGGGTGGAGGAAGATCATCTGGTCCCGCGGCTTTGTTCAACTTCAACGGTCCGATCTTACGTTCGACTTCTGAGCAAGAGGGTGGATCCAAAGGGACAGCCCACGGAGCAGGGCGATCAGTGACCGGCGAATCGAACAATTCTAGCCGATTAAATTGCTTTTCAAACTGCTCAGCCCAAGGCTCCAGACGTTTTGACAAATTGTGGATAGGTTGTCCATTCTCATCACAAATTGTTGCACTAACACCAAGTCTCCTGCTGCCCATTTCCAGTATCAGACGGAATAACTTACGATGGTTGCCAAGGGCAGCGGCCACTTCCATCTCTGACGCACGAAAAGACCACCAAGATTCGCGGTCTTTCTTCAGGCCAGCACGAAGGTTTGCCCGGAGCTCTTTGCGAGTTTCATTGTGTTCACTTCCAGCCGGGATATGCCGGCGAGCGTCGATGAGTTCCAGAGACCGAGAAGAGACCCAATGTCCATGTTGACTATTAGACATACCACATGAGGATTTGCTTGCTGCTAGTAAGGTCTGGCGAACATGTGACCAGTGACCATCAAATGTCTCCAGTGAGCGATAACTCAACTCGCATGTCAGCGTACTTCGATACGCATTCAGAACAGCTAGCTTTGTCAGTTGGCTGGTGTCAATGCGCTCGCATCGTCGTCGTGGGCGTCCACCAAAACGCATCCGCATGTCAGCACATACAAGTGCATGATCGGTGTCCACACATGTGCTCCAAATCGAGCGACAATTCTGGATGCAGCCTCTCCAGCGGTAACTGATAGCGATGTGATCGATCTGCGTCCAAGGCTGGTTCGAAGCTGGTGGGCGCCAATTCACCCTCCGGCGGGTGCTGTGTCGGAAATTAGTGCTCGCAAGAAATAAGCGAACATCTTCACGCAAATGAAGTAACCGCTCACCGTTATCATTACGGGAGCCAACACCGTGCTGACCACCCAGATGCATTTAATCAGTGGACAACTTTCAAACTTGTGCGTTCATATCCCCCGCCAGCACAACAGTGTCCGTGCTTCTTCTGTGGCGAAGGAGCTGGGCCAGTTGGCGGTAGAAGTCGTTCCTTACCGAATCATCGCTACAGTTTGTGGGCGCATAGGCAGCGATGATGAATAGACATCTATTAGTCCCGCGCGACTTCGAAGCTTTAAACGAGCCAGCCAATCGGACCGCACACATCAGGCTACTGATTGGAATCCACTCAACCAGAGCAGCTTCCGGCCGGAGACGCAGAGCAATGCCAATACTAGTTTTGCCGGTGCTCGAAGCTGCATCCTCACCGGATAGGCGCAAGGAGAAAATACTGCTTGCATCACCTGAAGGAGATCGCAGAGTGAGCACAGTGCTCGAGCCTTGCAGGCGACTCTCTGATAAGGAGCAGACATCGATCGAGAGGGTTTCCAATGTTCGGGCAAGCGCTGCCTGTTGACCGATTTGTAGCAGTGTGCGTACATTGAGGCGTGTCAATCTGAAGGAAGATCGAGGGATCCAAATGGAAGCCGATGAACTGGAATGGACCGCTTGTTTGGACATGGGCTTGTCGACAGGAGAGGAGTGACGCTCCGCGTTCACATGTGAGTTGAAATTAGAAGGTAACTGCCTAGCAAAGCATGTTGGGGAAGGGCCAAGAATCGGGGGTTGAAAATTGGGGGGAAATAAGTGAAGCTGGAAGGGGACGGTGAGAGTGAAAAAGCGTAAGAGGGGGAATAAGAAGACGGGAAGGCTTGAGCAGGAGCATCCAAACCCCTATCCACCCTGCTCGACGCAGAAGATAGGGCACCGTTGATTATCCTCTGCGGTGGCCAGTGCATCAATAAATTGTATGAGATAAGATTCATAATATTGCGTGGGCAGGATACTGTCAGGTTGCCCATGCCTAGACAGCAGAACGATTAGGGTTCTCAACCAAAGCCTTTGGTTCAAAAACCTGTCCGCAATGCAGCAGGTTTAGCGGTGGGCTACAAGGAGTCCATTTTAAGGAATAAGGTGCCACCCTCATTTTAACCCTTAACCTGGAGGACCAGGAGGCTGAGTTTGTCTGGCCTCTAACCATTGACGAATCTGGTATGAGTGACTCTGAATGTGCAAAAGCACCACCCAGCATAGCTCAATGGATCGCTGAGGCACACAAACCATTGCAACACGGTAAGGTCCAGCCTCATTGAAAAGATATATATATATATATATATATATATATATATATATATAATTAAACCAGTCAGTTCCGTTCAGCAATTTGTAAAGCACGAAAAGAAGACAAGGGCTGGAAGATGCATGCGTTTCGTATTGTCTCCTCAGTACCATCAACAATAACCGATACGCATAGATATAGCTAACAGTGCGTGCAACCGGACAAGCTTAAGGTGCAAACCGAATGAAGGAAGTTCACACCTATGTCCAAGGCAGCTTTAGGCTGACAAATAATTGTTTTTGAACACACAAGGCTGGCTTAATCGTGCTTATAGAGACAGCCCCAGCAAACCGAAGGAAACGGGGACAACTTGAAACGCTGAGGCCCGCTATATCCGGTGACCCGAGTCTAATAGGTGTTTGCCCATCGAGGAAGCCGGTGGTTTGCACGAACATGGGAACTGAGGAGGGTAGGCAATCTGAGCAACTTCATGTTGAACCCATCTTGGTACGCGTTCCTTTATTGGTGTAGTTTGCGTTCTATTAGTTCTGCCTATATTACCCTTTCCGCAGTCACATACAAATTGGTATACATATCTGGCCAACTATACATACAGCGTTGAAGAGGCAAATAGCTTATTGCAGTTGCTTGTCTCAATGTAGTGCTGACAAATGGTGGCCTGTGTGTATGCGACGTTTAGCTTAATCTCGGTAGGTAACCTGGAGCGATGCTTTAACCAGCTATTCAATAGGTGTTCTCTCATTACTTTCTTTCATCGCTTTCATTACATCGGATTGTTGTACGACTTCCAATGATTTAAGAGAGTATTCACGGTATATTTTAGCTGCGAGGGTTGTCGTTAGGGCTTTAGCAGTGCCTTCGTCCTTAGAGGGTGCTTCGCGAATGTAGCCTCACTGCTGTCGGTCATATTTTGCGCCTTCTGATCAGGAGAATTTGATATTTTAGGAATACCGTGATCAAATACGGTTTTCTTGCTTTTCTTCCTAGAAGGGCCTTCATGGTTATCTTTTTGCTTGGCCGCCATTTCCAAGGGATATCTGGTACTATGCGTACCACGCTCGATGAGGTACGAAAATGAACTGCTGAGAAAAAGACTGTCTCTGTCTTCTCAGCTGAGTACTAGGTTACCCGAAGCAATCTGGGTTCGGCACAGTACACTAAAGTTGGATGACGAGCTACGCCTCATAGCGCAGTTGGCTCAACGCAAATACTAATCGCGTTGCAGATGGAATTCCACATTTTGCGTAAACCTACAAATTTGCCCTCTTGACTCAGAAACACTAATGCACATTGTCGTCAACACACTGTGATTTCTTTAGGCGATTATTGGTTCGAGTGTTGTGGCGGAGAATGTGATGGTTGTAACAACAGCATCTCATCGCTCGTGCTTGATCCAGTAATTGGATGTATGGGTGTCTCTTTTGGCAATTTGTCGAGGCGATCCATGGGTACGTTACCCGTCTCTGGACTGCCAGTTTTGTGACCAGCTCGTGAGCTATGGAACCTAGGGATAAGTTAATAGCAGTCAAGCCGGATGTGGCTTGACTACTTACTTACTTGACTACTTACTCAGTAATCGTCGGTGTAGGTGGCGCGGATCCCGTTGTGAGTTTAGTAAAACTGGTCTAAGCCTTCGACTTAGGGACAGAGCTCTGAGGGTTTGCTGTAGAGCAACATTGGTGGTGTTATAATCCAATGTCAAAGCCTTGAAGCTCAACATTTGCTGAGCCGTTTTAGTGAGGTTCTACTACTTTTCAAAGGCCATATTGAACGTTTGCTCAGTTTGGGGATGTACTCAATGCACTACCGAAGGATAAGAGGGGACCTGATTCTCACTTATCGTACTTTGACGGTGAAGATTGGCCCGGATTTGTCAGGGCTATTTCGTCCCGCTACGTTACCTAATATTTGCGGTCACCCACTGAAACTGCATAAACCACGGTCTGATAGGATTAGGACGGAAACTCGTCTATCGCTGGAATCGGCTTCCAGATCACTGGTTAGGGAACCTACAGTTAAGGGTTTTGCGCGCTAGCTCGATGCTCTTGGGTGGAAACAGCAAACCTTTCCTTTTTAATAGCTGACTCACCTCCACTTTTCAGTTCTTTTTTTAATGATTCAAATATCATGGTATGCCACTTGCTTAGCTCTTTCCACTTTCTCTGTTGCCTTCTGGGTTTACTTTTTTCTCTTTCTTACTTCACGTAACCGACCCAGCAGGGACTGCTAGGGCAGGATACGTGGGCATTAATTGGTTGGACAGGGCGTGATGTGGTCTTTGTTTTAGGACCATCCATTATTTCAAAGTTCGCCAACTCCTGGTTCAACGACCCGCCGAAGAAAGAACACTCACGCGATAATCCGATCGTTCCAGTCCCGCTTGAACTTAAACTTGAACGCAGCCAAGTAGCGGACACCTTTTTTAGAATGCATTTCTCACCCGATTTCAAGGTTGGCCATCCCATAGGGATTGCTAAAACTTGCACTACCCAATACAGATTGCCTATCGCTATCCAATCATACTAAGTGTAGTCCAAAGCGGAATTTAATTCTCAACCGCCGTACCAAGCGTCGTTCACGAATCTCAGTGGACTAGTGATCAAGTTGTCAGCCATTAACCGTTAGGTTCCGAGTTTCAATCCTAGCCCAAGTTATGTCTGTCTGATGAGTCCAAACAAGGACAAAACCATCGACGGTGGAGTCTCGGTGTCGGGAGGTGAAGCACCGAAACTGCTGGTCAGGATTTACTAGAGTCTAGTGTATCGCATAGTCATTTGGTTGCATCGTGTGTGGGGATAGGAAATATGCGACCGTTTTTAAATAGATATTTCCAAACGACATAATGCACATACCACATTGTCTTCCGCCCTAATCTTCATGCGCAGTTAACCGTAGTGAGATACGAACCCGTGTTCAATTAGTTAAGGACGGCCAAGTTTACAGTGCTATTCGACAACCTGGGGCAAAATAGGTCCATTGGTTATTTAGGAATGGATATGTTCAGAACGTGTAAAAGTAAAGGGTTTTTTAGCATTCCCTTGGCAATGTTTACCCATCGGATGTCATAAAAGTAACGATAATTTTCAACACTAGCGAACATGTTGATCGCAGTTCACTGACACTAGGCAGCGTGAAACACCAAGTGCGCAAACAGCTAAATCAAACCTAGGGTTCCTCGTTTAGTTCGCATGCAAAACTGGAAATCTATCTCTCAGAGAATGCACTGCATGCTACTGTTCTTCCGGAGCCTCGGAACACATTTCAAACAAGTGGACAGCGCAAACAGCAGCGAACACGCGCACACACCTAAGCTATCAGTTTCATAGATCACCAAACTTGTACTATGGCAAGACTCCGATGGACCATTTTTTGAAATTTACCAATACCCATTGCGATTTTCAACCCAAAACTTATTGCGTTTCAACGTCAGTAAATGTAAGGTGCTTCCCATCCGACATCATGGCATCTACTCATACTGGGTCCGTACGAATATACCACAACGATTAACTCTCGAATGTGACTTGGGTGTCCTGGTTCAAGATGACATGGGTTGCTCCAGGCAATCCGAAAAGATCTCGAAGACCGGGAACCAACATGTCGGGCTGTTGCGACAGGTGTTTGGACAAGTAAACAGCGCCATATTTCGACAAATGCTCAATGCGTATGTTCGCCCCCATGTCGAATATACAATTCAAGCCTAGCATCCATGGCTGAAACACGACCTTAATACACTGGAGCAGCCACAACGCCGGGCATCTAAGAACGTAATTGGAATGCGCAATCTTTCCCAACAGGTGAGGCTGCAACGATTGGGGGTGTTCAGTGGAAGGTATCGCAGACTACGAGCCGACCTGATTATGGCGTGCTTGATTCTGCAGGAAGCAACTCCTATGTGCCGCCTATTACTGCAACACAGCAGCAATACAAACCTGAGGAGCCACTCATTAAAACTCGCAGAACAATACAGTAGTCCGGAGTGCCGCAGAAATTGCTTTTTATTCTTGTCTGTCACTCGTGGAATGCTCTCCCAGAATCGGTCATATCTGCACCGACACTAACAGTATTTAAAAGACGGTTAGATGATGCACTTATCCACTTACACTTTGTCACTTAACACTACGTCTCCCTCCTACACCTTGAGTGTACCATAGAATAATTTGTTGTTAACTGTGGGTGCTGTGAATCTAAGAGGATCGCAGGACTACAACAGAGTAAATGATAAGTCCTGATTTTCCTATTTAAAATATTAACTATGTTACTATCTTTATCAGCATTATTGTTATATTGGTATCCCCACCAACTTTCCAACAGGACTTGTAAAACAAATTTTCTCAACCCGTATACATTCATTGTTCATTGTTCCGTGCAAGCATCAGTGCGGGTACATTTACCAAGGCTTTGGCACTTAAAAAGAAAGCCATAGCATATACGAACAGAAGAATCCAACCGTCAGACTGTTACTTTGGCAGAGTTCAGATTAGTCAATCCTACTACACCTGGTATTCACTAACTAGGAACTGAGCATGGAGAAGGTAATCTTAGACACGTCCGTAGATCGCACTGTTCATGTAAACTTGTTACGCAGAATGCACTAAAAAGTAAACCCATGGGTCGCCGAACCTGAGGCGCAAATCACAATAAATCGAGTGCTTGAGGCGACCAAGTTAGGTTTCCTAGCGCAGCTTTTGTTGGCTATTTCCTGGTTGCTGATTTAGCAACAAACCATGTTACCCGTTTAAGTAGTATGCCGTTTGATGCGGAATAGGATGTACAAGCAAATAGCACATTGAAACAAGGCATATTGTACTCACAAAACCAAGTTGAGTTCGAGTTACTGGCAGACCTGCGTTACAAATTGCAGCCATTATACTCAAACAGTGAGCGAGGAAAAAATTGAATATCAACCGGTATTACCAGTGCAATTTGTTTCGAACCATAAACTACTGTATATGCATTTGGCAAGTTTTGGCAAGTCGAAAGGGGATTTCTTCCTCTTATAACAGCGGATGGACCAGTACGCAAGGCACAAAAAACAGAAAACACCTTGCGGCAGCATTACGCGGCAACCTTTCAATGTGTTGTTTAACATCCAGACCCACTATCGGGTCACCACCAAGTCATACTCATGTCCCCTCCATAGCAGACACTGCAGTGAAGAAAACGTTATATATGCTTCCAGACAGCTCACCCAGGATCGGCAACATTCGGCCGAATACGTTTGTCGTAGCTACTAAAATATTGTATAAACATTTAGCATGATACTTGCATCATTGTCTTTATGAGATGCAGGTTCCTACAGCTAGAAAACATGCAATAATACCTTCAAGTTACAAAGGATGCAGTCGGTCACACTTAGCTGACTGCCGTCCAGTAACTGTTATTCCTTTCAAAAGTACCAAAGCAATTATTTCTAACACGCTGATGTCAAATGTGAACGAAAGAGACTAACGGTGCAAGATCAACATGGCTTCCCTTAGAATCGCTGGAGCCATACCGATCTGTTCCTGCACGAGACCGTTGAACGGAAAAGGTGCAAAATGCTGTGCGAATTCATGTTGTCTTCATGGACTACTTTACGACATTCGACCAGTTGGAACTTTGTAGCCTTCAAGTATGCGACTTGGGTGTACATTTCCCATGATAAAGAGACCACATTCTCCTGCCTTGTCGTGTGCAAGTGTACTTGTGTGAACCCAGGTCTGTCCCTATCTAGATCGAAAGCAGTGTACCACAACGTTGGGTAATGTAGTTCCGTCTGCTATTTATCATTCAAAACGATCTATGTCACTTAAGCGCCTCACATGGTTTGCTTCAAGTCGATGGCATCAAAGTTTTGCTGTCAGTTGGATGAACGTATGCGGGATGAATGTAAACAGGTCTAAAAGAACATCGACAGGACTCGTGATTGGTCAGTCCAGATCTAACTCCATTGTATCGTAACAGCATGTTGTTGTGTTACATTAAGGTACCGGGGTCTTCAGCATACTAAGCAGAAACAACAAGGATCTCCAGCAATTTCCTTGTAAAAATACTTAAGTGGGATTTTTTTGAAGGAACCCGGATACTCGGAGCAATCCTAAATAGCATTAGAGAAAGATTTCAAATATGTGGGGTTTAGGGTGAGCTTTTGGCAGTTTCAGCTCATTTATTTGCTCCCAACAATTTCTTCACAAATACGCCTTCATGTGGAATAGCGAATTCAAGACTGACATCAATGTGAAAGCGGGATCTTACTATTTTTATATTCTTTAACGTTAGACCACAAACAACGCCTTGCAGTTCTAGTATTGGCTCCACGAAGAGCGAATGAGAGCCGCAGGAGCTTTTGTTGGGCGATACTTGCGCTGGTGTAGCGAACTAATCGTAGTAAACCAAATGTTAACCAGCCCCATTACTTATGCTTACATCGGTTACAGGTCAGCCATAGCAAAAACCTGTTAGCGCAATCTCAAGCCAATAGCACTGTATAGTCGCTTGGATAGTTGTTAGTATTTCGCCTCACTACGTGCTTTGTCACAGCTGAAATTGCAGCGCAGAAGCTGCCGATGTTACCCCTGCGCTCGGCGTGTTCCTATATGGTGTATACAGTGGGCTGATCAAGTCACGTCAATAACGCTTTTTAATTCGCCCATCACGGACGAATAAGAAGCCGGTACACATACTAGCGACGTGATAAACAAGCAAATCAAAGCGGTAGAATAACTGTAAAAGTTTATGTTAAAAAAACACAATCTCAATGGCAAAACATGACTGCTCTCTTCTTGGATAATAGCATTTGTTCAAATATAAATCTAGATATTTAGAGGATAATCGACGAATCATAAGCTTTCATGCGGGCGTACATTAATGCGCATTATTGACTAGTTGATGAGGTAGATATACAATGGGAAAGTTCAGTGGGAAGAGGGTGGTTAATGTCAGTGAGTATTTTTGGAACATTATTTGGGCATGAATTGAGGTGAGTAGACCAAACTTTTCGAGCTTTGGAATGCCACTGAAGTGCTGTCAGGCAGCTTGCAATGATAACACAGCGAGCCTGGGAAAATCTCTAAAGGAAATAATTCAACTGTGCTAGAATGTACGCAGGGATGAACTTCAGAATGGAATTGTATGGTATGTAGGATGATCATCTTCGAGTGACATAAAACGAAAGTCAGCTGACTTTGTCGAATATTTGGTTCACGTGTAGTGAACACGATAATTCGTGTAACTCCTAGCTCCTTCACTGGCGCACGTAAACTCAAACTCTCTCCTTCAATTCGAGGTTTGTGACTGCGCGATAAGTTCCTGCTAACAAGCTGCATTATGAACGGAAAACAGTGTTTGATCATTGCACTACTTCGTTTAAACAATTTTGTAGTTTGACTGATAAGGCCGAGGTCTTCTGCTTCAAGGGGATGATAACGTCATCAGCTATTTTTAGTAACATGACTTCCCCCTGAAACAGTGTAGATCCTGTGTAATTAGATAAACAGAATTGTGATGATCTCATCAACCTGACCGTGCAAATCACATAATCCATGCTAATATCAGAAGACCAAACCGTACCAAACCACACTCGCTTTACTGAAAAAAGTAAATGCGGTAGACTTGCAGACTACATAAAACCATTCCTGAAAGAGTGAGACGGTAAAAGTGATTTGTATGCTCATTGTTAATGATTGCTAAGTACTATGTTGGACTTATTTTTCGTTTAAAAACCCAGAGGATCATACAGTGAGGCGTGTTATGCTTTGACTATTCTATTCGTAATTTTTCTCCAACTAGCTGCTCTTTTGCTTCCTGTGCATGTGGCCACTTCGATCGATTTTCTCGCGTGAATGTTACAATATCGTTATTGTTCAACTGCTGTGTAGGAAGGAAAGGTTGCCATATTGTGTCGGTCTTGCAACTATTATTTTATTTAAACTGAAAATTGCTGGTTAGTGTCGCTAATGAGGCATCCGCCAGATATTACCGAATAAGAAGTTGAACAATCAGATTCCTAAAAATGGTTTATTTGCTAGTGTTTAAAATATTTTGGAAAACTGGTAGCTCGGGTTCAAAATTCAGTTGCTCATTTGTTCGCCGAGCTGGGAAATTTGTTTGCAAACGTTTCACCGCCATGCGAGCCCGCATCATCAGTGCGTCGAGATGTGGAGTGTGATCTCGCTGGTGCATCGTAACTACCGAAGGCATGCCTGTTTTCTGCATAGCGGTCATCCTACTCGGCTGATGTAGCTGTCGTGTAGGTGGAAACACGCAAAACTGTTTTTCATGTCCGCATGACTCACCAGTGTGATCCCACGTCTAGGCGGCCTGCAAAATACCATGGTTGCAAATTAGACAATTCCACTTGTTCATATAACACGCATACCTTTAGTACATATGTTCAAATGTGTTAACTTCAACATAATCCAGCAACGGGCATTTTAACTGCGGACGTGTGTTCCTACTGTCCTGTGATGCGGGTACACAGCCAGAGATTGTCATCACGCTTCAGATGCACAAACACACACGCACACACGAATTACGCACTAGTATCCATGACCGAACCGGAATGCGCGCGCGCGTACGCACGCACTAGGAAGACAAAATTCTCCCAGAAGGTACGGTGTGGTCGCAAAATTAGACTCGCAGCCGCATCGAATACAGGAAATGTCTACTTAATAAGATGCACATATGAAGGAGTTTCTCTCCTACTCATGCACACATAACGAGCGAAATCACTTAAATATGAACCATTCAGAAGCGCGGTTGATAAGAGAATGTGGGCACTGGTAACACAAGCAATGTGACCAAATCCTTAGCCAAACGAGCATAACTTCTTTTCATGTCCAGTTCGTGCAATGAGATCTATCAGCTATAAATGTAACGCAAATACAATGTGTGGGCGTTAGAATGGCTAAAGTGGACAGAACTAATATGTGGAGATCTGTGTGCTATAAGGTGAGCCTCGACGAGCGTGTCACATTTTCTGCAAAATTTCTTCATGCTAATGATAGAAAGAAGCATTTCTATGGACCTAGCACAGGTGCCATACTACAAAAGATATGTCGATGATACCCTGGCTTTCTGTTCGTCGGAGAAGCAGCACATACATTTGGTAGAAAGCTCAATGGTGCTCATGTTAACTTACGGGTTACCTGCGAAAGAGAATAGAACAATTTTATGCCATACCTGGACATACTCTTAAGTCGCAGGGATGACATATTGCTTAAGAGGTCCATTAACCGAAAATCAAGTTGGTTCGGTCAGTATCTGCACTTCACCTGCTTCACCCCAGTGCAGTACATACGGATACTAGTGAAGACTCTAGTTAGTCGGGCCAGACGAATTTGTTCAGCCGACTGTCTGGACGATGAGCCAGTGCTAATTACAGTAACACCAATGGTAAACGGCTACCCTCGAAGATTTATCGAGAAACACAGTCAAGCGCGAGGGCCAAAGGACTTGGTGTACACGGCAGCCAAGAAGAAAATGTATCTCGCGTTATCTTTCAAAGGTGACTTAGCCAGGCTGATGACAATTAAGCGTATAATTTCGGCTACACAAGGAAGTTACTATGCTGCACAAGTGGTCGTCATCAACCGAACCCGGAATTTGAACCATGCCTCCAACCAAGGTAGCCTAACCTATTGGGGCCAACTCACACTGTGTATACCAATTTGTATGTGACTGCGGAAAAGGATACATAGGCAGAACTAATAGAACGCTAACTTCCCCAATAAAGGAACATGTGCCAAATGGGTTCAACGTGAAGTTGCTCAGATTCAATGTTCGCGCAGACCGCCGGCTTCCTCGATAGGCAAACACCTATTAGACTCCGGTCACCAATTAGAGCCAAGTATGCGAGTCTATTCCATTTGTTAGCTGTCTATCTGTGCTACTGAAGAGGTGTGAAAGACTGACCGAAGCAGTCGAGCAACTGGTGAGCGCCAGAGTTACACAATGGGAGGAAACGGACCTGCACCTGTGAGTGAAAATAACACCCCGAACTCACTAGTCAGGCCGAAGAAGCGAGCCAGGCGTCCCAACCCAACCCCAACGACTCAGCCTCCAGCAGTATCAACTCCATTCTCCCTCCCTCCTATAAGTAAAAACAGTGACTGCAGTGCGCCTGCCTCGACTTCTGTACTGTGTGCTGCACCTAGTAGTCTGTTCACTACACTCGAGACTGGAATCTACAGTCAACCAGCCATAGTGAACAACCCGGCAACGTACGCATCGGTTGCTGCCAAGCAAACACCGGAAAGAGCACCGGTAACCTTTGTGCCCGAACTAGAGAAAACAAAACTGACGCAGCACGGATGGCGCACACCAAGGCCGTTCACAAATTCAACAAAAGCACCAGAAACTAAGCCTCGAAATCCAAAACCAGTAGCCACCAGGCGCAACCATGGTGTCCTAAATATTGTATGTACTAATGTCCCCGAATCCAAATCCAATACAATTAAGGGTAAGTTGACGGACGATGGAAATCAGTGGGTTCCCATCTGTACGTCGATCGGAGTCCATGCTAATCCCACGACATTAAAAAGAATCTCGCGCCACCAAAACGCGTTGCAATACGGCGAACCCCGGTTACTTCGAGTAACACTAAACTCGGCGGACGAGACTGAGGCCGTTCTGCTGTCCGCGAATCGTCTGCGCAACGACTCAAGTGGAGTGCGCATAATACCCGAAATCCCGTGGAAAGAACGTTCAGGGGATCCCGCCAACAAAGCTAGGTACAGAATAAGTCACGGTGTTCACGGTGTTCCTGAGCTTACTGACTCCTCTTCCGACGATGCTCAGATGCATGACCGCGAGCAATGGCACTACATCCAGGAGGTACTTTCTCTCGAAAATGTGGTGGTCACCTCGTTGACAAGGATCCCCATATCACCAAACTATAAAGGATGCGGTCCCAGGGTCTTACAACTTGCGTTACAGTCGGAACAAATGGCACAAACCCTACTAGCGAACTGGATCAAATTCCGTTGCAGATTGCCAACGGAAATTCGTCTGAAAGCAGCAAGAACACCAACACCTTTTAATGACAATTCAGTAGAGGCACAACTCTTAATGAAAACGCCAGCTGCAGGACCCGACTCAGGGACGGTTTCAAGAGTAGCCATACTATCCGGAGGGGCCCAGCAGAGCACGAGCAAACACCAGGATTCGGAGCATCTGATACCTGCTAATATATCAAATACTTCTCGAGAGTATGCAACCCATCCAAAAAACGATTAGTCGCCGACCCTTTAATGGTCGGCATAACCTCGTTTGCTTCATCCACCCCTCCAGTCGCCGGCCACTCACTGGTCGGCGAAACTTCACGTATGAGTTATACAACTTCTAAAACATTGATTAAATCTGAGAAAGTTTCATGTATGTACACCAACGCCCAACGGCTCCTCAGTAAAATTAACGAACTTCGACTGCGTCAGG
>OX104065.1:7552849-7584499 GCA_944474145.2 Dicrocoelium dendriticum | reverse complement strand
GAGACACCGTGGCAGCAGGTAAACGCGGACTATTTTAGCCCAATCAATGGGATGAGTTGTCTAATATTTTTGCTTGAGGTGCATTCTAAATGGTAGTACATCCAGTTCCGCATGCAAGGTCCGCAGCAACAGTTGCAAAAATGCGTTCCATATTCGTCATTTTTGGTATTGCAAAGACGGTGTGTCCCGACAACGGGACATCATTTACCAGTGAGCAGCTTTAACAGTTCCTGACTAACAACTGAATACCGCACATCAAGTCTGCGCCGTACCATCCAGCGTCCAATATAACAACTGAAACTGCAGTCCAGAATATTAAGCAATGTCTCTTCATGCAGTCTCGGGGAATTTTACAAACTCACTTGGATCGCCTCCTGTTCTCTCACCGCACCATACCCACTGAGCCGACATGGAATTCACCTGCGGAGCTAATGTTTCGCCGGCCACTATGAACGAGACTGCGCCTACTCAGTTCAAGCCCTAGAAGCAGAATAGAGGAAATGCAGGAGAAATTGTGTGTGGATGACAAAATGCCAGAGGAAGTGAGTCTCAATGGTTTTGATCCGGTACACGCATGATTTCCTCACATAACAAGCTAGCAATCTGCTACACTCATGTCTTCAATAGTTCAATAGTGTATGGTGGGATAAAAAGCAATAACCTTACAAGACCCACAGGATGGCAAATGGAAGAAAACAAAAGTTTCAGATGTGACACAAAAATATCAGTAAATTAGACACTGCAGTTTGTCATACCGTTATATAATGTGTATCAAGTAAGTGCAAGTCCAATAGTCTTTCGAATGTCTCGATGTTTGGTGCGTTCACCACATGCGATGGCAGTGCGTTCCAGTGCGGACAGACACTAAGAGAGTAAAAAAACTTTCTACAATCTAAACGGGAATATTGAGTCACTAGTTTTGGTGCATGGCCTCGGCATCGTTTGTCGGCAGATAATGTTAACAGCGACTTACATGGATGGTCCTCTTCTCTTAGTATCCGGTAGGTGAGGATCAGATCACCGCGAAGTCGTCGGTATTCTAAGGAGTACAGACCGATCGAACGAAGGCGCAGTTCATAACTAAGGCCCGATAGACCACGTGTTGCCTTAGTGGCTCTTCTTTGTGGTTGCTCCAGGAGACGAATGTCCCGTTTTAACCACGGACGCCATGCCTGCATCGCATACTCGAGGTGGGGACGAATGTAGGCGTTAATCAATAATGCCACGAGTTGCCGCTCGAAGGTACAGAGCGCTCGCCTCAAAAGCCTCAAGTTTAAGTTCGCTATGTTAGCTGCCTTTGAACATTGGAGCGAATTACCCAGACCTTCTTGCACGAGGACCCCTAAGTCTCTTTCGTTGCTCACCTGTTTTATAACGCGCTGCCCCAGGTGATATGTGTTGCTGCAGTTACTGCGCAGCGACAACAGGTGACACTTTTCGGGGTTCAGGGGTAGTTGGTTGTTTACTGCCCATTCGTGAATCGGGTTCAGGTCATCCTGCAGTTAGACAGGGTCAGATGTTGACTGAATAGCTCGCCACATCTTAGCATCTTCGGCGAATATTTGCATAGGTGATTGAATGTTGGCAGGGAGGTCGTTGATATAGACTAAAAGAGTAACGGGCCGAGAACTGATCCTTGCGGTACGCCGCTAGTGACGCATAGGCTATCGGAGTAGGTGTTGGCGATCCTTAGCTCGATTCTTCTGTCGTATAAGTAACTTTCCAACCATTTGAGCAAGGATCCGTGGATACCATAGGCCGCAAGCTTTCGGAGAAGTGCTGGGTGATTGACTCTGTCGAATGCCTTAGAAAAGTCTAAGTAAATCACATCTACGGGAACTCCCTCGTCAGCAGCCCTGGTCCATGAGTCCCGAGCAAGTAATAGATTGGTGAGGCAAGATCGTCCGCGTCTGAATCCATGTTGGAGGTTGGAGATGATTTGTAGACTTTCAAAATATCTCACCATTTCATCAGCAATTATAGACTCCATCACTTTTGATAGAACAGGAAGGAGAGTAATGGGTCGGTAGTTGGCAGGGTCTGACCGCTTACCTCCCTTGTATATCGGAGTGTTAAGTCCACGTTTCCACTCAGACGGAAGTGTATGAGAATCAAATAGAAACTGGAAAAAGTTGCAAGGTGGACTGCCATGGTGGGTGCAAGGGTTTTAAGTACTTTCGGACAGATCTTGTCAATTCACGGCGCACTATTTTCCCTGAGCGACTGTAATTTCTTTGCCACAGATGTAGGGCTAAAGTTGACCGTGGATAAGCCGACGACCAAGCGGAGCTACAAATAGAGCAGGGCCGTGTGGTGCACTACCATTTTGATCATATTCAACCACACTCAATCAAACCACGTAAGTGTGATCGAAACTCGGCTACTTACGAAACAAAAACGGAAGAAGAATCTGGCTCACAAAACCAGAAGATGTAAACAGATGTGGAACAACCACAGTTAGGACGCTCAAAAGACTCGCCTAAGCTTTTTGATCGGTATAAACTCGGCATCTGCAGTCTTTGCTAGGGAGAGAGAGGTTTCACATGGCATTGGTGTATTTGTTCGTGAAAACAAACGCTCACATGATAGGTTGCCAACGACTTTGCCTTACCTACCTTGTTGATTGGTTTTACTTTCCGGCATTTCTAGCCACTGTAACGTAGGAAGCTTTAAGTGTGCGCGTTCTGTTCCGTCCATCAGCTAAGGATCATACTTAACTGACCGGATCTCCAGAATCCAACTATCGAATTCTAATCGGTGCTTCAAGCAATCATGTCCTAAGCCCTCAACTATTGGACCGGGTTTCACTTACAGCACATTCCATTTTTGCCTGACGGTACCACATCAAGTCGAAAACGGTCGCTATTGAAGTGCAGTGTTGCGTGATCGAAGCTCTGATAATTTTCCTTTCGGCTGCGGTTGCAGTGAGCGAAATGACAGAGCTTTGCTTCAAGGAATCTGTGGCCTCAATCGAGAGTGCATGGCGCAATCTAACCACACTTCGGGTATCCGAAAGGCCAAATACGATGATGCCGGCCAGCCAAGGAACTACTCCTATCTCAATGCCAGTTATTGTTCTCGGTATCCCGTAAATCGAGTCTACATCTGAAGCAAAATCTAGCGTCTGTTGATTGTCTTTTAGCAGTCCCAACAACGTATATCAACAGATGTACTGCTGCGTCATCCGAATCAGATCAATAGCCGTACAGCAGCTGTGGAGTTGCATCACCTTTGGACCACTGAAATTGGTGCACAGCAAACCAGCTGGATGCTATAATAGGACCTCGTTTAGATGGCAGATACCACATTAGCTTTGTTCAAACTCGTTGGTCCACTTAAAATGGCTCATTAAATTGAATTCCTGAAATCCCAAACCCCTTGCTCGTCAAAAGTGGTGTTACCAACCAAGCAGTTGGTCACGTAAGCCGTTAAGCAGCAAGTCCTAACATACAGCAGGATAAGTAAAAACTCCGTAAGTTGACGGCTCATATGACTAGACCAAAGTGAGCAATATACAGAGACGGACAAAGTACAAAGGTGTAGATCCATGTGGGTTACATTATGAACATTCACGCAATGAACAATAAAATATTCAGCTTAGAGATTTAATCAGCAAATAGACGTGGCCTAGTTCGGTACTATTATGCCCTTTATCCATATTGCATTAATCCGTATGCATTTGCAAATAAACACAACTCAGACTTGTCGTGTCATATAGGGAACTTCAAATGGTGCATTCAAGGCTGCCAAGCATGACTTGCACATAGCTGCTTGCGCGGAAGTATTACGTCATATAACTTAGTCAGGTTTGGATGTGGGACGGGTCATGTATTTAATTTCGTACGTCTGATATCGGTCTACAAAGACCAACGTTAGGTAACAGATTAAGTTTTTTGGATGATTTGCCATCACAAAATACAACTCGCTGGCTTTGTCAAGAGAAGTGTATCGTGTACGAACCTCGAATGTTAACTTCCAAATCTTTGTCCAGGGAACTGCTTTACACACCTTCTATTTCTTGATGCACCTGATGATACGACATTTCAAAATGTTTACTGGTAACAGGAAAAGCTTTATTCTTCTTAAAGCGGCTATCGTCACAGAGAATGGAACGTGAAGAATTTGCGCAGTGCGTCGACTACAACAGCCGTGCGATATAAGGCGTTGACTGACGTAGTGCAAGAGATACAACCGGGGCATGTTCTTCTCGCTTTCGTTCATGCGCGTTAGTTTTCAACACTAACTGAATCGACAGGCATTACATCTTCACCGCTCGGTGTCTGTGCCGCGTGCACTTCGTTCACATTACGCTGACATTCGATGTGATAAGCAAACGAAGGCATATGGCCACAAACGTTATACTTGCAGTATCAAGGTAACTAGAATCAAAAGGAGGCTAAGTACCTCCCTGATTATGGCATGGTACAAAGGAAGCCTTTATTCTTCCACAAGCTGGATAGCCTGTTCTAAAATGCGGAATGCTACTACCATTCCTATATGGAAGTTCATACTTGTGAGCTTAAAAAATATGCGTTTGTAAAGGTTTTTTGACTGCTTTGCATCAACAATATATATCCTGGCGTTTCAAGGCTGATTTAGTTCACTGTCGATAAGCTGTCGACAAGAGAACAGTTGCGCATTTTCGTTTCCATACATTGCCGCTCGACTTACTGGAATTTCCTAAATCATTACCATTACAGAGAGTCTGATGTCCTTATTATTTATTTTGTGAATTGGCCTACAGGAAATTGCGTATTTATTCTTCGGCGCTGAGCGCGTAAATTTTGTGTCTTCCGTCCATATTTTGTCCATTGTTACAAGCTGCTTAGTCTAGCATTTGTCGTATCCACACGTACGGTGCCATGAATCGCACAATATGGGAACAAACCAGCGCTGCTCACATTGGATAAAGCGTTGCCGTTGGGTTTTTAGGCGTTCGCAGTTTAGAACCATCCTACACCTGAAATCAGCCACGTTTTACAAGCTGGAATCTCATGCAGTAAAGCGCGACTGAACTGACGCTCTGCTTAAGTGGTAATACGGTTGCGCTCGCTATCTGGCAGGCTGCGATATCCTCGGGAAACTTACTCAGCTCTCCGTCCTGGCGTCATAAAATTGTTGTGTCGCCAGTGACGCCTTCATTCCACGACCGCAAGAAGAAGTCCAAAGACGAGCCCCAATTAGACTTGTATACATGAAATCACATCTGCTTAGATAGTTTTGACGACAAAATGAAGGGAACATACTAAATTACACTTGAGCTAAACAACAGAAGGAAAAGTTCAATTTCAACTTCGAATAAGCAACCGTGTACTCAGAGCCAATCGCCTATGTCCTTGTAAATAGCATCATAGGACCCGAAGCGTAAAGTGAACATCCATTTACAGTGACGGGCACTGACCAATCAGAATAACGACAGGTAGCGTTTAAACAACTGTCACGAAACAAACCAGAATAAGAATTGCTGAGCAAACAATTGAAAACTAGTACAATAATTGTATGACAACCAAATATTCCTTTAACATAACCAAGTAGGAAAGTGATGCAGAGAAAAACCAATGGAATGTGTTCTTGCAAATAGCCCTGCTGAAGAGGACACGGTGATGAGCGTCCATTGAGAGAGACGTGTATGTATCCATCGGGTTAACAAAATGGAGCGTTTAAACAACAATCAAGAAGTACAAAATAGGAAGAATAAAGAATAGCTAGTAAGCTCGTTCACAAAAGGTGAATGTCTAATAACTATTCTCCTAATAAAATTCTGTAATAGCAGTGCCTTACTACCCACCTTTCATATTCGCCACGGTGAGACGCAGCAGTGGACGGTGACGTAACCACGAGGTCACTAATTACTCGTACCGCTTAATCCGAACTACTTTCAACATCTGGTGGTAGTCAGTAGTATAAAGAATCTTATTGTTAAACTAATAATGACCCACGCAACGAGAGACTTATCGTATGTTCATGTTTGTAGCGGGGTTTTGAAGTGATTGAAAAATTCCTCTAAAACCTGATCTCGTTCGGCATTTGCGCTGCACATTTTGGTCCGCGCAAATGACCTGTCCTCATTGTTGCGATGCCTTCTAGTACACCGTGGTCCATGTCCTCACATAACCCGGATGTATTTCATTAGATGAAGCACCCTACCTGGCGGTTTGCTCCATATACCTTCACCTTCTTCCAGCGGTTCACCACGTATTCCTCAACCAGGTGCTTGGATTGGCAACTCTTCAGTTCCCATGAGGTCCAACCCTTATTCAATGGTTCACACGTTCTTCATTTGTTTGTTCACCGTACTCTTTGATCGACTCACTAAGTCAGATATTGTCGTGTCTATAGCATTGCACTAATATAGGCGCATAATAAGCGATTAGCAATCCACCCGTTGACTAAAGACTACGGTCTTGTGTGTGTGTGCCTGGTGTTCACCAATGAACCCTGCTCGTTTTGTCATTGGCCGTTGACTTTGCTTAAATTTGCCCTCCTTGCCCTCTTGTCCTCTGGCGGTTTGCTTTGTGCTTTGAAATTTACAGCACACAGATTCTCCCCCCTCGTTTAATTGTGATATTATTGAAGGTGATGCACCGGAACCCTGAACAATTGAGATTTGCTCCAGTTTATTTAACAGTATGTATTTTATTAGTACCGCATATATTGTAATCAAAACATGTTTTGAATTTGGGATCATTTAGCTTCGCGTCATTTAGCGTTCAAACGGTGGAAGTTACAATGAGTGATGGCCGTGATTCCATTTCAGGTCCGGCTCGAAGTTGGGTTCAAAGCTAGACAGCACTGAGAACACGGATGAATAAATGGGGATCGTTTTGCGGACATGCAGTTATGTGTTGTGTATGTTGGTGTGTTGAAATGTTTTATCAATCACCTATGGCTTTCACATGCGTAGAAGTGCACGACGTGCTAATGAGTATATGTCAAATGTTATTTTGCGTCTGCGTGATTACCTGCTAACTGAATTTACATCACGTGGGATGTTTCGTGGGTGGAGTGCCAAATATTTAGGCATGTAGATCAGTTGAGTAATACAATTCATCAAACTTTAATGAGTCATAAAGTTGTAAACGGATTTAACACGCTCCACTGTAAAGGTATGAGCGCGTCCTGGCAACAGTATTTCGGCTTTCTCAGAAATTACATTCCGATGGGTGGGTGTATAGGTACGGGGCTGGGATGGATGTTTGTGGGATTGATAAGGCATAATAATTGTCAGTAAGGACAAAGATGCATGTGAGAAAAACAATGAAGGACGTCTAAATACTTCTGCACGATGCCTTCCAATTTAAATTGGCCACGACACATCACAATAATATGGACTGCCATTTGGTGACTTGCAGAGGTCAGTATCCGCTATGAGTGTAGTCGAAGCGTGTGAACCCAAAGGTTATTCATTACTCTACTGTTACTCCACTGATCCAGTTTTTCCTGCGAACTAAAAACGCACCTTAAGGCTCCCCATTGCATTGCTTTCGAGATCACTTAGTGACAGATTTAGTTTAGTTCAATTGAACAACTGTACTACCCTGGCGGCGGGAAGTGGATTCGACTGCCGTGGCTTGCCTCATTAGGACAATAAGAAATTAAAAGTAATGAGGAAAAGGAAGAAAACTAGAGTCTAAGGACCAAGCTGAATTGGAACTTACTGGAAATTTCATTGTAATCTTGACATCTGAATGTAAGCTATCTGGTAAGTCTGCGACTACACGGTATCGAAGGTCTCCACCCCATGAAATGTAAAAGGGTTGTCATCGAAGTATATGATACGCATGTTCAGTTAATTTCTATCTTCCTACCATATCGTCTAGTGTCCGCTACCACGGCTTCATATAACTGGATGAATTTCACAATGAAGCCAAATGTAATGGCCTATTGACGGGAAGAGAGACTGTGCGATACAGCATTTACTGGTAGACAACATATAGACCGATGTCGATCGCTGTATGAGTTGGATGCTAACTTTGTTTTAGTTCTGCAATCCTTGGATGAGATACGCTTTTACAAATATTAGGGTTGGAAATATTAGCCCCCAACGCAGGGGCAAGGAATAAACTGAAGCCAACGAATCCTTGGCCCACCCAGAACGGCAAACAATGATGAGCTGATATGTAGACGTAACAAAGTATGGATGCAAATTTCTGGGCAGCACCAATCACCACACTGATCATGAAGTACAACTCTCCCCAGTCCTCTACTTTGTTAGGTTGACGGTACTGTGTTGAAGAAACTGAGTGTGGAGCATGCAACGTGCAACAAAATCGAGGTCAATTTCCATAGGCCGACATGTTTAAGCTAAAGAAGAGATTAAAGTATGCAAGGAAATAAGTCATTTTGGAGGATCACTTTGTTATTCTCTCAGTACTGTACTTCATGACGCGTTTCTTTCTGATTTGGACTCATCAGGTAGAAATAGACTGAGATGGGATTGGAAGCCGGCGCATAATGCGGGACCGTTATGGCCAGCAGTGTTTGACTCGGCGGTCGGAAGTGGATTTCCGGGTTTTGGAGCACCTACAGTGTGTCTTGGATTGCGACGCACAATCTCACTCGTGGCATCGGTTGCATTTAAAGTCAGCCTCTGCCAATACGTTCACTGGGACCGTCGAGGAAGTTGAGGGTTTCGGTGTGGTTCTTTCCCATTCCTGCACTCCACGACTGACGTTTTCGTCTTTTTTAGACTCATCAGGTAGAGATAGCCGAGCTGGGAGTGGAACTCGGCACATAAAACTTGACCGCTATCACCATGATCACTAAGCCAGTGAGCTCCGCGAGCAGCGCTTGACAAGGTGTCATGGTGCACCACCTGAAAATGGTAGCGAAAAGGTGAAAAATGTGACAGATTGTTTGCTCCAACTATAGCTAGTATAGCGAACCACATTACTGTCCATCATGTAGTAAAGTAACAGCAAATATTCAGACAGGACACATCCGGTAGCACAGTTACTTCGAACTGCCTAAAGGGAAGAAACACACAGTCCTAATCTATCGACTGAGAAATAGAATTTGTAATACCCAATGAATTTCCCTCGTAACTGGTTGGGTTATACAAAACTTCTGCGTATGAAACCACCTGTTAGTATATTCATGAAGTTGACTACGCGCCTCTGTACGTTGCAGACTTTTCCGACATCCAGTAAAATGCAACACATTTGCCCGCAGGTCAGATATGATTGTCTAGCCAGCATAGCAGCCATGGTAACGATTAACAGGGATACTTGCCACCGCATGGAATCCATCTACAGTCAATAGCGTTCGCTAACCCTAACCTTTGAAGCCTCATAGTTACAGCGTCCGTCCGCATATGTTACTCAGGCATCAACACATCCGACAGGTTCCTGTTTGATTAATCCCTTCTGGGAGGCGAACAACTCGAGCTGAGGCGGACCACAGTGATGAAGTTGGACACGCACACTTACTTTTCCAAATGAGCCGCATGAATAACGTGACCAGTTCGCCCCACACACCATAGCAACCCATTGCTGACAAGCATGTGGTACACAATGTGCGTTGACGGGTATGTACTTTGTCTTCTGGCCGAACCTGCTGCCCACTCCTCCTCGCATCCTGGTGCACCAGATGTTGCTGTTGTTGCCAGGGTCAATAGAATTGAGAGCCATGTCAAGGTATCCAGAGGGGAAATCCAACTCGACATGCTTTAACTGATTACATGCCAATAGCTTGTATATTAAACGCGGCTTGGCAATTCTGCGAGGGAAATCGTCCAACGTTTTGACAACGTTTAGTTCAACATTTTGTTCAGCTATTTCGTTTAACTTTTTCGCTGGGCAAACTGGGAGGCAGGCTGAGACATTTGATCACTCTGTGTGTCTTGAAGGTGAAAACACCCTTGTCAAGGATCAAAGGTGGGGTTACTGATTGTATGGCGTTCAAGACTTCAACAACACGCTAACATGCGAACGCGTTAGAAAAACCAGAATTTTAGAGCAGAGGATTTGCAGAATTTCGATGCCATTCCTCGGTGGTTTGTGATTAACGACTTTAAAAGCAGAGAGATAATTAAGGCAAGCTCAACATATTGCTGAATTGGAATAAATCCAGTAGATACACGCAGAAGTGAGATGGTTTTTAGCAAGAAGATCGAATAAGAGTACTCCATAAACTAGACAGTTAATTTCTTCCAAACTGGCCAGTAAACAAAAAATTAGTCGAACTCCCCAAAAGGAAACTGACATGAGTCGGCTAAATGCTCAATGCGTTGGTTTCCTCTCCTTGAGATCCAAGTCCTTGGGTTGATAATATTGTACGAACATATGTGGCGCATTCGCTCTACAGAATAAATGGCTCAGAATGCTCTGTTCATGCCCAGTAAGCTTGTGAACAATAACTACTCACAAATCGGTCTTTAAGAATGGCGACAAAGAAAACCTTCTGAAAAGAAGTCACTGATGACGTCAAAGAATAGGATATACATATAGCTAGTGTAAAAGAGTAATAACATGTCAACACTTATATTAATCAGCTTGAACACATTTGAACTTCAGACATGTAATTCTCGGAACTTGTAGCGCGAACTGGCTCCCAGTCCAGCACTTGGGGATGGAAGCAATACAAAAATTAGGGTGGAACAGAATCGACACAACATCGGCTCAACGCAGAAACAGTCAGCACACACTGTGCATGAATATATCCCTGCAATATCATATAGAACTAACTGCGATTCGGAGCTTGTACACATATCCTTCTGTCTCAACTCGCTTTTACAGAAAAATTGCAACTGGCTAGTCTGCTCACAACATGTACGTCCATAAACTACTCGAAGCATTTTGGAAATGATTCATCTTGGCTGGACTCAACCAGAAAAGCAGTACACAGCAAAAGAAAGCACTTGGCCGACGTTTCCACTTTTCGGAATCTTTAGCAACGCGCAACCCACGGCTTCCATTAAATTCGAATCCGCAATTGTACTCGAACGCGTAAGTGATCTAAACTTCTGTGTTAAAGGCAAGCGCATGGTGCAATCAATGGACGGGCGCTATATTCGCACAACCAGCCAACCTTGTAAAAACATTAAACATGGAAGTAAAATAGGACAGAAAAACTTTTCTTGCAGAAATATGCATGGTGCCTACGCTAAAGGACAATCTGGGAAAAGTTAGCTAGGATTAGAAAAGAATAATTATCCGGGAGCGTTCAAGCCAGCGTTCGGATTGCGTTACGGACGTGTGTGTATAAGCAAAATTGGTCAACATGCGAACAACAAACCGCTTAATTTTCTTGGGTAAGACATGAAGCCATACAGTAGTAATAGTTTACACATTGTACGGGGAGAATTTTAGGCAGCTACACAGCTACCCTCCCAGAAGAGAACTGTGGGTGACTCTTCAATACACGTAATCACTGTCCATCCACAGCCAGCTTTCTGTAGACCAGATGAAGAAACTTGATGCAGATACTGGGGAGCACCTGGGTGACCTGACAATGGCGGACTCGCACCTGTGTCCCCTCTGTGGGGCTGTTCGAGCACACAATGTTTAGCTACCTGCAATCTTGTGATTTTAAACATTTCGGGGGTCCGGCATATTAAAAGTAAGCATAAAAGAAAATGGTCGTCGCATTCCCCATAGCTCAGGGGTGCCAAGCAAGACTCATAACAGTCGAGTTGCTAGTTCCATTCTCACAGATGTCAGAAGAAAGGTGTACTGCACACGAAATCAGAAAGACTGAACTGACTTGCAGTGCAATTCTGGATGGTATTGCTGCTTGACGGGTGCTGGCTCTGACGAAATTCTAAACTATAACATTTAGATCCTCCATTACTCTTATGTAATCAGTACGCAGTCCATACTGCAGGTGATACCAGAATTTAGTTGGTGATGGGTGGAGGCTACCCTGTCCTCTGCATAGTAGTAAGGTGTAATTAGATGGATAATGAGCGGCCCTATATCACATCCAGTAGCTTAGTCACGATGGTGGTTGTCGTACCCCGTAGCTCCGTGGTATTAATCAGAGGCACGCAACAGTCAAATTGCGAGTTCAAGCCCTGCATGGATCAGATGAAATGTGCACCACTGACAATTCCGGTAAGGATGAAACAGTCGTGTAACGCACTTCCTGTTGTGTGACGCCTGTCTGACGGAGTCTAAATCTGAGGTAACTGTACCTTCATAAAATTAGACAGGTGAAACACGCGCAATTGAGAGTTAAAACGAGCAGGTACCACACTTAATGAGTGCGCTTGATGAATGAAACGGGAAATATTTAGTTTTCAAAGGATTGTGCTTATGTCTTCGTTTTCAAAACAATCTTGCGGTTTTTTGCGCTTTGATCCGAATATAAGGGAAGTAAAGTGTAAAAAAGGTAGGAGACGTCATTCTTTCGGACGCGTCGAAGAGTGGATTTTTCTGCCGGACCTATTCGAGTTTAGAAATTCGGTTGTGGCGTGGTCGATTTAGTAACTTGTTTTTCCAAGTCTGTTGTGGATCAAATCATGTACCGTCCGAGTAGGATGGAACTGAACAGATTGATGACTCGCAGTCATCTTCAAAGTCGTCATCGGATTAGAAATGAGCGCTTTTAAATCAGTTGATTCTAACGGCTTGGTGTTTACCGTACCTTTTATTAATTAAGACTCTGTTTTGCGCTGGATAACCTTAAATATCCCTTCGTATAAACGCTCTTGCTGTCTGCAAAGCTCGTCAGCATGGACAGAAACGTGCAAGCAACGATGAAGGTCTTGAGGAGCGCAAGACTTGTGTTTGGTTTGATGGATATATAAGGGCTTGCTAATTGTTGGGCATAGGTAGCATCGTAGCGAAACGATTCCTAAACTCAGAAAAAGAAATCCCCAAGCATTTGTAAGATTTGTCCACACACCAAATCGGTGCTAGAATTTTGAACCTCCGTCTTGTTTCCTGAGGGAATGCCCAGTGCTACTATATGTAAGGCTTCTGCGCAGTTAAGTGCGTCAACTGCATTAAGAGGCTTCTTCTGTTGCTCGTGACAGCGCTCTACCATGTTCGTCTAAACAGTGTAAATGAGATGAGCGCCTATCGACCCAAGCGTCTGTAAGTACGTCCTAGATTCAAAATGACACTCTCTATCGGTAGTCATGATTAAAGCCCGGTTGTGAGCAACGACCCAGCGACTGACGAAGCAAGCGTGACAATTTCGGCGGCAACCTCGGAACTCAAAATAGCTTCGGACCAAAGTGTGAAGCGATCTAGCGTGGTCAGGATAAAGACCGTTTCTTCAAGCGGTGCTAACCCTCCAACTAGGTTTAGGTAAACATGTGTAAACGAGAGGAAATTGTAGGAAAACAACGAAGCGGAGTAGATACATGCCATTGACACTTAGCCTATTGACAGGTTAGGAAAGTACGTGTCCAGTGTTTGATTTCACGCTTTATGCTAAACCGGATATCCTGTTTTGAAATAAGCATAACGGTTGTCTTAATGCTTGGGTATGTAAGATTGTGCACATTTTAAAGCTAAGGGACGAAAATTTCTCTAACATCTGGACAAGAGCTGTAGTGGATGTACCGCAGAATAGTGACATGAAATAACCTTACTGGAGGTAGAGCGATTTTCAAACCTAAATCTGCCCCTGCGATCTTATTCTTGTTTTAACTTTGTTGCTGCTCATCCATGACAGATATATCGATTGCCTGCCTGGCAATATGATTTGAAAAGATAGGATAAATTTCGTCGGAACTAATATTCTTCTGACCAGAGATGTGGCGTAGGTCAGTTCTGAATTTTACCATGAAATCCAGCTAGCGTGCCTCACGTGGTAAGTGTCGAGCGGATTGTTTTCCGAAGATCTACATGAGCAGCTTATGATTGTTGAAGATTATGGAGAGTTTACCTTCACGAACGTGCTGAAAATGTCCTACCTTATGGTAGACTGGCAGCATTTCGAAGCTGAAGGTGTTGTTATGGATTTCTGCATGTTGTAGACGGCGGAAGGTTTCCAGTAGCTTTCGGTAAATTATTCTTAGTCGGCGACCAATGGCTGTTTCCGATGCGTCAATAACTACGCTGAGCAGACACTCAAATCAAAGCGGGAGAGAATAACGGCTTTGGCCATAGCCCGTTCACTTGTCTTAGATACCAAATAAGCAGCGGTCAATTGCATTCTGTTGATTTTACCTGGGAGAAGTAGATCGTTTATTGGGCTTAGCAAGTCCACACAACGTGAACGATGACTACAGTAAACGTTGAACATGCCATTAAAACGGCGAGTTACAGCCAACGTAGTCGGAGCGAAAAGCCTCTGATGGCGGGGACTAAATCTTTTCGATTTCGTAGACCACACTGCATGCTTACGTTCCTGAGTAGTTCAAAGAATGACTGCTTAAAAACGCATTTGTTGAGGTTGACAGTGATGTTACTAACAGCCAAGCTGTCAAAAGTTATTTTCAAATGGACGGCGTGCTACTCTTCAAAAGCGCTTACTACTAGTATATCGTCAATATAAGGGCAGATGAAGTCTAGACATCTGTGTAGGAATATATAGATCATAACAAGGTCGGTTACGTTACATAAATGTTCTACCGGCACAAACAGTGTGACGACGGAAACATTACGTGTGTCTTCATCGGCGACTGGGATTCAGTGATGCGCGCAAACCAGGTCGACTTTCGAGAACACACGGGATCCTCGTAGGATAGCCTTGATATCATCAATGTGAGGGGACGAAAACCATCGGGAAGGGTTATGTTGTAAAGCGCGTGATAATCGCCACATGAACCACAGTCTCCAGACTTTTTGGACGACACGTGAAGCATAGACGCCCAGGCAATTTTAGTCGGATAAATGATGTCTAGCGCAAACAAACGCTCGAATACGGTGCGGGAAATATTCAGACGTCAAGAGTCTTTTGCATGGTTTTCACTTATCTAGGCGGACATCTGCTAACCAGGTGATGCTTTGCCGCATCAGTACCAGATGACAGCGCCTCTGTAGCGCGAAGTTGCTGACGAGCATCTGACTAATAGTTGCGTTTAATTGGTTAACAGATGCCAGCAGAGGAACTCGATATCGGTCAAAGGGCTTAAAACTGCCAGGTACGTATGAGGATCAATCAGACGTCAATGAATCACATCTACCGGCAATTCGAAGGGTTGCAAGCAGCAAACGCACCAAATTGGCGTTGGAACGTCGTCCATGAGAATACTCTATTTGAAGGAACGTCGTATGGTTACATTAAGTGTGCGCGGATATGGACCTTACATGTAAAGGGGGTTCCGTTGACTAAGCGCTGTTAAATAATCGCCTTTTCATTTAAGTCATACTTATCGCGAACAAGAACACTAACTTTGGTAACGGTGTCCACCAAGTAGCGATCTCTTGTTTCTCGGTCGCTGACGAATTCAAGGCGACTGTACCGAGCAGCAACATACGTCGCCCCAATGTGGTGGTGAGCCGGTTTCACTGTGGCTTTCATGAGAAACCGCAGTGTGTGAGACAAGTTCTGGCTTTTCCCCCAAATATTGTGTGATATTAACACTGGACAGGTGCTTTTGAACTGTAGTTTATAGCATTCACTGAAGGTATTACTTCATCCTCTTTTAAGTAGCCTAGCGACGGGTGATACTAGTTGCGCAATGCGGTCATCCGTGGTCGACTTGCTGTGCGTGATTCGACCGTGGGATTTTCAGATGCGGTTGACATAGCATAGCCGAGGCAGGGAAGCATCTAAAAGACTGTATAGGTCGTTTCACGTTTCGCATGCGAGGAAATGAAGCCACATCTCTTTTAGAAGCGTGTCGTTGCGGGTGGCAGGTTTAGCTAAACTCTTCATCCTGCGCAAGAGTTGAGATGGTTTGACACCACCTAACTGTTTCACTAAATATTTTTGAAACGCACTCACCATCTGACAAGCCAATTCGTCTAAAAGCGACAGCTTTATTTTCTTGCACGTCTTCTGAAATTCTTGGAACGCCAATATCTCCTCAAACTCGTGGATGAATTGCGGAGGAATTTCTGCGACGTTGTAATGAAAATCGGCATTCTCGGATCTAACAAGACGAGAAAATGGTGGACTCAAATGGTGCCAACTAGCTTTCCATGTTACTTTGGCATAAATGCAGAATTCTTACGGTACGAGCATCTAGAGTGGCATCAGAGTCTGACACATAAACTTTCATGGCGAAACATTTGTAGAGGTAGCATTAATTAACCTGTTGCTAAAAAGGTAGGAAAGTAGCGGAAAAGAACAGAATAGACGGCAAATCTATTTTAAAAGTCAGCTAAGCATTTTAATTCTCGGAGTGGCCAATTATAACGCAATCCATGGACGGGTGCCATATCTACACAACCAGTCAACTGTGTGGAAACAATAAAAGGACACTCAGGGAAAGATTAGCCAGGGAGAGAACAGAGAAAATATTACTGGAGCATCCAAGCCAGCGTTCGAATATTGTTCCGAATGTGTGCGTTTTTGCATAAGAATAGCAACTTGCGCAAAATAAATTTCGTAATTTTCCAGTGCACAAAATAAAACTATAATTTAATAATAGTTTACACTTAGTACGGGGAATATTTCGGTCGCCATAAAGTTGGCGGACCACTATCGTTAAGTAAACAATTCATCCTCTAGTGCCATTTACGGAATTTCAGAAGACATAATTTGTTTCCGAAGCTATAGTTTTTTGGAATCCACCATCACTAGCGGTGAGAATTAAGCTCCTTGGTTGGCTAATGGATCCCAATTCTTGCAGCTGAGAGCTTGTGTATTTTCCTGAATATGCTTCATTTGTTTATAAGCTGAAAAATTAAAATTTTCGTCTTATGGGCGTGTTGATAAAATTGCGTGAATCTCCAAACCAATTTTGTTTTGGTCTACACGAGGTCATTTGCAATTCTGAAGCTGATCCACCAATTTTCCTTATTGGGTTAGTCGGAAAACCAAAGTGTTATCCGATGTAATTTGGTCTTACTGTGAAATCCCTCTACGATTCAGCACACTTGATGTTCATATCTCGATATACCAGCTCTGTGTGTTAACCTGGGGATTATCTATAATGCTTCCTAAGTGCACGCAATTAATAAACCATTCTTCTGTCTATGGAAACACTGTGTGAAGTCGGAGCATTACACCGGTTCTATTACATTGGGTCTACTACTACCCTTCATAAGCTTCCAAACTAGCTGACAATAAAATAAGCCACATATGAGAATTTGTGTGGAAGTTTGAGAAATCGGGGAAACCTGCTACCAATCCCACCAATTGACTCCACATTTTGTTTTTAGACAAGTGTTGTTAGCATATACTTCTAGTTTAAGAGTCGCTTCGGTTAAATACATTTGCACACCACAGACATCACTCTCAGTCAACAAGGCAACTACTGCAAGTTGAAGTAATTATTAGATCAAGTCCAACTTCACATGCATGTTTTCAAGAAGGCTTGTAGCATGGACCAACTACCAACATCCTTCTCTATTTCTCCCTATCCTCACCGAAGACTATTAAATTAACCCGCACGACAGCATGGTTTACCGGGTACGAACACAATGAATCAACACACATTCTAACTCCCTACCTCAGTTATCAACTTTATGATAGATACACCAATACAAGTGTTGTAGATTTTAATGAAAGGTCTACACAGTTACGCCCAACGTTCCGAATATATTTTATGATTGATGTAGCCCTTCGGCTTGCACCCAATCATCATTTGACTGACGCAGTGCGTAAGATGTGGTGGTAGATAGGGTTGCGGCCACTAATGTAGTTTGTTTCATGGCCCTGTCCATGGCTGTCACTCCACCACATGTGTGTTCCGCAGATTGTTGTTTCCGAGGCCAGTAATATGCGAACCATCTTTGGAACCAAAAGGAAGTATAAAAAGCTGTGATGCACGGCTAGTGGTTAATATGTGTAGAAACGAGGAGGCGCAATTATATCGTGGAAATCTTGGATAGGCGCGGACGAAGGAAGCATGCTGCAGCATTCTACTACCACTTAATTGTTGTGAATGCAGAGGCTCAATAGAACAAATAGTCGGAAGAAAGTAAGAAAACCATCCCGAGTATCTGTGCTCGAACTAAGGGATCTGTATTACATGATTCATCTGCAACGCGTTGAATTCTCAGCAATACTTAGCTAGGGATATTCTGCCATCAACTTGTGGTAACCGACTGGGTCGGATTTGTTGGAGTATGGGAAATGCTTGCTTAAGTGTGTGCGAGAAAACAGTGCCGCTGGCGCTAAATTTGTTTTGTGTTTTCCATCAGGAGCTCAGTTTAGCAACTAAGACATATAGAGGAATTTGCTAATGTGACCGGAGGTTTCGGGATATTTAAGGTCAGCACAGTGTATGTATTAAGCAGGGAAGTCTGTAACCACATCTCTAAGTTGAGCACTTATTCTTGCTTGAAATTTATTCATAGAAACCGTGTGAATTCCGAAAACTGTATGTTGACCATCAGGGTATGTTAAGTGCTTTAGTCCATTCGCTTATGTAGAGAGCTTGCGGAGGTTTTATACTATTATTATTATTGTTACTATTGTTCACTGGATGATTCCGCGCTACCGTGGCAACTCCTGGTTCAGCAACCCAATAAAATTCATATCAGCGTCTCTGCCTCAGCTGCAGACCGAGGGAATAATGGAACATTGGCTTTATACCTGAAAACGTTTAAGCATCACAGGTCTCGCAAGATGATCATGGCTAAAAATCAAACTATAGGAAATATCCACAAATTTAGGTTCACATCCGGGAATTGGCCGCGATTTTCTTAGTATAAGTTTCAAACGCACTGTACGTCATGTTCGTTAATGCCCTTGTGTATCCGTTTTCAACGATTTCGTGAGGGCAGGAGAGTTTGCGCTGAAATTAATTCAGGTGCTACTACACCAATTTCTAGTAGTACGAAGTACCAAGGAACCTAAAAGATAACGGTTATCAGCGGACCGTACAAAAACCAAAAGGAAGAGAAAAGCTTGAGAACTGTAGATAAATGCGCCCGAGTTTAGCGACAGAACCATTGTGTGTCAATTGACCTCCAATAGAAATCATGTAGATGGATAAAGTTTTGTTTGTCGAACCTGATGCATACGACTCATGTGGATTGCCAAAGTAAATAACTCTCTTCCTTGGTTTCTTACAGACTGGTATTTCTTCTACTGTGCGCTGAAGCAAACCGAATGTGTTGATGTGTTGTTCCTTTAGAGTGAATTAGACGGTGGTCGTTGAAGAACGGGCTTAATCTTTGAACTATGGGTGAATCCTGTTCTCATACTCGTACTCATATACTCATATCTGCTGTGTGGCATTAACATTTCGGCAATTTTCAAAATATACGTGTCAAAGAACTATTATAGCAGTCAAGTGGGCCTACAGAGGCCACGTACCCTCGTGGCACGAAATGGTCACCATGCTCAAATTCCTAACCACTGAGAGTTCAGCAATTTACCGTTTTGCCTTCGATCGAGTATGACATGGTTCGCAAACATATTCCCTAAAATTTACTCAATAGCAGCGCAAACACACGCACTTTGTTTGCATCGTACTTACTTGGCTACCTATGTGGTTGTTAGCTAAGCAGCAAGATGGTTCTTGTACGGCGGGAAGCCTTACTGTGGTGTGCATGAACTTAATTAAGCTAAGTCAGAACTACACGAAGAGTACAGTGATTCATAAAGCCGGATATTTTGGCTGGTAGTAACCAATAACTTCCTGCTACATCATTTGTGTTACCAGCGATCGAATCTAACAAAGTTATTTTCAGTGCGAATCACAGCCAACACGGAGATTGCGAATCACAATCCATCCACACAACGAGAGTTTCAAAATGACCACCGATAAGTCGGTAGCCGTTTCGATAAGCGTTACTTGTCCTGACTCGGTAGCCAGTAGGTTAGATGCTGCTGCTGGTAATGGGAAAAAGTTTAGCAGAGCCTCTGGCACGATTCTTCCAAAGCTGTTTCGATTAGATGTATGTACCCGAGGTGTGGAAATGTGGAATCATAACCCCAATTCACAAGGGCGGTAGCCGTTCTGATGCAGCCAGCTACCATCCTGTAACCCTTCTCCCGATCCTGTCAAAGGTTATGGAAGCTATTGTTGCTGACGTATTAACAGCCTATCTAGAAGAGTCTGCCTTCCTTGCGCATGAACAGCATGGTTGTTGACGGCATCGATCGTGCACCACAAATCTGCTGCTAGCAAGATTGAGTTTTACCAAATTAATTGACAGCGGTGCAGGAGTGGACGTGGTCTACCTAGATTTCTCAAAGGCCTTCGATCGACTAGACCATGGAATCCTGATCTGCAAACTTCAGAGCTTCGGCATTGGTGATCCGCTCCTAGGATGGATCACAAGCTTTCTTCTCCACCGGAGCTTAGAGGTAAAAGTGCGTGGGTCCCTGTCCCACCCAATCCAAGTCGAATGTGGTGTACCACAAAGATCGGTACTGGGGCCACGATTGTTTTTGATGTATATTAACGACATAGCGGCTCTCATTCTTTCCAACTGCCTACTCTATGCTGACGACATCAAGGTCTGGAGAGCGATCAATACACCAGACGACTCCGCAATACTTCAAGAGGATCTGGATAAGGTGTATGCGTGGTCAGTTCAGAACCAACTCCCACTCAACACAGAAAAGTGCAGAGTATTACACTTACGTCACCAATCAGCATTTTTCTATAAACTGGGTGTCCATGTGCTTCACACAACTGCTGAGGAAAAGGATTTAGGAGTCTTGATTCAGTCCGACCTTGGTTATTCAACCCAGGCAAAGAAGGCATCGAACGCGAGCATTCGAAATTTGGTCCTTCTCCGGCGCACATTTGGACGCTTTGATCCATCCGTTTTTCACCAACTTCTAGGTGCATACATACGAACACACGTGGAGTATGCAATACAAGTCTGGCAGCCGTGGCTGAGGAACGACCTCTCTGATTTAGAGAAACCTCAGCGACGCGCAACGAAGAACGTGAAAGGTTTAGGCCAGTTACGCTACGAAGACACACTTAGATTGCTCTGGATATTTAGTGGTCAATATCGACGACTACGGGGAGGTTTGATTTTGGCTTATCAGATTCTGACAGACCCCAATCATACCTGCCGCCATCTGCTGGAGCTCAGTAACAACAACAATCTGAGAGGCCATCATCTGAAGCTGGCAGCGCAGTACAGCCGTTTGGAATGTCGACGGAATTTCTTTTCCGTGGGTGTTTGCCAAGCCTGGAATGCTCTCCCAGAATCTGTAGTCAGTGCACCCAACCTGAGCGAGTTCAAAAATCGAGTTGATAGTGCACCTACTTCATTGCACTATCTCCCATAGTGCAGTTTAATTTTGAGAGATCCAAAATCCATACTTTAAAAATAATTTTCCCTCATGCAAATTTTAACAGTGAATTTATATTTATATTTTGACGCTTCAAACTCAAACACTTTGCCCCATGCGAATTTCAAGGGGCGGTGAGTCTTTTAACAAAATACTCCATGCCTCATAATCCCCTCCGGAGCTGTAGTGGATTATTATTTTGACACTTCGAACTCGGTGAGTCCACAAGCTTGTAGTGACTCGTTGTTAAACGATTTTACTGAATTGGTTTCCATTGAATTTTTCACACTTCTATGATTTTCGCACTGATCACCCTACGGGATTTGTCAAGCTTTAGCTTTTGTACTCTCATAAATCCATTGTTCCATTGTTCCATTGTACAATGGTTTAGGGTTCGTAGCCTCCTATCTCCACTTGTAGAGACTTTAATAAGCCGAAACACGTCGTGGTGAGCACTGTCTTTGACCGGATAACTCCCACTATGTAGTTGTTTAACCAAACCCAGGTTCGTTTAATTAGCCTAATCTATACGAACTGACCCAACTACAAATAACCAGTCTTTGTCACTGCAGAATTTCAGCGGATTAGCAGATGTAGTTAATGTCGCGGATGCGCGACTCTGATATGTGAAAACCGGTTCATTGATATGATCATGAAGTTTGTATCATAGATTGGAGGGTCAAGTTTGGACTACACGTTGTGTGATTGGATTGCGACGCGCAATCTCAATGTAATGCACCGTGGTACACATTGAATTGAACCTTAGTCACTGCGATCACGGGGGCCGTACTCAAAGCAGATGGAAATTGGGTGTTGCAGTGTTTTCGGGTGGACAACACCCAATTTCCATGTGCATCATAGAATTCACTTTGGACATTCAACAGCTTCCTTATCCAATTAAACCGCTACGACGCTGTAAATAGTTTTGAAAAGTATGTAGCTACTGAACAACCGGGCATGCGCCAAAATTTGCATTTCTCCTCTTTGCGTATTACCAGTGTGAACATTAATTCCGCCGGCTATATCTGTCAGTAATGTTTGAGTTCTGTACAGTAGAACACTGATCGACATTGCCGCATGGCCTGCGTTATGGAAGCGCTAGGACTTCTAATTTCGTCGCAAGTGTCCTGGTTCTCTAATCAGCGAATTCTTCACAGTAATCCACTTAATGTTACTTTCGCCCTCCGTCTACTGAAGCTAATGAACTCGCACCCCATGCATCATTCAGCAAGGTAGTTTGTTTTACTGAAATGTTTTTCAGTCGCTCGTTCCACAAAACGCGCCAGCCTGCCTTCTGTTTCGTCCTTAATTAGTTTTGCTAAATGGTGATAAGAGGATTTCTGGGTGGATCAGGCACAACCACTTCCTAGGTAGACATCCCTAGGTGCGTCAGAATAAATGCAGGGCGGATGTTTCATCTTACTGTGCTTAGTGATCAGACTGGATTAGGCCCACTATTTCGGCGGTCGAATCAATGAACAGGACGTTGGTGAGTCACTTATAATAGTATGTAATGTTTGACGCCGTCGGATAGCCGTGCATGATTTGTAGATCATGCCAGACACAGCACCTAATCCGCTTCCATGCCTGTTGCAGTTGCACAGATAACAAGACTGGCCCTCAGATCTAATAATTCCTCCAAAAGCGAGAATTCGTCCAGATTGTACTTAAGCTGCTAGAGACAATAGTGGGGTTCAAGCTAAGCCTCTCAAGGTAATGCATCTCGTCTGTCACCCCAACTGCGTGCACTTTCGGTGAACCGCGGTTACTCCAGGCAATAATTCATTCAGGGAATGATGCAGTGGCATTTTTCTTGTCATCCACTTGCCTCTGTACCACCATTTGCACTGTTAGAATATTTCCCGGATGTTGCATGGGGCAAACGCCAGAAAGGCAAAAGAAAGCCGGAGAAGTTACGTGAACGACAAGATGCAAAATCTACCCTAGTTCACAGTGTCCCCGAGCTCTAGACATTAAGAGAGCAAGAAAACAAATCGCAGGACTTGGATGAATGGTGTTTTATTTGGGAAGTATTCTCACCATAGAATGTTGTCGCTAACTAGACATTAAGGTTACCACTATAATCTAACTACAAAGGGTGTGGTCCCGAGTGATGAAAGTAATATTGCACTCCGAACATTGCACTCAGAACATGTGACCAAAATGGAACGAACAATCGTAACAAGTTCCCATCCGAAATATGTCCACAGGCAAAAGACCCCTGTCCACAAATAGACAGAGTACCAATGAGCAGGCAAGTTATTAACACAAATTCCCCACCGTGTAACTGGGAACCGAGACAATGCGAAAACCAACCCGTAGGCTAAAGATGACAGGGATGTCGCCATTTTGCTAGAACTTAGAACTCCACACAACAAAGGAACTGGACGCAGGGCTTTCGTCGTCCGTTTTATGAAACAAACAACCAACAGTCGACCCCATATGGGTCGACATTGACCCTCACCGGAGATTAGCATTCACAAATACGTTTCTAAGCGCTGATATCCCTACATGCGCGTATGCCAATTCAAGCTAACCGAACTTCGTATTGGTCAGAACTCCACACCTTGGGACTTAGTGATGGTCACCGAAACTTGGCTGAACACAACGATTACAATTGCTGAGGTTGCTCTAACCAACAGGAGTTACATACAAAACGATTGACCTAGCAGAGGAGGTGGAGTCCTCCTGTGTGATCAATCCGAGTTGCATGTCGATATCATTGACAACCAAAAAACGCAATTCCCCGATTCTCTTTGGTGTCTACACAATTAGGACGTAGTGATTTGTGTTTAATAGCAATAGTTTACCGCGCTCCAATATCTAGCATGGAAATGAGTCAGTACCTAACTTTTATAAGATAAAGCAATTCCTGTCACGACCACACAGTCACGTCTTTCTGCTAAGGGAAGTATACCTTCACACAATCGTATTCCCAGCATTGCACAACGAACAATGTAAGTTAGACTTACAAGAGTTCCTCGAAAATATACCCCCGTACAACAACACATCTCTCTCATGCAATTCCGAACGGGAGACTCACCCATCGTTTCGGACCTTCTGTCATCGTCGAGCAATTAATGATCGACTCCGTGACTATGAAGGTACAACTTCGCCGCAGCAGTTAATCTATGTTGCTGCTTGGTTACCTGTGCTACTCTGAGTACATCAGTGAGAAAAAAGACAAAACGTTTGTCTTTAAATATCACGAAATCTTGCCCAACCTAGATCAAAAAACCGACCGGAACTTCATGGTCGAGCAGCCGCCTGATGTCACTCGGAGGGTCTTTGTCAACCAATTTGACGAGCTGGTAGCAAATGCGTCAGAATGTAATCAATTTCATTCGAGGTAAGTTAACTCGTTACTCAGGAGCAGTACCATACATTTTTTTGGCAACTTCACGCATATTGCTAATAAGTTAGCTTGTAAAAAGTCGCTACCGTTTTGTTCATCCAAGTTCACGTGCGCATCAATTCATTCTGTCCCTGAGGGGTTACATGCACGCATTACCTGTGACACTCTTATTCATCATGGGACATTAGACAATTGGAATGCATGGATGTAAGCACAGAGCTAGATGTATGCGTCCATGAAGGTGAGGTATGCTCCCGCGTAGGTTGACTCATTGGTGTTAGCGGAAGGCAGACATGAATGAGATTGTCAGTGCTAGAGATCACTAACATTACACCTGACTATAATTGGTCAACCTAGGATGAGGTGTTTGAACGTTCTCCCTCAGCACCCCTTTAACCGATCAAAGGGTTACATTGGCTCTTATTCTGAAACGGCCAGTAGCCGGTGTCCCTGAGCCAAAATTACAGCACTTGTCCGAGCAGTCCGTACCGTATCGAGCGCAAAATATATGATCAATCTATGGTACACAGTACCAGTGGCACATTTAGGCAGGTTAATATTGTCACTGGTCTAAACAATGCCCTGCAAGAAGATAGTAATAAAAATAAAAATAATCATAATAATCATAATAAAGGACAGCTTTCTCATTAAGTGCGATGCTGTGACAACAATTAGCACAGGACATTTTCGCACAGGTGATTTCGTGCTGTTAAAAGAGGGATATTCAGTTATCTTCTTTTATTTCATTGCATTTCTTGCAGGGTCGTTGCTTCATTTGTTTGTCGAATGCCATGCTAGGAAGGAAATTGCAGCTTGAGTATGCTGTAGACACAGCAGGCTAATTACATTACGTGCAGTTGTAGTATTACACATTGTACTTTATCTGGCCTTTTATTGAATGAATGTTCTAATGATCTTCACCACGAGGAAGACGACCTAGTGGTGTCCAACTGGAGGTAGCTTCCCAAGTTACTGCGAAAGATTGCACAGTCCCACAAAACCTGATGCCGAATGGCAGCCGATTCCACAGAGAAGTATAAATATATATATATATTAAGACGAAACTTAAACCGCAAATTTGTCCTTCAACGTGATGTAATCAGGGTAGTGTCTTTAGTGTAATTGAGTTTCAATGTTCAGAGGAATCTATTGCAATTGGCATTACCACAAATCAGATTGTGCAGCAGTCTTAAGTTATCTTTTAGTCTGCAGCCAAAGCGGATCGAGATGAAGTTGCTGGCATTGCACCCGAGAATTAAGGATAGAAATTTTCCCCCGTACGTGTTTACTAAATGATCGTTGAAGGCTTTTTATCAATATTCTGTCTGCTTTCCATATATTGCCTCAGCTTATGCTGCGATACCCCAAGATGGGACGATTAGGGATTTTGAATACTTCAGCTGTAGCTGTGATTGTATGCATGTTATGAGAGACGTTAGCGAAGTATTGTCTGGCTCATGCTATTTGGTTCTCAATCTATTCTCAATAAACATGAAGATACAAGAATATTTGATTCCAAGATCATGGGTAGACAATTGTACAAAGATGCATTCGCTTATACGTGTGATAGTTCCTTCGGGTGTCAAGCAACCGCGACATTTGATACTTGACTGCTTTGCTTAAAACGTAATCATACACTTGTCGTACCAACTCTCAAGCAAATGAATATATTCTTGAATGAGTGTTAATACATTTGGAAGTTCAACTTGTCTTGCGTGCAGAAAGATGTTACATCATCAATAAATAAAAATGGCACGCCATGCTTGTTAACTAAACTGCTATCTTTGAGACAAAGAAGGGCAATTAATGTACCAAACGCATATCCATGTTTAATCCCGCTGGTAATTGGACACGAAGAATAGCAGTACTCGCCTAAGGTGACTATTTTGGCAGGACAGTACATATATGATAATAGCGAAGCTATTATTATGTTCCAGACTTCAAAGAAAGCTATCTGAATCCGTAACTGATTGTGAGTCACGCGGTCGAGTGCTTTCTTCATGTCAAAGCATAGAACAAATTTGGCAAATTTTGAGTCAATGGAGACTGACATGTAGTTCAGGTAATGCAGCAAACGGAATGTGTATGAACGTTGATCAAGTAAAGCATTTTAGGAGCTATCTATCAGCTCCAGTGTGTAGCTGAATTTTCCCACCCCTTTTAAAAAAGTCAAATATTTTCCTGCTCTTATAGGGGTGTTATGGCTTGGCCTATAACTGTCAATTTAACTTTTTACGCAGCCCTTGTGGCGAGGTTTGATAAATAAGGTTTTCAATGGATCTGCAAAATCCTTGAATCTTAGTAAATCAGCAAACATATACATAAGAAGCAGTGATATATCTGGCCTTCACAATTTTATGGCCGGTGGGGTGATGCCATCGGTTTCCAGTTAGGCACGGTTGAATAGAATGTGTTGCTTGGTGAATATTGCGGACAGCAATAGCGCTTTAGATGGAGCCTTAGTGTAGTTGTAGCTTAGTGTCAAGGTTCATGTAGGTGGAGAAGAACTAGCTAGATGCTTCAGAGATAACATCTGGATATCGTCAACTAGTTCAGTGATAAATGAAAAGCGTTTGTTGGTTTTTCCACAGAAATATCTAACCAGCTCTATTGCGTTACACGTCGTTCGTAAGATCGCTTGATCATTGTAAGTTCTCCCCATCAATTTTACGTGCTTGATTTCAGAGATGAGTCGATGCATCTGTGAAAACTTTGTAAAATATCCTATGCTTTTGAAAGTGCGATCGGTTTGCTGGATTTCTGACTCATCGCACGTTCGATTGCTTGTTTTTAACCATCACTGATTCGTTTTTCTTGTGCAGCAACGAAGGTTATGGTTTGCTGAAACTAATGATAAAGTGCTCCACGGCTGTTACTGCGTTGTTGGGGAGAAAGAAGGCATCTCGCTCGCAGGACTGGGTTATTTGGCACAAGGGTTTGCAGTTAATACTTCGGCTAGTGCAGTAGGATGGAGGTATTTGTTTTGTGGCCATTTTACGGTGAAGGTTAGGAGTACCATGCTGTCAGTGCTATCAGGGATATTCTCTGAAATGTTTCTCTGTATGCTGACCTTATCCAATGTACACATTAACTCTAATGTGTTCGTCAACCTAGTTGGTATATAATAGAACAATGTAACAATGCTGTATTGTGGGTAAAAAGTCATACTTACCGAGTCCCATTGGCTGACAATAATTGCGCAAATTAACTTGCCTGATAAAGTAAAAAGCCTTTTGATGGACTCACCATAGACTTACCTAGAATAGCGGGGATGCGCGTATTAAAATATTAATCCATAAATCCATTAGTTGGGAATATGGTAAGACACTGTTTGATTTCCGTTTGTAGCCCTTGGATAACAAGTCATATGATGAAATGCAGGTAAGGCAACGCACCGCCAACCAGTTTTTTAATATCGCTAGATTAGGAGCAGAGACGAGATAATTAAAGAGGTCGTTCCAAGGATGACGCATACGGAGGGAAAAGACATTCCTACTGCAATCAAGCCAGCTATAGAATGTCGTCAGTTTCAGAGGATGACCTATTAGGTTGGTGTTGTGGTTCAATTCCATCAGGACAGCAAATGGAATATGGATTCCTCAGAATCTGGTAAACCATTATAATATCCTCCGGGAAATCCGTTCCCTACTGCTTTACATTCTTTCAGATTTCTGTCTAAGCTGATAGGGTAGATGCAGAAGGTCCCTGATTTCCTTGGTTGCTCTTCGTTGAGTAGTCTCGATGTCAAGGATATATGTATCTGCCACGGTTGCTATGCGTAGTTTGTAAATGCAATCTAGGTCATGTTGGAGCAGATCGTGATCTAGCTTATTACTAATCGCCCGCCATATCCTGACGTCATCGGCGAAAAGCAGGAAATTTGAGGAGATAACTCTTGCCGGGTCGTTTATAAAGACCAGGGATAAGCGCGGTCCCAAACCTGAGCCTTGTGGGACACCACATTCCATCTCAAGGGGGTTAAAGAGTGGGCCCCTAACATATATTTGAAGCTTCCGTTGTTGAAGGAAGCTGCCAATCAAACCAAGCACATGATCCCCGATTCCGTAGCTCTGTAGCCGGTGAAGTATGCTGCGGTGATCCAGGCGATCGACAGCTTTGGAAAAGTCCGGATAGATGACATCAACTCCGACCCAATCATCAGCCACTTCCGTCCAGCTACCTTGTGCAATCAGTGGGTTGGTGCTGCATTATCGGTGTTGACACTGCATCATAGCCGAATCGCGGAAACAGGAAGAAAAGCACCAATATCAAGTGTTCAGGGACAACGGTTATCCGAAAACTTTCATCAGAATTTTAAAGAAACGAGTGAGTGCCTCAGCAACAGCAGCAGAAGTCATCAGCTCAAGCAAACAAACCGATAGTAATCCGTAGCATCAAGAACGTCTCCGAACTAACAGGAAAATTGTTGCAATCAGGTAGATCCTCTGTGGTTCACAAACCAAGTGCCACCCTAAGGAAATTGATCTCAAGACCCAAAGGAAAAGTCAAGCAAGCCGATCAATGCAATGTCATCTGTGAACAAAGCGACCTCCTGGTGAGCAATTGCTTTCGATGATTCATCTTCAGACCGATACAATCATAAATAGGGTTAAAAAAGTAAGATCGACATAGTAAATACAATTAACGTAGGGTAAAAATCGAAAACGGATTAATTAAAAGTTACGGGTTTCTTGATCTCGCACCATTGACCTCATTATCATCCGCTTTTGCGGACCAGGGAAGCTGCACAGCCTTAATTAACTTCTGTTTCGCGCATAACGATGGTCGGAATGATCGAATACAAATCGATTCGGCCGTTGCGAGTGTACGGAGAGGTTGACCCTTTGACCGGTGCGGCAGAACTCTGTATACTACTCTAAAGTTACGCTCTAAATCCACTTGATGTCCGCTGTCGACAATATGAGCCAGGATAGAGCTACTAATGGCTCCAGTGCCACCTCGATGTAGCCAACGCGGACAGTGTTCATTCATGCGTTTGGACAGGTGCCGCGCCGTTCGACCGATATACGATGCGCCACAAGCGCATTCAAACTGATAGATAACCATTTAGGCGGTCAGCATGGGCAACTTATCCTTGGTTCGCGAACGAACGAGTGGTTCCGTTGTAAACATACATTTAAGCGTAGCTGCGGCGAAAGTTGATTTAATCACACCAGAAAGACTTCGTGTTAAACGTTCTGTAGCCGCGTCCCCTTTGAAAGGCAGGCAATGTCATCTGCCAAATAAGATGCAGTGACTGCGTTAAAAACTACGTCGGACAAACTTGAAGAAAGCTTTGTACACGAATCACCAAACACAAGGCGGGCGACAGAAGGCTTGATCCGCACTCGTTGGTTTCTGCGCATGAAGATCGAGATGGCAAACATTGCGATCTGGAGAATGCAAGGATAATAATATACAGAAGCACAAAGAACGCAAGTGATTTTGGAAGCCTCTACGCTACTCTACGCTACCTCAAGTCATCAACTACGAACTGTTGATGTCACCTCCATTGATGACGAAACGTTTGCAACCAAATTGCCAAGCTCATCAAACTGTTCAACCGCCATCTGAACAACCTAAGCTTGAAGTCGCCAATTCTAAAGCCAAACGTAACTTGATTTCATCTTGCCTGTTTCGTTAATATGGTTCCAACCATTCTTTAATATTGATAAATTCGTTTGAGACGACGTTATTTATTAAAATGTGCTATTATTAAACTAAATCTTTCTACTGTACGTAGCCAGCCTATCATAACTTCAGATTATGCCCTACTTATTGAAGCTAATGATACGACAAATTCGAACTGCAACCGATATTGAAACATAAGTTTGGGTATGCAAAACATGTTTTTAGGTTGTTGAACATTTGTTGGTTATCAGCACAGGCTTGAATTCGAGTCACATGATAGGAGGAAGGTCGGTAGGTAGGCCTATGTTCGTTTGTATATATATATATTCATAAATAATACTTTAACGCCAGTTGGATTATCATCGAACGGTATTTCCTAAGCATGCTTGCTTACTTTAACGGGATTCAAGAAGTCCTGCTTTCCGAAACATAGTGAACGGCAGAAATATTTGATTGTAATCCAATTACCCCCCTTTATCACTATTTTCGTAAAGATCGCTGTAAAAGAAAAGGTGGAGGGTGCGTCATGTAACCCAATCACACATGTACAGCTGAACGGTTTGGACAGCTACCACTGGCAAATATTATTGATTCTCTCTGGTCCCCCGTCTCAGGAGCCGCGGTTTACTTGCATCTATTCGCAGCTTGCTCAATTCCACAAACATGAAAGTTGTCCGTATCCCCTCAAATTTCGATTTCACTTCGGAATTAACAAAAAGACAAAGGATAATTGTAGGCGCTTTCAACATACTGAAGAAATACCGGTCTACATAGAACAGATTATCTATAAACAGAGCAGGCTACAAGGACCTAGCTGGCTATTTTTTAATGCTTGTTCCACCTGTCTCGAGCAGCCAACCTCGTCCTGCAAATTCTACACGAAGACGGTTTGCTTGGAATCGCATTGCAACTGCTAGCCCTCAAGTTGATATTTTGGGGTAAGCTGATGGCGTATAATGAGAATTTGGCACTTCGCCAAGTTGAACTGCACAAGGATATCGGATGACCACGTGTAAGGAATGTCAAAATCGTTCCACAGATCTAGGTGATCATCCACTTCCTAATGTCATGCCAAACTTTGACATCTACTGCAAATAGTAAGAAATTGGACTGCAGTAAGCTGGCGTGATGGTTATTGAATACTAGGAATAAAGGTGGCTCCAGGACCAATCCTTGGGTCACGCCAAGTAAATGAATTGGAATGAGGAAGCTGCCAAACCAACCAAACACAAGGTCAACGGTTTCATAACTTCCAAGCTTCTGCAAGAGAATGCAGGTGTCCAAACAATCATGCGATTTGGAGAACTCCATGTGGACGACGTCGAATCCGACTTTGCCATGGACTGATTCTGTCCAGCTTTGACTCACAGTCTGATTTGGTATCTGGTCTGATT
>OX104065.1:7500744-7552656 GCA_944474145.2 Dicrocoelium dendriticum | reverse complement strand
TGAATGTTCGTATTACTTTGCTTGACTTGACGGCCATAACCATATTTATTTCTACTCTCAACTTCTCCATATTTTACTACTTTTATATGATTGCGCAACTCAAAAACTTTAATGAGAACACAACAGCTCTTGAATAATCCCCCACTATTCAATTTTGTTGTACAAATTGTTCAGGCTGCTATTTCGCCTGCGTCTCGCAAGTCGTGACATATGCCGTGTATTTATTAAGTGGTTATAAACACTAGAACTAATAATTTGTAACAACACCGTTACAACTAACCACCATCTTCTCCCCAAAACGAGAGCAGCGCTCGACACAACAGTGGGGTGTTCATCGTTGTTCCGCGATTTTTCTAGTACTACCGAAAATCACTATCTGAAAGACGGTTCGGGCTGAATGGAACTTCGATGAGTCCAACAACAAGGACTGCAGATGCAGCAGATAGATTTGTCACGATTCCCTCATGCGACGGGAACTCCACACAACCGAACAACCTGTATCGGTGCTTAATCTGTAGACTCAGTATTTCAGCAGCTTGAACCACCTCTAACACATGCGGCATGATCCGCGGCGTGATCAGCGTGAAAGCAAAATTGTGGAGATCGACAGAGACAGAGCTAGAATAGGTTACTACGTGAACCATATCCCTTGGGAAGACTTACGTTCTATCAAGCTTTGCTTACGTAACAGAACGCCAATGAATCGACGATTTAAACATTCAATTGGGAGAAAAAATGCAGTATGTGTGACGGATAAAAATATAGAGTAGACATCAGTGACAGCCAGCCAAATCAGATAACCTGGGAGTGTTGGCCAAATTCGCAGGCAGTTAACCAACTTTTCCAGAGGAGGGATGAAAACGAGTCTTTGATTCGTCTTGGTATGGACACTGTAAAACCAGCAAATCCGTACGACAAAGTAAACCTAGATTACGAATTAACACAGACCGAGCAGCAACTGGCCAATGTAAAGGCCTCGCCATTCAGTGGAAATAGAAAAAAGGATTTGATCAGTTGCTAGGTCAAACGGTGTTAACCACGAATTTTTGGGGCCACCAGGCTTAGTTATCCAGGAAATATAGTCGGCTGGAATTCCGGCGGAAATTATGCAATCCATCGATTGTGCCTGAGACGAAACCTCTAAAACCAAATGACTGCAGCACCAAATCCATCGCATTCGAGCCTGAGATGCAGAATGCAGTGATCCAGTCAATCGAATTCTTTGCATGAATCAAGGTAAATGACGTTTGTCACACTGCCTTCATCCGCCGCACCCTTCTCAAAACAGCGTGCAATCATGAGATTAGTACTGCATGCACTGTGCTAGCGGGAATCGTGTTGCTCGAGTGCAATGATGTTGTGGCGTTTTAGATGTTCTATTTGGCCTCAGTGATGGTTGCTTCAGTCAGCTTTGAGACCACATGGAGCAGGTTGACGGGACGATAGTTGACGGGTTCAGAGCGATTAACGCTTCTGGAAATGGGAATGATTACGCCATGTCCATACATTGTAGGAATAATTTTTTATCCAAGCACGTTTGAATAAAATATAACAATGGCTCGTGCAGCGTTGTTGTTGTTGCTACCTTCAGCGAACCCGGGTGACTATAGTCATTTCCGGGAGAGCGGTAGAAGCGTAGTGAGATCAGTTTCTTCAGCACAGCTTGGGCAGTAAAATCGATGTCAGTGTGTGTTGAAGTTGGGGATAGGGATGTGGGTATGTAACACTGGCGGACGTATCTTTGGAAGGTTGGGGCATACTGCATTCGTAGGGCGTCGGCTGCCTCTCCGGCACTCTGTGTCACTCCGACTAGCGTGATATGTGCGGGGATACCGAGCATCAAGTTCCGGATAAAGTTACCATGTTTGTTGGCAAATTTGCAGGCGGAATATTGTTTGTTGCGTCAATTTGTTCACAAGGGCAATCACGATATAGTTGTTGCGCATGTTCATGTATTCGCTCCAGATTTCGAGACTCGGACGAGATCTGGAAGTGTGCCAAGCTGCGTTCCTTATTGATATACGATTACGAGTTCCACGTCTGATGAATGACGTGGGATTGCTGAAGCGAACCCTCATTGTTTCCGAAGCAGTTGCGATTAGATTGTTAAAGCGTCAAACGAACGGCCATCCAGGTGCTATCGGGTATGCCACATTTCAATAACTCCCAATTAACGGTCCCAACTACGTTGTTCAAGAAGTTTGAATGTGTGATACTAAGTGATATTGCTGTGTGTTCCTTAAAATATTCAACGTAATGTACATGGTTAATAAGCGTGATGATCGCTTAACTCCATTGGAATATCTATAAATGGCCTGTCGATCCAGATTTTCACATTTGTAAGGACGGGGTCAACTGCCGATTGTTTATTATCAGCTCTGTACCTGGTAGGTGAGATGATGTGATTGTAGAGCAGGATACTTGCGGTTAGGTCCAGCAGTTCCGCCTTGTATGTTTCGCTTGGGGATGCCGAGCGTTCCAAATCAAGCAAGTTACTTGTTGCCGCAGCGATGAACTTGGTAGTAATTTGGGTGTAAGCAACTAATATAAGTTGTACCGAGCCGATTTTATTTTCCATACTACGCGTGGGCTACTATCGGTGAAATGCCAGTCCTATTTCCGAGAAGGACAAGAGAAACAACTAGGATGTGGACTTCCCAGTCAACTCAACGAGCATCAGTACAAATGCCTTCGTTTCCTTTCTTCAGCACCTCACTTCTCAGGGGGCAATTGCGATTGGTCCCATAGAACATTTGTGCGGTGCAGACGCAACCATGAAGATAACCATATGATAATTAGTCGGCCTATGCCGTCAACCAGCTGGTCATTTATGCGTGCTGTGCTCTGGTTTTCTTTAGTCCACCGAACGCGTTTACCTTGTGATCGCTACATTTGGAACAGACGATGGACTTACTTTTCATCACAAACTACAGATTAAAACGAAGGTCCGGTAACAGACAGTCATCTTAGGTGAATGATAGAGGATGATGGATGATGTATACGTTGACGTCCTCAATTTTCTTCATGCCCTCCGTGTATTTGAAGCCGAACAGTCAGCTTATTCGCATTAATAAGCAATAATCCCGTTTTGGTAATATATCTTATGCATTTCCACAAAGGTTATCCATCTTTCAAACTTTGCAAAACACCCTTTTGCAGCGCAATTCAGGAAAGTTTACCTCATACCGATTAAATTAAGAGAATTCAATTATATTTTATCTTGCATTGACAACCCACAAATATGCTAACTAAACCTATTGGAATTTGGAGAACCGGGTTTGTCGCATTTTTACCGCGTGCGTTCACGCTAATTCACATGTAATGAAACCTCGCTAATGTTGTTCGCCCCGTCATGTTCGAGAGTTAGTGGTGTCCATAACACTTCTGCTCTCATTATATTTCCCTCGTGGTTGCCAGCATATCAATGGCTTTTCCTCAACTTTTGTAGATGCACTCCTCATTACAATCTACACATGCGCAAAATCTAGTCCATCCAAAAGTTTGGCGGTATCCGTGGAAATGCGATCAGGCAGAACATTTACTTTTTATGTGCATGTAGGAGAATGCAGCACTAATACCTCAGCGACAGAGCATGCAATCACCCAACATCCCTATCCATCTTGGTTGTCCTTTCCCCAAATGCTCTAGCTTTGTGTTTGGTAGGCTAAACACGAATCGATACAATGCGGTAGGTGGGAACAGCATTTCCGACACACATCTGGACTTCTGTTCCTGCACTCGCATGCACCTGTTCGCAAAACGATTGAACGATCCACACAGATGGACAAGCCTTTGTGGGCTTGTGTGCGCACCGCTGAATCCCAATATCTCGAGTGGCCACGAGAGTGGGACATTGAAATGGCCACTGCTTGGCGGGCTGACCATGACGCCGGATCAATCAATCCAGGGTCCTGGGTAGTACTAAACGCCACACGCTCACATGCCCAGCTTAGTGCAAGTAACCGAACGGCGGTGCCTAAAGGCGCATGTGCAACGTGCAATAAGATAGTAAAAACAGGAATTTTCTGTGGAAATTTTCAAGGCTATTTCCATGCAAAATGCAGGAAAATCACACCAAGCGAATACAGGCTGATCAGCAGCAGACCTGACTCATTTTGGTTCTGTGCAAAGTGTATTAGTGTCCCACTAGTTAAAATCATGATTGCAATGTTTAAGTAGTATTCAAGGCTTACAGACGTAGTTTAGAAGATGCTGGGCATCAAATTATTTTCGGTAGGAACAAGCATAGAAGAATGTCTGTTACAAGCTCCTCCACCGAACTTCTCTGCAAACTAACTTAAAAACACTGAATACTACACTAATAAAGTTGCGCTTGCAATCACTGTCAATGCCCCAAATCCCTAAGCGTTCCCGAACAAATAAACCCCAGCCCATATACAACGATTTCCACCAAATCCATTTCCTCTCAACAGACCTCACCGAAACCCAGGAAACATGCAAATGCCAGTGGCTGCGGGACCGATGTTGCATCAAAGTGCACTCCAAAATCCGACGCTGCAATTTTTATAACCAGATCTATGACCAGTTGGAAAGACAACGCCGAACAAATGCACAGCATAGCGCTCGGTCTCCCAACTACGGTCCACACTCACAAGATAGACACGCTGAAACAACAGAATGCTATATCTATAATTTATACCTACGTTTCTTAGTCAACCTTAAATTACTTGAATGGGAAAGTGGTGAATGATCTGAACCAATAAAATGGCATATGTTGCCTCCTCGGTATTCTGAATAAACCCTCCAACTATACGAGGATCACCCGCAACCCGATTTCCAAGCTTTGTTGCCAAATCAGACTTCATCAGGTTGTGTCAAACTCTGTCGATGTGGCAGAAGCGACGTTGTTTTCGACTGCTCGTTTCCAAAATTGAAATCATTCTGGTATGCGTCTTTCCAAACGTTTCCCGGAGCGAGTGCAAGCGAGCGAGGCAGTCCAAAAGAGTTCCGGCTAAACGACGCAGACAGAAAAGTTTTGTCTACGATGTTCCCCATTCTCACTAGCACGATGAATTCGAAGCAAAGATACACGACCAGGAGTAGTGGCGCTATATTCGTGCGACCCTGCTCTTGTATGAAGTTGTTGCTACTTCTCTCTCGATACTGCCCAAATCAGCAAAATACAAAGGGTGCGGCCGAAGAATAATTAAGGTTTGATTACAAAATATGCAGTTCGCAATTTCACTACTGGAACGCCGACATTCACTACGAAACAGACTACCAACCGAGCTCCGGTTCATAGCGGCGAGCGAATCTATCACCCGCCTTTAAACACTACCACAGCAGGCAAACAAATTAGTTATATTATCCGAAATTTACTCCGGAAGCAATTGTGAAGCAACTGAGGATCTTCCTCTGCAATTCTGCAGCCACTTTACTTGCATTGTGCAAAACGAATTGTCAGAGGGGTTAATCACAATGCCATAGATCAATACTCTAAGAGATTTGTCGATAATACTACAAAAAGCGGCTAGCGGCCTACAATACAACGGCCGACACAACCTATAATGACAGTCCCAAGAGCCTCGAATACTTACTGAGAAACGAAACACTCTCCTGTGTGTACACGAATGCCAAAAACCTCCTCAGTCAACTCGCGAGCTTCGGTTGCTCCAGGCAACAAACGCGTGGGATCTCATCTCAATAACCGAAACTAAGTTGCACTCAAAGATTACGGATGCGTGATCGCGATTGAGGACATGTCATATTCCGGCGGGATCGTCCCAGCAGGGGGAGATAACTATCTTATACTATCGTAATGAATTAAAATGCGGAATACTGGATGTGCCGGAGACGCCGGTCATCGATTCGCTACGGTGCCGGTTGGGTTTAAGAGACAGCGACAACTGCTTCATAGCAGTCGTATATAGCTCACCATGCTCCATTACAGAGAAGGATACCAACCGAATATCCTAACTGAGGAATGCATACTCACAAATTACAGGCACATTCATATTTCCGGCGACTTCAATGAGCAAGACTGGGAAAGCTCGTCATTACTCGGCGAAACTTAAAAGGACGAACTGCAAGGCCTAACCCCAAGTATCCCGCTCTAAAATCACGTCATCTCACCTAAAAGGTACAGAGCTGATAAGAAACAATCAGCAGTTGACACGGTCCTTACAAATGTGGAAAAGAGGATGGACAAGCCATGTAGAGCTACCCCCAACGTATTATCACACATTAAAACATCCTGAACAACGAAGTTGAGACGGCTAATTGGTAGTTATTGAAATGTGGCATACCCGATAGCGCCTGGATGGCCGTTCGTTTGACGCTTTAGCAATCTAATCGCAACTGCTTCGGAAACAATGAGGGTTCGCTTCACCAATCCCACGTCATTCATCAGAAGTGGAATTCGGAATCGCATATCAATAAGGAACGCAGCTTGGCACACTTCCAGGTCTCGTCCTAGTCTCGAAATCTGGAGCGAATACATGATCGTGCGCAACAATTATATCATGCTTGCCAATGTGAACAAATTGACGCACCTACAACATTCGGCCTGCAAATTTGCCAACAAACATGTTTACTTTATCCGGAACTTGATGCTTGGTATCCCCGCACATATCACGCGAGTCAGAGTGACACAGAGTGCCGGAGAGACAGCCGACGCCTTACGAATGCAGTATCCCCCAACCTACCAAAGATACGTCTGCCAGTGTTACACACCCACATCCCTATCCCCAGCTTCAACACTCAGTAACATCGATTTTACTGCCCAAGCTGTGCTGAAGCAACTGATCTCACTACACAACTACCGCTCTCCCGGAAATGACTATAGTCACCCGGGTTCGCTGAAGGTAGCAACAACATCGCTGCACGGGCCATTATTGTATTTTATTCAAACGTGCTTGGATAAAAAATTGTTCCTACAATGTATGGACATGGCGTAATCATTCCCATTTCCAGAAGCGTTAATCGCTCTGAACCCGTCAACTATCGTCCCGTCAACCTGCTCCATGTGATCTCAAAGCTGACTGAAGCAACCATCACTGAGGCCAAATAGAACATCTAAAACGCCACAACATCATTGCACTCGAGCAACACGATTCCCGCTAGTACAGTGCATGCAGTACTAATCTCATGATTGCACGCTGTTTTGAGAAGGGTGCGGCGGATGAAGGCAGTGGGACAAACGTCATTTACCTTGATTCATCCAAAGAATTCGATCGACTGGATCACCGCATTCTGCATCTCAGGCTCGAATGCGATGGATTTTCATGATCTAGTCCTCTGGTTGGTTAGGAATTTACTGCAGGCTCGGCAAATACATGTCAGATTTCGAAGGGCGCTATCTTCTCTGATGCGTTTCAAATTCGGAGTTCAACATGGATCAGTTCTGCGGCCTCGTCTGTTTCTCATGTTCATTAATGAGCTTACGCGTTTGATTTCTTTTGCTTTTCTTACTGTGGCGGTCGCTCGCTGACTCAACAATCCCGATGCATTTCAGCGATACCTGGATTGAGCATATCGACTAACCTCCAAAATCTACCGCATTTTAAATCACGGAATCTGAGGTGGTTCATATACAATGGCTGTACATTACATGCAAGCTTTGATATCATGTCCTGAAAGCATTCACCCAGGATTGCCTTTTTCTGTCCCAATCCACGCTGATCTGGTCTTCTTAAAACCATCTAAGAATTTTTGGTATACCGGGAACCAACAGGTTGACATGATTCGGAGTGCATTTAGGCTGTTTTTGCCATCTTTATTTTCTCAGTTGCTCAGGACCTACGTGCGGTTTCATGCGGAAGAAGCGATTCAGCTGTGGCAACCCTGACACATACGGACCTTGCGGAGCTGGAGACTTCACAGCGAGAGGCCAGAAATCACCGCAAACTGTTGTTCAACCTTTCTTATAAAGTTATAATGGGGACCCTAAAATTATACAGTGGCAGTTACCGACGCCTTCGAAGCAACCATATTATGACCTACCAGCTTCTAAGGAACGCCATGCCCGTCTGCCGTCATCTACTACAACTGAGCAATAACACCAATTTGAGGGGCATCCAGCCCAACTTATCCACGCCATACAGTCGGCTAGCATGTCGACGGAACATTCTTACTTCTTGTGTGTTTTCATGGGAACGCCCTCCCAAAGTACGTGTTTCCGTCCCGTTACTTGGTGTGATATAGCGCCGCTCACTCTCCACTGACTTACACATAAATGCAGTGCAGAGGACAGTGCAGCCTCACCAACAATCGACGAACTTACAAACCTTAAGCCACCAATTAAGTTATGGCCTTATAAGCAGTTTGGTCTGCGTACTGATTAGAAAAGAGTAGTAGTAGGAGTTGAATGGTATAGGTAGAATTTCGTCACATCTAGACTCACGCAGACAGCCGCCACACGCCCGAAAAAGCGCCGTACGCGCGTTTCATACTTTCGGGAATCGTCAGCAGTGCGCATTCCATCGGACCCTGGTATGGCTCGAACCTGCAACTCGACTGTTGTCAGTCCGTGTTTGAGAACACTGAGCTACGAAGGACGGTATCTACCATTGTGAATAAGTTACTAGATGTGATATAGCGCTGCTCACTATCCACTGAATTACACGTTACAGCCGTGCAGAGGACACGGTAGCTCCCTCAAAGATATGTGACGAATTTCTGCCTATATAATTACACGCCCCCAACTACTCTTCCGTAATCAGTTCGCAGACCAAACTGCTTATAATGCATTGAGTTAATTTGCGGCTTTATTTTTGTAAGCTCATCGCTTGGAGAGGGGCTACCCTGTCCCCTGCACTGCAATATCGTGTAAGTCCGTGAATAGTGAGCGGCGTTATATCACATCTAGTAACTTATTCACGATGGACTTTGTCGTCCCCCTATCTCAGTGGTCTCAACCACATCCTATGGTTATCTTCATGGTTGCGTCTGCAACGCACAAATGTTCCATGGGACCAAGCAGACATGTATCATGCGATGTGAGGTACTAAAGAAAGGAAGCAAAGCATTTGTATTGATTCTCGTTGAGTGCGTTTACGGAAGGAAACGAGAGTCTAAGCTAGGGAAACGAATTCTATGGGGTTATCAGGCAAGCTAAAAGCTAGTAATTCCAAGTTCTGGGGAGTCCATATCTTAATTATTTTGCCTGTCCTACTTGGAAATACGACTTGTATTTCACCGAGAGTAGCCCACGGGGAGTTTGGAAACTAAAGTCGGATCGTTAAGCCTTATGATAGTTGCTTACTCGCAGCTTGAAGTCAAATTCTTCGAACCCGCAAAATTTAACTTGCTTGATTTGGAAAGCTCGGCATCGCCCAGCGAAACATACAAAGCTGAACTGCAATACCTAACCTCAAGTATCTTGTTCTACAATCACATCATCTCACCTACCAAGTAAGGAGCTGATAATAAACCATCGGCAGGTGACCTCGTCCATACAAATGTGGAAATCATGATCGACACAACAATTATAGTTACCTAAGCTAAATATCACACATTACAACCTCTTAAACAAAATAGTTGATACAGTTAATTGGGAGTTATTGAAAGGCAGCTGTTGTGAGCCCGTCAAATATTCCCGCAAAAACGTGCCAGAAACCCCGGCAAAATGGTTGTGGGTACCGAGGATCCATTCCTCCCCACAACGCAGCAAAGTTTAGCCACTCCGTGACGCGGCCCAACTGCGCACCTTTTGACCACGGTCTTTTACAAACTACCACCTCGTCATAGTAGAAATTTTCCCTAACCTAATGACCCATAGCATTGGCTGTGATTCGCCCATTGTTGGTCGTTAAAGTGCCTTCAGAGGACCGCCGGTATTTCTTTCCTCTTCGCTTACTTGGGAGTCGGTCGGGTTACGTGATTTTGTGTGCGTTGTTAGCCTGCCAGCCTTCGCGTCTAAGTCACTAGCGTGCGTCTACTGTAACCCCCTCACGTATGCGTCCCTACCGAGGGCTCAGCGTCTACCCGAATACGTGCGACTATTATCGTTCGCACGCTCGCTCAATTCCCGTCTCACCAGCGCGTACCCCGGGCTAAGCTAACGCCATCAGGTCAGCGCAAATCCGTTCGCTTGGCCAGCGTTCCAAGCCGTTACCCTAGACGTTACGCAATCATATCAGAGGCGTTCCCTCAATTATAAATTGGCGACAGATGTGACGAACCATGACTGACGAATACGCCGATTTAAAACTGATGCTGCGGCAATAACTTAAATTAATGTCAGTCTTAACCGAAAAGCTCACCAGTTCTTCCCTTCATGCTGGTCTAAGCGCTAATTCTCAGTCAATGGTCGATGTGGTTAACAGCATCAGCGACTTACTGTACGACACCAAGACCGGAGTAACGTTCGAAACTTGGTATAAGCGGTACGAGGACCTGTTCACCGTTGACTTGGCTTACCAGGAAGGTCCGGCTGCGTCTTCGCAAACTTGGTACGCCCGAACACAAGCGCTACACCAATTTTATCCTGCCGAGTGACCCACGCGACGTTACGTTTGACGAGCCGGTCCGAACGTTGTCCCGGATTTTTGGGCAGCAGTCCTCCCTGTTCAATGCTTGGTATCAGTGTCTGCAGCTGGCCAAACGTGATGCCGATGACTTCAGCACGTACGCGGACGTGGTCAACCGTTAATGCCAACGTTTTTAACTTGGCTCACTCACAGAGGGCCAATAGAAATGCCTGCTTTTCGTCTCTGGCCTCCAGTTTCCACACCATGCCGAGATCCGGACGCGCCTCCTGTCAAAGCTACAACAGGATAGCTCAGTCAAGCTCCAGAACCTGGCCGAGGAGTTCGAAACGCTGCTCAAACGGAAGCACGATGCTGCCATGATTCAGAACGCCGCCGCACCTGTTATGGTCCAGGCAGTCACAGAACCGAGGGCGCAATTGTCCGCGCGCTCCACCCAATCATCCGAGCGAAGTCCCCACCCTACGCGTGCCGATTCTGTGGTGCCTGACATTTCCACCGGGACTGCATGTTCCGCCAGCATCGTTGTCAAAGTTGTGGCAGGGTGGGGCACCGGGATGGGTATCGCAATCCTCCATCTCCCAAGAGGGCCAAAACTGGGCTGGCCACCACCCGCGATCCAAAGAAAAGATACCGACCCTGACGCACACCCAAACCTGGTCCGGTTGGCAGCTCCCCCAGCCTGCTAGCCACGTTTCAAGTCAACACTGGGGATCGGAGAAAATTCGTCGACATCTTGATCAACGGTCAGTCCGTCCGATTGTAGTTGGACACTGCGTCGGACATCACGATCATTTCCGATTATACCTGGCGATCCCTTGGCAAGCCATCATTCGAACCGACCTCCCAATCTGCCACCAGCGCCTGTGATGGTCGCGTGCAGATAACTGGACAGCTGCACTTCTTCGTCTCCTTCCAGGGCGCCGCGTTCAACACGATCTGCTACTAAACAGAGGTGTAGCTCAACCTGCTTGGTCTTGACTGGCTGGAAACCATTGGCTTGGCCGGTCTTCCTCTTCGGGCCATCTGCAATGTGGTACATTCTCCGACAGTACCAAAAGATCCAACCACTGACATCCTCAACCAATTCGTTCCGATATCCCAGGATGCTCTTGGTCGCTGGACACGCAACCGCGCCGCGTTACAGCTCATACCCGGTGCTCAACCGGTAATCCGTCCCAAAAGGCCTGTCCCATCCGCAGCCCCACCCTTGGCCGATGACGAACTCCAACGTTTGAAAGACATGGGCGTCCTTGTGCCTGTGTCCTCCACCGACTGGGTAGGGACGATCGTCGTGGTCAAGAAACCGAATGGATCCCTCGGCATCTGTACCGACTTCTCCACCGGTCTCAACGCAGCACTAGAGCCAAATTGCTATCCTCTACCGATCCCAGCCGACCACTTCACAATACTCAAAGTTGGCATGTGTTTCGCTAAAATCGACCTGGAAGACGCCTACCTGCAGATAGAGGTCGCCCCTGAGTCACAAGCCCCTTGACGATCAATACGCATCGTGGTTTTCTCTAGCACACCAGGCTCCCGTTTGGTGTCAAACCCGGTCCAGCCGTTTTCCAACGGGCGATGGACGCTAGGATCTCTGATATTCCGGGTACGGCCGCGTACCTGGACGATCTACTCATTGTTGGTCGTACCCGAGAACAGCTTCGAGCGCGCCTGGCTGCAGACCTTCAACGGGTCCAGGTGTACAGTTTCTGCCTGAAACCTGAGAAATGCCAATGCTTCCTTCCATCTATCAAATACCTTTGTTTCGTTTTCGAGGCCAATTGTCGTAATCCTGATCCTGAGAACGTCAGAGCCATCCAGCAGATGCCAGCTCCAGCGGATGTGTCATAATTGCGGTCCTTCCTGGGTCTTATCAGCTACTACAACTCCTTCCTGCCATCGCTACATGATGTTGGAGCCACGCTCAATCGGTTGTTGCAGAAAGACGTTCCTTGGCACTGGTCCCCCACATGCGAGAAAGCTTTCGTTCGCCTGAAAGCCATGCTGAGTTCTGATCTACTGTTGACCCATTATGACCCAGCCTTGTCGATTTTGGTCGCTGCTGATGCTTCTGCTTACGGAATCGGAGCAGTTCTCTTTCATGGATTTAAAATGGATCCGAGAAAGCTGTTATGCACGTCTCCCGCACCCTGATGCCTGCGGAGAAGAACTATGGTCAGATCGAGAAGAAAGCCCTTGCCATCGTCTTTGCCGTCACCAAATTCCACAAGATGCTGTATGGCCGACGGTTCACGCTATTGACCGATCACAAGCTCCTATTTTCAATCTTCGGTTCAAAAAGGGCATTGCCGCATACTCGGCTAGTCAAAATCAGCTTTGGGCGGTCATTCCTCTTGGTTACGACTTCGAAATCTGCAATTGCCGTACTCAGGATTTTGGTCAACCCGGCGGACTCTCCCGCCTCATTGCCAAACATGCCGCAGTAGAAGACACAGTGATTGCCACTGTAACCGTGGAGCACGACGTTCGTTATCAACTACCGAACGCTATTCGAAGTCTCTCTATCACGGCCGCCGACATACGTCGTGTAATTGCTCAAGACCCTGTCTTGCAGAAAGCCGTCACTTACGTTCAGACGTGCTGGTCAAACACTACCTTGGCTGGTGAACTCAAACAACTACATCAACACCGCGACTCCTATTCCGTGGTTGATTTCTATCTCATGACGGCAGGTCGAGTTGTCGTTCCTTCATATCTCCGAAAAGCACTACTCCGGAAGCTCCCATTCTGCTCACTCCGGTAGTAACAGAATGAAGGCAATTGCCCGCAGTTATGTGTACTGGCATGGCATTGACAGCGACATTCAATATTCGGTCCGCCGCTGCTCGAAACGGCAACAAGCCTCAAAGATGCCACCATACCAATCACCTGTTCTTTGGCATCCACCAGCAAAACCATGGTCTTGAGTGCACATCGATTACACCGGTCCAATCGATGGCATTTCCTATCTGATCGTGATCGACGCCTATTCCAAATGGCCAGGATTGCTCGCCGTCAACCCACAAACGGCATCCGCCACTCTGGGTTGTCTCCAACGAATCTTCAGTCAACATGGCCTTCCCGAGGTTTTGGTGTCCGATATTGGTACCCAGTTTACCTCTGCTATCTTCCAAGATTATTGTCGCCGACACTGCATCGAACACCTCCGCTCATCGCCTCACCATCGCCAATCTATTGGTCAAGCGAAGCGATTTGTCAACACCTTCAAGTGGGCGCATTTGAAATCTCGCGGGAAGGGGACCGCGGATGAGTGTCTTTAAGCCTTCCTGCTCTCATACCGGTCCACACCGAATCCAACTACTCCAGGATGCCAGTCACCAGCTGAAGCATTGATGGGCCGTTAGCTATGCACCATCGACGAAGCGCTCAATATGACTGAAAAGCCACCTACTCACTCTGGTGCGTGCACCAAGCACAAAGAATTCGTCGTTGGAGCACCGGTCTTGGCTCGCGCTATTTACTCCGATGCATGTCAAATGCGGAGTTTCACATGGATAAGTTCTGCGGCCGCGTTTGTTTCTTGTGTTCATTAACGACTTTGCACGTTTGATTACATCTGATTTCTTGCTGGTCGCTGACGATGTTAAGATGTAGTGGACGATCGCTGACCCAACAAATCCCGGTACACACATCAGCGAGAACTGGACGGAGTGTATGAGATAACCTACATAATCTGCTTCATTTCAATTCAGGGAAGTGTAAGGTGGTTCACATTTGACAACAGCCGAACGTTACAAACAACTTTGAGATCATGACCTGCAAGCCTTCAAACAGGATTGAAACTTTGTTTACTAATCCAGGTTTGTCTGGTCTTCATAGAACAATCTAAGAAGGCGTCAAATATCGAGAAACAACATGTTGGCATGCTGCGGAGGGTATTTGGGCGGTATTATCTCCTTGTCTCTTCTCATTTAATTTCGGCCTTCGTGCGACCTTATTCGCACTACGCGATCCAGTTGTATCAGATCTGACACAAACAAGACCTTGCAGCGCTGGAGATCTCACAGCGACGAGTCACGAATCACCCCAAATGGTTGTTCAACCTTATCAAGTTAGACTGAAGACCCTAATATTATACAGTGCCGGTACCGGCGCATACGTGGCGACGATATCCTGACCTACCAGATTCTTGGGAATCCCAGCCACGTCTGCCGCCACCTGCTACAACTGAGATACTATCGAATTTCACGGGCAACTATTACAAGTTATCCACGCCATACAGCCGGTTAGATTGTCGATGAAACTTTTGTTATCCTCGTGTGTGTTATCCTGGGAACGCCCTACCAAATTACGTAATTCCCGCAAAATTTACCCATGTTTTTTAAAAGGATTTGTTGTTGCCCTAACCCACTTACACAACGAGATATAGCCTGTGTGTCTCGATAGACAATATACTTCGACGAAAGTTCACTATGAGAACTAACCTAACCAACTGTGTGTTGGCTATTCTGTGTGCATGTGTGTTAAAACTGATGTGCCAACCATAAGATTTTCATTACATATTGTAAGAAGAAAAGCAAGTGGTACGCTTATAGCGAACAATTGTTTTCGATTTATTCATCATCATGCTTGGTCCAGAAATATACGGTTGAGAAGAGGAGTTAATTCGGGAATAAATGAACTCCTCTTCTCAACGTACATTTCTTTACCAGGCCTGATAATGAATAAATCATAAAAATTGTTCGATTTAAGCGTGCCGCTTGCGTTTCTTCTTACAGCATATAATAAAAATGGGCATGCTACAAGATATAAAAAGAGTTTCGCTTTATTCCTTTGTTTTCCGTTCAACTTGTTTTCCTTCTCTTTTTGGCCACCCTGCGGGACTTGTTTAGCATCCGCTCTTTCGCCCGTAATGTACCATTGTTCCATTGTTTCCAAATCAACCACCATGGTTATCAGTAAATCAAAAAAGACCACTGTATTTCAATAAAGTGATTGCCCGGTAACACACAGATGACTAATATTTGTGGCACTTTCGTCATTTGGCTTTTGTAATTTGTGTGAAATTCACAGGATTAGAAGCTACGAGAAGTGTATTGATGTACTTATGCGCGATGTTAAAGAAAACTAGCCATTTTCGAAAAGGGAACAGGTGCACAACTCAATCATATAAACGTTGACTCAATTTAGTCATGATGCTGTAAATCTGGTGTTCAGCAAATTGTACATTGTTGCTTGAACTAATTTCCAACTGCGGTCTAATGTGACTGTGAAGTCTAGATGCAAAAAGGCGCACTTACGCACTAAAGTTCGCTTATGTTGAAGGCGAGGAGCGCTTCCCGATTGCTGTCGATGGAATGAGAACATACTCAATCAATAATCTCCATACCAAGTGAGATATACCGCTTGAAATACCGCCTGATTCTATTTGTCTCCAGCACCGAGGCAACCTCATGTGATAGGTTTCTCTAAAAGCGAACATTTCAATGATAATGGAGAACAATTCAAACATGACTGGGTGGAATCCCATCACAGCGTGTTCATGATGAATAAAGGAATAGCTTTCGTTAACAAAGAAGGGTTGATAAGCGAGTGCTGGTCTCGCTTTGCAGTGGCTTCAAAGTGTAATCTGCCCTACTGATCCATAGAAGTTAATTGGTTGCATGTTTGGCAATAAAAGGCACACGGAAACAACAACCGTATACTTTATGTGTCTGGAAAAAGTGGGATGGTTTCAATTTCCGCCTTACCTACCCGCTAGACAGACGTAAGCAAAATATGATACATATAATATCCATTTCCGTAAACTCGAATCATAGTAGCAAACGTCACCGTTATCCCGAAAGTGGGCACTTGCAGCATACTGCCCTTGTTGGTCAGAGTCAGCCTATAGTTTAGTTATTATTATATGTACAACCTGTAAGGTAACCGGAGTGATGTCCAACTGACTCGTGGATGGTCGTATTTTATTCATCCAGAGTATCAGACCGTACGACAAAAAAATCAATCCATGTGAATCTGTGCCCATTTTGAACATATATTAATTACGCCATTGATGATAAAACCATCTTTCTTTCGAACAATTGATTGAGGCTGATTCCTACCATTGCCATGACTCGACAATTCCACCAGTCGTTAGCTTCGGTTAAGATTGTTATTTCATATTCAACGAGTCGTGCATCCTAGCGTGCTGTCAGGCATATAACGGAAATTTAGGTATCCGGTGGCATAAGTTCAACAATATTGTCGGTTACCTAAAGTCACGGTGGTCTGACAGCACGGGGATAAACACCGACATGTAGTGTTACGCGTGTAGTCTATGCAGTGCGATGAATTGATTTACCCAGTAGTGTTGCACACAGCTGAGCAAATGTGACACGCTGTGTATGATCCGGAGATAACGGAACCGGACGGTCGTATTCAAAGTGCGATTATTAAGTCCAGAAAGAACGTTTATCTCTTAATTATTTGACAGCAAGTACTTTTGACAGGAATGAAAATCCGTACAGTAAACTGTGGTAGGAGGACACTGATCCCGGTTGTCACATCAATGGTATCAATATTCGTGAAATCTACGTCGCGTGGTCCTCCGAGGTCATCAGTCCTAATTGTGGTGAAGACGCTGCTTTCTCAGCAATGAACACTGCTCACTGTACCGATGTGGTTCCAGGAGTTATGAGCGCTATCTCCTGTAGATAAACCCAGCAAGGCGTATCATCCATTAATGATCTGGAGTGAAACACACATTGGCATCAGCGGGTTGAATGACGGCCAGCACGCTACCTACAAGTGACATGTTGATTATCCGTAGTGAATCGACAAAAGTGATTGCATGGGGCTCCAAGGGAATGTTCTTCCATTGCTTAGGAAAAAGTTATCTTACTCCGCTGACGGTGCAGTCAACTTCATTAGTAATAATTAAGATCCATCAAGCAATGGTAGAATAACATAGCATACGTGAACAAACCGAAATACCAGGACAAACATTATGATAAAGTAATCAATGCCCCTGTGACAATCGTGAAAGAACATAAAATGGCATGCTTATGTTCGACTGAAATTGACAAAACTGTCTAATTAAACAGCGCAAACGAATTCCATTGAAAACGGTGTCTGTCTAAAACAGCACGGGTTTGCAAATTTTGGTATCGGAAAAGTTCCTAAGATATTTGCACGATAAAACCTTTGAAAATTAGTACCAGGTAAATCCTTGGGCAATATCATATAAGATTATTCACAGTTAGATAGAGAGCTTTAAGCGGCGAACAAATTTTGTTTTTTAATTTACATTTTATCTAGAGTAGTGTATAAAACGGATGGGACAACCTTTGCCAGCATCTTTCCTTCCTCATCTGCGTCAGGATGATAGGTGCGTTTGTGAAACAAAGTTCCACGTTGGGTTGTTACATTTTCGGGGATAACAGATCTACCCCGCCACATTGAGCACGTGCAATCTCGACATATTTTGGAAACTTTCCCCGTGGAAGTACTGACCACAGCATCAGGCAAGTAGTTCCAGTTGTTCACTACTGGGGTAGATGAAGTGATTTTGAGTGGAATTGTTGCCTGCGTTTAAAGAGTTTACTCCTATGCCCGTGCGTCCGCTATCTGTGTTAAATTGGAGGAACTGATGGGCTTACCACCTCGCTTCACTTTGAGAATGTGTCTTGTGTTGATCACATTTCGAAAATGATGACGGTAATCAACGGAGAAAAGATACAACCGTTAAGTAAAACGAAATAGAACAGCACCAGAAGCGGTGGGACGGATTTCAAACTTTGCCCCTGAACTTACTGTATCAGGTCACATTGGAACCTAGTGCGCATGCAGCTTGCAAGTAAACCTCTTCGAGGATGGAGCGCATGTGTGAGACGAGCAGGTTTGAAGACCATAGGAGTCACCCTAGAGAATAGTCTTCTTATTGCCCGAAACATCCAGATAGCCGTAGGGATTTGCTTTAACGTCTCATGATTTTTTCTAAACCAAATGACAAACAAACGCTAAGACGCTTTACTCGGGCGACATTCATGAGCACGGAATGAACATTGTGGCAGTTCTCGAGCGGTTGAATAGAGCCAGTTGGGAGAACAAAGCACCTATGTCAGTTTATGGGCAACTCCCTGACGAATGACGGGTTACGCAGCGTGTTAACTTGGTCTGGCAATCTGTCAACACCGTCTAAACTGTTTAACTTCGGTCGCAGCTTCATACGACCGCATTAATTTATCATTCAGTTTAAAAGCCGTCGGGATGCCAATGATAAACTTGAAAAGTTCTGGGTGTTTTGGAACCCCACTGCTCATCGGAACGATTGAAGTGTCAGTTTCATTCGTATACGCTGGATTGTGTGACTTCTTAAGAACTCAGCAACCCAAGAAAGAAGTTTCGCTGAGATACAACTCCTCGATGTCTTGGGGAGGATCTTTATTTGGGTGTCTTTAATAATTGACTTGTTGAAGTAGAGGAATCGAATTTCAGAAGTCCATTTGCATCTAATAATTTGCTCCTTTACCCTTAGCAACGAGTATTTTGGAATGCACGCGCGTACACTCCTGAACACATGGTAATAAAACGAGAGAATAGGTTTAGGTCTAGCAAGTTTTGTTCAAGAAATATTTTGTGAATGGTCTCCATGAAGTTAAAGAAATATTCATTTCGAACGATTTTTAACTGACTCTTGCTGATGCCGGTCTCAGTATATATAGGCTTCCCGATGTTCACATTCCAAGCAGGATGTAGTTAGCAAGCTGTAATTGAGAGCCGCAATAAAGGGCAGAGCGGTGCAGTAAAATACTTGGAAACGGTCTAGAGGAACAGAGGGCGCGAACCATCGGGACTTGGAAATGATTTAACATTTAACTCATTTGACCCATTTAACGCATATAATGATTTCTGTCGCAAAAGGGGGAGAGTGAGGTGGAGGAAGATGTGTACAGTAATAGATAATCTGTATGTAAATAGAGTAGACTTAAACATATGCTGCAGCAAATAGTTCGTCTTCAGCGTCATCGTTGTGGCGCACATTATCATCCGACAAGAGAGATGAATTAAATACACCGTTGCTGACTTCATTGATTTCTAATGCACAGGAGAATAGCTCTTGAAAACGCTTATGGACCGCTTATCAAAAAAACGTAAAACTATTGTTCCACACGTTTCTTGGCAATGCATACTTTTCAAACTGCTTTTTAAACGACTTATGTTATATTCTTATTGTTAGGCTTGAAACTGTGCCACAGAATTCTCTTTTTATGTATCAGGTTCCTCAGCTCTAAATCCATCCACGGGGACACTTGCAAAATCTTATCTAGAAATTATGACCATATTATCAATGTTTTGAATCATTCTGTAGCACATGCGTTTCAGACTTCTAGGTATAGTGGAACACTGCAGTCTGACACGCTTGCAGCTGACCTAAGCAGTGAGAGATCCGCACAGCAGAAATTCGATGATGCACTTTCTTGTCGTTAGCAGTGAAACATTGCATTTTCATAGAAAGATAAAACAACGATCGCTTTTACCAAACAGTTTGTTAACAGTTATGCTGGCAATATCGGAGAGTGTTGGCGGAAGCACTTAATCGAGTAGGTGCGGTAACTGTCCTGGAAGTATCCGAGGTGGTGTCGAGATATGCTGAATAATGTCAGACTCTAAGGCGGTTTCGAGTAACCCAGCTTCAAATGCCCGTAACAATGATACAGTTTGGTTAGATTCCAATCAACATTTGGGCAGAGAAGTAGTCAATAAACAGACAGTCCTTGCTTCCTCCGTACTTTATTTCCGAGTTCGGTAAGCAGCAACATGTTGCCAATGATTTTGTTTAAATATTGTCGACGATGAGGCATCTGCACCCATGGTGAACTGGACACCAAATGAATCCGCAACCGCTGCTGATGCCAATTAGCGTTTCTGTAATATGAATCATGAGGTTCACTTTTCACCTACGAATTCCATCATCCCCAGTTTTAAAATCAGTCCGATCATCTACAACAAGATGCTATACTTGGAAAAAATCGCATGGATCTGGAATATACGGGAACTGCCGGATCATAGGGAAAGTCATCAAATCTGAACAAAACTCTGACCTAAAGAAATGGGACACATATAGTTTGTTTCATAAGCTACGCGCATTCATACTAATCATACCTAGTCGGTTTTAATTTCAATTTCATGGAACCACGATGATTTGTTGCCAGTAAGTGTTCTGGCCATTTTGGACTTCACACTCTATGGAGTTTGGTTACTCCGTTCACCCAACGGGTGAGTTTTGCATCGCCAGTTTCCTTTTATTTTAACTCGCTCTTCCAGGGTAATTGCTTTTAGAAAGAAGCACGTTTACCTTTTAAAACCAAATGTTCTCCTCTGAAGACCACTCGGAAAACGCTTATCTTGAATTCATCAGCAAATGCAATCAACTGGTTACGGATGGCTCAGAGACAAGGATTTTCAATGAACGTAAACCGTTTCTCTGTGGAGGAGCAGAGCTAGAAGCTGGATCACTGTGCGCAACGCAGCTTGGCAATGGTACAGCACATCACCAACGCCAGATAATGGGGTCAAATTAGTATCTAATCGTAACAAATAATGATAGCCGGGTGAGAAAGCTGATAGTCAACGCGCGCCTGTGTGCCACCAATCGTGCTTGGGAAAGACCCGGCGAGCGTGTTACCAGGGCCCAGCCGAAAGCTGATGAAATCGCGCGTCAGACATCACGTGCGTTGCCATGCATCGGGTAGGCGGACGAAGACTGGAGTGCCCGAGCAACACGGTGAACTAGACAGATGCAGCGGACAAGTATGTGTGGAGCGTGGGCGTACAGTCAAATCCGCATTGTGATACCGACATATAAATATGAGCGTTCTTTGCCTTAATACAACTCTGGTCTGCTGAGTATTCTTCTGTCTTCCTTCCGGTCGGGTTTGCCAAGGCGTCAAACAGAGCACGCGTAAGGGCGCAGATTTAGCAGCAGGCGTGAATCAACCGGTCGATTGCGGGCGCAGCGTTATAACAGTGGCGACGCGAGTACAACCGAACCCAGAAATGGCAATTAGCTTTGAACAATTGCAGATGCTGTTGCAGCAACAACAGGCGCAGTTTGAAGCATCCCAGGCCAAGCTGATCGAGATGCTAACTCAGAAGATGACAGTGCAGTCAAGCCCAGGGTTAGGGACAAGTGAAGGTGCTCCCTCACCAGAAACCCTGACTCAGCAGATCAGTGAGTTCCATTATGACGCTGATGCCGGCATAACATTTGTTTCTTGGTTCCACAAGTATGAAGATATGTTCCGGGTTGATTTTGCCAACCTTCCAGCAGAAAAGAAGATTCGACTAATGCTGCGGAAGCTGGGTGCTGCCGAACACGAGAAGTTCACCAATTTTATCTTACCTAAAAAGAGTACCGATTTGTCCTTCGACGAAGTGGTTGCAGTCCTGTCCCAGATTTTCGGAGAGCAGACATCTTTGTTCAACATCCGGTACAAGTGTCTGACAATAAAAAAAGAAGACGAAGACTGGGTCGACTATTCCAGCCGTGTGAATCGAGAGTGCGAACGGTCACAACTACACAAGATGACAAGTGATCAGTTTAAATGTCTCATATACGTTTGTGGCCTACAAGCATCCAAAGACGCCGACATTCGAACACGAATACTGAACAAAATTGAGCAGAATCCGGATGTCACATTGCAGCAAGTGACCGGTGAGTGCCAACGCATGACGAATCTGAAACACGATACCGCAATGATTCAGCAGTTGTCCAACCAGAACGATCAAGATTTTGTCTGTGCAGTCAGCCGTACTCCCCGAAAAGAAGCTACCCACGTGAGTTCACCGCATTCTAAACCTCCCACTGCATGTTGGTTTTGTAGAGAGTGGCATTTTGCCCGCGAGTGCCCATTCAAAACTCACACTTGCAACCGTTGCGGCAGAAAAGGGCATAAGGAGTCATGTTGCCTTGCGACTCGTCCAATTTTGACCAAGAAGATGCGTAACAATGCCAGACCGTTCCGGCGTCCCAATTTGACCAGATCTATCACCGCAACATTCAAGGTTGACGGGGCCAGCAAGCGCAAATACACAATTGTGAAAATCAACGGCTTCCAAGTCAAGTTACAAATCGACACGGCTTCTGATATCACCCTGATATCTCGCGACACTTGGTGCATGCTGGGGCGACCGACACTCATACAAACGGACCACACGGCACGGAATGCTTCAGGAGGTACGTTGAAATTGCTTGGTGAACTGAATTGTCAGGTAAACTTCCGCGATAAACAAATCCAGACGACATGTTTCGTGACAGACCAGCCGGGGTTAGATTTGTTGGGGCTCGACTGGATGGATGAACTGAAACTGCTTGATCAATCAGTGAACAGTATATGTCAGCCACCGCAAGTCAATCTGCTGTCGCAACCGTCACCTTCAAGCCCGATGTTTCAAAGTCAGATTGCCGAGATAAAACGACGTCACGATGCATTGTTTCAACCTGGTCTCGGATGCTGCAACATAGCTACTGCCGCATTGAACCTTAAACCAGACGCCAAGCCAGTCTTTAGACCAAGACGCCCGGTGCCCTACGCAACCCAGTCCTTAGTGGAAGCCGAGTTAAACCGACTACAATCTGAAGGGATAATCGAACGAGTTCACTATTCCGAATGGGCAGCACCTATCGTGGTGGTAAAGAAAGGAAACGGTAAAGTCCGTATTTGTGCTGATTTCTCGACAGGTTTGAATTCTGTGTTGGAAGATCATCAGTATCCCCTGCCGGTACCAGAAGACTTGTTCAGCAAACTCAATGGGGGAAATGTTTCGCAAAACTTGACCTAGCTGATGCGTATCTGCAAATCCCAGTTGCCCATCAGTGCAGAACATTGCTGACAGTAAATACCCACCTCGGACTTTTTCAGTACAACCGGCTGCCGTTCGGAGTGAAAACCGCACCGGCCATTTTTCAACAAATAATGGATACCCTGCTGAGCGATATCCCAAATACAGCAGTATACCTGGACGATGCGTTGATTATGGGCTCAGATCCGCAAGACTTGATACAGACACTGGAGAGAGTGCTTTCGCGTCTCCAGGAAGCTGGATTCCGATTACGGGCTGAAAAATGTGAGTTCCTATTAGAAAGTGTCAAATTTCTTGGGTTTATCATCGACAAACATGGCCGGCGCCCGGATCCCGCCAATATTGAAGCCATCAAAAGATGAAGCCACCAGAAGACATTGCAGAGCTCCGCTCGTTTCTTGGGCTCGTTAGCCATTACAGTGCTTTCCTACCAAGCCTTCACCAAACCAGAGGTCCGCTGAACCAGCTACTGACAAAAGACAAGGGTTGGAAATGGACGAAGGAGTGCCAGCAGTCTTTTGATGCAGTCAAAGCAGCTCTCACTTCTGATCTACTCTTGACTCACTTCAATCCGAATTTCAAAATTGTCGTTGCTACGGATGCTTCCAATTATGGTGTCGGTGCAGTTATTTCCCACGTTTTTCCGCATGGAGGAGAGAAGGCTATCGCGCACGCAGCACGGTCACTAACGCCAGCTGAAAAGAACTATAGCCAGATAGAGAAGGAAGCGCTCGCGATTGTTTTCGCAATGAAACGGTTCCATAAGATGCTGTATGGCAGACATTTCACGCTCCTGACTGACCACAAGCCACTTCTGTCGATATTCGGGTCAAAGAAAGGAATTCCAGTTTTTACGGCAAACCGATTGCAACGATGGGCGACCATACTACTGGCCTACGACTTCAGTATACAGTATAAACCGACGCAACTAATCGGTCAAGCGGATGCCCTGTCTCGTCTCATCAGTTCACACCCAAAGGAGAATGATGATTGTGTGATTGCAGCTATCAGTTTCGAATCAGAAGTCCAACGAATCCTGGCTGATAATGTGAGAAGACTACCAGTAACAGCCGACACCATTCGTATGGAGACATCACGGGACAGAATCTTGGAGAAAGCGATGCAGTGTGTACGAACATGTTGGCCAAATGGAGGCATACCTATGGAGTTGCGGCCGTTTTACCATCGACGTGGATCCCTGTCAGTCGTGGACAATTGTCTGATGTTTGGAGATCGAGTGGTGGTGCCAAGGAAATTGCAGAGGCAAATATTGCAGCAGTTCCACACGGGGCACCCTGGTACCAGCCGCATGAAAGCCTTGGCACGCAGTTTTGTTTACTGGCCAGAAATGGATTCGGAAATTGAAAATTCTGCCAACAGTGTGAATCTTGTCAACTTGCAGCGAAGGCCCCTCCCAAGTGTCAGTGGCAACCTTGGCCTAAGGCAGAGAAACCGTGGCAACGAATACACTTAGACTATGCAGGACCAATCAATGGCCAATCCTATCTCGTTTTGGTTGACTCATTCACCAAGTGGCCTGATGTGATTCCGGTAAACAATCCGACTGCACAGCACACTGTCAACGAGCTGGAGAAGCTGTTCCGATATTTCGGCCTGCCAGAGGTGTTAGTGACAGACAATGGAACACAATTTACCTCGACTTCTTTTCGCGAGTGGTGCAAGGAAAAGGGAATTCAGCAGATGTTCTCACCACCATATCATCCGCAATCAAACGGACAGGCGGAAAGGTTCGTGGATACGTTCAAACGTGCACTCTGTAAAGCAGGGCAAAGAAGGGCTTCACAGGATGCAATTCAATCTTTCCTATGCATGTATCGGAACGCTCCGAATCCAAACTCCCCTGATGGGAAAGCCCCCACAGAAGTACTATTTGGAAGAAAGATTCGGACGTTGTTCGATAATCTTTTACCAAGAAGAATAGAAAAGCACGGCAACAGTCACCTGGAGGAAGATTGCAAAATCAAGCTCCGTAACTTCAATGTTGGTGACATGGTTTACGCCCGGGATTTTCGAAGGCCGAAGGGGTGGTCGAGCGGAACTGTTATCGGCAGGAAAGGCAGAGTTATCTACGAGGTGATGGTTGGACGTGAGAGATGGATTAGGCACATCAATCAGTTGAGACCGAATCATGGCAAAACCCAAGGTCCCCAAGAACCACCAGCTTTACATTGGGACATCCTACTAGACACGTTCGGGCTGGAAGCTGAGGGTCAGCAACCAGGTGAGACGAAACAAATGCCGCAGAAATCAGATGCACAATGCAGGCCGGCTCGGAAGCGGAGAAGACCACAACGGCTGCAAATCGATCCCCGGGCGAAAAGCTACGAACACAATCAGGTTCGAAGGGTGTGCAAGCTGACTCAATTCGGAAAGGGAGGTGACAGCTGGGCGAGAAAGCTGATTGCCAACGCTCGCGTGTTTGCCACAAATCGTGCTTGGGAAAGACCCTGCGAGCGTGTTGCCAGGGCCCAGCCGAAAGCTGATGAAATCGCGCATCAGACAGCAGGCGTGTTGCCAAGGCCTGACCGGAAGCTGATGAAATCGCGCGTCAGACATCACGTGCGTTGCCATGCACCGGGTAGGCGGACGAAGACTGGAGTGCCCGAGCAATACGGTGAACCTGACAGACTTGCGGACAAGCATGTGTAGACCGTGCGCTTATAGCCAAATCCGCCTGTTGATGTTTGGAGGGTTGGTGAGACCGACATATAAATATAAGCATTCTCTGTCCTAATACAACTCTGGTCTGCTGAGTACTCCTCTGTCTTCTTTCCTGTCGGGTGTGTCAAGGCGTCAAACAGAGCAGACGTCAGGGCGCAGCTTTACCAGCTGGAGTGAATCACCCGATCGATTGTGGGTGCAGCGTTATACCAACTGAAATCAGTTGTCAGATACGACAAAATCGAATGTCAGAAGAATGTGGCCAGATTAATTCAGCACTTATTACAAACTACTGTGCAAGTATGTAAATAGCCGTAATAAGGTGAGGCATTGAATTCCTCCACTTCGGTTGACTGATGGTTCAACTAGAACAGCTATAGTAACTGAAAACGCGTACCGGACACAATATGCTCCCAAATTTCAGGCAATATTCCAGTTTTGGTTTTTCGATTGCAGGACTCAAAAGTTTCCGTTGGGAATTTTCGGAACAAGTGGGTCTGATATGACTTTTACATTTTAAAAGCAACGCATAAAGATAATCATAAGCGAATGTTAGCAACCAAGGTTTTCAATAAGTATTCTTCCTTCATGTACAATTGCTTTGATTAGACAGACTAGTGATAAGTTAAAATGGGGTAAAATCAGTTTACAAGACATCAACTATCGTCAATACTCAGGTCAGTGTCAAACTCTGACCACGATCCAGCTAAGTAAAATCACTACTCGATCGGGCCTGGCTAGCAACCGGATGCAGAAGGGTATGTAACTCTGCAGTAGGTGCACACCTTGCCGACACTGACCACAACCCTAAGCCAGCCAAAGCATTCCATATTATTGTGCGTGAATTGTAATCGTGACTTCTACTTTCTACAAACTTTACCCTACTCACAAACTTCCAACATTAATCTACCATCGCCCCTTGGACATTTGAACGACAGGCATTTCGGTCCATTGGGAAGTGACGTGTGAGTGAGCCAATCTGCAACATCAGGACAGGTACTGTGAGCCCGTTGGCAATACGTCACGCACCAAGCAGAAGTCATGTGTTAAAATTTGCGCACCTAATCGTAAGCCCTCGGTAGCTCAGGCGGTAGAGCAGCGGACGGAAATTCGTGGACCGGGGTTCGACTCCCCGTCGAGGCATATTATTGTGCGTGAATTTTAATCGTGGCTTCTACTTTCTTCGAACTTTACACTACTCACAAACATCCACCATTAATCTACCATCGCCCAGTGGACGTCTGAAGGACAGGAACTTCGGTCTATTGGGAAGTGACGGGTGAGTGAGCCAATCTGCAACATCAGGACAGGTACTATTTGGATTTATCAAATGTATCCAATCGTGTACATCATCGGATTTGTCCTTCCATGCTCCAATCTTACGGCATCGGTGATCATCTCCTGAGCTGGATCGTCAACTTTCTCCTGACAAGACAAAAAGTAATAAGAGTCTTGAGTTCAGTTCAGTTCAGTTCAGATGGGGACTGGAACGATAGGAGAATCCCGTGAGTGTTCCATCTTGAGTGGATCGTTGAGCCAGGAATTGATGAAGTGCTCAGTTATTGATGGATCTAAAACCGAAACACCCGTATCGCACCCTGGCCAACCAGTTAATGCCCATGTTTCCTGCCCTAGCAGTCCCTGCTTTGGCAGTCACGTGAAATAAGCAAAGGATAGGAAGAGAAATCGAAGGTACAGAATAGGGAAGTGCACTTAAATAAGAAAATAATACCAATACGTGAAGAAAAGTAGAGAAAAGAAAATCGAAGTACGAAGATGCGAGTTACTCAGGAAAATGGAAAGGTTTCGTGTTGCCACCCAAGAGCGTCAAGTTGCCGCTCAAACCCCTTAACCGTAGATTCCCTGATAACACTTTCCGGAAGCATGTTCCAGCGGTCGATAACTCGGCGTGACAGCCGGATTTCCGCCCTAATCCGATCGGACCGCGGTTTGTCCAGCTTCAACGAATGACCGCGTAGAACAGACAATCTAGCGGGACTGAATAGCCAAGATAAATCTGGACCAACCTTCCCAGTCAAGTTACGGTAGGTTAGGATTAGGTTTCCTCTAAGCCTTCGGTAGTGCATAGAATGCATTCCCAAACTAAGTAGACGCTCGGGGTACGTCCGTCCCCGTAATCCCTCGACTAACCTAGTACCCACTCATAAAACCCTCTCCAGCGCCATTTTGTCCCGGACGAGGCAGGGCGGACAAGCCTGGACGCAGTATTCCAGATGAGGGCGAACGAAAGCCGAGAACAGCCTCGTAAAGATGCCGCCCGTCAAGACTCCGAAAGAACGTCGGATTAACCACAACATGCGGAAACCCCTGCTTGCGGCCTTCTTTCAGTTGTCGCCGGAGTGTAAAGCCGAAGAGTGTACGACGCCTAGGTCAAGCTGGCTAGATACACGGGGGAGTTCGACCCCACCGACCAAGTACTTCGCAGGAGGACAACGTCCTCCAATTCGAAGAACGGAGCACCTTGCCTGATTTATGGGCAGTAACCATAAAGTAGACCAGTCCCAAAGCTTATCCACTGCTCGCTGAATAGCTTCGGAACCCCCAGGAACATCAACAATGTTCCACAGCTTCAGGTCATCAGTTTCTTATCTTAACACCCGCCAGTAGAGTCTGGTGTGCCCCATGGAACAGCTCTAATTTCACAATTGCTTTTAGTATTTATAATTGAACTTGCACGGAAAATCTCTTAAAGTTTCCTTCTATGTGCTTTATGGCGCCAGATTCAGGCGGATACCGATCAGAATTTACTTCAGTGTCACCCATATATGATACATGCAGGTCGACCTGCATTCTGTTACATTTCAACATGAACAACTGCAAGGTACTCTCCATATGACACCGAAGCACCTATGCCTACAAGCTATGAACGCAAATACGCTAGCAATCATCCGCCAAACGCGACTTTGGTGTGTTGATTCAGGATAACTTCGGTTGTTCCAAGCCATCCGTAAAGGCATCGTAAACTGGCAACCAGCACATCAGCTTGCTACGACGTGCGTTCAGAGAACTAGACACCACTATTTTCAGACAGATGTTGAATGCGCTTATGTGTTTCCATATCGAATATGCAATCCACGCCTGGCAGCCATGGCTGAACCATGACCTTAGTTTACTCGATCAACATCAACATCGGGCTATTAAATGCGACATTGCAATGCGCCAGCTTCGATACGAGCAGAGGCTGAATCTTTTGCGTGTATTTAGCGAATATTTTAGCTTAGTAGGAGGCGATTTGTTTTTGACTTCTTTGATTTTACAATATCCGAATTATGTGTGTCGCTCTTGACTGCAACTCAATAGTAATAACGAACTATGAGGTCACTCCTTGAAATTAACAGAGCAGTACAGCCGTCTAAGGTGGCGTAGAAATTCCTTTTCTATTTGTGTGTCAACCATGGACCACTATCCCCGAAGCCGTTTTGCCTGGACCCACGGTGACCATATATTAAAGTCCGTTGAAAGCCGCACTCTGAGGCTAATTTTTTGTTATTAGGCGATACTCCGCATCTGACCCCAGGAAATACTTTGGATATTTTTCACTTATTAAACATTTGAAAACAATCGGAATGTAGAGCAACTAAGGTCATCCACACACTTGCGTGACTTGATTGCTCCTGGTTCATTTGTGTTATTCCTCTCTATCCTCTTTCCAACTGATCGCAGCCTTGTCACTGTACGCTCATTCGAACCGGATTTACCAGCCCTACACATTGATCCACCATACGAGAAATACTCTTTCACGATTCAAATTCGGGCCATTACTAAACTTTTTCACTGTCATCCATGATTAAGCGCAAGTGGATAACTCAATCAGATTGAGCCGATTGTCATTCTGTGTGACACCATTTGATACAGAATTTTCGAGGCAGTCCGAAAAGCCTAAGCTTATTCCTACCCAGTGTTTCTCAAAACAGCTGTGAAAAAAATTGATCTCAATCTGTGTTCAGCGCTGTGTTCAGATTCAGTCGGCAGGTTCCAGTCACTGGCCATTCCTTGTGACCTTGTCTGACAGTGCGCCTGCATGACCCATCACACGGACCGCACGACCACGCCGAAAACACTTCTGACCTTGCAACCACAACTCTCGCCTGACCGATTTGCGCCGCCCTGACTGCAAACCAAGCGACAGGAGAGTGTGATTCAACAAAGCTACAATACAGCGAAGGTGCTGGGCGGGAAATCCGTAATTACTAAAGGAATGGAGCAACTTGCGGAGTGTGAGCGAAAACAGCCACCGCAAAACTCCATGTCATTTATCTGGGAAACAGATTATGGAAACTTCTTAATGTAAATAAACAAATTTTATTTTCGACAATGCGAGGCAGACCTTTACGGGCATGATCATATTTAGCTAACATAGCGTGATCAAATTGTACAAAAGGGCATGTTTGGCATAACAGTTTATGTAAGTATACGGGTGTATATACGTATGTAAATGTGTAGCAATGTAGCTTGTGTTTTTGAATGCGCCGCCGAATTTTTGTCTGTTTGTTATCATCAGGAATGTGTGAATAAGCAATTGATTTTCATGGGTTGGATAGCATTTTCTGAATATCCACGGGCTAGTGACTTTAGTTTGTGGCGAGTCACATCCGCCACGTCGCAGTGTTGTTAAGTAGATATTTGTAGCTTTTTATAGGGAGAACGCTTGCCAGGCGAAAACCCACCACGTCCTGGAACACTGCCGCCGAACTATCTGCTGGAACGGGTTTAACCCGAACCACCCAACTGGCACCACGAGGAGGTTGTTCGGCTACCCAGCTGGAGTTTCTATTCTTCCGACGAAGTTCAGCAATCCGATTTTCATTGGCTGGACGCGGTTCGGCGCCAGCAATTTTAGGTTCGATTGCATTTTCTTCCAGTGATTACACAGTTTCCGTCTCTTAAACTAATCGGTTAAGAGCGTTCTAAATTCATTGAGTACTGCTCTCACTCTTGAGCGACGCACCGGTAACTTATGATTGGTCGTATTTTCTAAAATTTTATCTGTTAACTACCGAAATGTATGCAGTTGATGGGTTTTGAAGAAGGTGGGGGAGAAAACACTTTACTTCTTTATTCGTATGTGTGTTGGGTTTCTAGGTGAGTGGAAATCTAATGGAACTTTTTCAACCTCAATTGCTTTCTAAATGTTAAAGAAAGCGAACGATCGCCAGGTTACAATGTATGCACACGTATTTCATATTTGTTCTTCGGTAAGCCACGGCAGTATCAAGGGATATCAATTATGAGACCTCTGAGGTTTAATCGAGAGGGGTAGAGATTTGGATATCATACTTTATGAAATAATTACGCACTCGTGAGGATGTTCGCTTTTACACCTCCTGACTACCTCCTATCGTTATCCGAGCAGTCACGTGGCACTGGCTTTCGGCAATGATCAAGTCAACACAGTAAAACCGAAATTACTCCTGGAGTAGTGTCGTCAGAATACTTCAAAATGCCTTCAAGGGATTCCAGTGCTTCTTTCAGCGTTGCTACTACACACTTAGTTTTAATGCCGAAAGACTGCAGTCGTACACGTCAATGAATGAATAAATGTTTAGCTAATGTAACACATGAGTAAACTTTCACCGTGTTAGCCATTACTTAATAATTTAAGCGTGATTCTAAAGAACCCAGTGAGTAGGTGTGTGTTTCAAGATGAAATCACTAAGTGCTATCTAATCATCTATGAATTAGCGACACGTGCTAATAAAGGAAGGAGAAATACAATGCGTTTAGTTCTGTCAGAAAAGGAAAGTGCACATGTACAAGTTGTGAAACGTGTTAAGGTCTGAGGAAGGTGCACCAATGACGAAACTCAGCATGTCGAAACAAAACTGTCAGGTGCTTTTCTAGACGTGGCAAAACCTGTTGTCTGAGACGTGCTACCATAAGTTGGCACTAACATTCTACCAAAATCCCCCCTAATCATTAGCTGCCTAGCTCAACAACCTCCTCGTGGTGCCAGCTGGGTTTTACGAGTTCAACCCCTTTCAGCCAACAATTCGGCGACAGTGTTCCAGGACGGGTTAGGTTTTCGCCTGGCAAACGTTCTCTCTATAACAAACCACAAATGCCCTTTTAACAACCTTGTGACGTGGCGGTTGTGATTCGCCATCAAGTAAAGTCATCCCCTTGCTTATCCGGACAACCGCTTCAAGTCCACAAACATCAAGCAGCTATGTAGCAGTGGCGACACGTTTAACCACAATCAAGATTGAAGTAAAACATTTAAAAATCCCATAAACACAGCTAAAGACGTCTACATGCACACTTACATAGCTTCAAATATCAACATATGCGACAATCCCATTGTTCCACAGTAAAGTAATTGCTCACATTTTGTACTCTTAACATGATCATGCCTGTGCAGGCGTGTCTCGCTTAACCGAGAATATTTTATTTTTTTTTATTTACATCGTTAATACTTATGCACTGTCCTCAGTGTGCTGCACACGAGTTGTTACCTTGTATATCGTTTATAAGATCAGACGCATTTAAACTAATGACAAATAGCAACGTTTGCTTAAAGTGCTAGTTGGCAATCCAGTGTCAGTTGATGTCTTCGCAATAAGAATTTCGATACAGATTTCCAGTAATGCGTGGTCACTTTTGGAGATGCGGGACCGTTAAGTAAATTAAAGCCTGTACATCCCTTTCCATTTTTCGTTCGTCAGTATTTCAGCTGCTATGTTAATTCATCCACGGTCGATGCTACAAACCACTGGAAATTCATAAGCATAAATATAGCGTGTAAATTTACTTTGTTTGATCTATATTTTCTTCCCCTTGTAGTTCATTTAAGCGCACAATATTTGCATAATCGTCAGGTTAACTTCGACGGTTTCAGCTGCTCACATTCAACCGGAAATAACACCTGCAGCCTTTCGGAGCGATTGCAAATCAGTTTCTGGTGTTCACTACGGAAACATTTTACCATGCCTTAAATATTTGCAAACAAGTACCCCGCATCTCATTAAACGCGGCTAACGGAACGGTTGAATACACTTGAGCTGTAAGCAAAAATTGTTTGTGACAATTGCACAATACGTCTTCATCGGTTTCAAATCCAGTAAAATACCAGAAAGACGGGAACCATACTATTTACAGAACACATTTTAAATAATACAATGTGTAATTTGACTATGCTCACTTTTGGTACATATTGGCTAAAACAATAGGCACTTCGTTTCTACGTTTAGCCAGAGTTGGGCGCCACGTTGCAAGTCTAGCAGTAAAATTACATCCATGTGTAACACCTATATCTGGCAGATGCACGGTGGTCAAATGTTTGGCTACACCAAAGTAGCGCGTCGTAAAGGAACAGCAGGTAAATATTTACATAAGTGGCATATTCTCGGTAAAACGAGGCACACCTGTATAGAGAGGAGATCAAATATGCATACAAGCATAGCTGTTTTGGAATAGTAAAACATTGCCATATAATAAAAGGTATAACCGAAAGTTTCGTAGTTCATACGAGTGAATATTTATCAGGGAATAGTGGGACTCAGAAACATGATGGCTTTGGGGTTGGAAAAGTAAGTCACAACTTGTGTCAATATCCAAGTTCGTCGTGATTTCGCCATATGGTAATATATGAGCACAGGAGCCAGAGTAAGATTTCAGTGCAATCGTTGTCCTTTAAAATATAGGAATGTTGGTTACTCCATCAAAGCATTCTCCATATCAAAATCGGTTGCACAGGCTGTATGTAGAATTCGGAGCACTGTGCCAGTGTGAAATGTGGGGGTAGGGGGTGTTATTTTCTGCCGTGGCGAGTCACATCCGCCACGTCTCAGTGTTGGTAGGCGGAGCTTTGGGGCATATTTTGGAGAGAAGCTTGTCAGGCAAAATCCCACCATCTCCTTGAACAATGCCGTAGGTTATTTTGTACAGTACTTCAAGCTGGTGATGCATCATTCAGATCGATTTCGCACCTGTTTACTTGCAATCGATTGTCGGTCAAACTTCTTCGCTAGTTGACCAATTGGCTTTGTCATGATCTGACAGTATTCATTGAAACCGGTTGAAGATGAAAAACAGTCGTACAGTCGGGTGATGTGTGGTGCAGTTGAGTAAAAATTTCGAGTTAATAATAGCTGGCTTCTTCTGTGGTATAGTTGTCCGGATTATGCAGGCCATGTCCAGCTATCCATGCTAGATTTTCATAGAAGTGGTGAATGCAGTAGGTCCTTGTGGCTGACTACATCCATCTCAGGCCAAAATGCCATTCATTTTTAAAGTGTGGACGTCTTACGATGCGCTTAGTCGGCAAAGTATGCTCAGCATTTCTTGAAGCGTAAGGAATAATGAGGTGTAATTGTCATCATGGTCAAGCGAAAACTCCCTGAAAACCATGTGGCAAAGCTGCGGATAAATGGAATCTAAGCATGTTCTTGCAGAAATGAAAGATGCCGAACCCATTTTTCGGTCGCCATTGAGAAGTAGCAAGCTGTCCATGAAATGCCATCGGGAAAGCTCCAGTTGAATGTAGAAGCAGCAGGTTCTTTCGGAAATGTAAGGCACCAAAACCAGTTTTTCGAACGACAGTCAGAATAAGCAATGCTGAACGTGGCAGTGAAAGTACTCACGACGGAATAATCGGTCTTCCGTTGTGGAACAGGGGATCCATGGAAATACATTATTCCATGTAAGTAAATTGTGATGCCGTGACTACCAGAGGAGCTAAACCCATTTGTTAAGACCCCGACAAAGAAGCATCTACAGAATGGCGAAAAGAAATCCATTTGGAACAATGAGTGAGTTCTTCAGGTAGATGAATTGTTCTTCGTATCCAGGAAAAGGGATCAAGTGTTTAAGCCAGCTGACTATTGAGAATGGGTCAGCCAGTCCCAGGGGGTGAACCCGTTTTCGTCGGCCGATGTGTCTGTATAAATCTCGGGATAGACAAGCAACGAACGAGAGGCAGCCAAACAGACAGACAGATAGTAATGCATCAAAAAACACTATCGAAATACTGCTGGCAAGCAACAGTGAGTAGCTATATGGTTTTCTGTAGCCTATGTACTTTTGTTTAATATACAGGATTTGCAAGCGCGTTCCATTCAGCACGTCTCTGATATGGCTTAGACTGCAACTATTACGTAGGAAGAAGATTCTGCATGCGCGCGGTAGCAGGTATCAAACCCGGGACCATTGAGAAGTTGGTTCTGACTGCTACCCCTATGCCACCGGGTCAATTGGTAGGTTACCTCCAGCAATATGCGAAGACCTGATAGTATCTGGTGAGGGTTTGATAGAAGAATGCGCCATAACATGTTAAAGATAAGAGTGAGTTATTCGTCTAACTATACGAAAGAAGCTGTATACTGACAAATGTATTAGGACAGAGAATGATGACAATGGATCAGAAATTGGGAAGACGAAGGGTAGATTACCATCAAGCGTATATTAAGTGGAAAAGCTTGAACGTAACTGCAGGACAGGAGTGGTAGTTTTGTAGTGGAATTTACAAAGGACGGACAGGTGACCGAGGAGCAGGTATTAAAATATAGGGAAATCGTGATACTTCTCAACAACGATGTGCATCACTCAGCCATGCATTGAGTCACTGCCTACATGAGCCGGCCACGATCTCGGAAACCATCAGTCATGGTCGGTGTGAGAGGATAAATTCCACCTGTCTAAAGTGCATTCGGGTCATCGGGGCTGCTTTATGATTAGAAATCGTGCGCACGTTAGCGTCTGCATAAAGGGAGCTATAACTCATCGCGGTGGCTCGGTGTTTATACCATATAGGCCACGCGTCCACGCATGTCACTCAGTGACGCTCAAACAGTATTTATCCATCAATGTAACACTTGGATGGGGTAAAGGAAAATGTCGCTGAATATGCTTTCGTAGTAGCTCCATAAACACGATATACATGCAGAATGAAGATTACAACTAATTGAAAAGCATCATTTATTGCCATACGTTTTCGTGGCTAGGTGACACCAACAGCTGCAAAAGAAGACACAGTGGAATTGAACGAAAACGTGGCTGGTGAAAATGTACGAGTAGAGGGAAACAAAAGAGGTCGGTATCAAAACTGGAAGAGTAATAATGAGCGGAAATACACGAAAATTTGAAGCCCTCCGGCGGTAGCAACTGTTTTTATGCTGGTAAAATAGCTGAAGGTTAGCAGGTCCAACAGGATGACCATGACGCAAAGTAAACTTATAGCAGAAGGTTGTTAGCTAATTTAGGTTCACACCGTTAAATGATAAATGATAAATGATAAATGTTATATTCCTCGGTGTTTCGAGGTGCAGTTGGACTCAAAGCGGTACAACGCACAAATCCATTGTAATTCATGTCATCTCTGTTAACGCATATCAGTATAGTTTACACATGCAAATGTATCCGTTTACACTGATTTCGTGGGGCCTGAAGAGCACAATATTTCTTCGCCTCCTGTTTTCACTAAGTGAACATAAAGCAAATCAGTAATGCAGGTGTTGTAATGGTCTCAAGTCGTATTTGAAAAACGGACAGCTGGGGCGCAATATTAACAAAAGTCGATTGAGCGCTCCAGCGGAAACAAATGCGAAGAGAAAAATAGTTACGGCAGCATTCTAGCCAATTGTATTGGGTAGCCGGTTTCAGCTGATGACCCCTCAAATTGGAGCTGCGGCTAAGTTTCAGGAGGTGGCAGCAAGCGTAACCAGGGTTTTACAAGATCTGGTACACCAGAATGAGGTCAATCCGTAGACGGCGAAAACTTCCGCTGTACACTCCTAAAGTTCTCAGTCGCAGTTGATTTGACAGATGGATCAATCCCTTCACATTTTTGTTGCTCCGCGCTCTGCGGCATACAGTCCAAACAGATCGCGTTTTAATCAGGTTTGCCCGGCCTGAATAGCGTACTCTACATAGGAATCCACATACGCGTTGCAGATTTGCTGAAGGATGGAGGGTAGAACCGCCCGTAGGCCTGAACTTGTTGAGTAACTGATTTGGACGTCTTTAACGACTGTGCCGAACAGAAGATGCGTCTTGCATCACCACCACAAGGTCACGCTCCTGTGAGGCTGTTTTCAGTATATGGTCTCCAAGCTTATGTGCGTAAGCAGGCATGTGGTTTATTTTTACACTCTTGCGCTTGTTTGCGTTAGACGGAAGTAGATTTGTCTATGACCATTCAAAGGACTGTCTATGTCTTTTTGCAGCACTTCGTGATTATCCTGACAACGGATGGCCCTTCATCACTAGCTGTCATCAAAAATGAGCGGAAAATTTGTCTCGGTAACACACGCGAGATAATTAACGAAGAGCAGGAATTGGCGCAGACCCAACACCGATCCCTGTTGGCGGCCTCATTTCCCATCTATAAGATCAGCAAATGAACACCTGACCCGAATCTGACGCCGATACCAAAGGAGGAAGTTTCCGATCAATCCAATGACTGGGTCGCCAAAACCGTGCATATGCAGCTTTTGGAGAAGGAGTCGGTGATCTAAGTGGTCGAAGGCTTTAGAAAAGTCAAGGTATATGACATTAGTGCCGGTCCCACTGTTGTCTATTTCGGTACGCCTGCCACCCGCAATCAGAAGTTTAGTAGTACTGACCGATATGGACGGAATCTGTGTGGTTCTTGTGCTATGATATTAGACCTTCAAAATGGCCTATTAGAGTCATTTTAGTTTTGTAGATACGAAATTCATTTGGTTTATATCCTATGCTACTAGGTTGGCGGCTGAGGTTAATCAATGCTGTAAGTGACTTCACTACAGCAGGGAACATATAGAATAGTGTTTATGAACGATGGTGATTAATAATAAGTGGTAAACGGTTGTATTTGGAACAAAAAAACGATGATGTATTACGGGTAACAAAGCGGATGCTTAGCTAGTCCCGTAGGATGGCCAAACAATGCTACACAACATGGGACAAATATAACAAAGGGGTAAAATATAAACTGTTTTGGTGGGCTCGCCACAGTGTTCACACAGACGCATGCAGAAAGTGTGAAACTCAGGCGTGCAGGTTCATTCTGTCTGTGCAAATTCCGTCGCATTATACCATCTATCGAGACACACAGGCTATATCTCGTAATGTAGGGAGGTTAGGACAACCTGAAGAAGTTTTATAAGCACAGATGATTTTGTGGCAGAAACTACGGTAATTTGGGAGGGAATTCCATGACAGACACACAAGAAGAGAGTAAAAATTTCTTCGACATTCTAGCCGACTGTATTGCGCGGCTAAATTGATGTGGTAGCCCCACAAATTAGTGTTGTGGTTCAGTTGTATTAGGTGGCTGAAGGCATGCTTACAATCTTGGATCTATCAAATGTTCAAATCTTAATTTCTAATGACGCTGATGATCGAGGCAATTCCCATTGGCCAGGTGCTGCTCGGTCTGTGCTAATTCGTAAGCCAAGATTATTTTGTCATACGGATTTAGTGCTTGTACAGTGTCCATACTAAGACGAATCAAAGACTTGTTTACATCTCGACTCAGGCAAAGTTGGTTAACTGCTTGCGCAATCGGCCAACACTCCAAGATTATCTGATTGGGCTTGTTAGCGCTGATTTCTACTCGATGGGTTTATCCGCCATACATGGTGCATTCTTCCTCCTAATTCAATGTTGCAATCATCGATTTTTGGCGTTCTGTTACACATGCAAACTGTGATACAACATAAGTCTTCCAAAGGGATATGGTTCACGTAATCTCCCATTCTAGCTGTGTCTTCGTCGATCTCCAGAATTCTGCTTTTAAGCGGATCATGCCGCATGTGGTAGAGGTGGTTGAAGCTGCTGAAATACTGAGTCTACAGATTAAGCACCGATACACGTTGTTCGGTTGTGTGGAGTTCCCGTCGCATGAGGGAATCATGACAAATCTATCTACTGCATCTGCAGTCCTTGTTGTTGGACTCATCGAAGTTCCATTCAGCCCGAATCGTCTTTCAGATAGTGATTCTCGGTAGTACTAGAAGAATCGCGGAACAACGATGAACACCCCACTGTTGTGTCGAGCGCTGCTCTCGTTTTGGGGAGAAGATGGTGGTTAGTTGTAACGGTGTTGTTACCAATTATTAGTTCTAGTGTTTATAACCACTTAATAAATAAACGGCATATGTCTCGACTTGCGAGACGCAGGCGAAATAGCAGCCTGAACAATTTGTACAACAAAATTGAATAGTGGGGGATTTTTCAAGAGCTGTTGTGTTCTCATTAAAGTTTTTGAGTTGCGCAATCATATAAAAGTAGTAAAATATGGAGAAGTTGAGAGTAGAAATAAATATGGTTATGGCCGTCAAGTCAAGCAAAGTAATACGAACATTCATGTAACCGTCTCCCGGAAAGCTGCTTTCACACTTCACTTACACATCTCATCTGGCCATATGCTGTTATGGTCTAATGCAAGGTAGCCAATATATTTGTTGACTCATTTTTTTCTCGTTTAGCGATTGTCATATGCTAATTTTCATCACAATGCTGACAAGTAAGTATGCATTTTGATTTATCGTAAACACAGTTAATGCGTCCAGATGAATCCAGTCAAATGCGGAGATAATATCTATATTGTTTTCGCGGAGCACGGACAACTGCAGCAAGTGCCTAGGGGTGGGCATCAGTAAACATTTGAAACTGATTACTATTGCAGAACGAATATGTAGCAGTTACCTAGTGAGGAGCTTTAGGATATAGTTCCGCTTTGTTAATCGTAAACTTCAGTTATCACCACATGAAGAGCACATATGTCCATGAGGTCAGTGCTGGATTGCAGGGTGGTAAGTAGATAATGTTCGCTGTTCATCCCTTCGTAGCATAATTGGCCAACAAAATCCTCGCTCCTGGTAATATGCACTCGCATAACGAGGCCAGAAAGGATCGACTACCTTCCCACAAGTGTAGGCCAACAACTGTTCGGTTCCCCCAATGTCATGTTGTTGAGAACGCAACGCTGGGTCAGAATGCCATCAGTTTACGAACCGACGTCTGAATGGAATAATATTTCGAACATAGAACACTCAGGTTCATTTACTCACTTCATTCGCATTGCTATCCTGAAAGCACGCTGTTGCACGCCTTTATCCACAAGGTAACAGTGGTGGCAGATTTGCGCAGTACGCTTCGTTCGTCAGCAACCATCCATAATTTCTATTATTTCATCACACGTGATCGTATTTCCACAGTTCACTTCAGTTCAGTTCAGTTCAGTTAACCAACTATAAACCGAGCACCGAAGTGTGGTGGATCCATTGGAAACACATAGTAAGAACAACGAGAAATAACACGGGAAGGAAAGTGTGGTTGGTTGATAGGGGAAGTAGAGAAAGTGAATGAGTCAGCCTAAACTGGATGGAACGAAAATTAACGACCAGATGAAAGGAACCGAATGCAAGAAGGCCACTAACTTCATGCATGCCCCATATCTAACCGTTGGTGTCGATAATCTTGACCAACTGCCTTAGTCAATTACTTCAAGCTTCTATGCCATGTCATGGATTGGCCACCTCGCGGTTTCGCCCAACTTGACGCGGCCACGGCTATAACGCACGCCGAGAAAGCCTATCCGCGGGCAAGCGGAGGATATGGCATAGCCAATGCAAGCGTCTATGATTTAGCAAAAATTCGAGAGAGGCACTCGAAGGCTTCTTGCCAAAAACAAATTGGCACTGATCACCTGTTGTTCCTACCAAACGTGGGCAAAGCTTCGCAAAAGCGGTGGTCTAAAACGGACATGCTTTAATGTCTTCCGTACAAACTGGCGAGGTCTCTGACCTATACAGTACCACTGGCTTTATCGCAGCGTTATACAACCTACCTTTCACTGGAAACCTGATACCCTGTCGTCTTCATGCATGGTTGCGCTTCTGGAAAGTCACCAGCGTCTTACTGATACGCGAACTAACTTCTTCAGAAATGTGACCACCAGTGGTAACACAGCTACCAGGGTAAGTGAACCGACCCACCACTGTCAGTGGATGTTCGGATATAGCTAAAACCGGAGATGTGTGGACTCAGTCATGCAACAGCACTTTGCAATTTGAAGCTGTAAGGTGCCTGCCAAAGCGTGCAACGCTAGGCACAAGTCTGTGGATGCATAGCCAATGCATCAGACCCAAGGAGTACTATGTAGTTTGCATACTCCAGGTTGGTCAGTCGATCGCGTGGCAGAACTACCACAATCGAGTAGTCAGAAATAAAAGAGTCACTCATGATCAATTCGGTCCCAAATTTGAAGAGGAAAAGGTATATAAGACAATCCTAGTGAACCTTACTTTTGGTGGGTAATTCATGAAACAATTTCTCGTGGACACTTACATGACATGGGGAGTTACGGTAGAGGGACTTCAGAATGATAAGGACTGTAGCATGCCCTCCAGGTATAGTCAATTCCAGAAGCTGGCACGATCAACAGAGTTGAAGGCGGCTTTTAATTCAATGAAAACCACCGCAGTCGGGCACCTGTATTCGTCTCCGCTCTAAAAACGGGCGAAGAGTAAACATGTGTTGGATGCAGCAACTTCAAGCGCGGAATCCAGCCTGGATTCATTGATTCGGGCCTCACGAGGAGGCAATGGAAATAAGGCTAACACCCTGATGATTTCCGTATAAAATACGCTGACCCTTCTTGAAGGTTGTCAAGGGAAACATTAGTCGCCAGTCTGAAGGCACCGCCATCTTCCAGCCAAGTTGGGAGAAGGTCATCAGGTCTAGCAGCCTTGTTTCGTTTTAACGCGACGAGATCATGTCGAATCCCTTTCAAAGTGGTAGGTGTGAAATCTACTTCCCACGTCGGCTTAGGTGATTCGGTAAGCGGCAGTAGCACAGCTGGCCTGCAGAAACGCTATTCAAGCTGCTTCATCGAACAGGCTAGTCGACTTAGCCGAGGGTGAATCAACAGTGTATCTTCATTAGCTATTGTTTCGCTAACTGATGGCTATTCTGCACACGTGTTCCGGATTAGGTGGAATAGCACCCGGCTGTTTCCAATAACGCTGGGTTTCTCCATCTCACGGGACTTTGCAATCTACCAAGGGTCCCGGTCAACTCGAAGAATCCTTGTCAGACGTAATTTCAGCGTGTTATGGATATAATGAAATTCAGTGCTCATCGCGACCTGTTTACGAGCTATGATCAAACTGATCAATGCATAAGAGATCCTTTAAAAGTTACGAAGCCTCACGTCTGGTGCAATACCAGCGTCAGAAAAGTCCTTCATGGCAACATTGAAACGATTCCTATCAGCGTTTGGCTCACCAACCTCATTCCTCACTGAAGACTGGTGAGCCAACTAGTTAAGATCTTGTTAAAGCGTTCTTCGCCAGTTCAAGTTACAAGTAAGATGATTAGAAAGTAGGCTCTTCTTTGATGTGGGAATAGTGAGCTTCAGTCGTGCGCGCATAAGAGCATGGCCGAAATCCAGGAACCTGCACCAAATTGATCGACAGTCTTGGATTGATGTGCACCACCTGTAGCTGATGGCCATATGGTCAATTCGGGTTCAGCTCATTGAGGAATTCGGTGGGCGCTATGTTGCGTGGTGAGACCTTTTGCGCTGGAAAGCAACGTTGCTACTCTCAGGTTCCTGGTTAGCGCACAATTTTAGCAAGCGATCACCATTTTCTGTTCTGCATGCATCGATTCCAAAGCGCCCTCCCAGATTTTGTTCAGAGTCTGAATGACGAACCAGTTGGGCATTTAGTTGTCAGCAACTATCCCAAAATCAGCGTTCATACGCTTGCGGCGAAGAGCTGAAAGATAGTAGTTGAATTTATCTTTGGTACCCTGTGAACTGAAATCAGTAGGGACATAAACGATTGCGATGAAAACGCACGTTGTTTTCACACGGTGCTTAGTAACACCAATGCAAGTAGAAAAACAGACATGCGAACTTTGAACGATATCCAATCGAGTAGATCAACTTCCGCATGTCTGCTGAGGGCGATAGCAACACCGTAAATACCATGAGCCATGACTCCATATTACCAGAGAAGGTAATATTGTAGTCATTTTCGTCAGATTCATAACCAAGCAGTCGAAGATTTCTCACAATGCTGTTATCTTGTTTGCGTGTTTCGGTGACACAACGCACATAAAAACCAAGAGAGGGAAGATTGAAAGTCAGTGATATCTGTTGACCGATCTGACCTGAAGGGCGGATGTTAAAATAACCAATGTGACTTTAGACTTGTGATTTGGTGGACGACTTATAAGTATCGATGAGAGAAGCAGCGACGTCGGTGGCAGACCCTTGCTCAATAGATAGAGAAGAGAGTTGCGAGGAGAGAGAAAAATAAGGAGAACGAGACTGGACCTTAGCGTGGAGGGATGGTTTGCGTGCTCCCGTGACCGACTAGACTATGCTGGGTGGCGATTTCCAGGTGCCTTCAAAGCCACTCACACCGGACAGACTAAATCAATCTAATGCTCTTCGGAGGTTAAGGAGAGATTAATGGCCCTTTTCCTTTTAAAACTAGCTATGGGAGATAACAAATTTATGGCTTATAAGTTCACAGCTCGATTGGCGTGGAGCACGAGCGCCTCGCATTTTCCCTGACGGTGGGAGGGCACCTTCCGGATTTCAGAGGTTTGCTACCGTCCACCTCAAACCAGGCATCTCCTGGTCAAATGGGTGCAAACACGCCAACTCCAACCTGAGACTATTCGTGGTCGCAGGTGCATACCGTAATATGGCCGTATATCACAGGTGGTTTGTTCCAAATGTTCCAAAGCTGTGTGTGACAGACTGGTAGCAGATCTCAATGAATCTCTGTCATCACACTCCCGAACTGGACTTGCTCTCCACTGCCTTGTGGGTCAGACGGTTGAGTCAAAGGCCAGAGGTAGGGTACCTTGAAAAACCCCTCTATCGGAATGGGCAGCCGGAGAGTAGCATCTCCCTTATTGATCACGTAGGCCACCTAGCTCCACATACTACTCCTTAGTAGTGCACCAGTATATCACCGGCTGCAGACAGTCGTAACGGTTAAAGCAGCAATTGTGCAAAGGGGAAATTCGCCAGAGTCATGTTCAATCTACTTACCACATTTGAATCAATGGAACAAGGGATAAAACGGCAAACAAGCATCGGTTCCAAACAGAGTGTGCGGTAGTTGGAACAAGCACATGGTCATCACGGATTCGATGAAGCTACATTCCATCGTTTGGGTCCTGTCACAAGTGTGATGAACGCAACCACTCGAGATAAACATCAAACGGTGGTCAAACAATACAGTAATCATCCGAGCATTAGCGCAGTTTTGTACCATTCACCAAAGAGTGGACCCAGAAGCACGACACTGCGAACTTTGGGAGCGCGTGAGTTGTCACTGCCCAGTTGCTTTCATTGGGAATAACGCTGTTGGAACATGTCAGCGGAACACAATCAGGAGCATACGACAAGAGTGAGTAGTGGACAATGGAATGCACTTAATGCACCCATTGAGCAAAGTGCAACTAACCGAGAAAATGTAGATTTTGAGTGCAGTCCATTCGTAAATCACATCTAGGAGCAAATAATGAAAACCCTGGCAGGCAAAGAACTAACAAAAGTGCCCATCAACACTTCACTGACTGCGGCCCTAGTTGCCATACATCATTTTGGGCCACTATGATAATACTGTTGCATGGCCAATAGATATGCAGCTGGTTGTCAACTTCCGTGCATACAGTTGATGCAGCAATAGACATGGTGAACTTTCCTGCAAAGAACTAGTTGTAGGTAGAATATTAAGACACGTGTGAGTCCTTTGTGTATGTGTGTTACTCTTAATTATCACGCCTATAAAACGTGAGGTTTTTGGTGAGCTTCTGGATGACTGCAATTTTGCTACACGATAAGTGTCAAGCGTAGTTTTATGGGTGGAAGATTTGCATTTTGTTTATATACAAGCCAGTAAATCCATATTCTCCATTTCCTACAATAATCGACACTCCCATTTCTTACAAATGTTTGCCGGTACATTTCGTCGATACTCTGTAGATGTTCACAAAAAGCAACTACGTTCCAACTTGCCGTGATTGTGATCAGTGCCCCATTCCACATGACGGTAAGTCTGATTCGACAGAAGTCAGGAAACACATTTCTCTTGGACTATGGAAGGGGCAGAACATATCTCCTAAAGTTGACAAGTTGAACTATGTTGTGTTTGTGTGTACGCAAACTAAATTAGGTTGCTAGTGAGACAGATCGTATCTGATTGCTTGCACCGAGTTATCGTTTAATTAACCTGCTAGTAAAAGTTGAAAGTAAACGAATACATGATGCCTATATCTCGATAAAGCAGGCGTTCATATGCGAATTCAATTCAGAATCTGATGAGTCTTTCTTGCGATCGTAAAGCCGTGGAATAGTATGCTCCAGATATATCTCAGATGGATCTCAGCACTCAACTGTCCCACCATGTCTCAAGTATAAATGCTTGCGTTAATGAGTCATAGTGCAAGCTGAAGTGCATCATTTGGAGGCATACAGATAATCTTGATGTCGTTAGCGACTGAAAGCGACCGGTCTTGTCAAATAATCGACCCTTTGAGGAAAACCAATTTAATGGGAGAATGCCTAGTAACAGAGAAATGTAGCTAAGCTCGTCCACACATCATCTTCACATAGACTAACGGTGCAGTTCTACGAATAATCATTCCACTTTGCTTTAATTAAATAACAACCGAAAATCGTCATCTAATCAACGGGGCTTGGCGCAGGTAATAGCCGAGGCTTTTCCTTTTGTATATGATAACATGCCTCTCAGGTGTCCAGATTGAAGGAGACTTAACAGTTTTTACACCATCCAAGGAAAGGTAGCGCCTTTCTATTCTATTCGCCGTTGCTGCATCCATGGATGTGGTAATAGGAACGGTCAAAGAACTTACATAGAAAGAGCGTGGGCCGTCACAGGTAAGGAGTGACAATCCTCATCAACGAGTTCATGAAATAAAGACAAGGGGTTGTTGTTTATATGACGCAGTGCGTTGACAAGACTTTCCGCCTTACAGTTCGTCCGTCGAGTCATCCGTTTTTAATTCTTTTACTCGCCATTCTTGTATGTGGAGGATTGGAGAAGTGGGAAATTCTTAGTCGTTCTGACTGTCGTAAGAGTTTACTGTGTTATATTTTGACGGTAGATTTGGATCGCAGTTTTATCTTGACGGAACTGCGTCACAGCAATGAGTACATCCTTGAAGGGAGAGAATGTATCCCAATGGGAAAAGCGGACTTAGGTGTTTCTTATATTCATCATACATTTTGAATTGCATGCTTGTAAAGTGAAAGATGCTCAGGAGCCTGCTTTTTCCAAGGGTGAGTTTTGTCATATTTTAGCCGCTACCAGGGATGACGTCCTAAAGCTCGATGTGTGGGTCAAAGATCTCCAGTGTGGATATCAAGCTAAACACACTGATCTAAGTAGTGGGTTGAATAGCGTGGTATGTCCAGCCGCCTGGAATTGATGCCACATACATCATGCGTCTTCACATTTGAGCTACACCAATTCACATTTTCCTCTAAAACACACCTTATTTAATTACACAAAATGTTTTTCACTTAACTTGCTTCGCCCAGTTCTCTTATTCTGTTGGGTATTCCGTGTCAACGTTACGTGTTTATTTGCTTTTGAATACCGCGTTGGTTGTTTTAAATCCGCAGTGTGGTTACGCTTGATGAGAATATTGACAACGTGCGTTCCTGTCGAATGACCGCTACCTGGATTTCACTGGCTCCAGCTGAAAGCTGTTATCGGAAATCTCGGTTCTTCATGGACATGTGGTTTATTCAGCAAAGGGGCCTCAGCTCAAATGATAACGTAACTAGAATGTAGAAACCCCTATGTAACCAACTAAGTCATTTCTACACCTGAAGACGATACTGTATTTCTGTGATTCTTCCTTTAAATCGTTTCAACAAACCTGCGTCAGCGTAGGCAAATACGAACCAATCAGTGCATAGATAAATATGCGAGGAAGTCCAACCAAACTCTTTTGTTCGCTTACGGCAAGCTGCCTGCTTTGTCACGTACACCCGTATCATTCCACTGCTTGCCAAAGCCCATCACAGTCGGTCATTGCTTATGGAGACCGCAGGCACGGTACTCGTGACCGCGCTACGCTCAAAGCTTCACCCCGTCCAGTGTGGAACGGGCTACGGCACAGCCAGAGCCTTGCGTATGTTTGGTACAAATGATTCTTCTACTAGATAGAGAGAAATGGTGCTACTGTACAGGTTGAAGGTGTGTGTCCTTGCTCCGTTGATGAAACGTGGCTCCCATCCACATGCCTCTCTCTCTTATTTGTTTGGGTTTACGATTGATATTGGGTGTGTGGATGTAGCTGTGGGCGGTTCACCGGAAGCTACCCATGGTCACTCCGCAATTGCAGGTGTCCTGTTGCTGTCCTATGGAGACAATAATGACAGTAAAATCTGGAATTGGATGTTTCCAACCATATTCACTCACATTTCCTCTAGAAGACGTTCTACGCATATTGACGGACGAGGCTAAGAAACGCCAAATATAAATTATGGCAGCCAGCAGGGGAGAAAAATCCGGAAAATAATCAGTGTTTGATTTTGCCGGGTTGTTGAACACACTCGAACTTTCAAAAGGAAATGGAAAACACATTTTAAAAAGGCAAAAGCAAACGATACTACCGAAGAACTAAGAAATCGCAACGTTTATAGTTGAATGAAATGGAAGTAGATCGCAAACCATTACGAACAGCATGCGACACGGAATCAAAGAAAACAAAAAAAACAACTTCATTTTTAGACCAATTCAAATGATTTTAATGTAGCTTATCGTCTAGTGCTAAGTAGCATGTTTGCTCCTTGGGTAACAATATGCAGATCATGTTTTCGCTAACATTCCCAGCAACAATAATGTTCTAATGTGCTGGTTGTTGAAGTGGGAACGAAGCAGAAAAGTATGGACATAATTTGCTGACTACCAAAAATAGCGAATTATTAACTCCTGGAAATTCTTGAATGAAATAGCACTTTATAATAGATATCACTATAAGAGGTTGCACTAAGTATGAGGATAACTTGCCACGATACGGAAATAAGCATTGAGCAAACTATCGGCAATATCATGAGCCCATATTTAATTCCCAAAAATGGATAGGAAGGGAAAGCTTCCATCTTATCATTTAAGCACTTCAATTGTTATATAATAATTTCCATACAAAATGCCATAGGGTAGCGTCGAACAAGTCAGACGTTTTGGAACCGATTCCTTACTATTACAGATAATCAGGAAGCTGCTTCACTTCCGGAAATGCATTAGTTTGCCGTGGTCCCGAGTTTAGACCAGTGGTCGACGTTTAATAATTTTTCCGCGACAAGGTGAGAGGAGCGTTGATTGTTTACATTTTAGATTGTTTTGGTCTAATCACGTTAATTCAATTGTGTTTAAACGTTTTAGAAATAAAATGCGTTTACAACAAAATAAATATAAGTAACGCTAAATCAACGAGAACGCTGAGCTAGTTTCTCTGCAACCAGAATATTATATCTGGGGGTAATGGGAGACAATAGAACCGGAAGTGGGTTGCTTATGTTCATCTTGTCCTGGTTTCTGTCCCTGCTGAAAACCCAATTCACACAGTTAGTATGTCGGAAATCGCAACAGGGATTTAAGTGCCTTGCTGGTAATCTGTAGGTAATCCGTCATGATTTTAAGCTAGAACACCTGCAGATTTGTTTTCTCGAAGTTAGTTTTAATACCGCTGTCGTTTGCAATCTCCAGCAGTTAACCTTCTTCTTACATAGGCATGTTAGATTCGCCTAGTTTTTTGCTAAATGGATCAAGGATCCATTCCTTTTCAGTTCCCGGGGCTATAGTGGTGAGGAAGTAACGCTCAAAAATTTTCACAGCAGAGACGGGTGATCGGGCACCAACTGGGAGAGCGCTCAGAATCAATTTCGCATAAATTCCCTGCTAAAGATGTCCAAAATACCTCTGTTCACGCGCCATCCATACAACATTAGTTTGGCTTTGAATGCAGCTACATTTTCTGCCAACTTCAAAACCGTTGCCATTTGCCCCTGCAGCGATAGATGGTGTTCATTGAGCAGACTGGTTATGTCACACTGGGAAGCCAGTTTCTCGGCCCATGCCTTGTCACTGAAGTATGCTACCAGCGGTGACTTATTTTCTGAGAGAAACCTTTGCAATGGCGCTTATAATTATAATAATCTGGTACGGGATTTTTCTCTGGACAACCATCTTATTTCGGTGTACAATAAAAGGCGTCTGTGCTCTGCGTCTATCCCCGCACACAGCTGCTCTAGCAAGTACGAGTTAAGAGCGAGTGCTTTGAAGTGGTTAATAACAGCGCCATCAATCAATACGCTGTTAAATTGCGATGATATTTTCGGCTTGCCATTATTTCACTGTGAAAGATACAATGCGTTGATGCACTCTCAGGTGCAACTTCTTTAATCCAAGCCGAGAAATCAGACAGTCTTCTGATCAGGGCAGTAGCTCCATCGGCACAAATGGCGACACAAAAGGACCATTTCGTTGCTCTGAAATATAACCATATATTACTTTTAACAATTCTCCTCCTGCTCTGTTGGTTGCTAAAGATGGTGCACTTAACAAATCCTCAGACACATCCCCCCGATAAAGGTATCGCACATCAAAGGTAGTATTGCTTTTTTGTCGATTCGGGTTCGTCAACCTGGAGGGCATACCCCCGGGATGTACTAATCATCTTCAGCAATTATATCACAATTCCTCTGCTATTTCCTCGATTCGCCTAGTCACGGAGATGGCCGACAAAGGTACATGCGTAACCATTTTAACAGCATCCTCTCATAGAAGCTCACGGCAAATCTTATTATTAGAGGACACGACTAATTCTGCACAGATAGTGAATGGCATTTTAGCCTTAGCAATGCGTTTGGCCGACAAACATGATACTCGAAGTGCATTCTCCCCTGTTGATGTGGTTGTCATTAGAAGTTTCTACTCGTCTTCGTGTTCTCGTTTTTTCTTCCTAATTAGTCAAGGGGCTTGTGTTTTAATCCAGAGTGTATGGCTTAAAAGCCATTTGGCTCATTAGACAGGCAGTCGCGGCAAAATATGCGGAGTGAATTCGGTGTGTTGGAATTACCTGACTTGATCGAACCATACTTAAAGCAGGACTCATGGTATTGTCAGGTAGAAGTGTCATGTTTTTGATTTTGTGGGCACTTCATTTGTCTCTTCACTAAGCCTTTCCATTTTCCTAAGAACGCTTTCTAACCATGTCTGTTTAGTACTCAATATTTGTGGGTTAAATTTAGGCACTCAATCGACCGACATGGAATCAGGATAATAAAGCACCGTTAAACTCAGATTGCAAATGTGAACAAAAAGCGGCAAGGATACTACACAGTATACACGTACACCGGGTACTGTTAAACATGTGAAAGTACCGGGGAACAGAGAGAAACTTGATAAACATCTTCTCTTCACCAAAACTACAATACCATTGTCGCTCGCAGCCGATCAGCTACCGGTCAATCTCTTGTCAATGGAAAGGCCCAAGATACAGAGAAAGGCACTACAGTAAATTAAATGGAAACAATTTAAGTCTTCTTGGGTGTCCCGGTACCATTTTATCCAAGGACCGGTCCCGGTCCGCTGCCCGGTGGTTGAAGACCATGGTTCTAGACAACTGGCTCGAAAGTGATGGGTCATATATCATAGTCATTTACTAGCCATCTGCATCGTTAACTACTGTGGTACACTAAGGAAAATGCAATTAGTGTTGTTCTGGATGCACTGTAATCCCTATTCTAAGTTTAGCTGTGATGATTCTCCTCAGAACTTAATCCAAATTCCTGGTTTCCGTATGTTCTGAACATCTGAGCTTAGGCAAGGCGTTGTTTTTGTAGGTATAGTTTCTGAGAGAATTGTTCGAACATTATCGTATTTCGTGAGAAGGTTGGTCGCAATTAGTCTCAGGCAGAGAACCACCTCACATTCAGGAAAACTGCAGACGGCCGATACGTTCTGTTGGAAATCGTCAGTAGAGTACATTCACCGGATCCGAACCAGTGATTTATATCACTGAGCTTTAGGTGACGGCCATGAAGTGCCATCATTGATGTCTAACTGCGATGTAGTGCGGATCATCCTCCACAGTCAATTGTGTTATGGCCGTACTGGCAATGGGCTGGCCACCAGAACTACGACTGGCTGAGTCTAGCTACCAAGGATATACTAAAATAAAGCGTAAGTTCCTTTTGTAGAAGTCTCACGGAGAACTCTCTTCGAGAAGGCATTGCATAGTCATCAGCAACATGCGATGTCCTCGACTTCAAGAAAATAATAACCCAAGAGCATGCTAGTAAAAGCCAGTGATTGTGCGTTAATATGAGTTTTAGAAGATGAGGGATGATGTTGGAGTGATAGATGAATTTATGGAACTTCTGCGCACTTCATGGTATGAAGTGGTTGCCTAGTTTACTGTAGCGGTAACCAATATTTAATGCAATTATTTGCCGGCGGTTGGGAAAACAATGGAGCTCAAAGGAAGAAATGGAATTTCTAATAATTTAGTCAACAATTTTGAAGACTGCATGAACCGTCTCTGCATTCAGAAGCGCTTCATTCCTGCCTTACGGTTACCTAGGCCCGATGACTTGTGACCATTAGTCATTTGGATCGCATGCAAACCTACACATTGACCTGATCAAAAGCGATGGATGATCTCTCAAACATAGCTTGCACCCCGTTTATACCGAACTCAATAGTCTATCTGACTGTGTTGATTATTTTATAAGTGTGCTTGCCCGATGATGAATTGCAGAAAACATATGTTTGCTAACGATACATTTGACAATGTTATGGACTTCCTTAATAATATAAAACCCAAATTATACCCCATCAATAGTTATCTCGAGGAGCAAGACTCTCCACGTACACGACATGGACAAGGAGAAACGGGGATATAATTTCGTCCGTAAAAATTCGGTCGAAATGCTCCACCTGGTTGCATCGAAAACAGCGGCAAT
>OX104065.1:7478557-7500610 GCA_944474145.2 Dicrocoelium dendriticum | reverse complement strand
GTGGTTCCGCTGGAAGTCGTAGTACACCTGAATACTGAATACTGAATACTGTATTATAGAGCAAGTAGAAATGGATTCTGTACAACTCTTTCGAGATATGGCGAAAAACGTTATAAAAGTTGTCAACCTTGAATATCATTGTCGTTCTCATGTAATATTTAAAATATGCGACTTACGATATTTCAGGATTCACAAATGTGATGTCATCGTAAGTGTGCAGTCGTTCTCTGAATCGAATAGAGGCAAAATGCAAATCTAACAACGTTTTGAACTGTTGCACCGATGTTGCCTCAATCACATGTTCGGGCAAACTATTCCAAATGTTTACCACTCTCCGTTCGAAGCACAGTGGGTGGGGAACACGTTTCATATCCGGCACAACAAGTTTGTATCTGTGTCCGCGTGTGCTGCATGGCCCTCGTAAGTGCAGCATTGGCCTTAACATGGGGAACTCACCGAGATGTAGAATTCGGTAGGTCATAATGAGGTCAACTCGCACCCGACGGTAGGACAAGGTGTAGAGTCCTAGTTTCTCGCACCGGTCTTCATACCCAAAGCCACGTAAACTCGGGATGAGCCTGGTAGCAACGTGTTGGACCCGTTCGATCTTTTGTGCCTCGCCTCGGGTAATCGGAAAGTAGGCGGGCGAACCGTACTCTAGCATTGGTCTAATGATAGAAGAGAACAGGCGAGTGGCAACCTCTTCAGACCATGTGCAGAAGCTACGTTTGAGCGCCCAAAGCATGCGCAGTCCGTTCCGATATAGCCTGTTCGTGTTGTCCACGGACTTCAAATCGTAGCGTGAGAGTACCCCTAGGTCCTTCACGGAGGGTGTGGGATATAACGTTTGGCCGTCAAGGGTGTAGGTTCGGCCGTCTGCACCCTTCCCCAGGCTCATAAATACCGACTTGGCTGGGTTGACCGGGAGAAGAACTTCTGCAGACCATGTGGATAAGCGGTTGAGATCTTGCTGAAGTAGGCCACAGTCATCGGGAGCGTCTATTTCTCTCCAAATCTTCAGGTCGTCCGCAAACAAGGCACACGGCGACCGGAGAAGTTGCGGTAGATCGTTGATGTGGATCAGGAACAGAGTGGGCCCCAGCACAGTGCCTTGAGGCACGCCACTTGTAGAGGGGTACCAGTCAGTTAGATGGTCGTCGACCTGTACCCTCCATTTTCGTCCAACAAGAAAGTCGCGGATCCACCGGTGCAGTGAGCCACCGACGCCACACATGCTGAGTTTGTGAAGGAGAACCTCATGACTGACCTTGTCGAACGCTTTACTGAAATCGATGAATATCACGTCGACAGACTTCCCCTTGTTTATTGCCTTTAACCACTCATGCCTCGTTACAAGCAGGTTAGTAATGCATGAGCGACCTTGCATAAAACCGTGCTGTGCGGGCGTCAGGACCTCGTTTGACTGTAGCAACTGCAGCAATCTCTTCTTCACGATTTTCTCAGCAACCTTTGCCAATATAGGTGTCAGACAAATTGGCCTGTAATTGTCTACTTTGCTAGGGTCGCCGCCTTTCGGAATAGGCTTCACCACCGCACATTTCCAGTCAACCGGCAACAAACCTTCGGAGAGCGACCTGTTGAAAAGGTCAGTCACGACAGGAGAGAGGATGATTGAAAGTGACTTGAGAACCAGTGGGTGAAGCCCATCAGGTCCGGCAGGTTTGGTGCCGTCAAGGTTGGCGAGTAGTTGAGCTACCTCTTCGACGCTACAATGCAGACTATCGAGTTCGGTAAAAGCGGTACACGTCGAACTCGGAACAGACACCTGGTTATTCGCAAATACAGAAGCGAAGTGCGCCGCCAACGCGGACGCACGCTCAGAGCTGGAGGTTAGGGGCTGTCCATCCGTGCCATCCAGCACTGGCACATCACCCGCCGGCTTCAGGCGTCGCTTCACGTATGCAAAGATGCTCTTTGGGGCGGTCTTCGCGGCTAATGCGAGCTGCTCTTCAAAGTGTCGGCGTTTATTCTTTTTTGCACTGTTGCAGAGATTCCGCTGACATTTATACTCTTCGTAATCATTGGCAGAGCCAGAGAGAAGGAATTTGTCCCACAGTCTGCGCCGCCTCCGAGCCAGGTTTTTATACTCCTTGTCAAACCAATGAGGCTTAATCGGTCCAACCTTTCGACATTTCAATGGCACAAATTGAGAACACAATAATGTCAATCTCTCTCTTATAAATATCCAACAATCTTCCACAGATGCAGTTTGTGACAGAGACCAATCCAGTTGGCTCGCGGCTCGAGCAAGACCATCGAAGTCCGTTTTCCAGTAGTTGGGAGCTGGTTGCAGCGGATGTGAATACGGCAAAGATAATTCCATATCAGCTATCAGTACTGAGTGGTCGCTCGTAGCCAGGGGCTCCAGGATCCTAACGTCACGCACTCGTTGTTCGTAGCTCGTTAACATCAGGTCGAGACAAGACGGGGTTGAACGTGTTGATATGCGTGTTGGCTGGCATATGTGTTGCGATGCACCAGTTTCAAGTATCAAATCCACGAACTTTGCTTCAACCTCACTATGTCCAGGCATCAAATTCACATCAGGCCATCGTATTCGAGGACAGTTAAAATCGCCCATAAGCAGAAAGTGTGGACGACTCATTTGGGTCCGAAGATGGGGCAGCCAATCCAAACAACGACTCAGGGGACTGCGATAAACTGCGCCCACAAGCAGTTCTCCGCGCCTGAGGCGGATGGAGCACCACAGTAGCTCACACAGGCCATCGTCACTTCGGTAAGTGCTCACAAGTCTCCCACGCAGGGAAGACCGGATGTAAAGTAAGACACCACCGTGGGCATTCTTTAGTCTATCGCATCGGAAACACGAGTAACCGTTGAGTTCAAGTTCTTGGGTGTATAACTCTGCGTGCAGCCATGTCTCTGCGAGTCCCACTACGTCTGGCCGCTCAGACGCAACGAAACAACAAAGCTCATCGCGCTTATTCCTAATACTGCAAACGTTTGTGAAGGCTACTCGCAGGCCGCAGCAGGAGCCACCGGGCGTGCTTGAAGTGTGAGCAGCCTGTTTATCCTGATTCGCGGATTGTTGGAAACCACCCGAAAATTTACGATACGAAGATTTGTTTCCCCCTCACCAGTGCGTCTTTTCAGCTCAATGATGGCAGACTTGAGCCGCTCCCTGTCTACTGGGTCCAGGTCGGGACGAACATGGATCTTCAAACCTTTCAGCCTACTTAGGCGAGACATGATAAGTCTTGGACTGGCTTCGTCCACAAAAGTGATTCTCATAGGCCGATTTTGTTGATCACCTTGCTTTCCAAGACGGGTAATCTGCCTCACTTTTACCGAGTCCTCACCAGCGTCGAAGAGTCTATCAATTAGACCCTGTAAAATCTCGACATCGTGATCGTAGCGCACTTGGGGTGATGGATCACTGGACTCCGGTGCGTGAAAGATCACGAGATTATAACGCCTCTGGTCGGACGAGGTTGGCCTTGCAGGGCGAAGTATATTACCAGCCTCAAGTGGTTTGGCTAATTGTTGACTTACAGAACGTAAACGCCCAACGTTCCTTCGTAATTTCGTCCTCTGATCTTTCCACTGGTCTTCAGCACTCAGACTTTCACCTGCTGGGACATCAGTGTCCGGTGGACACAACAAAGGTAAACAATTTAGCCCAGGTGCAACTGGGCTTCCCACAACGGTTGGACTTCGTGTCAGTGAGTTTGCACGGGTAGAGGAGGACGACTGAGCCGAAACCTGAAGGCTCTTCGCGCTAGGTTGTTGGGCCAAACACACGGAGCTGTTCGCAACGAAACGCTGAGGACTACACGTCGGCTTTACTCTTTCTGGCTGTATCTTATTTCGGCAAGTTTCACATATAGTTTGGATGAAATCGTGTTGGATCTCGCGAAGACGATGAAAATGCTCAACTGATAATCCAACACATGAAATATGGTATTTAACTTGGCAAAATGCACACGTGAGGGCATTTGCACGGTATCCGACTAGTTTGGAGCAAGTACCACAGGATGACTGCTTCGGCATGGTGGATAATCCGAAAACAGGTTGGCGGCCAATTGACGAAGAAAGTGGCGATAGCAAGATCCCCGAAACCAAACGATGAAATACAAGTATTTCTGGTCGGAAATTTCAGAATCGGAAATGAAACTGAATTGTAGCTCAATTTCCACGAAATACTTCCAATGAACGCAGAAAGTTAACACAAAGTGATCTTGTCAACACAGCCAAAAATAACCGACCGGAGGACGCTATCCGCAGTTGTTCTAGCCAATTGTATTGGGTAGCCGGTTTCAGCTGATGACCCCTCAAATTGGAGCTGCGGCTAAGTTTCAGGAGGTGGCAGCAAGCGTAACCAGGGTTTTACAAGATCTGGTACACCAGAATGAGGTCACTTCGTACACGGCGAAAACTTCTGCTGTACACTCCTAAAGTTTTCAGAGGCAGTTGATATGATAGGTGGATCAAGCCCTTAACATTTTTGGTGCTCCGCGCTCTGCGGCATACAGTCCAAACAGATCGTGTTTTGATCACGTTTGCCCGGCCTGAATAGCGTAATCTACATAGGAATCCACATACGCGTTGCAGATTTGTTGAAGGATGGAGGGTAGAACCGCCCGTAGCCCCGCGAACTTGTTGAGTAACGGTTTTGGATGCCTTTAACGACGGTGCCGAACAACCGATGCGTCTTGCATCACCACCACAAGGTCACGCTCCTGTGAGGCTGTTTACAGTATGTGGTCTCCAAGCTTACATGCGTAAGAAGGCTTGTGGCCAATTTTTACACTCTTGCAATTGTTCGCGTTAAACTGAAGTAGATTTGTCTATGACCATTCAAAGGACGGTCTATATCTGTTTGCAGCACGTCGTGATTATCCTGACAACGGATGGCCCTTCATCACTAGCTGTCATCAAAAATGAGTGGATAATTTGTCTCGGTAACACACGCGAGATAATTGACGAAGAGCAGGAATAGGCGCAGTCCTAACACCGATCCCTGTCGGAGGCCTCATTTCCCGTCTATAAGGTCAGCAAATGAACACCTGTCCCGAACCTGACGCCGATACCAAAGGAGGAAGTTTCCGATCAATCCAATGACTGGGTCGCCAAAACCGTGCATATGCAGCTTTTGGAGAAGGAGTCGGTGATCTAAGTGGTCGAAGGCTTTAGAAAATTCAAGGTATATTTCATTAATGCCGGTCCCACTTTTGGCTATTTCGGTATACCTGCCACGCGCAATCAGGAGTTTAGTAGTACTGACCGATGTGGAAGGAATCTGTGTTGTTCTTGTGCTATGATATTAGACCTTCAAAGTAGCCCATTAGAGTCATTCTAGTTTTGTAGATACGAACTTCATTCGGTTTTCATCCTATGCTGCTAGGTTGACTGCTAAGGTTAATCCATGCTGCAGATGACTTCCCTACAGCAGGGAACATAGAGAATAGTGTTTATGAACGATGGTGTCTAATAATAAGTGGTAAACGGTTGTATTTGGAACAATAGAACGATGATGTATTACGGGTAACAAAGCGGATGCTTAGCTAGTTCCGTAGGATGGCCAAACAATGCTACACAACATGGGGCAAATAAAACAAAGGGATAAAATGTAAACTGTTTTGGTGGACTCCCCTCAGTGTTTACACAGACGCATGTAAAAAGTGTGAAACTCAGTCATGTAAGTTAATTCTCTCTGTGCAAAATCCGTCGCATTACATATCGAGACACACAGGCTATATCTCGTAATGTCGGGATGTTAAGGGCAACCTTAAGAAGTTTTATAAACACAGGTGATTTTGTGGCAGCAACAGCGTAATTTGGGAGGGAGTTCCATGACATGAACACACGAAGAGAGTAAAAATTTCGTCGGCATTCTAGCCGACTGTATTGCAAGGCTAACTTGAGGTGGTGGCCCCACAAATTCGTGTTGTGGTTCAGTTGTAGTAGGTGGCTGAAGGTACGCTTACAAACTTGGACCTATCACGTGTTTAAATCTAAATTTCTATTGACGATGATGAACGAGGCAATTCTCATTGGCCAGGTGCTGCTCGATCTGTGTTAATTCGTAAGCCAAGGTTAATTTGTCATACGGATTTACTGGTTGCACAGTGTCCATACCAAGACGGATCGAAGACATTTTTACTCCTGGCTCAGGTAAAGTTGGTTAACTGCTTGCGCATTTGGCCAACACTCCCAGGTTATCTGATTGGGCTGGCTCTCACTGATATCTACTCTATGGGTTTATCCGTTACACATAGTGCACTTTTGCTCCCGATTCAATGTTGAAATCATAGATTTATTGGCGTTCTGTTACACAAGCAAAGCTTGATAAAACATAAGTCTTCCCAAGGGATATAGTTCACGTAGAGTCCTATTCTAGCTGTGTCTCCGTCGATATCCAGAATTCTCCTTTCACGCTGATCATGCAGCATGTGGTATGGTTGGTTCAAGCTGCTGAAATCCTGAGTCTACGCATTAAGCACGGGTGCATGTTATTCGGCTGTCTGGAATCCCCGTCGCAGGAGGGAATCATAACAAGTCATCTACTGCTTCTGTAGTGCTTGTTGTTGAACTCATCGAAGTTCCATTCAGTCCGAATCCTCGTTCAGATAGTGATTCTTGGTAGTACTAGAAGAATCGCGAAACAACGATGAACACCCCAATGTTCAATTGGCGAATAGTACACGTGTGGTGGATGCAGCAACTTCTAGGGCGGAATCCAGCCTGGTTTTCATTGATTCGGGCCTCACGATGAGACAAAGGAAATAAGGCTAACACCTTGATGAATTCCGTACAAAATACGCTGACCCTTCTTGAAGTTTGGCAAGCGGATTGTTAGTCGCCAGTCTAAAGGCGCATATTTACTACCCGAAATCGGGTTGAAAAGAGAAGCAAGACCAGTTAAGGAAGAGTAGCTGCTATCTTTCAGTCAAGATGGGAGAAAGTCATCAAACCCAGCATCCTTGTTACGTTTTAACGCCGTAAGATCATGTCGAATTTCTTTCAAAGTGAGAGGTGTGATATCTACTTCCCACGTCCGCTTACGTGATTCGGTAAGTGGAAGTCCCACAGATGGCTCGATGAACCGCTATTCAAGCTGCTCCATCCAACCGGCTAGTTGACGTAGCCGATGGTGCATCAACAGTATATCTTTATCAGCTATTGTTTTGCTAACTAACAGCTTTTCTGCACCCGTTTTCCAGATTATCTGGAATAGCACCCGGCTGTTTCTCCATCTCACTGGCCATTGCAATCTATCAACGTTCCCGCTCAACTCGAAGAATGCTTGTAAGACGTCGTTTCAGCGTGTTATGAATACAGTGAAGTTCAGTGCTCATCGGAACCTGTTTACGAGCTATGGTCAAACTGATCTTGATTTCACCAATCCATTCAGAGTAACGAAGCCTCAATTTTGGTGCGAAGCAAGCGTCAAAGGTATTCTTCATGGCAACATTGAGACGATTCCTATCAGCATTTGTCTCACCAACCTCATTCCTCACTGAAGGCTGGTGAGCCAACTAGTTAAGATCTTGTTGAAGCGTACATCGCCAGTTCAAGTTACAGGTAAGTTGGTTGGAAGTTAGGCGCTTCTTTGAGGTGGAATGAGTGAGCTCCAATCATGCGCGCGGTAGAGCATGGCGGAAATCCAGGAACCTGCACCAAATTGACCGACAGTCTTGGATTGATGTGCACCACATGTAGCTGATGGCAATATGGTTAATTTGGGTTCACTTCATCGAGGAATTCGGTGGGCGCCATGTGACGCGGTGTGAGCGTTTGTGCTGAAAAACACCAATGCTACTATCAACTTCCTGGTGGCGCACAGATACAGCAAGTGATCAAAATTTGCTGTTCTGCGTGCATTGACTCCGAAGCGCCCTCCCAGATTTCGTTCTGAGTCTGAAAGAAGACCCAGTTCGGCATTCAAGTTGTCAGCGAAAATCACAAAGCCATTGTTCATCGCATTGCGGGGAAGAGCTAAAAGGTGGTAGTAGAAAACGTCTTTGTTTCGATTAGCGTAGGCGCGGGGGTCCCCGCGATAAACTCAGCCCAAGCGTGACTGGTTGTGGTCGCGTGGCAGCGAAGCGCCGTTACAGCGTATAACAGACGATTTACTTTTACTTACTTACGCTCTGAACTGCAGTGAGTAGGGGCATAAACGATTGCGATGAAAAGACACCTTGTTTTCACACGCTGCTTAGTAACAACAACACAAGTCGAAAAGTAAACGTGCGAACGCTTACCGATATCCAATCGAGTAGATAAATCTTCGCATGTCTGCTGTGGGGGATACAAACACCGTAAGTACCTTGCGGTATTTACTCCGTATTATCAGAGAAGCTAAGTGTGTAGTCATTGTCTTCAGATTCAGAATCAAGCAGTCGAAGATTCAGCACAATGCTGCTATCTTGTTTGCGTGTTTCGGTGACAAAACGCACATAAAAACCAAGAGAGGAAAGATTGAAAGTCAGTGATGCCTGTTGACCGATCTGACCTGGAGGGCGGACGTTAAAAGAACCATTGTGACTTTAGGCTCATGATTTGGTGGACGAATTATAAGTATCGATGAGAGAAGCAGCGAGGTCAGTGTCAGACCCTTGCTCAATAGATGGAGAAGAGAATTGAGAGGGGGAGAGGAAAATACGGGGAACGTGTCTAGACCTTAGCGTGGTACGATGGTTTGCGTGCTTCCATGCCCCGTTGAGCTATGCTGGGTGGCACTTTCCAGGTGCCTTCAATGCCACTCACACCGGACAGGTCAATGATTATTGGTCACACAAAATCAATCCAATAATCCAATGTTCTTCGGAGGTAAGGGGGAGATTGATGACCCTCGTCCTTTTAAAACTAATCATGGCAGATATCAAATCTACGGGTTGTAAGCTCACAGCTCGACTGAAGTGGAACACGAGTGATTCGCAATTTCTCTGACGGTGCGAGGGCAGCTTCCGGATTTCAGAGGATTGATACCGTCTACCTCAAATCAGACATCTCCTAGTCAAATGGGTGCAAACGCGCCAACTCCCACGTGAGGCTAGCCGTGGTCCCAGGTGCCTACCATAATGTGGCCGTATATCACAGGTGATTTGTTCCAAATCTTCCAAAGCTATGTGTGACAGACCGGTAGGAGATCCCAATGAATCTCTGTCATCACACTCCCGAACTGGACTTGCTCCCCACTGCCTTGTTGGTCAGGCTTTTGAGCCAAAAGCTCATGGTGATGTCACTCAAGCGAAATTTCATGTGCCCCAGGGACGTGTGGGTCAGACGGTTGAGTCAAACTCCAGAAGTAGGGCATTTCGAACAAAACCCATCTCTCGGAATGGGCAGCCAGCGAGTAACATCTGCCTTATCGACCACGTCGGCCACCTAGCTCCAATTACTACTCCTTAATAGTGCACCAGTTTATCACCGGCTGCAGCCAATCACAACGGTTAAAGCAGCCAGTGTGTAAACGGAAAATTCGCCCGAGTAATGTTCAATCTACTTAACACCTTTGAATCAATGGAATGAAGGATACAACGGCAAACAAGCATCGGTTGCAAAAAGCTAGTGTAGCAAAGGGAAAATCACATGTGCAGCACGGAATAAACGAAGTTGTATTCCATCGTTTGAGTCCTGTCACAGGTATGGTGAACGCAACCACTCGAGATAAATATTGAACGGTCATCACACAATACATTAATCATCCGAGCATTAGTGCAGTTTTGTACCATTCACCAAAGAGTGGACCCAGAAGCACGACACTGCGAACTTTGGGAGCACGTGAGTTGTGACTGCATAGTTGCCTTCATTGGGAAGAAAGCTGTTGGAACTTGTTAGCGGAACACAAACAGGCGCATACGACAAGAGTGAGTAGTGGACAATGGAATGCACTTAATGCACCCATTGAGCAAAGTGCAACTAACCGAGAAAATGTAGATTTTGAGTGCAGTCCATTCGTAAATCACGTCTAGGAGCAAATAATAAAAACCCTGGCAGGCAAAGAACTAACAAAAGTGCCCATCAACACTTCACTGACTACAGCCCTATTTGCCATACATCGTTTTGCACCACTATGATCATACTGTTGCATGGCCAATAGATATGCAGCTGGTTGTCAACTTCCGTGCATACAGTTGATGCAGCAATAGACATGGTGGACTTTCCTGCAATGAACTAGTTATAGGTAGAATATTAAGACACAAGTGTGAGTCCTTTGTGTATGTGTGTTACTCTTAATTATCACGCCTATAAAACGTGAGGTTTTTGGTGAGCTTCTGGTTGACTGTAATTTTGCTACACGATAATTGTCAAGCGTAGTTTTATGGGTGGAAGATTTGCATTTCGTTTATATACAAGCCAGTAAATCCATTTTCTCCATTTCCTACAATAATCGACACTCCCATTTCTTACAAATGTTTGCCGGTATATTTCGTCGATACTCTGTAGATGTTCACAAAAAAGCAACTACGTTCTAACGTGCCGTGATTGTGATCAGTGCCCCATTCCACATGACGGTAAGTCTGATTCGACAGAAGTCAGGAAACACATTTCTCTTGGACTATGGAAGGGGCAGAACATATCTCCTAAAGTTGACAAGTTGAACTATGTTGTGTTTGTGTGTACGCAAACTAAATTAGGTTGCTAGTGAGACAGATCTTATCTGATTGCTTGCACTGAGTTATCGTTTAATTAACCTGCTAATAAATGTTGAAAGTAAACGAATACATGACGTCTATATCTCGATAAAGCAGACGTTCATATGCGAATTCAATTCAGAATCTGATGAGTCTTTCTTGAGATCGTAAAGCCGTGGAATAATATGCTCCAGATATATTTCAGATGTATCTCAGCACTCAACTGTCCCACCATGTCTCAAGTATAAATGCTTGCGTTAATGTGTCATAGTGCAAGCTGAAGTGCATCATTTGGAGGCATACAGATAATCTTGATGTCGTTAGCGACTGAAAGCGACCGGTCTTGTCAAATAATCGACCCTTTGAGGAAAACCAATTTAATGGGAGAATGCCTAGTAACAGAGAAATGCAGCTAAGCTCGTCCACACATCATCTTCACACAGACTAACGGTGCAGTTCTAAGAATAATCATTCCACTTTGCTTTTATTAAACAACAACCGAAAATCGTCATCTAATCAACGGGGCTTGGCGCAGGTAATAGCCGAGGCTTTTCCTTTTGTATATGATAACATGCCTCTCAGGTGTCCAGATTGGAGGAGACTTAACAGTTTTTACACTATCCAAGGAAAGGTAGCGCCTTTCTATTCTATTCGCCGTTGCTGCATCCATGGATGTGGTAATAGGAACGGTCAAAGAACTTGCATAGAAAGAGCGTGGGCCGTCACAGGTAAGGAGTGACAATCCTCATCAACGAGTTCATGAAATAAAGACAAGGGGTTGTTGTTTATATGACGCAGTGCGTTGACAAGACTTTCCGCCTTACAGCTCGTCCGTCGAGTTATCCGTTTTTAATTCTTTTACTCGCCATTCTTGTATGTGGCGGACTGGAGTAGTGGGAAATTCTTAGTCGTTCTGACTGTCGTAATAGTTTACTGTGTTATATTTTGACGGTAGATTTGGATCGCAGTTTTATCTTGACGGAACTACGTCACAGCAATGAGTACATCCTTGAAGGGGGAGAATGTATCCCAATGGGAAAAGCGGACTTAGGTGTTTCTTATATTCATTATACATTTTGAATTGCATGCTTGTAAAGTGAAAGATGCTCGGGAGCCAGCTTTTTCCAAGGGTGAGTTTTGTCATATTTTAGCCGCTACCAGGGATGACGTCCTAAAGCTCGATGTGTGGGTCAAAGATCTCCAGTGTGGATATCAAGCTAAACACACTGATCTAACTAGTGGGTTAAATAGCGTGGTATGTCCAGTCGCATGAAATTGAAGCCACATACATCATGCGTCTTCACATTTGAGCTACACCGATTCACATTTTCCTCTAAAACACACCTTATTTAATTACACAAAATGCTTTTCACTTAACTTGCTTCGCTCAGTTCTCTTATTCTGTTGGGTATTCCGTGTCAACGTTGCGTGTTTATTTGCTTTTGAATACCGCGTTGGTTGTTTTAAATCCGCAGTGTGGTTGCGCTTGATGAGAATATTGACAACGTGCGTACCTGTCGAATGACCGCTACCTGGATTTCACTGGCTCCAGCTGAAAGCTGTTATCGGAAATCTCGGTTCTTCATGGACATGTGGTTTATTCAGCAAAGGGGCCTCAGCTCTAATGATAACGTAACTAGGATGTAGAAACCCCTATGTAACCAATCAAGTCATATCTACACCTGAAGACGATACTGTATTTCCGTGATTCTTCCTTTAAATCGTTTCAACAAACCTGCGCCAGCGTAGGCAAATACGAACCAATCAGTGCATAGATAAATATGCGAGGAAGTCCAACCAAACTCCTTTGTTCGCTTACGGCAAGCTGCCTGCTTTGTCACGTACACCCGTATCATTCCACTGCTTGCCAAAGCCCATCACAGTCGGTCATTGCTTATGGAGACCGCAAGCACGGTACTCGTGACCGCGTTACGCTCAAAGCTTCACCCCGTCCAGTGTGGAACGGGCTACGGCACAGCCAGAGCCTTGCGTATGTTTGGTACAAATGATTCTTCTACTAGATAGAGAGAAATGGTGCTACTGTACATGTTGAAGGTGTGTGTCACTGCTCCGTTGATGAAACGTGGCTCCCATCCACATGCCTCTCTCTTATTTGTTTGGGTTTACGATTGATATTGGGTGTGTGGATGTAGCTGTGGGCGGTTCACCGGAAGCTACCCATGGTCACTCCGCAATTGCAGGTGTCCTGTTGCTGTCCTATAGAGACAATAATGACAGTAAAATCTGGAATTGGATGTCTCCAACCATATCCACTCACATTTCCTCTAGAAGACGTTCTGCGCATATTGACGGACGAGGCTGCGAAACGCCAAATATAAATTATGGCAGCCAGCAGGGGAGAAAAATCCGGAAAATAATCACTGTTTGATTTTGCCGGGTTGTTGAACATACTCGAGCTTTCAAAAGGATATGGAAAACACATTTTAAAAAGGCAAAAGCAAACGATACGACCGGAGAACTAAGAAATCGCAACGTTTATAGTTGAATGAAATGGAAGTAGATCGCAAACCATTACGAACAGCATGCGACACGGAATCAAAGAAAACAAAAAAACAACTTCATCTTTAGACCAATTCAAATGATTTTAATGTAGCTTATCGTCTAGTGCTAAGTAGCATGTTTGCTCCTTGGGTAACAATATGCAGATCATGTTTTCGCTAACATTCCCAGCAACAATAATGTTCTAATGTGCTGTTTGTTGAAGTGGGAACGAAGCAGAAAAGTATGGACATAATTTGCTGACTACCAAAAATAGCGAATTATTAACTCCTGGAAATTCTTGAATGAAATAGCACTTTATAATAAATATCACTATAAGAGGTTGCACTAAGTATGAGGATAACTTGCCACCTAACGGAAATAAGCATTGAGCAAACTATCGGCGAAATCATGAGCCCATATATAATTCCCAAAAATGGATAGGAAGAGAAAGCTTCCATCTTATCATTTAAGCACTTCAATTGTTATATAATAATTTCCATACAAAATGCCATAGAGTAGCGTCAACAAGTCATACGTTTTGGAACCGATTCCTTACTATTACAGATAATCAGGAAGCTGCTGCACTTCCGGAAATGCATTAGTTTGCCGTGGCCCCGAGTTTAGACCAGTGGTCGACGTTTAATAATTTTTCCGCGACAAGGTGAGAGGAGCGTTGATCGTTTACATTTTAGATTGTTTTGGTCTAATCACGTTAATTCAATTGTGTTTAAACGTTTTAGAAATAAAATGCGTTTACAACAAAATAAATATAAGTAACGCTAAATCAACGAGAACGCTGAGCTAGTTTCTCTGCAACCAGAATATTATATCTGGGGGTAATGGGAGACAATAGAACCGGAAGTGGGTTGCTTATATTCATCTTGTCCTGGTTTCTGTCCCTGCTGAAAACCCAATTCACACAGTTAGTATGTCGGAAATCGCAACAGGGAGTTAAGTGCCTTGCTGGTAATCTGTAGGGAATCCGTCATGATTTTAATCTAGAACACCTGCAGATTTGTTTTCTCGAAGTTAGTTTTAAGGCCGCTGTCGTTTGCAATCTCTAGCAGCTAACCTTCTTCTTGCATAGGCATGTTAGATTCGCCTAGTTTTTTGCTAAATGGATCACGGATCCATTCCTTTTCAGTTCGTGGGGCTTTGGTGGTGAGGAAGTAAAGCTCAAAAGTTTTCACAGAAGAGACGGGTGATCAAGCACCAACTGGGAGAACGCTCAGAGTCAGTTTCGCATAAATTCCCTGCTAAAGATGTCCAAAATACCTCTGTTCACGCGCCATCCATACAACACCAGTTTGGCTTTGAATGCAGCTACATTTTCTGCCAACTTGAAAACCGTTGCCATTTACCCCTGCAGGGATAGATGGTGTTCATTGAGCAGACTGGTTATGTCACACTGGGAAGCCAGTTTCTCTGCCCATGCCTTGTCACTGAAGTATACTACCAGCGGTGACTTTTTTTCTGAGAGAAACCTTTGCAATGGCGCTTATAATTATAATAATCTGATACGGGATTTTCCTCTGGACAATCATCTTATTTCGGTGTACAATAAAAGGCATCTGTGCTCTGCATCTATCCCCGCACACAGCTGCTCTAGCAAGTACGAGTTAAGAGCGAGTGCTTTGAAGTGGTTAATAACAGCGCCATCAATCAATACGCTGTTAAATTTCGATGATATTTTCGGCTTGCCATTATTTCACTGTGAACGATACAATGCGTTGATTCACTCTCAGGTGCAACTTCTTTAATCCAATCAGTGGAATCAGATAGTCTTCTGATCATGGCAGTAGCTCCATCGGTAGAATTGGCGACACAAAAGGACCATTTCGTTGCTCTGAAATACAACCATATATTACTTTTAACATTTCTCCTCCTGCTGTGTTGGTAGGTAAAGATGGTGCACTTAACAAATCCTCAGACACATCCCCCCGATAAAGATATCGCACATCAAAGGTAGTATTGCTTTATTGTCGATTCGGATTCGTCAACCTGGAGGGCATACCCCCGGGATGTACTAATCATCTTCAGCAATTATATCACAATTTCTTCTGCTATTTCCTCGATTCGCCTAGTCACTGTGTTATCCGACATAGGTACATCCGCAACCATTTTAACAGCATCCTCTCGTAGGAGCTCACGGCAAATGTCTTTATTGGTGGACACGATTAATTCTGCCGTGAGAGTGAATGGCATTTTTGCCTTAGCAATGCGTTTGGCCAACAAATATCACGCTCTAAGTGCATTCTCTCCTGTTGATGTGGTGGTCATTAGAAGTTTCTACTCTTCTTAGTGTTCTCGTTTTTTCTTCCAAATTAGTCAAGAGGCTTGTGTTTTAATCCGGAGTGTATGGTTTAAAAGCCATTTGCCTCATTAGACAGGCAAACGCAGCAAAATGTGCAGAGCAAAGTCAATGTGTTGGAATCACCTGTCTTGATCGAACCATACTTAAAGCAGGAATCATGGTATTGTCAGGTAGAAGTGTTATGTTTCGGATATCGAGTGCACTTCATTTGTCTCTTCACTAAGCCTTTCCATTTTCCTAAGAACGCTTTCTAACCATGTCTGTTTAGTACTCAATATTTGTGGGTTTAATTTAGGCACTCAATTGACCGACATGGAATCAGGATAATAAAGCACCGTTAAACTCAGATTGCAAATGTGAACAAAAAGCGGCAAGGATACTACCCAGTATACACGTACACCGGGTACTGTTAAACATGTGAAAGTACCGGGGAACAGAGAGAAACTTGATAAACACCTTCTCTTCACCAAAACTACAATACCATTGTCGCTCGCAGCCGATCAGCTACCGGTCAATCTCTTGTCAATGGAAAGGCCCACGATACAGAGAAATGCACTACAGTAAATTAAATGGAAACAATTTAAGTCTTCTCGGGTGTCCCGGTACCATTTTATCCAAGGACCGGTCCCGGTCCGCTGCCCAGTGGTTGAAGACCATGGTTCTAGACAACTGGCTCGCAGGTGATGGGTCATATATCATAGTCAGTTACTAGCCATTTGGATCGTTAACTACTGTAGTACATTAAGGAACATGTAACTAGTGTGGTTCTGGATGCACTGTAATCCCTATTCTAAGTTTAGCTGTGATGATTCTCCTCAGAACTTAATTCAAATTCCTGGTTTCCGTATGTTCTGAACATCTGAGCTTAGGCAAAGCTTTGTTTTTGTAGGTATAGTTTCTTAGAGAATTGTTCAAACATTGTGGTATTTCTTGAGAAGCTTGGTCGCAGCCAGTCTCAGGCAGAGAACCACCTCACATTCACGAAAACTGCAGACGGCCGATACGTTCTGTTGGAAATCGTCAGTAGAGTACATTCACCGGATCCGAACCAGTGATTTATGTCACTGAGCTTTAGGTGACGGCCATGAAGTGCCATCATTGATGTCTAACTGCGATGTAGTGCGGATCATCCTCCACAGTCAATTGTGTTATGGCCGTACTGGCAATGGGCTGGCCACCAGAACTACTACTGGCTGAGTCTAGCTACCAAGGATATATTCAAATAAAGCGTAAGTTCTTTTTGTAGAAGTCTCACGGAGAACTCTCTTCGAGAAGGCATTGGGTGCATCTTTTCTGCTATTGCATAGTCATCAGCAACATGCGATGTCCTCGACTTCAAGGAAATAATAACCCAAGAGCATGCTATTAAAAGCCAGTGATTGTGAGTTAATATGAGTTTTAGAAGATGAGGGATGATATTGGAGGGATAGATGAATTTATGGAACTTCTACGCACTTCATGGTATGAAGTGGTTGCCTAGTTTACTGTAGCGGTAACCAATATTTAAAGCAATTAGTTGCCGGCGCCTTGGACTACAATGGAGCTCAAAGGAAGAAATAGAATTATTAATAATTTAATCAACAATATTTAAGACTGCATGAACTTAGTTTCTATATTCAGAAGCGCTTCATTCCTGCCTTACGGTTACCTAGGCCCGATGACTTGTGACCATTAGTCATTTGGATCGCATGCAAACCTACACATTGACCTGATCAAAAGCGATGGATGATCTCACATAAACATAGCTTGCACCCCATTTATACCGAACTCAATAGTCTATCTGACTGTGTTGATTAGTTTATAAGTGTGCTTGCCCGATGATGAATTGCAGAAAACATATGTTTGCTAACGATACCTTTGACAATGTTATGGACTTCTTTAATAATATAAAACCCAAATTATACCCCATCAATAGTTATCTCGAGGAGCAAGACTCTCCACGTACACGACATGGACAAGGAGAAACGGGGATATAATTTCGTCCGTAAAAATTCGGTCGAAATGCTCCACCTGGTTGCATCGAAAACAGCGGCAATCATCCCGGTGTTTATACTTATCGTATTGTGTAATCAACCTCCAATATATATATATTTTGCAACAGTCTAGGTATAGACGTTGAACCATCGGAAACCATGTACAGAAATGGTAAAAGAAAACACAACAAAACCCCTCAAAGTCCATGGTTTCGTCAGATGGCGATTTAATACCCGGTTGCCCAAGCCGAAGCAGGGTGTTGATCTAGAGGACATCACGCCAAGCCTTTGGCTGCATAGCCTATCCGCAAGGCAGCGGAGCGAATTCAGGAAATCGCGCCCATTGGGAGCCGTTGACTGATTGATCAGTTCATACGCCTTTCGTTTGTTCCTTTGTCAAACAGACACCCACTACTCCCCAAAATTACAGCATAAACTTGCTGGAATATAATGCTTCGCCAGGATGAAGCAAGGGGCCGTGACAATATTTATTGGCGAGTCACATCCGCCAAGTCACAGAGTTGTTAAACGGGCGTTTGTGGCATTTTCTAGGGAGAACGCTTGCCAGGCGAAAACCCACCACCTCCTGGAATACTGCAGCCAAACCATTTGCTGGAACGGGAAAATCCCAAACCACCCAGCTGTCACCCCGAGGACGTTGTTCGGCAAGTCATGAAATTAATTTGCTACCGTCTGTGTCGGCTCGTTTATTACCTGTTCTGTTGGCATCGTCACAACTCCGAGAAATTTTCGGAGCACCGTCACTAGCGTCTCCGTCATGTTGACTACAAAGGTGGATGCCAATTTTATTCTATCCTACAGTTCGCTTAGTAGACTTCGGATGAACTACACACACACTAGTCGCTCTTTTGCGACGACATATATCAGAGTAAGCCTAATCACCAGTCGTTTACTTAGCCATTGGTAAAACATCAACAGATCTTCTTACGGTTCCCATATTGCAGAGTGAAACTGTGCGACATTTGTTGTCAGTCTATTTCCTTTCTGAATAAAGCACACAGGGCTATCTTCATCTCGATGAACACGCACTCGGCTTTGACCTTTCAAGTCAGTAAGTACAGTCGAACCCTCTAAATTGCTCATCATCGGGATGTTTCAGAAGTGAGCAATAATGCAGTTTCAACTTCGTCATCATTTTCCCATCGCTGCCATTTATGAGAGATTGCAGTGCCATGCGACAATTTCTGCGAAAGTTCCTGTTCCTTGACAATCCGCCTGGCTAGGGTACGATGAGCATTTCGTAAATCACAAAACAACTTCGCCTGTGAGGTTGCTGGAGAATAAACTTTAATTTTGTTCAAAACCTCCAACCTTTCTGGTAAGGACAACGCTTTCTGTTACTGGCCATATTTGTGTGTAACCAATAATACTGACAAATGTGTAGTGGAATGCTTACCAGACTTTGCACGGTTCTCGAGTTTTGAGTAGGGCTGTGAGTTTGCCCCCAGCCTTCTGTACATTAAGCTTGCAGGACGCAGGTAAGCTTTTCTGATCTGTCAATAACGCCGACATCTTTGTTGTTCTTGACACGACCAGACTGGCTAGCTAGTGGGTACTCTTAATACTAGAGCGAGGGGGTAAAATTGACAAAGCGACAAGCGTACAGCCCACGCAACTAGGCAATTGAGCGGTGGGACGGCCCAGGCAATGAGCAATTAGACGGTGGAAAGTTAGCATATTTATGAGAAAAGAATTTATATTTTGAAATATTGCGCAATGAAGCGAGATGGGTTATAAACCGGGTAAGCAATAAAGCGGGTTAGACTGTACATCGCTTTCGCTTTCTTGGTTAACTCCGTGTTCAAGGTCGTCAGTGGGATGTTCTTGCCCTTGAATCCGTAGCATGTTACGATAACTTCCAAATCCTCGAGTCAAGTGTCCACACCGGCATCAGCAAACTGCGTTGGCCAGAGCAATTTCATCCCGATTTTTGTTACGGCACCAATGTAATAAGAACGAAGAGGCAAGATGGCGCAATCTTTATTGCACACGACCACGGTCAACCAAGCTGGTGCGCAGGCGCTCATATATTTGATCGTTTTTCCGTCCCACAACTCAGCATACACGGGGAATACCTGCCTATCAAAATCGTGCGTCATTTTCCCCAACTTGGGGAAGGACTTAGCTGCCTGTTTGAACACATATGAGCACTTCCGTAACTTACATCCCGACCAGCGTGAAGTGTTCTAAAGCTCTTAATTTACTTGATTGCATTTGCATTATTCAGCTTGCGGCTACTTCTACTTGCAAGGAGAAACGCGTTTCTTGTTTATTTGTGAGAATTGCGGCAAATGGTTTCGCTGTTCTCCTTGGCTCAGTCCTTCAAAATTCGTCTTTAGCAGTCCCTTCTCCGCTTGTTATATGGGACTTGCTTTGCTTCTTCTGATCACGGCAATGGTGCCTGTGCCTGTTTCTGTCTTTGCTGTTTCGTGTGGCTTTCCAGTCTTTCGCGTGGTTGATACCCTCCGCTCCACTACACTAGTAACGAGAATTGAGGGACGACAAGCAACTTCAAGCGGGTCAGACTTGACGTTACACACACACTGACAAGGAATATTGGTGGTCCTAGTACGGAGCATTTTGGGTGTCGCAATGAACTTCTATCGGATCGGACAAGGCGTTACAAACTCGCACATTCAGCTGTTGTTAGAGTAGGAAAAATGTATCCAAGCCAGAGCATGCTCACCGATCTCATTCATGCTGCTTCAGCACGATGACGTTTGACCTTTCTAAATGGTCCATAAGTGTTTCTGCAAAGACAGCTTTCATAAGTAGAGCAAGCACAGTAATCGAGAGGCAGTGTGCGGGTACAGCAAGAATGTCTTCCTTGTAAAAGGAGGTGGCTATTTCAGACCTCCACCGAGTTGGGGCTTACATCTCAATGAAACATCGCATGACTGTCCGACCCATATTCTCTTTACCCATTTTCACCGTCACTGCTAACGACGGACGGTGCTCAAGGACTGGTCACACCCTCAATTTCACCACAATTGTTCCTCAGTTCTCACGTGTGGTTGCAACCAGTGAGACAAACAAATGGTTGTTCCCAAATACTCCTTTCCAGGTGAATGATTATGATCACCAGGATTTTTAAAAAATGAACGCCACTTTGAAGTCTGGTTGTGGGAAATCTTCGCCACATTCACTCCCACGTGCCTGAGTAGATGCAGCCAAATATGAACGGCTGATTCTGAATTGCCATAAGGACTAGCAATCCACCTTTTTGATAGAGATACAATTCTTCTTTGGTTTGATGATGCTTTGCGCTTGTTGTCTGCATGGATTGAATGTCCCTGTGGTTCACGATGTTTACCTTTTGACCAGCTATGGAAAAATATCATAGGGCTCTTCCAAGTCAATACAACCAAAATACAAAGTAGATAAGCGAAAATGTTAACATTTTGATTTGTACCAATCGTCCTCAATTCTTCGATTTATAAACCCTTGTAGTTCAGAGGGTCAAATTTATTATCTCTCAAGCGTTTGCACATGAAAGTGCTGGGGCGAATCGATTCTGTGCAGTTAAATTACATCTGATTATGAAAAGTTAGCATGGAGAGAAAGGTGAAATTTTGTTTGAACTGTGCTAAGTAGCTATTCCGGTTTTATAAGGGGTGATTCACTGTATCCGAAGTAATTCAGACAGCCATCGCACAACCGGAAAAGCACTGGGCGGCTGTTTCATCCCCCTGCGTCTTCCATCCGATATATATAACGCTCAAAACCGCGCCTCGACTGCTTCCTGTCCGTGATTCAGACCACTGAGCCACGGAGACCAAAACGACCGTCATGACCAAGTCTCTTTCAATGATAAAGCGCCGCTCTCTCTTGACTGAGCTGCACAATACTACAGTGCAGAGGGCAGGGTAATCTGCTCACCACGCGCCGAACTTACAAACATAGGCTGCCAGTTAATGGTTGGCATTACAAGCAGTTTGATCTGTTCATTTATTACAAAACGGTAATACGGGATTTTAATGTTACAAGTTGAAATTCATCACATCTTGTGCTCGGCGCCATATTATATCTAGTAACATAGTCAAGTCGGCTGTTACGATCCCCGTGGGTCAGGGGTCTTGACTACAGACTGCTAATAGTTTGGTTGCTGGTTCGAGCCCCACAAGTTTCAGGTGGAATGCGCACTGCGGACGATTTCCGAAAGGATGAAACCGCCTCAAAACACTTTTCGTGCGTGTGACGGCCGTCCGGCTGAGTCTAGATTTAAGGAATTTTCACCTATGCTATTTAAATCTCCCTACCACAATCTTGTGTTTTTGGTTGTATTAGTCGAATACATGACTTTCAAGACAGCCACCGAGTTCATGCAAATTTATCGAGTAAACCTCTGTCTAGATCTATAATTTTGCAAAGTTCCATCCATTCAGCGATCAACGGGCAATAAAACGAACGCTTATGCAACATTAAACGATAGATTACTGGTTAGTAGACACTATCCAGCATGGTGCACAATTACCAAACTAACGCTGCTAACGCTGACGGCCGTAAGCCGCACTTTATCTCTGCTTTCGCTTCAGTCTATGATCACTCCAGTTCTCCACACACACTCTTGTGTGCGTGCTCGTTCGAACACGTCCGACAAACGCTTCCTAGTGCTATCCAT